>BPTQ01000002.1:74944617-75544617 GCA_019973895.1 Chrysanthemum seticuspe
TAGTCCCTCGTGAAAACTGTTTTTTGCAAAATCTTTTCAAAAGTCAATTTTACACATTTGGTCCCCCAAGTTTCAAGTTTACATCTTTACACAAAACTTAAATTTACTCTTTTACTTATTTAAGTTTTTGAGAAAAGTGTTAAGTGGTTAAACTTAGAGGGGCTGAAACTGCCATTGTGTGAAAGTGGAAAAATAATAAAAATCTGGCAAGTGCCACTTCTAAGGATCGAACCCCAGATCCCCTTTTTCACAACAAAATGATTCAATCAACTGGACCAATGGCACTTTGGTGTTAAAGCTTACTGATTAAGTGTATTTAAGGTAGTTTTACGACTGTTTTATACTAGTTATGCTTTCCATAACAGTATGTCGTGTTGCATGTATATATGTTTTGTGTTTTAAAACAGTTTGCAATTCCTCTTTTTTTGTGAAGACTTGAACCACTCTAGTTTTCAAATAAGTATTTAGCTCATGTGATTGAAGACCAAGAAAGTGCCAAAATAAGTCACTCGGCTTATTTCGAGCACTCGAAAAAGATCCAACCAAAACCAGAATGCTAAACCGAGTGTAACCAATGTTTAATATGTCCATTCATATGTCAAATAAGTCATCAAGTTCTAAATGTTTAAAAATAGAGAGTATTTATAATTTCAGAAGAGAGCTTGGCGTATGTAAAGAAAGTTGCTGAACCTCAGCTTTTATGATGAAAACTTGTTAAACAAAGTTTTAAGCGGCAACATGGAATCAGTTCCGAGTTGGGGATTTACATGTGAATTCAAAAGTTGTTCCTCAAATTTCAAATAATTTGAACACCTTAGCTTTTGTAAATGATAAGTCAGTTTGATCCTTAAAATGTTGTTATTTATCGTTTCAAAACGAAATGCCTGATTTACTTCAAAGATTTGATTAAGTTACAAAATAAAATATCGGTTATCCTTTAAAGTTTTTCAAGGGAGTGGATGGTTTATAAGGTATTTGCAATATAGTTTACAAAAAGGTTTGTAAAAATACGTTATTGCGTAATAAGGATAATATAATAGATCGTCGTTCGTGGTTTAGTATTGAAACAACAACTCGGTTTAATGAATAGCTCGTGAGGTGGCATGTAGTATAGCTCCTTAGGTATTATAAGGACTTCTCATTATGTACAAAATACTAGTAAGGTCGGAATATTTAGTTTAATGATATTGCAGCAAGACATCTTGCTAGGTGACCTCAAAATAGTTGATAAGGTAGTTGAAAATAGTTGATAAGATAGTCGATGAGATAGTTGAAAGTAGTTTACGTATCGGATAGCGACACAACTTACTAATTCATAAGAGGTTAGTAGGGCGGACAGTTGATATTTCCAAGGGATGAGTGAAAGATCAGGGATCTGTTCCTAGAAATAGTGACTTGAGTTGCAAGTTAACTCTTTGTATAGTGGTTCGTTTATTATGATCAACGAGGGGTTCCCTCTCTAGATATCGAGGTGTGTCGTTCCTAGAACGGCTAGGGATGTAATATGGTTCATCGATTGGGTATGAGTTTTGAGGTAGCGGTGACACTGTTACAGCAGTGAATAACGAGACGAATTCGATCTCAACGTCTGAGAGAACTATAATAGGACTGGATGGTGAAGACATGACGTTGTAACGATCCAGTAGCATATCACAAGCAACATTTAAATAGCGTGCACATCTTCCAGGAAAATCTCTATGCACGTTGCTAGTAGGTAATAGTTATGCATCATCTGCTAAGCAAATCTCCATGTATACGCGGAGGTGTAAAGTAGTAGTATAAAATGGCCAGCTTAGCGAGCGTAGTACTGCAATAAAAGGCGTTCCTCTTAGGAGAATATGTGTCATATTGAGGAAATGTTGTGACGCTAGTGTGTTGTGGGTAAAAGTAATCCAGATTTCCAGTTTCATAAAACAATAGATCTGATGATGCACCCATCATCATAGTGATTGTTATATCATTCTAAGAATGATTTTGAACATAAGTATCATCAAACCAATGATTTTGAATGTATCCCTTTATAACTCTTATGATATTCAGTGAACACACATGAAAATTTTACCTTTTTCAGAAGTCAATCAGAAGGTCAGCTGGACATAGCACTATTATAACTACTTTCAGTATTGCAACATTCACCTCTGAGTCGGACATAGGTGATCAAGCTATGTCCCACTATCCCTGGTTGAATATAGGTGATCAATCTATATTCACCCAAGGTTCAATGAATCTTGCTATGCTTAGCTTAGTTATACTAGTAACATGTCCCAACTCTTTTAAAGATCGTTGTGAGAGACCGAAAAAATATTTCATTTTACGTAGGGGAGAAGGCGTAGTGCTGTGATACGTAAACATACGTATAAGTAAAGCAATCATAGCTAATAGTGAGACTAAGTTGGCAGGAATAAACACATATCTTATCAAGGATGACTTCAACGAGTCATAAGTGAGGCATTCAGCTTGGCAGGCAGACATGTGTCGGTCATAGGGTTAAGTTTTTGTAAGAACGGTTATAGTCTAGGTTTGAAAAATACCCAGTTCTCTATAACGAAGGCTCTTATACCAATCTGTAACACCCCCAAAAATGATTTGCAGCGGAAGATAATGTTACTGGGTATTACTCGATTTATATCACAACACAAAGTATAGAACAACAGTTTTCCTTAAAAGATTTCATTTATTGTAGTAAAAAAAGTTTACAAAAGTTGAATTATTGCGGAAAATGGCCCATTAACAAGATGTGGTCCTGATACTTAAATCAGAGTCGTCTATGACCATGCCATGCCAATGCCCAAGCGCCTCCAAAGTCTAGCTATCGCCTTTTTAATACCTGAGATAAACATGCTTAAAAGGTTAATACAACGGTTGAGTGAATTCATAGGTTTAAATTAAAGTTGAACACAAGAACATGAACATGATAATTGTAAACTAACAATATATCATAAAGAAAATCATAGATTATTATGCGCTAAGCTTATGCAACCAAGACTCAACTGCATACACCAAATTACTGGTGTACGTAAGTTTTCCCCAAAGGAGGTAATAGCCAATTACCTAATGCAATTCATATATGGTGCGCCCCGATTATTTCCTATAACTAAGGCGGGGTCGTTACTCCCCATAGTACTATTCACGATATTTGTGTTCACTCGCGGTGACTAATGGTTCATGATACAAGGGACTTATGGCTAAATACTTAGGCAATTCCAATAATCAAGAAGCGAACATTTATGAAAAACCTTGTGTTCTAGTTTAGAGCATGTATCTCTCTCACGGGGTTTGCAAATAAAAGTAAAAGCGAGGCTATGAACTCACCTTAGTGAAAAGAACAAGCACAATATGATCAAGTACGATGTAGCGGAGGCTTCAATCCGAAACCTAAGAATGAGATGGCAAGTCTCAGAATATAATAAACCTTTGGTTCGCGACCAAAATAATAGAGCATTGAATATACTTATTCAATAGATCATTGAATTATCCAATTCAAAAAAGCATTGTGTGTGCTTAATGTTTTAAGTTCAAATAACGTGCTACATCGACTTAGTTTGATATTTATCAAAAGTTCACACTTATATATATAAGTGAAAAGTTTCTCCGTTGTCGATTTATGAAAATAACGACGTTAACAAGTATTTTAGTTTATTTACTATCAAGGTGTGTCGATATCGATTAACGATTTCATAAATTTATACACTTATAATTTTATATACATAAGTTTAGTGATTTATCGACATAATACTTCTCGTTTTAGACTTAGATCATCAAGATACTCATTTTACGGAGTCGTGATAAGTTTACAAGTTTTCTATACTTTTTCTCAAATTTACACTTTTTACCCTCAAGTTACGAAAAGTACAAGTTTAATCCCTAAACTTTGGAAAAATGACACTTTGTACCCAAAAGTATTCTCTACCCAAAGTTTTCAGAATTGATAGTTTTAGTCCCTCGTGAAAACTGTTTTTTGCAAAATCTTTTCAAAAGTCAATTTTACACATTTGGTCCCCCAAGTTTCAAGTTTACATCTTTACACAAAACTTAAATTTACTCTTTTACTTATTTAAGTTTTTGAGAAAAGTGTTAAGTGGTTAAACTTAGAGGGGCTGAAACTGCCATTGTGTGAAAGTGGAAAAATAATAAAAATCTGGCAAGTGCCACTTCTAAGGATCGAACCCCAGATCCCCTTTTTCACAACAAAATGATTCAATCAACTGGACCAATGGCACTTTGGTGTTAAAGCTTACTGATTAAGTGTATTTAAGGTAGTTTTTACGACTGTTTTATACTAGTTATGCTTTCCATAACAGTATGTCGTGTTGCATGTATATATGTTTTGTGTTTTAAAACAGTTTGCAATTCCTCTTTTTTTGTGAAGACTTGAACCACTCTAGTTTTCAAATAAGTATTTAGCTCATGTGATTGAAGACCAAGAAAGTGCCAAAATAAGTCACTCGGCTTATTTCGAGCACTCGAAAAAGATCCAACCAAAACCAGAATGCTAAACCGAGTGTAACCAATGTTTAATATGTCCATTCATATGTCAAATAAGTCGTCAAGTTTTTTTTTAAAAAGTACTCTACGTATTAGCTTATTAGTAAGCTCACCGGTCTCGGGTTGGGCCTTATGGCCCTTAAAAGGTTCGGTTGATATAGAACGTACGTGCTAGATTCTTTATGCTTAGAGTCTTGTTTCCACGTTAGACATTTTATGTGTTCGATACTTAAGGTGCACTTAATATTAATTACGTGTGATACGAATATTAGAACAAGAGAATGAAATGAAAACAAGTAAAAAAGAACTTACAACACCAAAGTGGTGAGGAGACGAAGGTGAACGTGCACATGACCAAGTGAACCCTTGTCGATCTTATACCCATGCTATGGACAAAATCCTTCGCGTTTGGTCCTTCCCTTTTTTCGATTTCTCCACAGAAGACGTTTTGGGTTTGAGAGTAAGATATGCAAAAGTAGTTTGAGTGAGTTAGTTTGAGTTGTGAGTTCACCAAGTCTTAAGGATTGCTTATAAATAAGAACAAGCATGGTCTTTATCAATATTTTAAGCATAACTTGCATGGTTTCAAGAATGGAATGGGTTGTGTTTTGAGCATGCACGATTAGTCACTCAACAAGAGGAGCACGTTTTGTGTTATCTATCAACAAGAATCATGGAAACACTTTATCCGTTGGTTTAATAGGTCAAAGGTGGTCAAGGGATTGTGGAAAACTAGAAGGGGGGGTTGAATAGTTTTGCCGATTTTAAGTTAGTTTCAAAAACTTTAGATTCGATTTTATGTGAAATCGTATGGATGAAGATAAAATATAGATCTAAGAGTAACGAAAGTAAATTAAGTAAAGCAAGGGAAAGAAATGACACGACCGATTTATAGTGGTTCGACTACAAGGACACCTTCCTTGCCCTACTCCAATCCCCGAGTCACCTACTCGAGAGTTCAAGCACTATGTCAACAAACTCCTTCAACTTGGCGGAGAAGCCTACACAAAGTTGCTTACACCTTTTTCCGGTACAAAGCTAAATACCAAGTCCGTAACACGGAGGACCAAACCAACACGACTATTACACAACAACTATGTGAGAAGGACCTATATGAGAATCACACTAGAAGAAAGAAGAACAACTCTCTTAGATCAAGTGATCTTTTGTTAGAAGAGAGTGAGAGTATATGAGAGATTTAGAAAGAAGAAGGGTGAAGAGAAATGAAGAAATGGCTCTCTATTTATAGGCAAAACTTGCCACTGTTCCACGGATCCCACGGATCCCTCCCTTAAAGGATCCGTCTAGTGTAAACCTAGGGATCCGTGGGACGCTCCTCTTTGCCCATGGGTTTTTTGGTTATGGGTCATGGGTCATGGGTTATGGGTTGGTCCATGGGTATTTCATTAGATACAATGTATCTAATAGATGCAATGCATCTAGTCAATACCATGGGTTATGGATATGATCCATGGGTTGTGATTTTTACCCATCCGAATAAACTATTACAACAAATGATTTATTACAACAATTTGTATTAAGTGACTATATGTAAATACTTTACAAAAATAACATATATCCTTATAATTTTACTTATGATAACATTATATTTGTTATCAACAAAACACAAAGAGATCGCAAAATATTAATAAACGTTTTTCCGGTTTATTTGTATTAACAATCTCCCATTTTTGTTGATGACAAAACATAATGTTATGATGAGTAAAACTTAAGATTTGATGTATGTTTTGAAAGCCTAAGTTTTACTTCTTCTCCCCCTTTTTGTGGAAACAAAAAGTTAGCCCAACGAAGAAATAAAATGTGGAAAAATAGTCCATGTATCGCTTACTCCCCCTTGACGGTAGCTCCCCCTTGTTTGGGGCGTCAGGTGAGAAAAATAAAAAAAATCATACAAAGAAAAGGTTAGTAGTAACATGCATAAATAATCTTGTGATTGACGAGAATCAAGATTGGGAGCCAAGGTATGTAAACAAGGCCTTGTAATAAAACAACAAAATATAGTGGTATTTATGCCACATACAAGCATGTAAAAGTAAGAACAAGACTTGTTCTTAAAAAATGACTCAAAAAAATAATAAAAATAGAAAATAGTAATAATGATTCCTTCAATGGTTGCATAAGGTTATGGATGGAGGTTTTGATGAGTAATGATATTGATGCGATCAAGAATGAGGTTGAGTATGAATCGCATTTCTTCCCTAACTTCTATTGCAATATCCCTAGTGGATTGGCAATGTTCACAATGTAAGTGATGTGGGTAATGAGTGTGGAAGTTTTCCGGGTTATATTGATTTGTGAGATGCGGAAGATGTGGTGGAAAAATAGGAAAATATGGATCAAAGTCCGGAATGTTTGGAAGTGGTGGTGGAAAAGAACCTAGATGTTCTTGTAGCTCAATGGGAGATAAGGGTGGTGAGGTTTCAAGGTCTTTGAAAATTGTGTTTGGAGAAGTGGGAGGTGTCAAAAAGGCTATTTCTTTTTGTTTTGGTTGTTGAGATCTTGTTGGAGTCTTATGGAGTTCCAAAAGAGTGACTTTAGGTGGTGAGTTGATGGGTGATGAAGTTGGTGTACTTGTTGGTGTGAAGGAGGTGCTATAATGGATGCATTTTATGGTGATTTAGTGGTTGGTGATGAGCCATTCGATGATGGTTTTTCTAAGCAATAAGGCCGGATGCTAATCCGTGCAGATATCCTAGATTTTGATTGTGGTATTTTGGAAGGCGGGAGGACAAAAGTTTGGATTTCTTGAAATGGATTGTTTGCATTAGGTGATTCATCTAAGTTGGAAGATCTTTTGGAAGACATGGTGGTGTTTGTTTGTGAGGATGAGATGAATAGCAAGCAATGTTGGGAATCCTACTTATAAAAAACAATTATGCATTGCAATAAATGCTTGACCCAAAATGTGGATTAAAATCTAATGATTAGATATGAATTTAAGGCATGTGATCATGAGAAAACAAGCATTAAATCACATACTCCAAAATAAAGTGAGAAGAATAGAAGTTAAAACTAGCTTCTGTCTCACGGATCCCACGGATCCTTCCCTTGAGGGATCCATCCAACATTAAGGCTGGGATCCGTGGTACTGGTGATTCAGGCAGCCCAAAATTTTCCTTTTGGAAACATTTGTGCCTAGTGTGTGCCTATATGCAAACTATTTGGAGTTGCGGTTATCTCGACTCCTAAAAAGAAAAGAAAAATAAACTAGAAGTGAAAAAGCACACTATTATGTGAGATAACCCGAGTGCTCCTAATTCATTGTTGCTTAAATGAATGTACCCGAAAACACATATTAGTTATGTGTCCTCTTTAGCATTCAAAAGACATGAGATGCAATGAAAACGGGTTTTTACTTTGTATTAATAATGAAAAAGCGATTTGTCCTAGACGTGAGAAATGGCTTTGTGAAAGTGATACGAGAAGAGGTATCCTTTTAGAAAACATTTTTGAAAAGAGATTTCTAAGTGTGAATAAAAACGTTTATCCTTTGAAAAGAAAATGTATATGTAATTACGTGTTTGCAACTTGCACTTATTTTGAAAAATAAGAGAAAACTATGAGTTATAAGTGAAAACTTATCTTGGGTTTTGAAAATTCCTGTATTGCTTGTGAGTTGTGCATGAAATAGAGATCCTAGACTCAGAAAGAGGAAGGCAAGTGTTTACATACCTTGTAGAGTTAAAAAGCAAATTACGACGATTGTTCCATGAGACTAAGACCAAGACGAAGTAGGTTGAATTGTTCCCGCCTCAACGGTTTGGTGAGGACGTCGGCTATGTTGTCTTCGGACGCTACCTTCTCAATAGAGATGTTCCCCTTTTGAACATTGTCTCTTAAGAAGTGATGACGAATCTCTATATGCTTTGTGCGAGAATGTAATACCGAATTCTTGCTTAAATTGATGGCACCTTTGTTGTCACATAGAATGGCTATGTCACTTAGATGAATGTCGTAGTCAACTAACGCTTGTTTCATCCATAGTGCTTGTTGGCATGCTTTTCCCGCGGAGACATATTCGGCTTCGGTTGTTGATATTGCTAATGCCGTTTGTTTCTTTGAGAACCAAGATGTTAAACAACATCCCATAAAAGTACATACCCCACTTGTACTTTTTCGGTCAACATAATCACCTGCATGGTCAGAATCTGCATATACAATTGTTTCTACTCCCGTACCCTTAGGATACCATAATCCTAATTGAGTTGTACCCTTAATGTATCTAAATATCCTTTTGACGGCTTCTAGATGTGGTGTTTTAGGGTCTTCTTGAAACCTAGCACATAGACAAACACTAAACATGATATCCGGCCTACTAGCCGTGAGGTAGAGAAGGCTACCAATCATGCCACGATATTTTGTGTTATCAACGGATTCGCCGTCTTCATCTTTTGTGAGTTTGGTGTCGGATGACATTGGTGTCCTAATTGGTTTTGACTCTTCTAAACCGAATTTATTTAACATTTCCTTAATGTATTTAGATTGATTAAAGAAGATACCATCTTCTACTTGTTTGATTTGTAGACCAAGAAAGAAACTAAGTTCTCCCATCATACTCATCTCGAACTCGTCATGCATGATTTTAGAGAAATCATCACACATGTCTTGACAAGTAGATCCGAATATAATATCATCTACATATATTTGAACAATGATTATATGTGACTCCTTTTTCTTACAAAAGTGTGTTATCAACTAACCTTATGGTGTAGTTATGTTTGATTAAGAACGACTTGAGTCTATCATACCAAGCTTTTGGAGCTTGTTTGAGACCGTAAAGGGCTTTCTTTAGATTATACACATGTTTGGGTTTTTCAAAATCGATGAATCCCGGAGGTTGAGCTACATATACTTCTTCATTAATAAAACCATTTAGAAAAGCGCTTTTGACATCCATTTGATAAAGCTTAAGATCATTAGCACAAGCATAAGCAAGAAGTATTCTTATAGACTCTAATCTAGCCACGGGGGCATAGGTCTCATCAATTTCTATTCCTTCTTGTTGGTTATATCCTTGGGCAACGAGTCTAGCTTTGTTTCTATATACTATACCGTTTGCATCTAACTTGTTTTTATAAACCCATTTGGTTCCTATTATGGTTTGATTACTAGGTGGAGGGACAAGTGTCCAAACATCATTAGAAACAAATTGATTTAACTCTTCTTGCATGGCCATTACCCAACTTTCATCTTTTATGGCTTCTTGTGTATTCTTAGGTTCTATGGTTGAAACAAAACAAAAAAGGCTACTTTGGTTTAGGACTTGAGACCTTAAAGTTCTTTCGTTTAACTTTCCTATGGCCTTATTTACGGGGTGATCTTTGGACTCTTTAATATTTATGAGTTCATTATTTGAAGGTTCTTCTTCTTCTTCATTTATCTTTTTCTTTATTACAATAGCTTCACATTCAACAAACTCGTCATCGACAATAGGTGGAGAGGGTTTGGGTGGACTTTCATCAAATTTTACATTTAATGACTCTTCTACCTTCATTGTTTCTTTATTTACTATGACGTAAGCTTTGCTATTAGGAGAATAACCTAAAAAGATACCTTCGGTTGATTTAGGATCAAATTTTGTGAGGTAATCTTTAGTGTTAAGGAGAAAACATTTGCTACCAAAGACTCTAAAGTGATCTAACGTAGGCTTTTTGCCTCGAAGTAACTCGTATGGAGTTTTACCTAAAATTGGTCTAATTAAGACTCGATTAAGTATGTACGTTGAAGTATCAACGGCATTGCACCAAAACTTTTGAGGTATGGATTGCTCATTTAGCATGGTGCGACTCATTTCTTGTAGGGTTATATTCTTTCTTTCAACTACCCCATTCGATTATGGAGTGCAAGGAGCCGAGAAGTTGTGAGTAATACCATTAGCGTCACAAAAAGCTCCAAATTGCACTTCATTTATCGAATTCCCTACCATGATCCGTTCTAATAGACACTATAGGACTTCCTAGTTGTCTTTGGATTTTCTTGCTCAATATTTCAAAGTAATTAAGCGTTTCAGTTTTGTTCTTTAAAAATTTAGTCCATGTGTACCTAGAGTAATCATCCACTATGACCAAAGTGTAGTAGTTGCCTCCATAACTTTGGATAGCGGATGGACCAAATAAATCCATGTGTAGTAATTCTAGACACTTAGTTGTAGACACCATGTTTTTAGCTTTGTGACTAGAATGAACTTGTTTTCCTACATTACAAGCATCACAAAAGTGATTTTCATATTTTAATTTAGGTAGATCTCTTACTAGATCTTTGGATGATAGCGATCGAAGAAGTCGCATATTGGCATGACCCAATCTTCGATGCCATAAGGTCGAAGTATCATCCATAGAAGTAAGACAAAGTTTGTCTTTGGGTTCATTACCAATTTTAATGAAATAGACTCCATGTTTCCTAATTCATCTTCCTATGGTTATGCAATTTTTTAATATCTTACTACCGGTTTCGGTAAAAAGTACATTGCACTTTTTATCACATATTTGTCCTATACTTAAGAGGTTAAAGTTTAGGTTTTCTACGTGACACACATCATTAATGGTTAGAGATTTGTTAGAAATCGTACCTTTACCGATGATTTTGCTTTTGCTATTTCCAAACACCACATTTCCTCCATTGAAGGATTCATATGTGGAGAATAGATCTTTATTGCCGGTCATGTACCTCGTGCACCCGCTATCCTTGACCCATTCATCCAGATCTAGGTCGACCTTTAAGTACACCTAAGAAAACAATTAACTCAAAAGTTTGGTCCCCATTTGTTCATGGGTCCATTAGTGTTAAACATTCCATTCATGTTAGACATGTATGGATAAGGTGAATATGCATTTCATGGTGCAAAGTTTTGAAATGGAAAGCCATTTTGCATATTTTAGTTCCATCCCATTTGATGGTTACTTCTCGGGTAAACGTTATTAGGTCTCCTAGATGTGTTTGGCTTTGAAAATGATGGAGCTTTGTTTCTTGCAAAAATTGGATTATATTTTGGGGGTGGTTGTCTAGTGGTAATATGAGTTGGTTTCTTCTTATTAACAATAACAAAATCAGTTCTAGAAGAAGAAGCTATGTTATTACCACTGTTTGCTTCAGCAGACCCACGGATCCCTGGCTGTACACTAGCCGGTTCCATTTTTGTGGGATCCGTGGGATCCGCCACAACATTGGCCTGTTTTTCTATTGCTTTTACAAACTGTGTTTCTTTGTTTTCACTAGTTGGCGCATCAAGTTGCTGAATACCTAAACCTTTTTAGTTGTTTCCAGTTTTAATACTATCTAGTATCATATCTAGAGTATTAGTACTCATTCTAGCAATCTTATAAACTAGTTGATCAACTAGTGTTTGAAGTTGAACGCAAAGTTCACATTCACCACTTGCTATTTTACCCTTTTCTAGACGTTTCAATTTTGCTCTTAACTCTATGACTTCCTTATCTAAACGTTGGTTTTGATTTTTCAAAAACTTGTTTTTGTTAATTACTTTTAAGCTAATTTTGCAAAGTTTGTCCTATTCATTATGCAATGAGTCATCATCTAGTGATGAGCTACTATAGTATTCGTGACATACCTCGTCATTTGCCATGAGACAAATTTCTTCGTCCTCATCCTCGCTCATTCCCCATGAACCGCTCACAAAGGCCTTTTGATCATCCCGTTTGGGACACTTACTAATAAAGTGGTTTGGATCCCCACATTTAAAGCAAGCACGATCATCCCTTGGCTTATCGTCCTCTTTGTTTTTCCGGAATCCTTTCTTGTCGTCATACGGTTGTTTGACGTATCTTCCCTTCCTTCTAAAGAACCTTTTAAAGTCCCTTACCGCCATGGCATACTCCTCATCATCACTATCCGAAGAGGAGTTCTTTTCATCGCTTGAGACCTTCTTAGCTCTAAGGGCAAGAGATTTGTGTTTCTCTTTCACTTTTGAGGCTTCAAAGTCTTTAGCGAGGACTAGCTCATAGACTTTTAAATTGCCTATGAGTTCATCAAGGGTGAGGATTGACAAGTCTTTAGATTCTTCGATTGCCGTCACCTTAGATCTCCACTTGGATGGAAGTGCCCTTAGATATCTCCTAACATGATTACGGCTAGAGAAAGATTCATCAAGTGCTTATAAAGATGTAATAATAGTATTAAAATTAGCAAAAGAATGATCTATAGTATCCTCATCCGATATTGAAAATTGTTCATATTGTTGAACAAATAAATCAATTTTATTATTTTTAACTTGTTGATTACCTTGATGAGTTACAACTAAAGAATTCCAAATTTCTTTAGAGGTTTTAAGCATAGAAATTCTTTCGAATTCCTTTTTGGAAAAGCATTATATAAAATCATTTTAGCTTCACTATTTTTGGAAAGCTTTTTTTTAATGTCATCGTTGAGTTTATCATGAGGTATGTTAACTAAATTTCCTTTATCATCTTTTGTTGTAGCTTCAAAATCGCCTTCAACAATGATGTACCAAAGATCAATATCTTTTGACTTCACATACGTTTCGAATCTATTTTTCCAATATATAAAACCATTAGTTTCAAGTAGTGGTGGTCGTTGCATAGATTGCCCTTCCTTGTAATTTTCAGAACCCATATTGATCGAAAAGTTTTTAAAATACGATTTACTTTAAAACTTTTATAAACTTAGCTCTTGATGCCAATTGTGGAAAACTAGAAGGGGGGGTTGAATAGTTTTGCCGATTTTAAGTTAGTTTTAGAAACTTTAGATTCGATGTTATGTGAAATTGTATAGATGAAGATAAATTATAGATCTAAGAGTAACGAAAGTAAATTAAGTAAAGCAAGGGAAAGAAATGACACAACCGATTTATAGTGGTTCGGCTACAAGGACACCTTCCTTGCCCTACTCCACTCCCAGATTCACCTACTTGAGAGTTCAAGCACTATGTCAACAAACTCCTTCAACTTGGCGGAGAAGCCTACACAACGTTGCTTACACCTTTTTCCGGTACAAAGCTAAATACCGAGTCCGTAACACGGAGGACCAAACCAACACGGCTATTACACAACAACTATGTGAAATATCAAGTACAAGATCTTTGCTACAGAAATCTTGTGGATGAACAAATCAATCAAGGACCCCTTGCTTGGATGACTTGTAGTAAGCTCGTGATCTCGCCTTAGAGAAGGACCTATATGAGAATCACACTAGAAGAAAGAAGAACAACTCTCTTAGATCAAGTGATCTTTTGTTAGAAGAGAGTGAGAGTATATGAGAGATTTAGAAAGAAGAGGGGTGAAGAGAAATGAAGAAATGGCTCTCTATTTATAGGCAAAACTTGCCACTATTCCACGGATCCCTCCCTTAAGGGATCCGTCTAGTTTAAACCTAGGGATCCGTGAGACGCTCCTCTTTGTCCATGGGTCATGGGTCATGGGTCATGGGTTGGTCCATGGGTATTTCATTTGTATCTAATAGATGCAATGCATCTTGTCAAATGGGTATGGGTCAATACCATGGGTTATGGATATGATCCATGGGTTGTGATTTTTACCCATCCTAATAAACAATTACAACAAATGATTTATTACAACAATTTGTATTAAGTGACTATATGTAAATGCTTTACAAAAATAACATATATCCTTATAATTTTACTTATGATAACATTATATTTGTTATCAACAAAACACAAAGAGATCGCAAAATATTAATAAACGTTTTTACGGTTTATTTGTATTAACAGGGATATTTAGGCTTAATATAAAAATGTATGTAGGGTGGCTTAGTAGTACTTTGTATTTCTTTGTTCCATACCACACGCATGAGTAGGATAGAAGACCAAGAATTTCATTTGTGTTTGTGGCTTTTTGGTTTTGATTCGTTGACAGTAACAAGAAAGAAAGAAAAAACTTGCCTACTACTTTGCTACACATACACGTAAGAAATAAATAATACCAAGGTAACATGTGACTAAAAAGTTGGGGTTTGCGTTTGTGTCTTGTTGATAAGGTTTTAAAAGGTACCTTTTTGAGGGGTCATTTAAGCCCTTATTCGATCACTTTTGTATCCGTTATTGCTTAATATCGTTCCTTTTCACTTTTTAGGTCTCTTGAAGGCAAAATGCTGGAATGATGCTTATTTGGACGAAAAGGCGCGAATATACGAAGAAAATGGCCAAAGTCAGAATCGAGACACTCAAAGCTGCTGAAACATAAGGCGACGGCGTCACTGCATATCTGCGACGCCGTCGGGAAGGAATTTTGCGACGGCTCAGAAGGAAAATTGCATGTTTTCAAGGGACGACGTCAGGTTCTAAAGGAATAGGCCGTCGCTACTCAGACGGCCTAGATGCAGCCAAGACGGCGTCAGAGCTGAAGGGGACGGCGTCACAGTCATAAGGTGACGCCGTCGCAAGGTTTACGTGGCCAAGACGAAACCCTAATGACGGCGACACGACGGCGTCACGAAACATAAGGTGACGCCGTCGCAGATGTAATCTTATATATAGAATCCGAATTTTTCAGTTTTTGGGTGTAGTCTTTTGGAGTAAAAACCTAAAACCGAACCAAGGCTTTCTTGTGCAGTATTTTAGGGTTCTAAACCCTATTATACATCAAGATAAGTATTTACTTCATTAATTTAATTATGTCTTTGATTATTTGTGTGTATGCTTGCATGTTCTCCATGTCCGGCTAATTTATTTGTGTGTTTGCTTAGGGAATATGAAACTTAATTATTGAATATTGATTGGTTGATACTTATCTTAGTTGACTAATGATCTAGAGTGCGCTAGATTATTCGTTGTGTACTTAATGCTTGACATTTCTTTGTGAACTTTAGAATATAATTATCTAGGTAATTGTAGGATAAAGTATTCAAGGACAACCGTAGAGTAGGCGTCTATAAATCACTAGAGGATTTGTAAACAAGACCCTTTGGTAATTTCAAAGAGTTAGGGAAATAAGCACGCCCTATAGCCTTAGAATCACAACGCAACTAGGAATAAGGACGTGACAAATCAACCATCAATAGGAGATAATTAAGGAGTAGTAAAACCTAAGTAAACACATCTTTAAACTATCATACGAGTACACATCAATTAGACATAGACTATCACAACCTTAGCTTAGATAATTAGATAATAGTAGAGTAATCGGTAGCAATACCAACCCCCCAAATTCAATACCCGAGATTCGTACCTTTTCATTTTCTAAAAAAACATAAAAAGATAAAAAATAATCTTCCTCAACCTCAACCTTAGCGTAGTAACTTCTCACTAGCATTCCTATTCCCCTAGAGAACGATATCAATACCCGTGGCTTACCCTAATTACTACACTACAACGATTAGGTTCACTGCCTAGGGTGTTATAAAACTTGCTCGAAGAAAAGGAAGTTTCCTTGACCCCGAACGACGCGTGTAGCGTTATCAAGTTTTTGGCGCCGCTGCCGGGGAATAGAATAGCTAGTTAGTAGTACACCTCGTTTAGGTTTCTTTGCTTGATTCCTATCAAGTAAACTTTTTCTCATTATTAGCTTCCTTGTAGTCTATCCCCCTTCTTCGTGTTTGTGTTCGTAAAACCCTTTTCATTTGTCGCTATGGCAAGTGAAATTGCATTTGCATCATTAACAAATGAGGAACAGTTGAATTTCGCAGATTGGTTTGGTTTTAATTGTTCTAATGAATTTGTGAGTGAACTTAGAGATATCCAAAAGGAGATGGGTGTAAGGTTGGATGGATTTGATACATTTTGTACTTGTGTGGCTTCTATTCAACAATCATTATCAGGATCAACTCCTTTTAGTGACACCATCTGGAGAATTTTTCAAAAAAGCCTCCTATGCATAAACCATCAATTGAATGATCTTAGGCACCATGATCAAAAAGACCTAGTTTTTAAGAACATGGAACCTAAGCCCGAACAAGATTGTGAGATGGTTATAGTTGAACTGCCTAGTTGCATGCGTGGGATAGATTTCAAAGCATATGACACGCGTGAGGAATCCTTTAGGAAAATAGAACATAATGATCAAATTTTTGAGAATAATTCTTATGAATCGGACCAAGAATTTGAAATGGCTAAAGAAGGATTTGAGATGCTTAGGAGTGTATTTTGGTCAGATCATACTAAAACACATGAACATTTGGTAGGTCTAGATATAATGGAGAAAAAGGTGGAAACTCCAAGCCCACAAGCCCTACCATCACTTGAGGAATACACATCACCAATAACTTACCCGGAAGAAGTAGAAGAGACTATAGGAGCCCCGATTGATAGAGAACCTTTGGACCAAACGCCACTAGAGAATGTAGGTTTAGATGCTTGTTGTCATGACCTCTCTCTTAGTCCTAGGGAAGTTCCTAATTTTGATGAACCGGAGCCTCAACCAAAAACCTTACCCAATGTTCCGTCTTTAGATGTGAATCTTGGAATTGAATTAGGCCCCAATCCACCCATCAAAATAGATAGTCCGGGTAGTTGCTTGATAAAGGTGGAAAATTCTAGGCCATGTAGAGTGGAAGCTAAAATAGGAGTAACCCATGACCTTACACACTTATATCACCCATTCATGGTTGATAACAAGAAACACTATGGGTTTAAACCGGGTTTATTAGGTCAAGATGGATCCTTAACTAAGAATCTTTTGAAGTTGATAGAAGATGATCCATTTTTAGGAGGGAGATTTGATTCACCCGCTACACCAATAGACTTAGGTAAGATTATAATGAATGGAGCACACTCCTTTGAGCATATAAATCACCCATCACCCTCTCCTCACGTAGCAAATTTCCACTCTAAGGGTGTGTATCGCTACTATCACCCGCACTTAAACTTAAGTGTAGGGAAAACTCCCCCTTTATCCGTTAAATAAGGGTAGAGTCAGGCTCGTGACTCGAACAAAAACAAGCGCTTCTTGGGAGGCAGCCCATGTGTATTTGTTTTTCATTTTCATTTGTGTGTCGTATATCTTTTATTCATTGTTTATTCTCATGTTTAAATTTGTAAAAAAGCTTTATTTTGTCTTTAACCTCGTCTTAATTACATATAAAGGTATTTTACATAAGGGATAAGTGTAGGGAGGATTACACACGTTTTCAAAAGAAACGTAAACATGAGAATAACAATTAATTAAAAGATATATATGTTTGTTTGTTCGAGTCAAATGCTTGTATCGAGTCATAATGGATGTTTTTGCAGAAGTTTTTCCAGATTCTAAAGATGTAAATTTTCCAGAATTTTTTCCAGAAAATCGCAGACCAGTTTTTGTCAGGATAACCTGACGGCGTCAGGATTGCAACCTGACGGCGTCAGGAAGGAATAAAAACTTCAGCTTACTTTTTCTCGTTTTCTGAGCTACTTGTAAAATTTTGGAATTTTCCAGATCTTAACTTTCAAAACAAATTCTGTAAACATCCATTCCACAAGCATTATATCCTAGTTTAAATCGAGTCTTATGTATATTATTACCGCCGATTTTACGCGAAGGTTTCGTTTGTTTTCTTCTAGTGTGCAGGTTTAGTTTGTCAAGAAGAAGTTACACAAGTTAAGAAGGAGCCTTTCACGCAAAAACTCTTCTTGGAAAAGATTTAACCACCACTTTTTACGGATCCTACCGAGCTAATCAGGGGAGTATTAGTTTCTTTCGTTTTTAATTACCTTCTATTATCATAACTTTGATACTTTCGGGGAACATTGGGGACAATGTTCAGTTTAAGTGTAGGGAGGGAAAATAAACGGGAACTTTGAAACTATGCTTATCCTTGACTGTTTGCTTTGTCCAAGTGTATTTGTGTAATAAACCATGAGAAAATGTAGGTTAGGGTAATTTTAGCCAAATTTAAAATTTTTTCATGACGTATAAGAGTGGGCCATTAGTCTTAACAAAAGCGTCTCATGGATAGGAAGTTGCATGACTAGCACAAAAACCCTTACCACCTAAATTCCACCCAAAATGTGAGGATCGCCCTTAGATTAGTAGGAATTAAAGCATTCATCTTTAATGCTTAGAGTGTGAACCGGTAGTATATTAGATTCTAGAACTTGTTTTGTGATGCATTCCGAGATCGCAAGTGAGGCTACACTTGTGTAGTTAGGAATAACTAAATGATAAGAGGCATTAGGATAAACCCTTGTTTGATACCTGTAATATAATTACTTCTTCCATATCGGTTGAGTAATTCCCCCACACCCTTTGCGTTGTACTCATCTTTAGTACACGATACCCCTAGTTAACCCCTCAGAGCCTATCCTTTTCGCGGTTCTCGTGATATTTCGGTTTTTCCGGAATATCAATGAAGAGCATTGTTTACACCCCACCCCCAAATATACACCCAAATCGCCTTAGCCTACCTTTATTGCACTCACTTTTAGTGCAAATTTATGTTATCACCCAAAACCCTTAGTTCAATTATCTGGTTGCTTGCATGAGTTGCTAAGTCGAGTCATATCCCTTGTATACAGTTTTGGGATGATTGGGATTCATGGGAAAAGTTAAAGTTTATGAAACATAGGAAAGAGAACGTTAAACTCAAATTCCCTTTGTTTGCATAATAATGTACTCCAAGTGTTTTGATCTTTTCAATTCGGGTCAAATTAGTGTTAGAGTAATAAAAACTCAAGTGTAGGGATGTGTCTATAAATCCCTATCATTTTGATGTACCGTAGAGGATGGTAGAGTAAAAGTGTATGCAAAAAAAAAAAAAAAAAAAAAAAAAAAAAAAAAAAAAATTTAAAAAAAAAAATATAGAAAAAAAAAAAACAAAAAAAAACAAAAACCATACGGGCTACCATCCTACTTCTATCTTTTAAATTATGTTTGTTTATTTTCGTTGCCTAGAGTTTTAGAGTGTCGAGTCTTGGCTTAGCAACGCCATTCTTCGTATACTTGCAACATAGAGATTTTTGACTATCCACCAATATATAGCCTATCCCACCAAACCCTTATTTCCCTACCGTAAGCCTAACGTTACAACCCTTTAAAGACCTCTTTGATAGTCTTTCCTAGGTGCTTACGCCAAAGCGATGGAGGTTTGATCTATTCTCAAGCCTATGGTAATCTATGTACTAGGACCGGTTAATGAGTGTTTATCTTCCATTTCCGATTTGTTATATTTCATATATACACCCGAGAGAGATGTGAGTATCCAAACACCCCATATGAGGTGCTAGTATGTAATTTCCGAGCTTGTTATGACTTTTGCGGGGCTTATATGTGTTGTGGACCGTTTTGAATGGATGCTTCATGACCCCTAACTTATAAATTAATTGGCTAAAAGCACATTTGCTTGAGGACAAGCAAATACCAAGTGTAGGGATATTTGATAAGGTTTTAAAAGGTACCTTTTTGAGGGGTCATTTAAGCCCTTATTCGATCACTTTTGTATCCGTTATTGCTTAATATCGTTCCTTTTCACTTTTTAGGTCTCTTGAAGGCAAAATGCTGGAATGATGCTTATTTGGACGAAAAGGCGCGAATATACGAAGAAAATGGCCAAAGTCAGAATCGAGACACTCAAAGCTGCTGAAACATAAGGCAACGGCGTCACTGCATATCTGCGACGCCGTCGGGAAGGAATTTTGCGACGGCTCAGAAGAAAAATTGCATGTTTTCAAGGGACGACGTCAGGTTCTAAAGGAATAGGCCGTCGCTACTCAGACGGCCTAGATGCAGCCAAGACGGCGTCAGAGCTGAAGGGGACGGCGTCACAGTCATAAGGTGACGCCGTCGCAAGGTTTACGTGGCCAAGACGAAACCCTAATGACGGCGACACGACGGCGTCACGAAACATAAGGTGACGCCGTCGCAGATGTAATCTTATATATAGAATCCGAATTTTTCAGTTTTTGGGTGTAGTCTTTTGGAGTAAAAACCTAAAACCGAACCAAGGCTTTCTTGTGCAGTATTTTAGGGTTCTAAACCCTATTATACATCAAGATAAGTATTTACTTCATTAATTTAATTATGTCTTTGATTATTTGTGTGTATGCTTGCATGTTCTCCATGTCCGGCTAATTTATTTGTGTGTTTGCTTAGGGAATATGAAACTTAATTATTGAATATTGATTGGTTGATACTTATCTTAGTTGACTAATGATCTAGAGTGCGCTAGATTATTCGTTGTGTACTTAATGCTTGACATTTCTTTGTGAACTTTAGAATATAATTATCTAGGTAATTGTAGGATAAAGTATTCAAGGACAACCGTAGAGTAGGCGTCTATAAATCACTAGAGGATTTGTAAACAAGACCCTTTGGTAATTTCAAAGAGTTAGGGAAATAAGCACGCCCTATAGCCTTAGAATCACAACGCAACTAGGAATAAGGACGTGACAAATCAACCATCAATAGGAGATAATTAAGGAGTAGTAAAACCTAAGTAAACACATCTTTAAACTATCATACGAGTACACATCAATTAGACATAGACTATCACAACCTTAGCTTAGATAATTAGATAATAGTAGAGTAATCGGTAGCAATACCAACCCCCCAAATTCAATACCCGAGATTCGTACCTTTTCATTTTCTAAAAAAACATAAAAAGATAAAAAATAATCTTCCTCAACCTCAACCTTAGCGTAGTAACTTCTCACTAGCATTCCTATTCCCCTAGAGAACGATATCAATACCCGTGGCTTACCCTAATTACTACACTACAACGATTAGGTTCACTGCCTAGGGTGTTATAAAACTTGCTCGAAGAAAAGGAAGTTTCCTTGACCCCGAACGACGCGTGTAGCGTTATCACTTGTACTCGTGGGATCACAAAAAGAAAAGAAAGAGATTTGCTTTTGTTCACTTGTGCATGCATGGAATGCATATTTATGGTTTTATATAGAGCTAATTCTTAAAAGGGGACAAAAAGTTTCCTAGTGGTCACAAAAAGGTACAAAATATACATCTCTTCCTAAAATGGTCATGTGTGAATGTGCGATTCCAATAAAATGTTGACACGTGTCCAAACAATAAGTACACTTTCAATCATTGGCAAGTACAATCACTATCAAAGCCTTGTTTGACTTTTATATACAAATGTGCGAACGGTGAATGTGCGAATGTGCGATTTGAACATAACTTTATTTGGAAGGAAAACTTTTAGGAGAATAAAATCTATTTTACGGGAATAAAATCTTTCTTTATAGTACAATAAAATCTACTTTATGAGAATAAAATCTTTCTTTATAGTACAATAAAATATATTCACATATCATTTATATGTTTGACAACTTAATTATATTAAGTTTTGAATAGCTAGAAAAAAATATATTCGCAAAAAGCTAGAAGAAGAAAAAGAATATATTATTTGTTGACCAATTAATTCTAACGATAGAAATAACAAGTTAATAAAAAATAACACAAATAAAACTACTAACACCTCAAAGCAACATCCATTCTAAAACTACATAACCAACCACAACAGTCCAGGCATCAACACCGGTGTATTGGCGACCACTACCAGAGTAAATTTGCAAGGTGAAGGGATGATAAACATTAGTAGGTGGATTTGTTACGTAAATGAACCGCGGTGGAGGTGGCGGTTTTACTGCAACAATAGGAGGACATAAGACTAATGGTGGTGGTGGTGGTGGTGGTGGAGGTGGTAGTGGAGGTGGTGGTGGTGATGGACATGGCTCTGGTGGTGGTGGTGGTGGTGGAAAGATTTTATTCCCATAAAGTGGATTTTATTCCCCTAAAAGTTTTTCTTCCAAATAAAGTTATGTTCAAATCGCACATTCGCACATTCACCGTTCGCACATTTGTATATAACAGTCAAACAAGGCTTTGATAGTGATTGTACTTGCCAATGATTGAAAGTGTACTTATTGTTTGGACACGTGTCAACATTTTATTAGAATCACATATTCGCACATGACCATTTTGAGAAGAGATGTATATTTTGTACCTTTTGGTGACCACTAGGAAACTTTTTGTCCCCTTTTAAGAATTAGCTCTTTTATATATCATGCTTTATTAGTTGTTTGCATGCATGCTTAATTGACCAAAGGTTTGTACTCGTTTTATATATATATATATATATATATATATATATATATATATATATATATATATATATATATATATATATATATATACATATATATATATATATATCA
Organism: Chrysanthemum seticuspe; assembly: GCA_019973895.1. Classification (NCBI taxonomy): domain Eukaryota; kingdom Viridiplantae; phylum Streptophyta; class Magnoliopsida; order Asterales; family Asteraceae; genus Chrysanthemum; species Chrysanthemum seticuspe. Next base: position 74,967,200 of record BPTQ01000002.1, read on the forward strand.
TCATTAACTGTGCAATATAGTATGCTAAGATTATATATATATATATATATGTGTTATATTGTATATATAAAAAATATATATATGCATTGCATGCGTATTATAATTTGACCAAGGAATGAATTTTGTTTTGGTGTTTTGAGTTTTATGTGCACTGTCATTTCAGTTATGCATGTCGTAGTAACACTTTGCTTGACATATGTAGATTAAAACATGCATAGCTTGTTGTTGTTGCATTCATTTTATTTTATTTTTGTCTGATATGCAGGAATGAAAAATCTAAACAAATATAACGACTTATCGAATTGCCGCACCATGACTGAACAAGATAATAATGGTCACAAAAGCGAAGAAACAAGACATCCCAAAATGCTACTTGCCTAAATATTTTACCAATTTAAATTAAGGGTGCGAGTGGGTTGAGAAATAAAAAGAAAAGGCTAGGTCCTAGAAGATTCATGTTGGGTTGGACTTGTAAGTATACGGGAACCCAAGAGGATAAACTGAATTGGATCCGGCCAGGTTAAGAGGCCCGGTAAGATTTTAAAATGTTATTATATATATTTTATAATATATATATATATATATATATATACTACATAAAATGGAAAAACAGTCAAAGTGGAAAAGTGAAAAAGTTTAATGGTCAAATGAGAGAGAAATATATTTGTGTAATTAATACTCTTATTAAAACACCCCATTACTTAAAAGTACAATAATTTATTCACATTGTACAACCAATTAAAATCATATCTACCAAATTAAAAACAACCAATAAAAACACCCCTTATTAAAAAGTACAATAAAATTTTCACAATGTACAATTTAAACAAGCTACAACATAATTCTAAATATAAAATAATTAAACACACTAATTAATGTTATTTTTAAAACACCCTAAAATAAAAAGTACATGTTATTATACACATTATACAAATTAATAAAACACACAAAGCTTCATACAAGCTAACAAGTTGATGGTACATATAGTTTTAAAAATCGGATCGGACCAACGGGTTCAACCGGAAACCGGTGCGCCAACGGTTCGGCTAACCAATAACAGCCATCCGGAAACGAACTAGAGAGGACCCGTTAAAACCGATACAAACTGGTGAATCAGGTCTCATCAAGATCTATTTCTCCGGTTAATCGTCACAGGGTACTCGCCGCTGCAACGCGCGGGTACCCTGCTATATTATATATAAAGGAAAAACCAAAAAGTAAAAAGTAAAAATTTGAAACTATTAACACCTATCGAAAACGGGTTAACCCAGTACGCTTCAAACCCGGTGGGTTGTCCATGTTTAATTTGACCCGTTTTAACCCAACCTGTCATATTGACTCGGTTTAAATCGACCCGTTTTTCGACGGGAACGGTTCAACCGGGTCGAACCGGGTTTCAAAACGTTATGTTTAATCCCCAAATCTTCAAACTTTTATTATTCTTTGTTTAGAACCCATAAATTTTTTTTAACACAACACGATCTGTCGCTATATAAATATATTATCTATAAGTTTTTCTTCAAAAACGATTATAATGTTTTACAATTATGAGAAAATATGTGCCCATTAGTGCACATTTAACTTTTCAATAGGCTAAATACGCTCATTTCAAAAAAAAAATATGGGGCTAAATGTGCCCAAATCTTTTACAATATAGCTAAAATTAGCCAATTTTTATTTTATTTTGGGCTAATCGTATTCACGCTAATTTTGGTCACCATTAATCCCATCCTTGTTAGTTTTTACGCGACAAGTAACGTGTGTTGTTAGTTTTTTATCCCATAACTGATGTAATGTTTACTTTCATTTTCATTGTTTGATAGATGTTAAGAATTTTATCTAGACTTTAATTATCGTATAGTACAACCGTTTGCAATTGCATTTTCATCGGTTCACGTTCTATTTTAAACGCTACACAAAACACTTACCACAATATCACAAATCATTAATTATCTGACGCTAGAAACAGCTGCCGCTAGGCGCGGGTACTCGTCTAGTATATATATATATATATATATATATATATATATATATATATATATATATATATATGGTAGGTTTAAAATGAAAAGTTTCTTATAATGAAAAGAATGAGAATGCATGTGGAGGTGACATGTGTCACATTTGCCACATCACCATGTCATGTCATGTGACATGTGTCACCCCCACCTCCAACCCCCCCCCCCCCTCGCAAATTTTTTTTTCCCGCCAAAAAAAAATCCAGCCAAATATTTCCCGCCAAAATTTATTACTGCATCACAGTTATAAAAATACTGCATCACAATCATAATTGTGATGCAATAACTTATAATCTTAATGTACAAAAATCATGATTATGATGCAGTAACTTTATAACCGTGATGCAGTAACTTATAACCTTAATGCACTAATAAATTTTGGTGCATCTTTATTATAAGTTACTGCATCATAGTTAACAGTTAAGTGCATCAACTATGATGCACTAAAATCAAGGTTATAACCTCAATGCACTAAAATCATGATTGTGATGCAGTAATTTTATAACTGTGATGCAGTAATTTATAACCTTAATGCACTAAAATCATAATTGTGACGTAGTAACTTATAACCTTAATGCACTAAAATCATGATTGTGATGCAGTAACTTTATAACTATGATGCAGTAATTTATAACATGAATGCACTAAAATCATTATTGTGATGCAGTAACTTTATAACTGTGATGCAGTAAAAAAATTTGGCGGGAAATTTTTTGCGGGAAAAACTTTTTTTTGGCGGGAAAAAATTTTTTCGGCGGGGGGGGGGGGGGGGGGTTGCGGGGTGGGGGTGGGTGTGGGGTATGGTGATGTGGCAAAGGTGACACATGTCACCTCCATATGCCTTTTTATTCTTTTCATTCTAAGAAACTTTTCATAATAACCCAAACGTATATATATATATATATATATATATATATAGGGGGTGTTTCTTGTGAGAAGTTTAATTTTTGTGAGAACGCGAGAAGAGATCCTAGCCCTACATCTAATCCCCTCTTTTTTTAGATCTAATGGCTAAGATTAACCAAACATTTGCACTAACCAAGGGCATTTTTGTAATTACCAAATCACACCTAATCTAATATATAGAGAAAAAAACACACAATGACTACACCGAAGGTGAAAACACCGACTATTCTCTCCGATCCAGCAAACTTTCTCTACAACCACCACCGTTTAAACCACCCTTCACCGCCAAATCGAACCACCGTCACTCCTCCACAATTATCGCTTCACTTCTTCACCTTCTGCAACCTTTTTCCGTATTCGTTCACCAGAATATTAATCATCACCGTCGTTAAATTTCCGATCAACTGCCGTTCAACCACATTATGCCATCGCCGTTCAACCGCTGTATATCACCGTCGTTCAACCACAGTAATCAACTGAATATTAATGAAGAAGATATGGATCTAGATGACTCTGATGCAGAAGAAACTGAAATCATTGATATCACCGAAATATCACCAGAATGCACAAAAGATATCAAGTAATTATCATAATTTATTATTAATTAATTTATTTTTATAAATTATTGTTTTGAATTGTGAAAATTATTAGCAAATTTAAGTTTATTTAGTGTATCTTCGCATGTGAACTGATTTAATTTTATTAGTGTAATTAATTTTAGTTGGAGCATCTTCGCATGTGAAGATTATCAGTTAGGAATAAAGCTTTGATGCAATTAGCCAATTTAAGTTTGGATTACATTATCTTCACGTGTGAAAATATGAGTAGGTAATGGATTTTTGAGGTTATAAGTGCATATGATTTTAGTTATATTATCTTCGCATGTGAAGATTATAGATTTTTGAGGTTATAAGTGCATATGACTTTAGTTATATTATCTTCACATGTGAAGATTATGGATTTTTGAGGTTATTAGTGCATATAAGTTTAGTTATATTATCTTCACATGTGAAGATTATTAGTTAGGAATGATGTTTTGATGCAATTAGCGGATTTAAGATTGGATTACATTATCTTTGTGTGTGAAAAATATCAGTAAGTAATGGATTTTTGAGGTTATAAGTGCGTATAAGTTTAGTTATATTATCTTCGCATGTGAATATTATCATAGAGGAATGAAGTTTTGACGTTATTAGCAGATTTAAGTTTGGATTATATTATCTTCACGTGTGAAAAATATTAGTAAGTAATTGATTTTTTGCGGTTATAAGTGCGTATAAGTTTAGTTATATTATATTCGCATGTGAATATTATCATATATGAATGAAGTTTTGACGTTATTAGCGGATTTAAGTTTGGATTATATTATCTTCACGTGTGAAAAATATTAGTAAGTAATTGATTTTTGCGGTTATAAGTGCGTATAAGTTTAGTTAGAAATGAAGTTTTGACATTAATAACTGATTTAAGATTGTGAAGATTATCAGTGGAAGTTTTCAGGTTATAAGTGGATATAATTTTAGTTATAATATATTCGCATGTGAAAGTTAGGAATAAAGTTCTGATGTTATTAGCAAATTTAAGTTTGTATCACATCATCTTCGCGTGTGAAAAATATACATAAGTAATGAAGTTTTAAGGTTATAAGTGTATTCGCATGTGGGGGATCTCTAATTGTTCTGAATCACTCGATAACGCTAACTGATCACACACGAGTACATGCAATATATAAATATAGGTTCTTGTTGAGGTATATATATAGAGCCTTTAACCATATTTGGTGTTTTGTATTCGTTATCTGTTTTAAGGCTATTTGGTAACATGCTATTGATAACGCTAACTGATCACACACAGACTTACGTTCTATTTGAAACAGGCTGAATCAGTAGGTTCTGGTGCAGTTGGCCGTAGAGTGGGTGGTCAGCTAGGTGGGACCCAACAGTTTTCGATGCAAATTCCGACCAAAAAGGTACTCTATTAGTCTATTTCAAAAGTAACTGCAGTTGCTGCAAGTTTGTTGTAAGTGGCTTACTTACAGCTCTGTACATGAAATTATGTAATTGGATTTGGTTATAGGTTGGTCTTGTTGTTGGTAAAGGGAGTGAGACGATAAAAAATATGCAAGCCAGTACAGGAGCTCGTATTCAGGTCTGTTCAAATTCTCACTTGAGGAATATATTAGCATAATGTTATAGATTATAAACTTTGATAAGTAAACTCACGGAAATTACCAATTTCTGCCAACGAGGTTTTGTGATGCTTTATTCGTTATTCGTTTGTGTTTATGATTAATCTCTGAGTTCGCTGATTGAAGTTGTTTGATATTTGTATGTGTTGTTAATGAAATGATGCTTAAATATAGGGCTAGTTGATGATTATAGTGATAGTTATACTGAGTAGGTAGTTTGTTTCGTTGAGTTATGGTTTTAAGGAACTGGTTAGGAGTTTGGTCGCATTTCATCATTTTGCATACAGGGATTGCAGTTTTGTTATGTTTTATTCGTAATTCACGTTTTGTTTTTGTTTAATATGTAATGTTGCTGATTGAAGTTGTTTGATAGTTTTAGGTTTATTTGATTAAAGTTAGGGCTAGTTGATAATTACTATGACAGCTATAGTTCACCGCGTAGCCTTGAGTTGCGCTTTCTCAAAACTGGCTTGGAGTTTGTTCGGATTTTGTCAATTTGTGTATGGAGATTACGGTTTGGTTCGTGTTTAGTTTATTGAAGCTGTTTGAGATTGTTGTAGTTAGGAAAACTGTGTGTGTTTAGGTTTGTTATAAGATTGGTTCTTGGTAATTTGATTGTGAAGTATTTGTGTCTTTGATAAAATGATGCTTAAATTTAGGGCTAATCTATGATTAATGATAGGAGTGATAGTAAACTGAGCATGGCTAGCTTTGCTGTTGAGTCATTTTTTGCATTTAATCATGAAATAATGCTTAGACATAGTGTTAGTGAGCGATTAGTGATCGCATTGATAGTTAACTGATCATAGCTATGTTTTTTTCTCTGATTATGTGTTCAAAGACTGCATAGGATATCCTTCTGATTTTCGCCAATTTACATCGGAGTATTGTGGCTGACGGCTAACATGAGACATTTAGCCTACAGATTAACTATTTGTTTGTGAACAGTTTCCCATAGTTAATTACTAATGAAGTTTAAAAGTGATTCATACTTACAATTGGTATCGGCAAATAATTGAATTGACAACCTCCAGAAGAAACTTCTGTATGACTTCTGTATTGTTAATGCAGGGGTGAAGCTAGTGATTAAAGCTGACAAAGATAGGAAAATAAAGTTCTGTTGCTTGCAATACATGAAAATATGTGGTGTTGATTGCGAGGATGTTCTTCGTCGTTTTCTATTCGTTGAAGGACCAGATGCATATCACCAAGGATCTACTGGTTCGAACTCTTTTTTACTGATAGCGTTGTTCTGTATTTATGATTAGAGTCTTCCACCATTCATAGGTTAAATGGTGCAGCCACTGAAAGTTCTGTATTTATGATTAGAGTCTTCCACCATTCATAGAGTCTGCTGTTTGAAGTTTGTGATAATGAGACAATCGAAAATTAGTTCTGTTCAAGCAACTCTGAAACCGATTATTTGATCATATGTAGTTAGATGGTCATAGTTACCTTCACTAAATCAGGATGATTTTTTGGGTAATTCAGGTGTTATTGTTCTTGCTGCTACTAATAGGCCTGATGTTCTTGGTTCGGCTTTGTTGAGACCAGGAAGGTTCGATAGGCAAGTTACTGTCGATAAGTATGATGTTGTCAAAATCCTTCGGATTTGATGTTGTCCAACTACTTGAATTGTTTGATGCATAAAATTTTTAGGACTATGAGCTTCTGATGCGAATGCATATGCAGTTACTTGAATTGGTTGACCATTGAGAGCAAATTATAGATGTGTTTACTAAGAATTACATGAAATTTATTAGCTTTAATAGGATGTCTGATTATGTAGATGCTTAGGAGTTAGGACTAATCATAAACTCACAAGGAGGGATTATATATAGGGTGTTTGGATATGCTTTTGAATCGATTCTGAATATAAATTTGAGCAATGTATGTCATAGTAGTTAAATTGCAATTGTGGTAAGGATACTAGTTATGGATATAAATGAAATATACTTCAACTATTTCGTAACTTCAACTAGTGAAAGTGCAACTATTGTATTTGTTACAACTCGTACTAAGTTATTTGATCCAATACATTGAAATTTCAAGAATATCTCCCGATTATTAAAACTTTTTGTTTCTTGTCAAAACTATAACTCCTTCTACATGGTATGGTTAAAGATTATGAATTTGTCATTATTGAAGTTTTGTTGCAGATAATCCTTTACTGATTATCTGACCCTTAACTAGTTGGATAATCTGCATAAGTTTTGCAGATGACCAAACACTAAAATGGGTAAACTGATGGGTTGTTTTTCCTTGTTCAAGTTACATGGCCAACCCGAGTTATCCCGGTGTCTGTTTCCGACCCTTTACTTATGCGCAAACACTAGAATTTGAATATCTATGACTTGTAAAGGCAACAACACCCCTTGAATAGTTATAGCCCTTCCTCTTTATTGTTAGTAGCACTGTTCCCCTGTGCATGCTAGTCTTCTATTGTTTCTACGCATGATCGTGATTGTTAATCTATGGTATTTGTTTCTTCTTTCCATCATGTTACACGTTTTTGGTTTGAGTCACCAAGGTGCTATTTTCTGTTTTGATTCAGGCTATACTTCAGTTTTGCATGATGCTGATCCTAGTCTCCGGACTTTCTTCCGTTCATGCTTAAGCCGGTAATATACACAATCTTTTGACGCTGCTATGCACTCTTGGTTTATTAAAATCTATTGTATTCACCACGAAAACTGTATTTGTATGTAATGATACTTATGCATTCATTGTCGTGACAAGTTTTCCGAGATTCATCTATAGTGCAGAAGCTATTTTTTAGGGGGTATGTCCTGACCTCCATGTAGCCTGCCCAAGGTTTGTTCACTGAGTTCTGTTTGAGCAAATGTTACATGACGATAACAATGGACTAGTTAATTTTTGCATGAAATTTGAGTAAATGTTGATGTGTTTTTAATGTCCCTAGATGAAAATATAAAGGATATATGTGATATCTTTTTCTATATTTTGTCGATGTACTCCACTATATCCCTTCACAACTTGTGGTTCGTTACTTGGCTTTTACCTCAATACAGTTGTCCATGCTCAAGCTTAATGTTGCATGTACACCTACTAGAACAACAACGCCTAATCGACTGATGCGGGGTACGGGGCAGGTATGAAGTAGACAGTCATACATCTAACCAAGGGTAGAGACTACTTCCAAAACGATCTCTGGCCATTTACAACTGGTAGATGTCATTAAGTGTTCAGGAACTGCTGTGTTTTTTCATTTTAATAGTATCTAGTAATGCATGTGGGGTTTAGTGTTTTGTGACGCAAGTGACTGATTTACAATGCATTATTGTTCTTACATTTGTAACAGATTAAATTATTATTACTGTTATAAAACAATTTGGGCTTTATACAAGTCTTGTAACTTTTAAGTTTTGACTTTCTGAAGTTGTTAGACAATGCTCACAAACTTTCATATCATGTAGAATACTAATTTTGTATTATTTGAGTTACTGAAATAAGTTATTTTAAGTATCAATCAAAGAAGTGATCTCTCAGTTGAGCTGGAAATTTGTCAGTTAGGCATAGAGCATGCTAAGGATCTGCTATAAGACATCATATAGCAAGTTATTATCATTATTTTCTTATAATTCAGGTTCAAAATAATCAGATTTAGGAGAAGCTGATAACATGCTGTACAAAAACTAAGCATTCAGTAGAGTAAAATTGGCTGGCTAGTCATAGTCCAAATTAACTGATCATCTGATTATTCTAGTCACAATTATAACCTTCAATACACTCATCCCGACACTATTTTAGTTTATTTGTTAATTTATGCGTTGAAGGGTTTATCAGTCATTCCATCTAATCTTTAAGCTCTATTGAAACTTTGAACCTTGTACATTTTTGTACTTCTTTAGGAATATATAATGTCCATCAATCCATGGGTGGTATCACTAATACCTATCATGCCTTTTTTTTCCCAGCTGGGTGTTCTGATGGAAGCTGTGTTATATGGGACTTTGAGACACGAGGTATCGCCAAAGAACTAAGGGATAAGGATTGTGTTGCTGCCATAACAAGTGTTTGCTGGTAAAAGGACGGTCACCACATACTTGTTTCAGCTGCAGATAAGTCTTTAAGTCTATGAGACGTTGTAAAGGGAGAAAAGATATACCAAACAACACTGCAACAAACCCCCTTACAAGCTCGTTTACACCCTGGTGGTGGTTCTCCAAAATTAACTCTTTGCCTAGTTTGCCCCTTCTCCTCTGCTCCCATGATTGTTGATTTGTGCAGCAAAACCACAACTACACTTCCCATATCCATATCTGACAAAGCCAGTGGGGTTGCTCCTCCATCACGCAACAAGTTTACAGATGGGTCAGCGCATTATACACCAACAGCAGCATGCTTCAACAACTATGGGGATCTGGTCTATGTAGGAAACTCGGTGGGGGAAATCCTCATAATTGATTATAAAAACAATCAGGTTTGTGGGATTGTCCCAATTACAGGTGGTGCGGTGATAAAGAATATAGTATTCAGCAGGGACGGGCACTATCTTCTTACAAATTCGAGTGATCGTACAATTAGAATATATCAAAATATTTTGCCCTTAAAAGATCCACTTAAAGCCCTTGATGAGGTACTGGATGCCTTAGATGAGGTTGAAATGTTAAAGGCTACCGGATTGAAGTGTTTAACACTTTTCCGAGAGTTTCAAGATTCTATAACCAAAGTTCACTGGAAAGCACCATGTTTTAGTGGTGATGGTGAATGGGTAGTTGGAGGTTCTGCTAGTGAAGGTGAGCACAAAATATACATTTGGGATAGGGCCGAACATCTTGTGAAAATTCTTGAAGGTCCAAAGGAAGCCTTGATGGATTTGGCTTGGCACCCGGTTCATCCTATTGTCTTTTCGGTGTCGTTAACTGGCTTAGTTTACATATGGGCCAAAGACTATACTGAGAATTGGAGTGCATTTGCCCCAGATTTCAAGGAACTCGAGGAAAATGAGGAGTATGTTGAACTTGAAGACGAATTTGACTTGGTGCCAGATACTGAAAAGGTATTATTAGAGGTGACAAACTGACCATATTCTACCATTTTCCCAAAATTGGTCTTCCAAATGCTTACAAGTCACAACCTGTTCGAAAAAAATTAAGATTACTGGTTTAATTATATCGTTTGTAATTATATCTAAACCAGGTAACTGTTTTAGAAATATAAGCCAAAAACAAATCTTGGCTGGTCAACCCAACCCTTTTCTCTTTGACCGGTCACGTAAATTGCTACCTCTATTTGAAACGAATACTTCCTATTGTAGCTGGAACTCTCTGGACTGACTTTCTAGTTTGTTACTTGAATTCTTGCAGGTGAAAGAATCATACACTAATGAAGATGATGAAGTTGACATTACAACCATTGAGAAGGATTCAGCCTTTAGTGATTCAGATATCTCACAGGATGAACTATGCTTCTTGCCTACAGATCCTTGTCCTGATGTTACTGAGCAGCAGGAAAAACACAATGGAAGTACTTCAAAACTAGGTGATAGCAAGAATTCTGATTCCCCTCTTTCAGAAGAGACAGGAATCGATGACCGGGCAATGAACCATGATTCTAGTCAAATTGAAGGTACTTTGCTCCCTCTTTAAGTATTTGGAGGGTGTTCGGATGTGAAAAATAGTTAATATCATCAAAATTTCTATTTAGTAAATATATCAGTGTCTTGTGTAATGTTGACTAGGACTCCTACAGTTTAGGCTAGAAAAGTGATAATTGATTATTTTATATTTACTCTTTGATGATCAGCATGGCAGCTTTTATGAAACTAATTACTTGTGCTCTGAGTCTTTAATAATCATATAAAGCCGAATCTCTTTGGTAAATCAATAAAAACTGATTCTTGCAACTTTAGGTCGAATAATCAGATAATCCAGTTCTGAAGCCCATAACCCAAAACTGTTGGCCATTCTGTGTACTCCTTCTAATTAGATATTCTGGTTGAGCTATGAGCTTATGAAACTGATTATCATACCTTAAAAGTTGCAAAAAGTATATTTGAGTGCTTGGGTAAATTTATTAGGATACGGCTTATTTGGTTTGCTGTCCTTTGTTTGCACTTGAATATCCGGCAAAGTGTCGCCTTAAAAACACACATTCAAGGTCCCCCTTTCTTTACAAGGGAATGTGCTCTTTGAAATAGTGGACACATTTTTTGCCTTTATATTATGTTAACAGTTTAGGTTTCTTATCTCAGGTAATTAGCTTAAAAGTTTTTGGTTGTATAGATTTTAAAGCTAAGCATGCCGAGAGTTATTACCTTTTCTAGTTGCCATACATGCATAGTTGGAATTTTTAATTAGTAAAAATTAATAGAGGTGGCAAGATAGTTGGGTTGGTTAATGGGTCTAAGTCGGTTCGGGTTGAAACAAGTCCTTTATTAGTAGGGGTCAAAACAGTCCTGGACCGGGTTAGGTTCACCCATAAACAATTAAATGTCCTCTGCGATAACTTTTTGTTGGTATTTAACAGAAGACTATATAATCATAATAACAATCTATATCTATATAAATGAATAAAACAATATGGCAGGATGTATTCATTTCATGAGGACCTTCGGTGACCTTCAACCCATCAAACATAGTTAAATTGTTCCTCTGGTTACTAAATTATTTATATTGGCCTGGTTTGAGATAAATGACAACCTGAATTAACCCTTTCATAAGTTCATGGTTATTACCTCTAGAAGTGAAGATATCACTTTGTCTTTGTTACCTCTTTGGAATTCCTGTAGATGGGTTGTTGGTAACATAAATTGACTGATGGTTCACAAAAATGACTCTCGTTTTGCGGAACCATTTTTGCAATCTTTGAAGTACATGATTTATTCCTGAACTTGCAATGCAGGATTAGAGAATTATGGTGCTGAAGATACCGGCGTGACAAACTTGAAAAGAAGGCGGAAACCATCTGAAAAGGTGTTAGAACAGCAGCAGGCACAGAAGATTAGGAAACCGCTACAGAAAACAAAAGGTTCTGGTAGACCGTTGAAAACGAGAAGTAGAATTGGGATTGAACAAGAATATGATATGTATCATTCTGCAGATGAGGATGGGTTTGATGATTAGTATAAATTCCCAATAGCAACTTACAAACTACTGTACTTTTAAAGATTGGATCAACTTTTATTTAGTGACCTCTCGTGGTCAATTAGACATTCCATGTTTCGCTAAGTAGGTAACAAACTAAAGCGATTGGGTAAGTGATGAACTTTCCCAATAGCGGTTTGACGTGTTTGGTAAACCTTTGCACCGCTTAGTATCTGATTCGAGTTGATATTGCATACATTACTTGTAATCATAAATTGTTGACATGTCTGCTCTAAACAATACTTATTATCTGCTGCCAGTTACCATTTCTCATATTACGTGAACATGTTCTTTGCATGTAGGCAAGAATTAGAGCATCCATTGATTTTTATTCACGACAAAAAAATTTCAGACATGAACTCCCTTGTAAGAATCTTGGAACTCACTGTAGAGGTAACCAATATAGACACCTTATACCACTCTTTAGTAGGTCTTTTGCTTATTGGTTGACATCACTGTTATCATTTTTATTATTGTGACAGAAACGTAGACCTCTGCTAATTGTGGCGGAAGATTTGGAAATTGAGTTGTTGGCAATGTTGAGGAGGACTTAAGGTAAGCATCTGAATTTGCTTTAGAGCCACTTGTTGATAGCTAATTCATATTAAATACTAAAGAGACATGTGCGTGATTTTATACTTGTAGGTGCGTGCGATTAAATCTCCCGGATTTGGAGATAATAGGAGAGCGAACTTGGAAGATATTGCGGTGCTTACCGGAGGGAGGTAGATAAACATCTATTTCCTAATTGCAACTATATGTGGCAAAATGGGCAGGTGGCGCATGTCTAGTAATGGGTCATAATGGGTTTGGGTCAACTTAATTTCATCTACGTGTAGAAACTCGTTGGGGTGGGATAATTTTTAACACCTTTTTTTTCAAATCTTTTGAACTTGTTATATATGATTACATAGTTATTTCAGTAATAAACTTGTAGTGTGTTACTTTTTCATCGTCCCTTTTAGTCAACATATATCTTTTGTAATTTGAGTCAATGAAAGATGGTTTTATGTCCCGTGCGTGTCTTTTTGTAACTAAGAAACCTTACGATTTGGCTTTTTGTAGTGATAATGATTATATACAAATGTTGTGCATATACATGAGAGTTCGATTTATCTCAAGCATGTCAAATAAACAAATTTTTTTTTAAAGGCGACAAGTCTTACGAATTGCACGCAGCATGTTGCCCAAAGCCTATTTTTAAGTCATCTATAGTTATACGCAAAGATAAATGTATATAAGTGTACGTGCATTTATTAGTGAAAAAGATTTATTCACATGCGAATAAATTTTTTTATACTCGTGTATAAATGTATGTGTATTTACTAGTGAATAAAGTTTATTCACACGCGAAGAAAGAAAGTATATAAATGTACATGTATTTACTAGTGAAAAAATTATGAGCAATGATTGAAGCTTTGATCTTAATAGCATAATTTCTATACTAAAAGTGCAAAAATAAGAGATATTGATGTTTAATAAACGATATTTAAGTTTTGTAAAAATATCTTCACATGTGAAAATTATGAGCAAAGATTGACGTTTTAATCTTACTAGCATATTTTCTATACTAAAAGTGCAAAAATAGGAGATATTGATGTTTAATAGACGATTATTTAAGTTTTGTAAGTATATCTTCACATGTGAAAATTATGAACAAGGATTGAGTCATTTGTCTTACTAGCATATTTTTTATACTGGAAGTGCCAAAATAGGATATATTGATGTTTAATATACGATTATTTAAGTTTTGTAAGACTATTTAATATTTACTAGACGGTTATTTAAGTTTTGTAAGAATATTTTCACATGTGAAAATTATGAGTAATGATTGAAGCTTTGATTTTACTAGCATGTTTTTCATACTAGAAGTGCAAATATAGGAGATATTAATGTTTAATAGACGATTATTTAATTTTTATAAGAATATTTTCATATGTGAAAACTATGAGCAAGGATTGAATCTTTGATTATACTAACATATTTTTTATACTAGAAATGCAAATATATGAGATATTAATGTTTAATAGACGATAATTTAAGTTTTGTAAGAATATTTTCACATGTGAAAATTATGAGCAAGGATTGAATCTTTGATCTACCTATTGTATTTTTTATACTAGAAGTGTAAAAAAATGATATATTGAGGTTTAATAGATGATAATTTATATTTTGTAAGAATATCTTTGCACGTGAAAATTATGAGCAAAGATTGAATATTTGAACTTACTAGCGTATGTTTTATACAAGAAATGCGAAAATAGAAAATATTGATGGTTAATAGACAATTATTTAAGTTTTCTAAGAAATATCTTCACACGTGAAAATTATGAGCAAATATTGAAGCTTTGATCTTACTAGCGTATTTTTTTATACTGGAAGTGTAAAAATGGGATGTATTGAAGTTTAATAGAAGATTATTTAATTTTTTTAAGAATATATTTGCACGTGAAAGTTATGAGCAAGGATTGAATATTTGATCTTACTAGCGTATATTTTATACAAGAAATATAAAAATAGGAGATATTGATGTTTAATAGACGGTTATTTAAGTTTTGTAAGAATATCTTCACGCGTGAAATTTATGAGCAAAGATTGAAGCTTTTTATCTTAATAGCTTATTTTTATGCTAGAAGTGTAAAAATTGGAGATATTGATGATTAATAGACGATTATTCAAGTTTTATAAGAATATATCTTCGAGCGTGAAAATTATGATCAAGATTGAAGCTTTGATCTAACTAGCGTATTTTATGTTAGAAGAGTAAAAATAAGAGATATTAATGTTTAATAAATGATTATTTAAGTTTTGTAAGAATATTTTCACACGTGAAAATTATGAGCCAATATTGAAGGTTTGATCTTACTAATGTATTTTTAATACTAGAAGTGCAAAAATAGAAGATATTGATGTTGAATAGACGATTATTTAAATTTTGTAAGAATATCTTCGCACGTGAAAATTATGAGCAAGGATTAAATATTTGATATTACTAGCATATTTTCTATACAAGACATGAAAAAATAGGAGATATTGATGTTTAATAAACGGTTATTTAAGTTCTGTAAGAATATTTTCGCGAGTTAAAATTATGAGCAAGGATTAAATATTTGATCTTAATAACTAGAAGTGCAAAAATAGGATGTATTGGTGTTTAATAGACGATTATTTAAGTTTTATAAGATCATATATTCGAGCGTGAAAATTATGAGCAAAGATTTAAGCTTTGATCCAATTGTCATATTTTTTTATGCTAGAAGTGCAAAAATATGAGATATTGATGTTTCATAAACAATTATTTATTTTTTGTAAAAATATCTTCACACGTGAAAATTTTGAGCAAATATTGAAACTTTGATCTTACTAGTGTATTTTTTATACTAGAAATGCAAAATAATAGATATTTATGTTTTATAGACGATTATTTAAATTTTGTGAGAATATCTTCGCACGTGAAAATTATGAGTAAGGATTGAATATTTGATCTCATTAGCATATATTTTATAGAAGAAATGTTAAAATAGGAGATATTTATGTTTAATAGACGATTATTTAAGTTTTCTAGGAAATATCTTCATATGTGAATATTATGAGCAAATATTGAAACTTTGATCTTACTAGTATATTTTTTATACTCGAAGTGTAAAAATAGGATATATTGATGTTTAATAGATGATCATTTATATTTTGTAAGACTATCTTCGATGTGAAAATTATGAGCAAGAATTGAATATTTGGTGTTACTAGTGTATGAATATTTAGATTTTAGTAAATACGCCTACATTTATACATGAGCATATACTTTTTTCTTCGCGTATAACTAAACACAAGTAAATACACGTACATTTATACATGAACATATATTTTTTTCTTCGCGTGTGAATAAACTTTCTTAACTAGTAAATACACGTACATCTATACATGAACATGTATTTTTTTCTTCGCGTGTGAATATACTTTTTTCACTAGTAAATAAACGTATATCTATACATGAGCATGTAGTAAATTAAGAGGTCTCATATTTTACTCAATAATGGCCCCACAATTTGTTTTGTTTTAATCTCATTGGTTCAATATTACAAAACATGAGAGACAAACATCAGAGGATCTCAATCCTTTGTCTTGCCACTACCTCCAACTCGTGATATCCTCTTTGGTATATTCAAGTTAACTTTGCATATGATGAATTATCAAAGCAATTGAGTTAATATCAATGGATTTCCTGTCACATTAGGCATTCATCAGCTTCTTAAGTTTTGTGCTTCTTTTATTTTCACGTGTGATGAAGTTGTTCACACATCTTTATAATTTATGAGTCATATACAGGACATATAAATTCACATGTAACCAAGTTGTTCATGCATCTTAGAAAGCTACGAGAAATATATTTTCACATTATTTTCACATGTGACCATGTTACGAGACATATATTTTCACATCTGACTAAGTTGTTCACACATCTTTATAATCTACGAGACATATATTTTCACATGTGACGAAGTTTTCACGCATCTTAATATGCTAGAGACATATTTTCACATGTGACAAGTTACAACACATTTATTTTCACATGTGACGCACCTTAAAAAGATACGAGATACATATATTGTGACATGTGACCAAGTGATTCACGCGTCTTAAAAAGGTACAAGACATATATTTTCACATGTGACCAAGATGTTCCATGTGTAATCCATCAAATGTTTGAATCCATCAAATGATAATGTTTCAATCTTTACGAGACGAATATTTTCACATGTGACAAAGTTTTTCACTCACAAAAAAAGCTACAAGACGTATAACATGTGAAAAAAGTTCTTAAAAGTCTACGAGGCGTATATTTTCACATGTGAAGAAGTTCTTAAAAAGCTACGAGACGTATATTTTCACATGTGACGAAGTTGTTCATTCCCCTTAAAAAGCTACAAGACGTATATTTTCACATGTGACGAAGTTCTTATAAAGCTACGAGACGTATATTTTCACATGTGAACAGTTTCTTCACACATCTTATAATACTTTTTTTCTTTGGTTAACTATGGTTTCTGACCTTTTGGCCGACTAATCCACAAGGTTTAAACCCACTGCCACACAGACTCAACCGGGTAAAGCCCTCCATTTTCATTTGTTACAAATTTATGTTTGTTTTTTATACTATAAGTGTGAAAACAGGAGATTTTGATGTTTAACAGACGACTATTTAAGTTTCGTAAGAATCGCGTGTGAAAATTATGAGCAAAGATTGAAGCTTTGATCTTACTTGCGTATTTTTTATGCTAGAAGCGCAAAAATACAAGATATTGATGTTTAATAGACGATAATTTAAGTTTTATAAGAATATTTTCACGCGTGAAAATTATGTGCAAAGATTGAAGCTTTGATCTTATTATCGTAGTTTTTATACTAGAAGTGAAAATAGGGGATATTGATGTTTACTGGACGATTATTTGTGTTTTGTAAGACTATCTTCACGTGTGAAAATTATGAGCAAGGATTGAAGCTTTGATCTTACTAACGTACTATTTGTATTAGAAGTGTAAAAATAGGAGATATTAATGTTTAATAGACAATTATTTAAGTTTACGATTATTTAAGTTTTGCAAGAATATCTTCGCGTGTGAAAATTATGAGTAAAGATTGAAGTTTCGATCTTACTAGCGTATTTTTTTATACTAGAAATGCAATGTAGGAGATATTCGTGCTTAATATTATTTAAGTTTACGATATTTAAGGTTTGTAAGAATATTTCGCGTGTGAAAATTATGAAATAATGATTGAAGCTTTGATCTTACTAGCGTACCTTTTATACTAGAATTGTATAAATAGGAGATATTAATGTTTACTAGACGATTATTTAAGTTTTGTAAGAAATATCTTCGCGTGTGAAAACTATTAGTAAGGATTGAATTTTGATCTTACTAGCGTACCTTTTATATCGAACCGTGGTATTGACGCAAAAAGAATAAAAATAATATGTTTTGGTCAAGTTTAATAAATTTATAACATGGGCATGAATCACATGACAACGATTTCATAATATATAGTGCTTTGAACGAAAAATAAAAACAAACACACTTAACGCCTAAAAGCTCTAACTGACTAAGGGCTTGTTTGTTTAATTTTTTCATTAAGTCAAGTTAATTAACACATGATTTAATG
The DNA here is from genome assembly GCA_019973895.1 of Chrysanthemum seticuspe. Lineage (NCBI taxonomy): Eukaryota > Viridiplantae > Streptophyta > Magnoliopsida > Asterales > Asteraceae > Chrysanthemum > Chrysanthemum seticuspe. The sequence continues at coordinate 74,985,580 of BPTQ01000002.1, forward strand.
TGGAGACCCTCACTTTTATCACTTACTATTTTAAGTCATTTATTTTGATTAAGTGAAAAACAAACAACTTTTCACATAAATTAATAAATTAAATTTTTTCATATTAAGTCAATTAAGTTGCATTCAAACACCACGTAATTCAATTGAAAGTAATGTATCAGAACCAGAATAAGTTGATTGAAAGTTGTTCCTTGACTTATCGAAGGTACATTGATGTTTGGAAACTACAGGAGTCACCAATTGTTTGTTAGACTATAAAAAGTGAAAAATCATAGTATAAGATAAAATATATTTCAATAATAATAAAACCATATCACTTTTTTTAATTGCAAAGGATATTTAAAATGTAGTAGAAAAAGACAGTCCTGTCAACTTGACAATACTATATTCACCAGAGATTAACTTTGTGCTAGATTGCTATTTTGCGCAACGTAACATAGTCTTGTTTTATACTCGATTGATGTATTGAAAATTAGCAATAATTTCATAAGACGATCGAGACCTTATTTACGACCAGTTCAAGAATTTATGACCCTACTTATGATCCCATGACCAAGATCGGGTCCTATTCAACAGCGTATGCTTGCAGATATCCTCTGCTGAATCAACACATCTTCGCCATACAAAATGATCTTAAGATCAACAACGGTATTCAACAACCAAATGAAAACTATAACAACTAACATTGGTGCTTTTTAGCCTAAGAGAACTAGAACTAAGATGAGCACCTGAGTTTAAGAGTTATCAATGGTTACAATGCAATTGCCTGTGGATAAGTAGCACTGACCTCCATTCGCATTGATCCCCAAACATGCTTGCATCCTTCCCACCTCGCCTTCATGCGTGCCAAAAACGCCTCTGCCCACGCTTCATTTTCACCATCTATGCGTAGATCATAAGGCACCGAGAAACTGCTTCCAGACCAAGTTATTGTTACGAGCAGCCAGAAGAAAAACATAAAACATAAGCATAGAAACAAAAACTATAAAGTTGTACATTCAAGGTACATATAAACCTGTGTGTACTTAAATGCCATGAAAGCTACCAACTTCGCTACAAATTGAGTCAAATTATATCTGTTTTCGGTTCCAAAACATTTCTTCTTTTGACAAATGCTTAATCAACACTTACCACTAGTACATACAAATATATTTTGATAACATTGGTTTTGGGTAACATTATTCCCAAATTATGTTTGTATCGAAGTGTATTTGTATCAGATGCTTTTACCATAATATTTGACCAGACACAGTTAACCTAGGCAAATCAAGTACATTATTCTATGGCTTTAGATAAAACGATAATAGATGATTCAGCCGCGCTCCCATTTACCCATAGAACTACTACATAAAACATTAATAACCAGAAAAGGGTTCATTTCCACCAACTGTAGTGTGACTTAACGTAATTTGCACACCCTTATGTACACAGTAGCCAATGTATCCAAGAACAATGTACAGGCAATACTCGGAGCGACGCTCCTTTTTCCAAAAACAAGTAGTTCGAGTTTTAATGTTCCCAGTTTCAAAATCAGGACAAAATTTGTATTTTCCTAACAAGGAAGCCTGCAAACAAGAAACCGTAGCAAACTAGAAACTAGCAACTGAAGCTCGAGAAGTATAACTGACACGCAGAAGAACAAGGTGTCTGGTATATATCTGAATATGATATTCACAGGATTGACCACATTTATATGGTGTTTCCTAGCAGCTTTTTGAGTCAACAGCACATGAAACTTAGTTTTCTTGGCCCAAAAAGTTTTGCCTAAAATTGCCTAAAGAGGAATTTTTAAGAATCAAGGGAGGAGGTTTTCCGTCATCAGCCACTATAAAACTATGATAGAAAGACAATGACATAAATGAAATTTGGAAAACTTGCCATTAACTACCGTACTATCCTTATCAGATACTCTAATTTAAGTATCTAAGATAATTATCATGGTTGTTGCAGGAAGACTACTAGTTTAATGTTCTAACAATACTGTTAGCGCTGTATAGTTATAATATTACCAAGGGACTAGTAAGGGGACTATTCATTCAGAATTTCAGATGATGGTGAAAATTTGGTTTAGACATGTGGGTGGGTTAAGACCGGGTCTGTTTTAATAACTAGTGTTTAGGAGAGATGGTTAACCTCTCGAACGTCGGGCAACCACTTTCTTACGTTATTGGTTAATTTCATTCAATAAACATGCTAGGGTCATAATGCTTTGATGGTCCATTTATGACAATTATGTCTAACTAAAAACGCATTCCAGGATACCATAACAAACACATTTATGGAACATGTACTATTTGCAGAGTTAACAACCTTAAGGGAATTTTGAATCAAAGCAATACAATTCAACAAACATTGTCAATGAGCACATTTGAATCCCGTAGCTAAATTATAGAAAGCCAACAGATACAAACAAGAACAAAAGAGTAAAAGACAAGAACCGAGAAACAATCGTGACACAATTACATGAGATATAGAACAAAGGACTTTCGAGTCTTACCTCATTAACTCTTCTTCTGGAGGTCTTTTACTGGAGCTACTGTTCCTATAGTTTAACGTATACCAAGTTAACACAATAACACCAGAACATAATGTATGCTTAGTTTTACATAATATAGTTCACATTTGAGTGTCAAACCTACTAACTTAGTCCTTCCTGACATGAAAATCCGAACGAATTATGTTATACTTTGAAACTTTAATATCACTTTTTGTATGCTCAAGCAAGTTAAGTAAGGGTAACCACAAACCTGCGGACAAAAATGCTGAAAAGATGTAACGACTTGGTGGAAAGATTATTGGTATGTGCTTAAACACATACCTTTTCATTATCAAAACTGACCCAAAATAACCAAGAAAGAGCCGTTTATTGCTAATATTTGTGGTTTTCTTGAGTTTGTGCTTGTGCAGGTACGGATATGTAAAAACACACAAAAAGGAGCCAAATCAGACATAAATCCGAGCACGGGAGATTAAGAGAGCTTAAGCTGAGCTGGAAGATCAAAATTGAGCATTTATGAAGATTTTATTCTCCGAGGGTGATTTTTGGAAGTTTTAATCAAGTTTGAAGAATTGGCAAAAAGGGCCCCTCAAGTTTCTGCTTTTGGCAAAAATGGTCCTTGAAGATTCAGAAGTTGCAAATTGACCCTTGGTTTATTTGAAGATTGACAAAATCAGTCCTTGGAAGATACTTTCAAAATTACATGTTTGGTCCCTCAAAATTCAGATTTGACAACCTTGGTCCTTGAAATTGCCTTGGATTGCTTTTACTATCCTAAATCCACTTAGCCACATACACGGCCCAATCCTAAACACCTTATCCGGCCCAAACTAAACACCCGTCCAATAAACCAACCCGTTTACCCCGAATACCCAATTACCCGTTATTTTACCCAAGTCAACGCCCCATGTACCCGGTCAACCCATTTGATTTATAATAAATAAATCCAAACGCGCCTCTTTTACCCTGTCTTCCCCAAAACCAAACACCCCTTTTTTACAGCCATTTACCCACACCCAATCACCCACCTTACCTCGTACTAAGAATCTATCCAAAGCTTCTAGACACCTCTGACATGTCAGGATAAGATCACCCACGTGGCCATTTGAAGCTCCCTCATTGGCCGAAACACCTCAATTGGTGAATTGGAGAGATCTGATTGGATATGATGACAATGGAATGATATGTGGCTGTGGATAGGACTTCTAGGCTCTTCCAAGAGGATCCCAAGGCTGATTTTGGCTATAAAAAGACCCTTGAGCTCACAATGGATTTCGTGCAATTCCTTAGTTTTCATTTAGCTTATTGTTCTTGTATTTCAGTAGTTTTATAAATGTTTTCTTAAAGCTTTTATTGTATTCTCAATTCCTTGTAATCCTTTTTCAGTATTAATCAAAGTTCCAAGTTTTTAAATTTAATCTTGCATTTCTTATTTTAAGTAATCAATAAGCTATTTGGAATAATGGAATAAGCTCATTTCAGCTTAATATAGCTTTAGTGAGCTTATATTGTGCCTTCACTATCTCATTTCAATCAATACATTCACAAAAACACTTGGTCAACGAAAGTCAACTGTGGTGCAAAATTGGTTCAGAAATGGTTATGGGTTGATTATGATAATGGATCTGGGTTGATTTGATGTTAAATGGGTTAGGTTTAGTGGTTCCTTGCTGATTTGCAAGCCATAGTGGCTGGGATTCTTGTAAGTGTAAGCTTCATCTCATTTCTAGCTTAATATTAAGTAGAAGTTACTGTCTCATTTAGATCTGTTATAGTGTTGAATATTGCTGTCATATTAGCTTTGTTTTAATGCATTGGATCTGTTTTGATGTTAGAATGAGCTTATCATATTGATTTTGATAGAGTTGATTGCGTAACAGATTTTGAATGGAGTGTTTGGATTAGTGCTTAAACTGTGCTAGAGGTTAGAATATTGTGATAGTTAGGTTGCTTTAGGCTTGCTTTAGTTCTTTGCATTCATATCTGTCTCAAGTTTGCATAAGTTTTTCACAAAAGTCAACATTTCATCATAACTGATCTTATTTGCATAATCTGTTAAAACCAGTTACTAAAATCATTTCATATAGGTTTAGAACTTGATAAATCAGCTTGTTAAAGTTGTAGTTCATCAGTATTCATCAACTTCAGTCCATTATTTGATCTCAAATCTCAGATTAGTCAAAGTACCAAACTGTTTTCAAAAGTCAAAATGGTGTCAACAGCAGTTTTCTTCAAATATTGCAGACCTTGCACAGTGATCATTTCAAATAGTTAGGGTCTGAGTTTTGGTTTAGTTATAGTCTGCTAGGTGGTCTTGAGGACTGCATAATTGTTTTTCACACAAGCTTTTCTGATAAGCTTGTGAATAAGCTCAAACTAAGGACCTGAATCAGATTTTGGATAAAAAGATCAGTTGGCTTTATCTTGTTAAACTGCTTATTAGAGATTAGGAGTAGCTAAATTTAGTTGATAATAGTTAATTTCAGTATAATCTAGCTTTAGTTAAAGTTTGGTGGCTTATTTTGCTGTGTAGCTTATTCTCTATAGCTTATTCATAATCAGTTACACTGCAGACCTTATTTCTTACACATAAGCTTCATATTTTATATTTTTCATAGAACTAGAATAACATTTTAGAATTTTCCTGAGTTTTTCATAATTTTTGGTCACTGTTTGCTATTTTTCTCTACTTAAAACAATTTTTAGGCATTTTTAAATAGCTTTTATTGCAAATAATTAAGAAAAAGTTCCAAAAAATAATTTTTCAATTTTCCCAGTTTAAGAAAAATATAAAAAGCATAAAAAAGATTTTTCCCTATTTTTCCCCTTTTATTTGGTATTTTTCACAATTTAAATTAGATTTAAATAGTTTTAAATTCGTTGAAAATAGAAAAATAATCAGAAAAATAAAAAAAATAGTTTTGAAAATTCTCTTTAGTTATTTTAGATTTTATAAAAATAGTTTCATGTTTTTCCCTTTAATTTTCATAATTTTTAGTATTTTAAATTAGTTTTAAAAGTTAAAAATTAGTTTTTAATTAGAATAAATCCAGAAAAATCCTAAAAAAATATTTTTAATTCATAAATAGTTTTCTAATATCCTTTTTAGAGTAAAAGTAATTTTAGGTATTTTTAGGATATAATTTAGACGTAGTTGCATTTTTAATTACGTTTCGTTAATTACGTTTTAGTTAATTTTGCATTAGGATTTCCCGTAAAATAGATTCCCTTAATTACTTTCCCTATTCCCGTAGTTTAATAAATCAAATCAAGCAAATCAAAACATCGAGCATTAAATTCCAAACCAAAAACGACGTTGGCAATTCACGCCTCGTTGGGAAACGATTCGGGTTGACTAATCCGTATCAACGATCACACACGGGATTTGATTTATTATTCTTTTTCCTAAAGGAATTTGAATCTATCTTCGTGATTATTTTTGATATCGATATTGAGGTTTTATCCACACACATACCCTTAAGCCTTCATTATCAGCGAATCAGTGTCTGAACTGTTTTAAGTTTCTTACGGTTAGTCATTCACAAGTGGCTAGCTTGTGTGAGATAACTTGACGGTTTGGCATCTGAGAATCAAATTTTGGCGCCGCTGCCGGGGAGGGCTTGTAGCGAGTTTTTGTATTCCGTCTCGAATCGCGTGCATTTGAAGATCCTTCCCCGAGTGAAGTTACCGTCGTTTTTGTAAATATATATTTTTGAAAAACCCAAAAAAATCTAAAAACACCAAAACATTCTTCCTAGAGTGTTTACAAAACCATAAAAATTAAAAAACCAACAAAAGAAACTGAAACGTCAATTGTTACGTCGGCTCACCTTGAAGGTACAACCTATACACGGGGTATAAGGAAAGTCTTGACATTAAATTGCAGACTGAAGAACGATCCACTCTTCGTTCCCGCTCCGCTGCGCGTACTTTTGAGAGCTACCGAGCACCGGTTGACGTGACGGTTACAAAAAGATTGTGTTTTCATAGGTTTTCTTAAATATAAAAACCCAAAAAGATTTTCCTTTTCAAAATTTGTTTTAAAAACTCAAAAATATTCTTCTTTTATCCTCTTAACCCGATAATTCTTCTCTTTTACCCTCTATATGTTTAATTCTCATGGATACGATCGATTATCGTCATTGTTTTCATTGCAAAGGTCGTATGGAAGAGAAAAAATATTGTTGTCTTAATCCTGAATGTGTATGTGAGCGATGTGGACAACCTGGTTCTAAAAAATCTTGCTATTGGTGCGACTTAGCCGACAAAAAATCTCTCGATGACTCTAAAAGTTTTTCTGACCATCCACCACAACCCGAGATATGTTCTTATCGTCGTTGCCTTCATTGCCAAAGCCATATGGAAGAGAAACAATTTCGGTGTTTGAAATGTATATGTGATTGGTGCGGAAATAATTGTCGAGATGGATTTTGTATTGTATGCCAAAATTTCATCAATCCAAATCCAGATCTCGCCCGTCTTTATGCACGGCTAGAACAAAAGAGTGCTCTTTATAATGACATATTTGGAGAACCCTCGATTCCTACTCCTTCTCCGATGAGGGAAATGGAATATGTTTCTGAGCCTGAAGTAACTCCCGAGCCTATCACGGAAATGGTGGAAATCGCTAACTCTTATCCGGATAATTCTTCGATTTATCAGCTCTTGTGTATATGGTGCAGAGGACCCGAATATGGTGGGAATTGTCCCGGTTGTAGCAATGGAAAATCAGGAACCGAGTTTCACCACAATCCTTACAACGAAACAACCAATTTCCCTAACCAACCTCTGTACCATGAGCCGGAATCATACTCTTGTGAGTATTGTGGTGGTCCTCACCAAGGTTTTCAATGTCAAGTTCAATTTAACAACTCAACCTTTGGTTATGAACCTTACCCGTATTCGTCACAACAATCATACTGTTGTGAGTATTGTGGTGGTCCGCACGTTAATTCTGATTGTCAGATGCAGAACCCTATTGTTTACGAGCAAGTTCCTTGTGATAATTACGACTATGCTTATAACCCACCTCCACAATACCAAGAAATTCAACCGCAAACTCCGTCAGATGATTAAGAATTTCACCAAGGTTTCCTCAATATATTACAAGAGTTAAATGAATTAAAAGAATTGCTTCATGAACCTGCTCAATATATTACAAGAGTTAATTTCAGATCATTTTTATTATGAGTTTTTGCATGTAATTTTCCTTCTTTGACATAATTAGCTAAACCTGCTGGTGTAGTTTTACGCCCATCATTCCTAGCTTCTAACCCTACATACTTTTTAAGCTCTGATACCAATTGTTGAAGCCAAGATCCGAACTCAACTAGGGTATAATAACAATGATTGAATATGCACAGCGGAATAATAATTGACACAATCAAAGTTACCAACAAGGTTTTTCTCATAAAACAATGATCCTCTATGGATCTTTTTCACTCTCTCTAAACATGTTTTCCTTGAATGTTTTTCTCAAAGTTATCTAATACAAAAGTCCTCATTTCCTTTTATACACAAGGAACCCTAAATAAACAATAATATAAAATAAATGCATATCACTACCTAAAATAGCTCATGCATATCCTAACAAACTAATACTGATTGACTATATCAGTAGAAATACTATATCGGCGGAAATAATTATCTCCACAGAAACCCTCTACACGGTTATAACACTTCAGTAGAATTACTTCTTCAGCAGAATCCACACTACTTCAGCAGTAATTTCAGCATAATTCATACTTCACAGAATTCCCAACAATCAATTTCTGCAGAAACCCTCTACACGGTTATAATACTTCAGTAGAATTACTTCTTCAGCAGAATCCACACTACTTCAGCAGAATCCTTCAGCAATAATTTCAGCATAATTCATACTTCACAGAATTCCCAACAACAAAATATCACTTTCATTTTTTGTACAATTTATACTTTTTGGAAATTACCAATTCTTAATTTTCCAAAAAAACTGCAAACATCCATTCCACAAGAATTATATATTATTTGCTTTCTAGTATAGTTGTGTGTCATATATAGTTTTACCGCCGATTTTACGCGAAGGTTTCGTTTGTTTTCCTATAACTGTGCAGGTTATATTGGACAAGAAGAAGAAACACATATTGGATGAGCCTATTACTTATGCATTCTTCTTGGAAGAGGATTTAAACGCAACTTCACACATATCCTACCGAGCTAATCAGGGAAGTATTAGTTTCTTTTCCTTACTTACCTACCTTTAATCATAACTTTGATGCTTTTGGGGAACATTGGGGACAATTTTTAGTTTAAGTGTAGGGAGGGAGAATAAAACGGGAACTTAGAAACTATTCACTCGCTTGATTATTTGTCTTGTCCTTAGTAATTTGTGTAATAAACCATAAGAAATATTTGTTAGGGAAATTTTAGCACCAATTTAAATTTTTTATGACATTTACGAGCTAAACTTTAGTCTTAATAAAGCGTCTCATGGATAGGAATTATATGACTAGCACAAAAACCATTTACCACTCAAATTTCACCCCAAAAATGTGAGGTTCGCCCCTAGATATTTAGGAATAAAAGCATTCATCTATAATGCTTAGTGAGTGTACCGGTATTGTAATAGATTCTAGAACTTGTTTTGTGATGCATTCCGAGATCGCTAGAGAGACAACACTTGTGTAGTTAGGAGTAACTAAATGATAAGAGGCATTAGGATAACCCTTGTTTGAAACATGTATTATAATTACATCTTTCACATCGGTTGATTAATTACCCCACACCCTTGCGATGTACTCATCTTTAGTACACAATAACCCTAGTTAACCCCTCAGAGCCTATCCTTTTCGCGGTTCTCGTGATGTTTCGGTTTTCCAAAATATCAATGAAGAGCATTGTTTACAATCCACCCCCAAATGTACACCCAAATCGCCTTAGCCTACCTTGTATGCACTCATATTTATTGCATTATTGTTATGAATACTAAACCCTTAGTTTAATTATCTAGTTACTTGCATGGTTGCTAAGTCGAGTCATATCTTTTGTACACAGTTTTGGGACAATTGGGACTCATGGGTAAAAGTAATATTTTATGGAGTAACGGGAAAAAATGATAAATTCAAATTCTCTTTTTCTACGTAATTAAATTCTCCAAGTGTTTTTATCTTTTCAAATCAGGTCAATTAGTGTTAGTTAAATAAAAACTCAAGTGTATGGATGCTCCTATAAATCCCTTTATCGTAGAGGATGGTAGAGTAAAAAAGTATGAAAAAAAGCATACGGGCTACCATCCTACATCTATCATTTATGTTTATGTCTTTAAGTTTATGTTTGTTTTGTTTCAAGTTATCTAGTGTTATTGAGTCAAGTCTTGGCTTAGAAATGCCACGCTTTACATGCTTGTAGCATAAGATTTTTGACTTGCCTCCACTTAATATCCCCTATCCAGCAAAACCCTTTACTTGCCTACCTTAAGTCTAACGTTACAACGCTTGTAAAGACCTCTTAGATATTTATTCCTAGGTGCTTACGCCAAAGCGGTGGAGATTTGATCTATTCTCAAGCTTATGGTAATCTATGTACTATGCCAGGTAATGAGTGTTTATCTTCCATTTCCATTCATATTATATTTCATATAAACCCAAGAGATGAGAGAATCCAAACACCAATTGTGAGGTGCTAGTGTATAATTTCCGTGCTTGTTATAACTATTGTGGCGCTTTTACTTATTGTAGACTATCTTAAACCAATGCTTCATGCCCCCTAACTTATAAATTGAATGGCCAAAATAACATTTTCTTGAGGACAAGCAAATACCAAGTGTAGGGATATTTGATAAGGGTTTAAAACATACGTTTTTAGGGGTCATTTAAGCCCTAAATTGACACATTTTATATCCATTACTGCTTAAAATCGTTCCTTTTCACTTTTTAGGTCTTTTGGAAGCAAAATGCTGGAATGAAGCATATTTAGACAAAAAGGAGCGAAAACATGAAGAAAATGGCAAAGTCAAGATCAAAGGCACTCCAGCACACCTGATGGCGTCCCAAACAAAGGGCGACGCCATCCCTGTTAGGAATTGGAAATTCCATATCAAGTGTCGGTCACTGATCTCTGCTGAACCGTCAAGTTTTCTCACGCAAGCAAGAAACTTAAAACAGCTTAAGCACAGATGCAATGAAGATCTGAGGAGTATAGTGTTTCCCCGGGTCGTTATGTCCCAGCGAGTTGTGCAATGGATTATCAAACGTTTAGTGATCGGGAAATTTGAACAGAAAAGAGGATTTGGATAAGATATTATAACTACAGAAAAGCCAACAAATAAAGACGGCTTAAATGCAAATTAAAGGAAATTAAAAAGATAAAACCTATTAAATAAACGCTATCACTATATTTAAAGTGATGAACGTTTAAAACCTAAAACGTACGTTTAAATACAAATAACGTAAACGTACAAATAAAAACGTAAAATTACACAAGATAAATCCTAAAAATATGAAAAATACATTTTTACAATCCTAATAAAAGAAAATATTTGGAAAAAGAAAATTATTTTTATAACTAATTAATTAATTACTATTAATTAAAAACTATTTTAACTATTTAATAATTACCTAAAATACAAAAAATTAGGAAATAAAGCTAGAAAAATAAAATTATGAAATGGAAAAGTCTAAAATATCAAACTAGAATTTTCAAAACTATTTTTGTATTTTTATGATTATTTTTCTATTTTCTAGGAATTTTAAACTATTTAAAACTAATTAAATTATTTAAAAATACAATTTTAACTAAGAAAAATATGGAAAAATACTTTTTTGTCTTTTTATATTTATCTTAACTTAATAAAAATGAAAAATTATTTTTTGGAGCTTTTTCTCAATTAATTGCTATTAAATCTAATTAAAAAGTGATTAAAATCTATTTAAAATGAGAAAAATAGCAAATGAAGACCAAAAATTATGAAATCTTCAGGAAAATTCTAAAATTATATTAAGAATCTATGAAAATTGAAAAATCACTAGCTTATGTGTGAAATAAGGAAGCTATAGTGCAACTGCTATTAGAATAAGCTAAGAAAATTAAGCTAACAAGCTAATTGGCTAACCAAACAGTGAACAAAGCTAAAGTCTATTGAAATAAGCTAGATGCAACTGAAATCACCTACTCCTAACAAGCTCTAACCTCAGATCAAAGGAATAAGCCAACTGCTTATTTAATCAAAACAGTGGTGACCCCCACTGTTCAAGCTTATACACCAGCTTATAGAAAAGCTCAAACCAAAAACTACTAGTGCAGTCCTATAGACCACCTGTCCAACTACAATCTCACCAAATACCAGATCCTAACTTCTAAAAATGAGACCAGTACAACAGATTCAAAATAGCCTGTTCACACTCAAGTGTGAACAGGGCAGATTTAAGCTAAAGTACTAGCTTATTAGAACCTTAAAATGACCAAAACAGATTTCTCCAAAAGTGATTATCAAATCAAGACCAGTTGAACTTGTTAATTCCAAAGTTTTAAGCACTAACACTCAAAGATGAATTAGAAATTGATGCACAAAGTTTTGTTGAAAACTGCTATTTGACAGATTTGACTTTTTAAGAACACAATCAAACTTTGACCAAACTCAGTTTTAATCCAATCTAATGAACTGATATTGATGTTTAAAGACTAATAGTGATGACAAAGTGCTAGTTCAACTTATTCTAAAGCTAATAAGCAGATTTGATACCCACTGCTCTTGACAGAAACAGAATTTAGATCAGTTTCTAAATGATTCTGACTTTTTGAGTTTAACAGCTAAAATGAAGACCTGAATTGACTATTAACAACTTACCTAAACTTGAATCAACTACTAACAACTGCTTAACTAAGCTCTATCACAGCAAATTGAGCTAATCCAAACACTAGTTTAACTACTTATTATAGAACTAGATAGCAGATTATAACTAAAGGATACTAAACAAACATCAAACACAATTCAAATAGTACCAATGATCACTTAACAACAGATTTAACCAAAGATTAATGAGCAAAAACAGATTTGATACTTACAATTCTCCTTAGCCACTATGGCTTGCCACAATGAAACAACGGAACTCTATCCTACTTATACCCCTAATCTATTCCAATCCAACTCAGATAACTGTAAATCACCCCATTTCCAAACCTGCATCAACCCAGTTCCAACTGCATTTCCAATTTTAGCCCTCCAGTTGACTTTGGTTGACCAAATTTCAAAAGTGTTTAAAACTTAAACTTGAGCTTATAGCAAGCTATAAGGAGCTTGTATAAGCTTATATAAACTTGAAAAGAAGCTTTATGAAGCTTGAATGTATGACATGGAAACTTCTATTTTCAACAGTGAGCATATAAAGATGAAATAACATGAAACTTGGAATTAATGTTTAAAACTTGATCAAACTGACAATATAACTTGAGTTTAATACTGAAGAACAAAAGATTACAGCTTTTGAAGTAAATTAAGACATTATAAAAAAAAACGACATAAGAGTAAAATTAAAAACTAAAACATCTACTACATTGCTTGCTTCTCTTGCTTTCTTTTATAACCCAATGTCTTTGTCTCTCTCTTCTGAATCTATCCCACCATGTTTCTCAGCCCTTGGATTGGAAAAACTGATCTTGGCCATTCAATTAGATTTTGGCGCCAAAATGGTTGTTTGACAAATGGGGTTGAGTGAGGAGGGGGGAGGTGCATTAAATGAGTCTTGGAGTTGTGTGGAGGTGGGGGGAGACATGGAAGAGATAAGGGGATGGTTTGGTTGAGTGTAGCAGGTTGAAGCAGAAGCAAGTGGAAGGGATAGGGAAATGGCGCCAAAGGGGTGGTCAAACACATTTTGACCGGTTATTAAATATATAAAGGGGGGTTCAAATTGCTTAGTGACAGGGGTCCAAGGCAGGTAAGGGTCCAAAATTGGTTTTAAAAGGTTTTAAATATAAGGACCTAAAGTGTAACTTCTGAAAACTGAGGGGCCTAATCTGCCAATCTTGCAAAGTTGTTCCAAGGACCATTAATGACAAGTTTCAAAAGTACAGGGACCAAATATGTCATTCTCCAATTTTCCAGGGGCCATTTCTGCCAAATTTCAAACTTGAAGGACTAAACTTGTAATTTTCTCAAACTTTTGATATTTTTCACCAAAGGACTAAATTTGACAAGTTATGACATTAAAAGGACCTTTGGTGATTTTACTTTTGAAATTATGTGCTCAGGGACTGTTTTTGACAACTTTTGAAACTTGGGGGACTGAAACTGCAATTTTTGCAAATTTGATATGTTTTTCATCTGATTTTGATATTTTTGCATTTAAAACACATAAAACACTGATTTGTGATATTTTGATCATTTTGATGTGTTTCTGAGTGTTTTCAGATGATTTTGCAGTTTATAATGTACAAAAATGATGAGTATTTACACACTCATCAGTCACCCCAACTATTGTCTAGCATATGTTAGCTCGTAGACATTACGTTATTTATTAGTTAGTTAGTTAGTTTAGAGCAACACTGTGGAGGACGGACTGGTCTTTACCCAATGTATGCCTGATCCACAGCCCGTAGGTGGCGTAATATGCAAGAACAATAAATAGCCCTCTACACATGAGGAGAGGGTTGGTGCTTTCATTTCAATAAAAAATCTTCCTACTATTTTTCTCTCATCTTTCTCTCTCTAAAAAGTATCCCACCCATCTCTCTCTCTCTTTAAAATCTTCTTGTTTGATTCGAACCTCATACATGTTCTTTGATTAAAACAATAACCAATATCTAACAATTGGTATCAAGAGCCATGGTTTGATCTTGGTTACTTTGTGTGCTCGAATCTTGTTAGGAATTGGAAATTCCATGTTAAAGTGTCGGTCACCCCAATTATAGTCTAGCATAAGTTAGCTCGTAGACTTGTCGTTAGTTACGTTATTTATCAGTTTATTAGTTAGTTATTAGTTTAGTTTAGCATAGTGTAACACCGTGGAGGAATGACGGGTCTTTACCCACTGTATGCCTGATCCACAGTCCGATAGGAGGACGTTAGCTTTGTAACTATAAATACCCCTTCCATGGATGGAAGGGGTGGTGCTTTCAATCTAACATTCCATATTTTGTAAACCAAGTCTCTACCAAGAACACCCAACTCTCTACTTTCTCTCTCTAAAATGGCTAACATGTATTTCCATCATCCAAGACCACCCGAATCATCAAACACAATAATATTACGATCCTACAAATGGTATCAAGAGCCAAGGTTATTGTGTTGTGTTGATTTGTGTTGTTTCATACCATGGTTATTGTGTTGTGTTTATGGTTTTTTTTGGATCATTTTGTAAACTGTTTTGGTGTCTTGTATGGTCGGAAATATACTTTTCATATCTATGTGATTAACAGTTTTTACAAGACTTCTTTTTGGTATCATTGTTGGTCTTATAATGTTATGTGGGATTAAGTGTACAATATGTCTTGTGTCAATATTTTGTCCAAGTCATTTTCTGTATTCATTTTGACTGTATTGGTTATGTGGTATTCTGGTCAGTTGTTTAGTGGTCAAAATGGGTCATCAAAAGCATATTTTAAGTTGTTTTTCTGGGTAACGTTGAAGCTGAACGGTTTTTTTGGTCGGAAAACTCATCGGAAAAAATCTAAAATCTTGCTAGCGACTTGTCTAAGTGTCCAGATTCATTGTACCTTTTTTATAGCGAGTTGATGTAGCGACTTGACATTATTGAATGTCAAGCGAGTTGTTAACAGAAAAAGTAGCGACTTGTATCAAGGAAAAAATTTAGCGACTTGACCTGGCAACTTGTTATTTAACAAGTAGCGATTTGGTTCACTAAACTCAGTTAGCGACTTGATTCAAAACTCAGCTAGCGACTTGACATGTACAAAAAGAAAGAAGAAGAAGAGTATATCACATGACCATGACCACAATATCTTAAACCAAAACACCAAGTCGCGACCTCAAGTTAACCATCATCGGTCCAAGACTAAACCGTCATCAACAAATCATCTACCAACAATAACAAGACTCAAAATGACTTAAGGTTATTACCATCATCAATCAAAACCAAACAAGTTACTATCTTTTCTAATTCATCATGGATCTCAGTTTGCTCATACGACTCAAAAGAAGATCGAAAGTAAATAAAGACTTGCTAATCTCAGATTTGGTTCGTGAAGGTTCTGAAACAAGTCAAACCTTTTTGGTAACCACGAAACTCATTCATCACATATCTGGACTCAAACTACACATACGGAAATCTAATACAAATCTTGATCTCAGCCTTGTTCCATATGTGAATGGTTCTTCTAACACATAGATCTCATTCAATCTATACACATAGGAACGCATGCTTCATAGATCATTTTTGGAGTATACTCCTTTTTTAATTTTTGAATCTAATGATAAAGATGATAACAAGGATGTTATATCTTTTATCATGTTTCGTTAAATTATGAATCATAACAAGTCTCACCTTGGATAAAACGTATAAAATCTGTTGATACTTACCTTGAAACCATGACCTAAACGTTCTTGAAGCCATCCCTGTGGCTACAATGATGACTCTCAAGCCATCCCTGTGGCGAGGTCACCATTAAGATCAATAATATAAGTTGATTGTTGTTGGTAAGGCTCTCTTTAATCTGATTGTTATGCATATGGCAGAACTGTTTTGTTATAATTGGTGGGAGGTGATAAGGTTTTAAAAGGTACCATTTTGAGGGGTCGTTTAAGTCCTTATTTGATCACTTTTGTATCCGTTATTGCTTAATATCGTTCCTTTTCACTTTTTAGGTCTCTTGAAGGCAAAATGCTAGAATGGCACTTATTTAGACGAAAAGGCGCGAATATATGAAGAAAATGGCCAAAGTCAAAATCGAGACACTCACAGTTGCTGAAATTAGAAGGCGACGGCGTCAGGTGCTAATGGCGATGCCGTCCCAAAATTATTGTGACGGTCCAGAACCCAAAACTCGTATTTTCAAGCGACGACGTCTAGTTGTAAAAGAGTAGGCCGTCGCTACTCAGACGGCCTAGATGCAATCCAGACGACCTCAGAAGCTGAAGAGGACGACGTCACGGACATAAGGTGACGCCGTCACAAGATTAACGTGGCCAAGACGAAACCCTAATGACGGCGACACGACGGCGTCACAAAACATAAGGTGACGCCGACGCATATGTAATCTTATATATAGAATCCGAATTTTTCAGTCTTTTGTAGAGAGTCTTTTGGAGTAAAAACCTAAAACCGAACCTAAGGTGTCTTGTACAGTATTTTAGGGTTTTAAACCCTATCTTACATCAAGATAAGTCTTTACTTCATTAATTCAATTATGTCTTTGATTATTTGTGTGTATGCTTGCATGTTCTCCATGTCCGGCTAATTTACTTGTGTGTTTGCTTAGGAAGTATGAAACTTAATTATTGAATATTGATTGGTTGTTTCTTATCTTAGTTGATTAATGATCTAGTAATGCGATAGGTCATTCGTTGTGTACTTAATGCTTGATTCATCTTTGTGAACCTTAGAATATAATTACCTGAGTAGTTGTAGGCTAAACCATCCAAAGAGTGCCTTAGAGTATGAGTTTATCATCCCTAGTGGGTTTGTAGACGAGACCCTTTGGTAAGTTCAAAGAGTTAGGGAGAAACGCATACCCTACAACTTTAGACATACAACGCAACTAAGAATAAGGACGTGACAATTCAACCACCAATAGGAGATAATTAAGGAGTAATACAAACTAAGTAAACACATCTTTAAACTATCATACGAGCACACATTAATTAGACATAGACTCCCACAACCTTAGTTTAGATAATTAGATAATAGTAGAGTAATCGGTAGAAATACCAACCCCCCAAATCCAATACCCGAGATTCGTACCTTTCCCTTTCATAAAACATAAAAAGATAAAAAATAATCTTCCTCAACCTTAACCTTAGCATAGTAACTCCTTACTAGCATTCCTATTCCCCTAGAGAACGATATCAATACCCGTGGCTTACCCTAATTACTACACTACAACGATTAGGTTCACTGCCTAGGGTGTTATAAAACTTGCTCGAAGAAAAGGAAGTTTCCTTGACCCCGAACGACGCGTGTAGCGTTATCAAGTTTTTGGCGCCGTTGCCGGGGAATATAATAGCTAGTTAGTAGTCCACATCGTTTAGGTTTCTTTGCTTGATTCCTATCAAGTAATTTTTTCTCAATTTTTTAGCTTTCTCTTAGTCTATCCCCCTTCTTCGTGACCTTTGTTCGTAACCTCATCACTTTTCATCATGGAAGGTGATAACCCACTACCATTCATCAACCTACCACCAAATGACCCGCCAAGAGCCCGTACTCTTGGTGAATACTCGAGACCAAGCCACCTAGGCTATAGGAACACCATTGAGCTTCCCGACCAAGCCCAAACTACGGCCCTGCGATCCGACACCATCCGGTTGGTGCAAAACGGATGTGCATTCCATGGACTTCGTTCCGAAGATCCAAATCAGCATCTGAGGGATTTCCTCAAAATCGTCGATTCCATCGACCTTGATGCTACTACTCGGGAGACCACGCGCCTGCGTCTCTTCCAACTCTCTCTTCGGGACCAAGCTAGTAATTGGCTTGAGCGACTTCCCGCCGGCTCCATCTCAAGTTGGGATGATCTTACTTCTCGCTTCCTTGCTCAATTTTTCTCACCGGGGAGAACCACTAAGCTTAGGCGAGACATCTTGACATTCCAGCAGCTCCAAGGTGAGTCTCTTTACAAAGCATGGACTCGATTTAAGGAACTACTCCGTAGACTTCCACACCATGGCATTGATATTTGGCTTCAAATCCAAATCTTCTATGATCATACCGATTTCATCACTCGACGATCCATTGATCGAGCCGCAGGTGGAAGACTCAGCGACTTTAATGCAGAGAAATCATGGGATATTATAGAGGAGCTTGCCGATCAAAGCTACGAAGATTGGAGTGAATCTCCCGAAACTCCGATTAACGTGGTTAATGCCATATCCACTCCTTCTGAATCCTCCGATACACTCGAAGAGCAATTGAGTGCCATCGAGAGAGGAATTGATTATCTTATGGAAAGGCAGAAAAGAGCACCCGTACAATTTCCTCGAGAGGTCGTCAAATCCGCCCACTCCACCAAACGCTCCACACCTCTTTCGGAATCCCCAAGTCGCGAGCAAAACCCAAGTTCCGAAAGGCGCTTCCGTTCTACTTCCCCAATACCACTTTCACCAAGCTTCAAGGATCAAATGAGGGAGTACAATGCAGCTCATACAGAGAGATTAGCCAGATTTGAAGAGGAGGTTTATAGGCAGAGAGAGGAAATGCAAGCAAAAATGAAAGAAATGATGGATTTGGTAATTGAATTTACCAAAACAAAGGTTCCCGAAAAAGTGCTCGTAAGAAGCAATGATTGCCCTCCCACTTCATTTGTAAACGCCGTTTCCATTATGCCTGAGAATGCAAGGGCTGAGATGTGGAAAACTGAGGAAAGCACGAAGGATGAACCTGTGCCTAATGATGAACCTGAGACCATTGAGTATTACCTTAAGCATGAAATTAACAAGAAAACCATTGCAAACCAAGTAAACAACTTTAGGTACAATGAAGTTCTTAGGGAAGCTCTTGAAGGAAAAATGACGGAAGAAGAATACGACGCCTTACCTATAGAACCTCTGTATGAGTTGGTTATAAAAAAACCGTTAACAAGAAAACGAGACACCACAGGGAATTTCGTGATACCAGTGAGTGTCGGTGACATGGACAATATAAATGCCTTGGCCGATCAAGGGACCGATGTGAACATAATGCCATTGTCAATCTATAATAAGTTAACTAAAGAGAAACCAGCCAAAACCAACCTTAGACTTTCCTTAGCTAATCATACTTATGTCCACCCTGTAGGAATCGCTGTTGATGTTCTAATTGAGGTGGCTAACATCGTTTATCCGGTGGATTTCGTGATCATTGATGTTGAGGAAGATAAAAACGTACCCCTCATTCTTGGGACACCGTTCCTGGCCACCGCCAAGGCAACCATCAAATGCGGAGAAGGCATCATGATACTCAAAAGCGGGAAGGGGTACGCTAGGATACCCATCGTCCCAAGATACCCTCTTAAGATCATGGAAATGATTACGGGTGGAAATCGAAAAGCCCCGGGCAACAATGTTAAGAAGAAGATGAATGACTGGGAAAAAGGGCTTAGAGACTTTATGGTTCAAGGATTGTATGCGACATTGTGGAAACCCGATAAAAAGTTAGGAAGCAATCCCACTTCAATACCTAAGGTACAAAAGGACCCTAAGGAATTTCTAAAGGGAGAAAAAGTGCTCTTGTATAGATCTCGGATAAGGGCATTACGGGGAAGAAACAAACCAAGATGGTTTGGGCCTTTCACAGTTAAGGAGACCAATTTAAAAGATAAAACCGTCGCCATAATTGATAGCGTTGGCAAGGAATCCACGGTGAGCATACAGCGTCTACACCTTTTCGATGAAGGGAAAACAAAGGGTGAAGAGGGCGGTAATGAGAAAACGTAGGAGCACGACTATGAGTCTAGCTACAAGACTCTTAAATAAAGAAAAGCGCTTCGTGGGAGGCAACCCATGCTTAATTGTTTGCTTGTTAGTGTCATATATCTTTTATTAATTGTTTATCCTCATGTTTAAATTTGTAAAAATGCTTTATTTTGTTTTTAACCTCGTCTTAATTGCATATAAAGGTATTTTACATAAGGGATAAGTGTAGGGAGGATTACACACGTTTTCAAAAGAAACGTAAACATGAGAATAACAATTAAGTAAAAGATATATATGTTTGTTTGTTCGAGTCAAATGCTTGTATCGAGTCATAATGGATGTTTTGTAGAAATTTCTCCAGATTCTAAAGATGTCAATTTTCCAGAATTTTTCCAGAAAATCGCAGACCAGTTTTTGTCAGGATAACCTGACGGCGTCAGGATTGCAACCTGACGGCGTCAGGAAGGAGTAAAAACATCAGATTACTTTTTTTCTCGTTTTCTGAGCTATTTATAAATTTTTGGAATTTTCCAGGTCTTAATTTTCTTAGAAATTCTGTAAACATCCATTCCACAAGCATTATATCCTAGTTTAAATCGAGTCTTATATATATTATTACGTCCGATTTTACGCGAAGGTTTCGTTTGTTTTCCTCAAGTGTGCAGGTTTAGTTTGTCAAGAAGAAGTTACATAAGATTGGAAGGAGCTTTTCACGCAATAATTCTTCTTGAAAAGGATTTAACCACCACTTTACACGGATCCTACCGAGCTAATCAGGGGAGTATTAGTTTCTTTCTTTTTTAATTACCTTCTTTTATCATAACTTTGATACTTTCGGGGAACATTGGGGACAATGTTCAGTTTAAGTGTAGGGAGGGAAAATAAAACGGGAACTTGGAAACTATGCTTATCCTTGATTATTTGCTTTGTCCAATTGTGATTGTGCAATAAACCATGAGAAAATGTCGGTTAGGGTAATTTTGGCACCAAATTTAAAATTTTTATGACATATAGGAGTGGGCCATTAGTCTTAACAAAAGCGTCTCACGGATAGGAAGTTATATGACTAGCACAAAAACCCTTTACCACCCAAATTCCACCAAAATGTGAGGATCGCCCTTAGATTAGTAGGAATTAAAGCATTCATCTTCAATGCTTAGAGTGTGAACCGGTAGTATATTAGATTCTAGAACTTGTTTTGTGATGCATTCCGAGATCGCAAGTGAGGCTACACTTGTGTAGTTAGGAATAACTAAATGATAAGAGGCATTAGGATAACCCTTGTTTGATACCCGTAATATAATTACTTCTTCCACATCGGTTGAGTAATTCCCCCACACCCTTTGCGTTGTACTCATCTTTAGTACACGATACCCCTAGTTAACCCCTCAGAGCCTATCCTTTTCGCGGTTCTCGTGATGTTTCGGTTTTCCGGAATATCAATGAAGAGCATTGTTTACACCCCACCCCCAAATATACACCCAAATCGCCTTAGCCTACCCCTTATGCACTCACTTTTAGTGCAAATGTTTGTTATCACCCCTAAACCCTTAGTTCAATTATCTAGTTGCTTGCATAAGTTGCTAAGTCGAGTCATATCCTTTGTATACAGTTTTGGGACGATTGGGATTCATGGAAAAGTTAAAGTTTATGAAATGACGGGAAGGGAACGTTAAAATTCATATTTCCTTCGTTTGCGTAATAATGTACCCCAAGTGTTTTGATCTTTTCAAATCGGGTCAAATTAGTGTTAGAATAATAAAAACTCAAGTGTAGGGATGTGCCTATAAATCCCTAGTATTTTGATGTTTTCGTAGAGGATGGTAGAGTAAAAGTGTATGGAAAAAAAAAAAAGATCGAAAAAAAATAGAAAAAGAGAAAAAGAAAAAAAAAATAGAGTGTAAAAAAAAAAAAAAAAAAAAAAAAAAAAAACGGGCTACCATCCTACATCTATCCTTTAAATTTATGTTTATTTATTTCAGTTATCTAGAGTTTAGAGTGTCGAGTCTTGGCTTAGCAACGCCATTCTTCATATGCATTTAACATAGAGATTTTGACTTGCCACCACTAAATAGCCTATCCCACCAAACCCTTGTTTCCCTACCGTAAGCCTAACATTACAACCCTTTAAAAGACCTCTTTGATAGTCTTTCCTAGGTGCTTACACCAAAGCGATGGAGGTTTGATCTATTCTCAAGCCTATGGTAATCTATGTACTAGGACCGGTTAATGAGTGTTTATCTTCCATTTCCTATTTGTTATATTTCATATATACACCCGAGAGAGATGTGAGTATCCAAACACCCCATGTGAGGTGCTAGTATGTAATTTCCGTGCTTGTTATGACTTTTGCGGGGCTTATATGTGTTGTGGACCGTTTTGAATTAATGCTTCATGACCCCTAACTTATAAATTAATTGGCTAAAAGCACATTTGCTTGAGGACAAGCAAATAACAAGTGTAGGGATATTTGATAAGGTTTTAAAAGGTACCATTTTGAGGGGCACGTTTAAGTCCTTATTTGATCACTTTTGTATCCGTTATTGCTTAATATCGTTCCTTTTCACTTTTTAGGTCTCTTGAAGGCAAAATGCTAGAATGGCACTTATTTAGACGAAAAGGCGCGAATATATGAAGAAAATGGCCAAAGTCAAAATCGAGACACTCACAGTTGCTGAAATTAGAAGGCGACGGCGTCAGGTGCTAATGGCGACGCCGTCCCAAAATTATTGTGACGGTCCAGAACCCAAAACTCGTATTTTCAAGCGACGACGTCTAGTTGTAAAAGAGTAGGCCGTCGCTACTCAGACGGCCTAGATGCAATCCAGACGACGTCAGAAGCTGAAGAGGACGGCATCACGGACATAAGGTGACGCCGTCGCAAGATTAACGTGGCCAAGACGAAACCCTAATGACGGCGACACGACGGCGTCACAAAACATAAGGTGACGCCGTCGCATATGTAATCTTATATATAGAATCCGAATTTTTCAGTCTTTTGTAGAGAGTCTTTTGGAGTAAAAACCTAAAACCGAACCTAAGGTGTCTTGTACAGTATTTTAGGGTTTTAAACCCTATCTTACATCAAGATAAGTCTTTACTTCATTAATTCAATTATGTCTTTGATTATTTGTGTGTATGCTTGCATGTTCTCCATGTCCGGCTAATTTACTTGTGTGTTTGCTTAGGAAGTATGAAACTTAATTATTGAATATTGATTGGTTGTTTCTTATCTTAGTTGATTAATGATCTAGTAATGCGATAGGTCATTCGTTGTGTACTTAATGCTTGATTCATCTTTGTGAACCTTAGAATATAATTACCTGAGTAGTTGTAGGCTAAACCATCCAAAGAGCGCCTTAGAGTAGGAGTTTATCATCCCTAGTGGGTTTGTAGACGAGACCCTTTGGTAAGTTCAAAGAGTTAGGGAGAAACGCATACCCTACAACTTTAGACATACAATGCAACTAAGAATAAGGACGTGACAATTCAACCACCAATAGGAGATAATTAAGGAGTAATACAAACTAAGTAAACACATCTTTAAACTATCATACGAGCACACATTAATTAGACATAGACTCCCACAACCTTAGTTTAGATAATTAGATAATAGTAGAGTAATCGGTAGAAATACCAACCCCCCCAAATCCAATACCCGAGATTCGTACCTTTCCCTTTCATAAAACATAAAAAGATAAAAAATAATCTTCCTCAACCTTAACCTTAGCGTAGTAACTCCTTACTAGCATTCCTATTCCCCTAGAGAACGATATCAATACCCGTGGCTTACCCTAATTACTACACTACAACGATTAGGTTCACTGCCTAGGGTGTTATAAAACTTGCTCGAAGAAAAGGAAGTTTCCTTGACCCCGAACGACGCGTGTAGCGTTATCAAGTTTTTGGCGCCGTTGCCGGGGAATATAATAGCTAGTTAGTAGTCCACATCGTTTAGGTTTCTTTGCTTGATTCCTATCAAGTAATTTTTTCTCAATTTTTTAGCTTTCTCTTAGTCTATCCCCCTTCTTCGTGACCTTTGTTCGTAACCTCATCACTTTTCATCATGGAAGGTGATAACCCACTACCATTCATCAACCTACCACCAAATGACCCGCCAAGAGCCCGTACTCTTGGTGAATACTCGAGACCAAGCCACCTAGGCTATAGGAACACCATTGAGCTTCCCGACCAAGCCCAAACTACGGCCCTGCGATCCGACACCATCCGGTTGGTGCAAAACGGATGTGCATTCCATGGACTTCGTTCCGAAGATCCAAATCAGCATCTGAGGGATTTCCTCAAAATCGTCGATTCCATCGACCTTGATGCTACTACTCGGGAGACCACGCGCCTGCGTCTCTTCCAACTCTCTCTTCGGGACCAAGCTAGTAATTGGCTTGAGCGACTTCCCGCCGGCTCCATCTCAAGTTGGGATGATCTTACTTCTCGCTTCCTTGCTCAATTTTTCTCACCGGGGAGAACCACTAAGCTTAGGCGAGACATCTTGACATTCCAGCAGCTCCAAGGTGAGTCTCTTTACAAAGCATGGACTCGATTTAAGGAACTACTCCGTAGACTTCCACACCATGGCATTGATATTTGGCTTCAAATCCAAATCTTCTATGATCATACCGATTTCATCACTCGACGATCCATTGATCGAGCCGCAGGTGGAAGACTCAGCGACTTTAATGCAGAGAAATCATGGGATATTATAGAGGAGCTTGCCGATCAAAGCTACGAAGATTGGAGTGAATCTCCCGAAACTCCGATTAACGTGGTTAATGCCATATCCACTCCTTCTGAATCCTCCGATACACTCGAAGAGCAATTGAGTGCCATCGAGAGAGGAATTGATTATCTTATGGAAAGGCAGAAAAGAGCACCCGTACAATTTCCTCGAGAGGTCGTCAAATCCGCCCACTCCACCAAACGCTCCACACCTCTTTCGGAATCCCCAAGTCGCGAGCAAAACCCAAGTTCCGAAAGGCGCTTCCGTTCTACTTCCCCAATACCACTTTCACCAAGCTTCAAGGATCAAATGAGGGAGTACATGGCAGCTCATACAGAGAGATTAGCCAGATTTGAAGAGGAGGTTTATAGGCAGAGAGAGGAAATGCAAGCAAAAATGAAAGAAATGATGGATTTGGTAATTGAATTTACCAAAACAAAGGTTCCCGAAAAAGTGCTCGTAAGAAGCAATGATTGCCCTCCCACTTCATTTGTAAACGCCGTTTCCATTATGCCTGAGAATGCAAGGGCTGAGATGTGGAAAACTGAGGAAAGCACGAAGGATGAACCTGTGCCTAATGATGAACCTGAGACCATTGAGTATTACCTTAAGCATGAAATTAACAAGAAAACCATTGCAAACCAAGTAAACAACTTTAGGTACAATGAAGTTCTTAGGGAAGCTCTTGAAGGAAAAATGACGGAAGAAGAATACGACGCCTTACCTATAGAACCTCTGTATGAGTTGGTTATAAAAAAACCGTTAACAAGAAAACGAGACACCACAGGGAATTTCGTGATACCAGTGAGTGTCGGTGACATGGACAATATAAATGCCTTGGCCGATCAAGGGACCGATGTGAACATAATGCCATTGTCAATCTATAATAAGTTAACTAAAGAGAAACCAGCCAAAACCAACCTTAGACTTTCCTTAGCTAATCATACTTATGTCCACCCTGTAGGAATCGCTGTTGATGTTCTAATTGAGGTGGCTAACATCGTTTATCCGGTGGATTTCGTGATCATTGATGTTGAGGAAGATAAAAACGTACCCCTCATTCTTGGGACACCGTTCCTGGCCACCGCCAAGGCAACCATCAAATGCGGAGAAGGCATCATGATACTCAAAAGCGGGAAGGGGTACGCTAGGATACCCATCGTCCCAAGATACCCTCTTAAGATCATGGAAATGATTACGGGTGGAAATCGAAAAGCCCCGGGCAACAATGTTAAGAAGAAGATGAATGACTGGGAAAAAGGGCTTAGAGACTTTATGGTTCAAGGATTGTATGCGACATTGTGGAAACCCGATAAAAAGTTAGGAAGCAATCCCACTTCAATACCTAAGGTACAAAAGGACCCTAAGGAATTTCTAAAGGGAGAAAAAGTGCTCTTGTATAGATCTCGGATAAGGGCATTACGGGGAAGAAACAAACCAAGATGGTTTGGGCCTTTCACAGTTAAGGAGACCAATTTAAAAGATAAAACCGTCGCCATAATTGATAGCGTTGGCAAGGAATCCACGGTGAGCATACAGCGTCTACACCTTTTCGATGAAGGGAAAACAAAGGGTGAAGAGGGCGGTAATGAGAAAACGTAGGAGCACGACTATGAGTCTAGCTACAAGACTCTTAAATAAAGAAAAGCGCTTCGTGGGAGGCAACCCATGCTTAATTGTTTGCTTGTTAGTGTCATATATCTTTTATTAATTGTTTATCCTCATGTTTAAATTTGTAAAAATGCTTTATTTTGTTTTTAACCTCGTCTTAATTGCATATAAAGGTATTTTACATAAGGGATAAGTGTAGGGAGGATTACACACGTTTTCAAAAGAAACGTAAACATGAGAATAACAATTAAGTAAAAGATATATATGTTTGTTTGTTCGAGTCAAATGCTTGTATCGAGTCATAATGGATGTTTTGTAGAAATTTCTCCAGATTCTAAAGATGTCAATTTTCCAGAATTTTTTCCAGAAAATCGCAGACCAGTTTTTGTCAGGATAACCTGACGGCGTCAGGATTGCAACCTGACGGCGTCAGGAAGGAGTAAAAACATCAGATTACTTTTTTTCTCGTTTTCTGAGCTATTTATAAATTTTTGGAATTTTCCAGGTCTTAATTTTCTTAGAAATTCTGTAAACATCCATTCCACAAGCATTATATCCTAGTTTAAATCGAGTCTTATATATATTATTACGTCCGATTTTACGCGAAGGTTTCGTTTGTTTTCCTCAAGTGTGCAGGTTTAGTTTGTCAAGAAGAAGTTACATAAGATTGGAAGGAGCTTTTCACGCAATAATTCTTCTTGAAAAGGATTTAACCACCACTTTACACGGATCCTACCGAGCTAATCAGGGGAGTATTAGTTTCTTTCTTTTTTAATTACCTTCTTTTATCATAACTTTGATACTTTCGGGGAACATTGGGGACAATGTTCAGTTTAAGTGTAGGGAGGGAAAATAAAACGGGAACTTGGAAACTATGCTTATCCTTGATTATTTGCTTTGTCCAATTGTGATTGTGCAATAAACCATGAGAAAATGTCGGTTAGGGTAATTTTGGCACCAAATTTAAAATTTTTATGACATATAGGAGTGGGCCATTAGTCTTAACAAAAGCGTCTCACGGATAGGAAGTTATATGACTAGCACAAAAACCCTTTACCACCCAAATTCCACCAAAATGTGAGGATCGCCCTTAGATTAGTAGGAATTAAAGCATTCATCTTCAATGCTTAGAGTGTGAACCGGTAGTATATTAGATTCTAGAACTTGTTTTGTGATGCATTCCGAGATCGCAAGTGAGGCTACACTTGTGTAGTTAGGAATAACTAAATGATAAGAGGCATTAGGATAACCCTTGTTTGATACCCGTAATATAATTACTTCTTCCACATCGGTTGAGTAATTCCCCCACACCCTTTGCGTTGTACTCATCTTTAGTACACGATACCCCTAGTTAACCCCTCAGAGCCTATCCTTTTCGCGGTTCTCGTGATGTTTCGGTTTTCCGGAATATCAATGAAGAGCATTGTTTACACCCCACCCCCAAATATACACCCAAATCGCCTTAGCCTACCCCTTATGCACTCACTTTTAGTGCAAATGTTTGTTATCACCCCAAACCCTTAGTTCAATTATCTAGTTGCTTGCATAAGTTGCTAAGTCGAGTCATATCCTTTGTATACAGTTTTGGGACGATTGGGATTCATGGAAAAGTTAAAGTTTATGAAATGACGGGAAGGGAACGTTAAAAATTCATATTTCCTTCGTTTGCGTAATAATGTACCCCAAGTGTTTTGATCTTTTCAAATCGGGTCAAATTAGTGTTAGAATAATAAAAACTCAAGTGTAGGGATGTGCCTATAAATCCCTAGTATTTTGATGTTTTCGTAGAGGATGGTAGAGTAAAAGTGTATGGAAAAAAAAAAAAGATCGAAAAAAAATAGAAAAAGAGAAAAAGAAAAAAAAAATAGAGTGTAAAAAAAAAAAAAAAAAAAAAAAAAAAAACGGGCTACCATCCTACATCTATCCTTTAAATTTATGTTTATTTATTTCAGTTATCTAGAGTTTAGAGTGTCGAGTCTTGGCTTAGCAACGCCATTCTTCATATGCATTTAACATAGAGATTTTGACTTGCCACCACTAAATAGCCTATCCCACCAAACCCTTGTTTCCCTACCGTAAGCCTAACATTACAACCCTTTAAAAGACCTCTTTGATAGTCTTTCCTAGGTGCTTACACCAAAGCGATGGAGGTTTGATCTATTCTCAAGCCTATGGTAATCTATGTACTAGGACCGGTTAATGAGTGTTTATCTTCCATTTCCTATTTGTTATATTTCATATATACACCCGAGAGAGATGTGAGTATCCAAACACCCCATGTGAGGTGCTAGTATGTAATTTCCGTGCTTGTTATGACTTTTGCGGGGCTTATATGTGTTGTGGACCGTTTTGAATTAATGCTTCATGACCCCTAACTTATAAATTAATTGGCTAAAAGCACATTTGCTTGAGGACAAGCAAATAACAAGTGTAGGGATATTTGATAAGGTTTTAAAAGGTACCATTTTGAGGGGCACGTTTAAGTCCTTATTTGATCACTTTTGTATCCGTTATTGCTTAATATCGTTCCTTTTCACTTTTTAGGTCTCTTGAAGGCAAAATGCTAGAATGGCACTTATTTAGACGAAAAGGCGCGAATATATGAAGAAAATGGCCAAAGTCAAAATCGAGACACTCACAGTTGCTGAAATTAGAAGGCGACGGCGTCAGGTGCTAATGGCGACGCCGTCCCAAAATTATTGTGACGGTCCAGAACCCAAAACTCGTATTTTCAAGCGACGACGTCTAGTTGTAAAAGAGTAGGCCGTCGCTACTCAGACGGCCTAGATGCAATCCAGACGACGTCAGAAGCTGAAGAGGACGGCATCACGGACATAAGGTGATGCCGTCGCAAGATTAACGTGGCCAAGACGAAACCCTAATGACGGCGACACGACGGCGTCACAAAACATAAGGTGACGCCGTCGCATATGTAATCTTATATATAGAATCCGAATTTTTCAGTCTTTTGTAGAGAGTCTTTTGGAGTAAAAACCTAAAACCGAACCTAAGGTGTCTTGTACAGTATTTTAGGGTTTTAAACCCTATCTTACATCAAGATAAGTCTTTACTTCATTAATTCAATTATGTCTTTGATTATTTGTGTGTATGCTTGCATGTTCTCCATGTCCGGCTAATTTACTTGTGTGTTTGCTTAGGAAGTATGAAACTTAATTATTGAATATTGATTGGTTGTTTCTTATCTTAGTTGATTAATGATCTAGTAATGCGATAGGTCATTCGTTGTGTACTTAATGCTTGATTCATCTTTGTGAACCTTAGAATATAATTACCTGAGTAGTTGTAGGCTAAACCATCCAAAGAGCGCCTTAGAGTAGGAGTTTATCATCCCTAGTGGGTTTGTAGACGAGACCCTTTGGTAAGTTCAAAGAGTTAGGGAGAAACGCATACCCTACAAATTTAGACATACAATGCAACTAAGAATAAGGACGTGACAATTCAACCACCAATAGGAGATAATTAAGGAGTAATACAAACTAAGTAAACACATCTTTAAACTATCATACGAGCACACATTAATTAGACATAGACTCCCACAACCTTAGTTTAGATAATTAGATAATAGTAGAGTAATCGGTAGAAATACCAACCCCCCAAATCCAATACCCGAGATTCGTACCTTTCCCTTTCATAAAACATAAAAAGATAAAAAATAATCTTCCTCAACCTTAACCTTAGCGTAGTAACTCCTTACTAGCATTCCTATTCCCCTAGAGAACGATATCAATACCCGTGGCTTACCCTAATTACTACACTACAACGATTAGGTTCACTGCCTAGGGTGTTATAAAACTTGCTCGAAGAAAAGGAAGTTTCCTTGACCCCGAACGACGCGTGTAGCGTTATCAGGAGGCGAAGTTGTTAAGGGTTTGATGAAAAGTGTGAGATAATTCTAAGGAGAGAGAGGCGGACTGAATTGGAGTGAAAGAGCTGATCAGTTTGAGGAGGGATTTTAGGGTTTGAGACTTATTTTGAGATGGGGGCGGATAAGTTGTGTGAATAATTAGGGCAAGAGATTTCTATAATGCGTTTTATACACACGATATTAGGTTCTCTCATTGTAAACGTTATTATTTGTGTCACATGGATCAGTATTAGCTTTCTTGGGCTGCACATGGGCTTCCTGACCTTTTATATTAGCTTATTTTGATTGGACGATTGGATCTGGGTAATAGCATTCGTTTGGGGCGTATGAATGTTGGGCCTGGTATGTTGAAAGCTTAAGTGCACATAAATTGTAATTTGTTATTCGTAGTTTGAAAATTTGGTTACAATTTTTGTATTATGGATACAATTTCTAGTATCAGACTTATGGATGTACTTGGACTTAGATATGAATTGGACTGCTCAAGCGCTTATATGAATTATCTAAATGAGTGGTACTTTGGTCGGATAAAATCTTCACGGGGATACACGTTCAAGGCTAAAGTATGTTTTGGACAAAGGTTTATTACCGGCTATTTTGTGATTGGACTTGGATCGGATGTGTCATAATGTTGTGCAAACTAATTTGATTTAATGGGCTTCTCAAAATTGGATTGTTTTGATGAGATTTGATAACTTGAGTTTTGATGTAAGTTCTCAAGATTTTGTATGATGATGAGATTCGTTGTGTTAGGAGGTTTGGTACGTTGGTTTACACATTTTCACGGAACATATGCTGTCACAGCTTAAATTGTTATTGGAACTAGGATGTGTACGGGGTTGTTTGTTCGATATTCCTTATTTGGATTTGCAGTGGTGTTTTTCCGGGCGTGTTTACTTATTTTCGTCTTCCTTCTTTCTACCCTTCCGCGAAGATGACTTGTTTGGGAATATAAAGAAAGTGATAAAGACTTGGCTATTTAGTTACGATTGTGATTCTTTCTCGCTTAACCAACATCATAGCTATCACTTTGGTGTCTCACTCAGTTGAGAATGTCAAGAGGTTTTGTACATTGGGTACACCGTTTCTTCTTCACAATGATTAGTACAAGTTTAAGTAACAAATCTGGGGAATTTTACTTCATGATCAAGTTTGGCATATCGGGTTTTTCTTCACCGTGTTGTCACTGCAATAGCCAACAGAATATGTGAAAGATGTGCTTACCAAAGTAAAGAATGGTTGTTGATATTGTTGATGTTGGATAATGAACTGTTGATGAACCGCTGCATGTTCCCCTAAAAACAGATACTCACTGAAACCAAAGTTGTCATAACACATTCAAGCTGACATTGTTTACGGTTTTGTCTTGATTTTGTAAAATCCCACGAAAGAATCTATTTCTCGGTTTAAATCATAGACTTGTAAAATCCCGTGACAATGGATAAATCCTGGTAATTGTAAAAGTGCATTTCCGGATCTATCTTACGGTTCATTCTTGGTTTTGTAAAATCCCGCGAAAGAAACTATTTCTCGGTTTAAACTATAGAATTGTAAAATCCCGTGATGATAATCTATCATGGAGAAAGAGAAAGTGTAATTCTGGATCTTACTTGGTGCTGGTGCTACGGTTTCTGTTTCGAAGAAGAGATAAAAGGGTGTACTTCATGAATTGGGTGTTTGTTTGGATTGTCCTCATGGCAGTTTGGTTATTACATGGTTTTACAGGGTTATATGCTTCTAACCATGGTCGGGATGAAAACCATTATCATAGATCACTTAAAACTTCAAAGGAGGCTAGATTTGAGCTTTTAACCAGAAGATGTGACAACGGGGTCAATTCACTATTATTTATTTGAGGTTGAAGTGAAATATCACGGGCAAGTGTACTTAGTATCTGAAGGTATCGGGGATGGTTGGATGAAGATTCTTCAAGATCCTTGTTCGAGCTTATTATCAAAAAACGAATACTTGGAAATCTAGTTATTGTTGGGTTACTTTTTCCTTTTCTTTTACCACTTGGGGGAATTGGGCTCTAACCACCACAAAATAACTATCACTTTAAGGAGTTACGTTGTAGTGCTCAGTGTCACATTCAATTGTGGATTTTCAAGAGGTGATGTACGTCTTATACTTGATGGCTGGTTGGATGAAGAGTATAGAGTACTTAGAGATTCAATGGAGGATGAAGTCTCGGCACTGCTCTTTGTTACATATGTGCAAGTTTAAGTCACGAGTTCGGGTTAGTTTACTTCAGGGTCAAATTCATCATGTTAGGTTCTCTCCATCAGCTGTCACGAAAAAGAGCCTACTGAATGATAATGGGGTTGACTACATGTTTGCCAAAAGAGATTGAAAAGAGAGAGATTAATGACGTATGAACACAATAGTTCATGCCTCGTTCCTGAAAGAAAAGAATTGTGTACGCTTCAGTGCGCATTATCTTTGGAAGAAGAGAAATCTTCTTATTATGACCATTCTCATCAACATGATTCATGCTTTTTCCATGCGCTTCAGTCATCAAGTGAACCGGGCTACCGTTGATTGTTTTCTTATCCCACTTGCTCAACTATAATGACGATGGCGACATCATGTGCTTATTTTTCGGGGGAGAAGTGTGAATAGAATACATTTGGATAATTTCACTTTCTTAGTCAAGAATGGCAACTTCGTCTGCAATTCTTGAGGAGGAGAAGAAGTGTGATAATTTTGCATGTTGAGTTATTATCTAAGAATATATGGTCAAACGGCTCCAAACTCATGTAAGAACCGAGCTTCTTCTTATCTGGTCATCTTCACATGGAGTTTTCTTCTAAGAGCCGTTGGTTGACATCTTCACAAGCTGATATGAGTTTAACGACAAAGTGCTTCCGGTTAATGCTTCACGTGCACATCAACATGATGATTCTGAACAACCTTCTGGTTAATGCTTCACGTGCACATCAACATGTGATTGTTTGCTTGGTGTTACCATTTCGTGTGTTCGTTACGGGCTGATTGCTGATTTACTTGATGAACATCTTTCTGTTCTTGTTTGATTGGGAGGGATCTTAATTAAGGGGATTTGCAAGATGTAAGTTAATTGGGATGCTTTTTGGTGTGTTGAAGATGTTAACTATCTATTCCCCAACTGGACAATCTTGAAGAAGGTCGAGTCTACAGTCTGTTCTACATTTTCTGCTACATGTTAGAAGACTAAAGACGAGTTGCATTTGATTATATAAAGACTTCTTCTTATCTCGGGCATTTATTAAAAGATTGTCAGTTTAGGGGAGAGCACTAATTGGGGGAGATTGAAATGTCAAATTTAATCCTCAATTAGACTTGCTCACATTCTTCAGCAAGTTGATTCTCACAGATATATTCGTGCTAATGGTATTCTTCTCAAAAGATTTCTAGTGCATGTGCTTAAAGTGTGTTGCTGATTCTGAAGTATCAAAACCAGCAAGGGGGAAGGAGACACGTATCTAAACGCGAGTAATCTTGATGAGCTTAATACTTCTAAGTGATTGAAGATATCCTGGGAAGACTATTGTTATTACCGCAGAGAAACTCAAGGTTTGACTCATGGCGTTTAGTGTTCTTATTCCAACTATGTGGGGGAAGAGATGGAAGAGTTAGTTTCTGAAGATGAAAGAGGTACACAAGTGTGTGATGATTTTGATGTTATCACAATCATCAGGGGAGAGATATTGTGTACATTGGGGATGCTCATCTGTTTTACTTGAGGGCTTAATAAGTGATTCAGAGATATAATCACTTATTCCGGTGTTGACATCCGCAGAGATTGTCACCCGCAGAGATAATCAGTGATTCGGCCTGCCTCTTCAATGTTATCCGTTATTCTCTCTTTGGGCATTCGGGTACTTCGGGTTCTTGAGCTTCATACACTTTCTTCAGGGGGAGAGAAAAGTATACATCGGGGTTACTCTTTGGCTATTGGACTTAATCTGCTACTTCGATGGTATAAGTTTCTCTATCTTCGGGTATATGTGTATTCGGGTTCGTGAGCTCTAGTCTAAGAGACTGACTGCATCAATTCATCTACTTGGGGGAAAATTTTCTCTTGATACCTTTTGGAATGGATTGCTTCTGACTTCAGCGGAATGAAATTTGAGAAGAGTTATTTATGTGTGGGATGATACGTTGCTGTTCTTCTTGTGGATGAGATAACCTGAACGAAGAATCACGGTGATTATTCTTAAAAGGAGCAACAGGATCAATGATAATGGTGTGCTTCTTTGTGCACCTGGCTAAAGAAAGCTTGAAATAGAGCTTCGAATCTGCTCAACATAAGGATTTTCGGCTTAGAGGGAAGCTGCCAAAGTCTCTCTTTCTCAAAGGCTCATGTTCTATCTTCTACTCTGGAGCCTCGGAAGCTTTGGTTGTGGAAGTTTAAGAGATGACGTATTCTATCTTCTACGACGTGCTGCTTGATATCCTTATCTCGGTACTCGTATCATCATCTTCTTAAACTATATCATCTATTCTATCTTTGTATATATTTTTCAGAAAAACAAAATACAAAATTATAAAACCAGTAAAAGAAAATAGAAAAACATAAAACCAACTAAAATCCATAAAAATTTGAAAAATCAGAAAATACCAAAAATATTGTTTTCTAAAGACATGTCTTCTGGTATCGATAACATCTACGGTCTTAGAAATGTCATTCAATAATGGCACGGGACCATAGATGAAGTTCGAGCAGGAGGTGTAAATATTTCTTTCTAAACATGTCTAAAAATATGGCTTGCAGTTACTTCAGACTGTGACCCGTGCTTAAACTATGGCTTGCTATTATTTCTGATAGCAACTCGTTCTTCAAGGAAGAAAAGTGCTGCGCTAAACCAATTTTCAAATATTTCGAGCACTTATCATAAAAACAAAATGAGGAAAGTATGTCGAAGGACTGCTGTTCCTACTCAAATATTTTTCCGTCTAAAATTCTTCAGAAAAATATTTGTTTTAACAAAATGGTGGTAAACGAGTTGCTTGTAAAAACAATCAGATTCAGAGTTTTTATAAAATTTGCAAACTCAATCAATGACTTCCGCGCTTTTAACCTTTTCAGAAAATAAGTCATTGATTGAGGGGGAGAATGTTTTCAAATTTACATCATCTAACGGACTTTCTTTATCATCCTACGTGCTTATCTAGAAAAATATAATTACCTATGTTGAAGGACTAGGTTTCTAGGATGTGATTGTTAGGATTAGATGATTATAGATTGATGAACACATTATTCCCATACCTTTTATGATCTGATTGATATGTTGAATTGACTTTTATTAGTCGATTGCTGTTTGGGTATTGTCGACCACCATATATGTCTATCTGTGTTCACTAACGTATGCAGATAACATGGTTTAAAAGAATGTTCCCGATCCGGATCCCACAATTAAAGATGATTGGATGCCGAAAGGAAAGGGTAACTATATCTTGGGTTGACAAATGAAGAAACGTAGCTTAATTGGACTTCTATGGAGAGTTGGCATGAAAAAATGCAACGTAAGAGGTCTCACTGCATCAGCAGATGGTTTTCTTCATCAGCAAATGAAGAAACGGAGCTTAATTTGATCTCAGTTGGCATTAAAATGCAACGTATGAAGTCTCACTGCATCAGCCGACGGTTTTTCTTCCAAGCCCTACAGCAACAACATAAGCTTCTCAACCACCTAACGTATCTTTGTGCAGAAAATTTGATACCATTTTTTAAACAATTTTCATATAATATTGTTTTGAAAAATGGAAAAATATTGGTTTTGAAAATAAATTGGACTTAATTTTAAAAATCACCGGACTTCATTTTATCAAAACTTAAGTCACTCAATCATCGACTACGGTCATCGATTGAGGAGGATAGTGATTTAAAATAAAATATTTTCAATCAATATTTCTTCATAAAAGTCCGGATTGTACTAAATAAGTGGTGAACTAAAGATTTAATGTTATGTCATGGTATGATTTTTCTTTAAGAATCAAGATCTTTCAAAATGAAATTTTTTTCTGTTCTTGTTTGATTGTGAAATTGTTTTATTTTACTTAAAGATCTCTTAAAAACTATCATACCTGACACTAACAATCTTTAATGTCTAAATCTGTTCCTTATCTATCATTTTTCATAATTAAATCTTGCCACGTCTTTCCCCAAAATTTTCTGAATGATTTAAATCAATCGGGATCCAAAATCTCAATTGGTTTGAAATTTTTGATCGGGGGAGAGATCGTGATTTAAATCTCAAATCAGGTTTTAAAGGGTAATTGTTTCAAAACACTCCTGCCTCCATGTGCCAAACGATTTCAAATATACAATGCACATGTTGAGGAGGAGCATTTAACCAATTATCCAGAAGAGCTTTTAAATCAGGCACATTTTCTCCAATGTTTTCTAAACCTTGTTAAATCACTTGGGATCCAAAATCTCAAAGGGTTTGATATTTTTGATCGGGGGAGAATTTGTGATTTAATAATGAAATTTGATAAAAGGTGATCGTTTTGATTCAAATGTGCATGCTGCTCTCCCATATGTGCTAAACGCTTTCGAATCTCGAAGCACATATTGAGGGGGAGCATTTCAAAAGAAAATAAACTATCAAGGTACAAAGATTTAATTGTTTTATCAAAAGGTACCTTGATTGATTTTATAAATGGTTTTCTGTATGGCAATGCAATCGTGGAAGTACTTCAAAAACCTCTTGCCTCTATGTGATAAAATGATTTCAAATATCCTACGCACATATTGAGGGGGAGAATTTACCAGGAAAATCAAATGGCTTTTTCTATGAAAATAGTGATCAAAGAAAATATTTCAAAGTCCTCTTGCCTCCAAGTGCTAATCAATTTCTAAAACATATGCACATGTTGAGGGGGAGGTTTTTTTAATGATAAAAAATATTAAGGTACAAAATGCTTTGATCTCGTATCACAAGTACCTTGATTGATTTTCCAAATGATTTTTCTATTGGTTTCAAGAAAGAATGAACTATACCAAAAGACCGACCATTTTACTTTATGCTTGGAGTTATAAGGATGGTTAGGTTAGCTATTCGTTCCTACGATCCCGCCAGAGCCGGAGGGATCTACCCAGGGACAATCCACTAGATTATGTAGAGTCCTTAGGTATATTGAAAAAAGGAGAAAAATGAGAATATGGAAAGAGTGCCGACTGAGATAGAGCTAGAACTGGAATAAACCAAATAAGGTTCTAGTAATGAAGTCTCGGTAAGAACTGAAGGGGTTGAAGAATGAAAAAGAAATGAATGTGAAAAAGGGTGAAAAGAAATAGCCCTCCAATAATTCAACCTTAGGGCAGAAACCGGGTTCAATACATATGCTACTGGTTGTGACTAAGGTAACACTGGTATTGAAGACAAGACTTCATGGACCCAGTGACGCACTGCACTAAACTTCCCAAGCTACTCAAGTTCCTCTTAAAAGGGCTTGTTTCATTCTCACGGGGAACCGACATTATCTATCGACTTTCTCTTAGAGATTGTTGATATTGAAGAAGGAGACCCTCTCCCTAGTCTCCGGCATAGGAAACCAAAGTGCACTATTGAGTCTAGAGCCAAGAGATCGTCCACAATATCTCATTAGGACACTATTATTGAAGACTTGCTATTTCACACAATGTGGAAAGTAAGAATATATTAAGAGTCCTACGCATTATCCTTGTGGTATTGCCAGAACATCCGAGTGATATGTAAAAGTACTCACGATGAAGATGGAAATCCTTCTAGAGCCAACATCAAACAAGCTCTTGGTGGGTGACATGTGAGATCTTCTCGTAAGATCAAACTTGTGACAACTGGATAGAAACGATGGGGAGATTCAATCTTGAATCAACCTTGGTCCAGGAATGGAATTGACGAATACTTTTGGAAAAACCGTTCGATGTGCAAACCTTCTTTTCTCTAGCACGTCGAATGTGTATTTATTTTCAAATTCAAAAAGTATCTCTGATTGAAAAAAAATACTTTTGGAAAAACCGTTCGATGTGCGAATCTCTTCTTTTCTCTAGCACATCTAATGTGTATTCTTTTCAAATACAAAAGGTATTTTTGATTGAAAATTGATCTTTCTCATAAAACCTTCGTCGTATTGCAAAACTCTTTCTTCTAAGCAATACGCGATTGTTTTCAAATAAATTTTTCATCAATCAGTGAATCTCAATTCGCTGGTTCACTCACTCCGTGTTGTCTTCTTTGAGACATTCCGGTTTGAGAACAGCTAGAACAGCTGCGAAACCCTGTCAAGGAGATTCTTAGGAATCCTACCTGTTCACAGGCAATACTTGTACTGATCAACGGGGAACCGTGGGCCGTGTACCTCAATTCAGCAAAGTGATCAAAGACACTTTCGTGTGTTTTATTGCTAACTGTTGTTTGCAGGTACATTTGGACGGTTGCAGCTGATCAGAATTAAGGAGTCAATCCAAAGCCGCATGCTCACAACATCCACACTTAATTGAAGAAATCATGACTGGTGCATATCTACATAACATGGCTCTGATATTTTTATACTATGCTTCTGCTACGCTGCTGCAAATATCATGAACCAGTAAAGCTTCCGCTACTCTGATGGAAAGATGTCATGATTCAAAAGTGTAAGCATCTCGGTCCAAAAGTCACAACTTCACATGAAGGCAACACAACTATGGATGATCCAGAGAGATTTGCTGTGGCTGATGATCTCAAAGTAAGCTCGAAGATCATCAAAGATGTGGATCAGTTAAAGGCCTCCACTCAAAGTACAAAACTATGCGGACTTTAAAGAATCGCTACTAATGCACAAAGATTGCAGAATTTGAAGAATTGAAGTCTACGAGCTCGAGAACTAAAGACAATGAAAGAATGCTAGGATACAAAATGTATTTCATGGGGTGACCTCTCTTAGGGGGAGATTGTTAGGAATTAGAAATTCCATGTTAAAGTGTCGGTCACCCCAATTATAGTCTAGCATAAGTTAGCTCGTAGACTTGTCGTTAGTTACGTTATTTATCAGTTTATTAGTTAGTTATTAGTTTAGTTTAGCGTAGTGTAACACCGTGGAGGAAGGACGGGTCTTTACCCACTGTATGCCTGATCCACAGTCCGATAAGAGGACGTTAGCTTTGTAACTATAAATACCCCTTCCATGGATGGAAGGGGTGGTGCTTTCAATCTAACATTCCATATTTTGTAAACCAAGTCTCTACCAAGAACACCCAAC
Organism: Chrysanthemum seticuspe; assembly: GCA_019973895.1. Lineage (NCBI taxonomy): Eukaryota > Viridiplantae > Streptophyta > Magnoliopsida > Asterales > Asteraceae > Chrysanthemum > Chrysanthemum seticuspe. The sequence continues at coordinate 75,025,055 of BPTQ01000002.1, forward strand.
TCTCTACTTTCTCTCTCTAAAATGGCTAACATGTATTTCCATCATCCAAGACCACCCAAATCATCAAACACAATAATATTACGATCCTACAAATCTTGAGTTTGGTTATTGTTGGTTTTTGTTTGGTTCAAATTTTCTTCTTAAAGTACACAAAGTTTAAATCTTTGTGGTCTTATATGTTATACGTTTGTCCTTTTGATGTTTTAGGTGCTTGATTAGCTAAGTTTGATTATTTGTTGTGTTATTTAATAAATTTTTGGGCTGTTTTGATTAAACTCGAGTTGTTCTTGCTGCTGCCAAAGCACCTTGTTCTAAATGCTTATTATTTGCGAGTTGAGACCAAACATACATAATTATTTGGATAACCCTTATTTGTGATTTGAGCTCTAATACAAAATTGCTGTTTGTATTCTGGCTAAAAGTCATAATTTTTTTAGTTGCGTCAAAACGTAATTCCGGCATAACATTGGTTTTTTCATAAAATATGTGATCCTTTAAAAGAAAAAACGTACAGTTGTACTATGATGTTGACCTGCGACTTGAGGCTATTTCTGCGATTTGATTATTTTAGTTGCGAGTTGATGTAAATTGCGACTTGTTACCTTACTTTGCGAGTTGATCATTCTTCATTGCGATTTATGAAAAAGATTTGCAACTTGTTAATTTGAAAGCGATTTGTGTACTAATGCCTATGCATTTTGACGCAAAAAGGGCTGCGTTTTATCTCTAAAAGGGGTGCGTTTTGCCTTCTTAAAGTTTGGTGCGGTTTGTCTTCTTGCTGCGATTTGCAATTTTAATTGCAGTTTGATATACCTAGCGATTTGTTGTTGAAAGGTAGAAGAAGAGTTGTTTTTGCCATAGATTGTTGAGACCTAGGGATCTTCTTTGTGCTATTGAATCATTAATCGAAACCATAACACTAAAGAAAAGATCACAGATCCATAGATTAAAAAAAAATGAAAATAAAAAGATAATAAGATCTCAGCTTCACTTTCGTGGTTTGTCTAATTACGTTCAAGATCTTGATCAAACACACGAAAGATTATCATCATCGATCCCTTTGTGAAGCTTAAATTCATATGTTATTCGAATACTAAAAGGAATTCAATAACAAACGTGTTATCATTTTCTTTTCCATTCGGTTACAATCAAAAGTGATTACTAATCAAAAGTTAAGTAATCTATACATAACTTACTCTAAAGAGGAGGAGGGTGCGGAGGTGTTAAGAGAAGTAAGAAGGATTAGGGTTAATTAAAAGGGTGATTAGTGTGTGATTAGTGTGATTTAAATACTCGAATTTAGGGTTAATTCTGGACTGGGCCGCAGCATTACTCAAGTGCACTTGGGCCTGCGAGTTTCTCTTTGCTTCTGGGCTGCGTAAGTTTTGTGTAAATGTGGGCCGGTATTATAGATTATTACGTAGGTTGCATGTTGGTTTTACTTATATCGGACATTCGGACCTAACACTGGTTAAAATATTTGCTTTAGACTACTCGTACTTTTTCTTCTTGGGCATCAACTTTGAGCTACAATCTTCTATTTGTGTACTTTGGACTGTCGTGCTTGTCATCAACAAAATAGTTGAAGATAAATCTCTCTTAACCACACTCAACTGTTCATTGTCTCATGGTTTCGTCTTGATTTTGTAAAATCCCGCGAAAGATTCTATTTATCGGTTTAAATCATAGACCTGTAAAATCCTGTGAACAATCACATCATGTCAAGTACATCAGACTTAGTCATAACTGAGATACTCAAATTGTACGACACGATCGATGAACATAAGATTTCCAAAAAAGTGCCACAGACAGACGTTGTTGAGTCAGAAACCGCTAATTTGGGAAATAGCGATGTTGTCCCACAAGAACGATCACTCATAATGGAATCTTTGTTCTCAAATTCACATGAAAGGAAATTGCACCAGTCACAGTTAAATGCAAGGGATAACTGTATAGAACCTTTTCGACAACTTTATTCACACCTCAAAGTACTTCTAGAAGGAACTGATGGATTTAAGATGGGTTTTGAACGGGTATTTAAGACTTTCTTTTGTCAATATATTCAGACTTTTACAGGCACATTGTTCTTGAACCTTGAACAACTAGAACAACAACTTGACAAGGAAGAGTTTCAAGCAGATAGATCCAAGGCTGCACTTCAGGTGATCTACAATCAATTCCTGTCATTCATCAATGGAGAGTACCGTGGTGATTATAAAGATGATATGACAGAAATATGTTTTTACATTCACAATGGAATGGATGCAGATGAGTTCAGAGAAACATTTATCCAATTCGTGGATAATGTTCAAAAGTACATTGAGGAAAGAGCACAGCTTAGACATATGAACAAGGTCAAAATGAATGAATGTAGGGTGCAATCAAGTGATAGTATGGTTGATTTGGGTAAAGCATCGGATACTGGATCAGTTTTCACTGAATGCAGCGATACAGAGACAGACAAGCTTGATGCAAGCAGCAGCTCAATGACACTTGCTAAACAGAATGCAGAAGCAGATATCAGACAAGCAAATGAACAAGTGTCATTTGCTGAGGTACTCTTAATTGAACAACAAAATGCATCTGCTAATGTACTTAAACAAACTGATCACGATGCTGAACATGATTCCAACAAATGTTCTTTGGCTGAGGCTGAGTCTGAAACTAGTGTTTTCAAAACTAACATTATGGTTGATAAGAAAACGTACGATGAACTTTCAAACATATTTTTACAACTTGAAAAACATTGCATTTCACTTGAAATCGCAATACTAAGTAAAGAAGAAAGTTTACAATCTCATAAACCATGCAAAAATCCAGAATTTCCTGAATTATGTGAATTTTTTAAAATCAACACTTTGAAAGCTCAGCTTCAGGACAAAACTCGACAATCTGCAATTTGAAGAAACATATTTCTGATATGCATGTGAAAAGTAATTTGGTTACAAGTATTTCTGATGTTAATGCTATTGATGATATTCAAATGAGAAATGATGAATTAGCAATTTGTGTGGCCAAATTACTAAAGGAAAATGAGTCTTTGAGAAAGCATCACATAGAACTAAGTGACTCGGTCAAAGAAGCTAGAACAAAGTCATTGGAACAAACAAACTCTTTGATAGAAAAAATTGATGAACTCAAAGCTCAACTTCAGGATAAGAGTTTCACAATAGTTGCCTTAATGAATGAGCTCAGAAAAACAACAGGGAATTGTGTGAACACTAAGTTTGCAAAACCATCAATCTTGGGGAAACCAGTTATTAGACAACCGACTGCATTTAAGTCTGAACGGACAAATTTTTCAAAAACACGGTTTGCCTCCCAAGTTGATGCGAAACAAGTTTTGTCAAAACCAGTCACTTCACCTTAGTTAGCTAAGAATAATGCATCTAGCTCCATTAACCCTGAACATGTAGCTACTTCTACTCCTAGCACGTCTAGGATTAGTTCGAAAACAATTTCAAAACCAAGCATTAAAACCCAGAATTCATATGATATGAATGACTTGTGGAAGAACTATTATCTAGAAGAAGCTAGGAAAAAGGCACAGATTCGAAAAGACGGAATTTTAGGTGCAAGACCTAGGGTGATGAATTCCACGAGAATTCAAGGCACTGCTAGTAGTAGTAAACCATTACCTAGGAACTCTAAAAAAACTAGGGGTTGGCTTGCGTCTAAGAGTAGTTATATGAAGAAGAATGCTAAGCATGTTGAAAATGAAACTCGAAATTCTGAGTCTTTTCCGAATAAGTAACATTTTCCTAATTCACATGCTAAGGTACAATCCACTAAGACTACTAACATGGCTAAGGTTCAACATGTTATGAAGCAAAACAAACCTAAAACTTCGCCTAGATGGATCCCAAATGCTAAATATTTGGAGTCTAGGAATAACGATAAGTCTTCCAATGTGCATAAGAATATCAACAATCCTAGACCTTGCCATAAATGGATACCGTCTGGTAGAATGTTTAAGGATGTTGGACTTAGGTGGATACCTACCGAAAAGTTGTTTACCGATGGCAAAATCAAGGTTGACCGTGAAATCCCAAAGGGTTTGGATACTAATGTCACTAACCAATATATATGCAATCAAGCTTGTAATATTAGTGCAGGTAGTCCTTACTTAGTTGCAGATACTTTGATCCTTCAATACATGGACTGGCTTAAAGTATGGATAACAAATGGATTGATATCTCATAACTCACGGGTCCAAGTAACTCAACCTTGATATTCAAATCAGCTATGACGTTTGAACACAACAGTTCAAGCCTCATTCCTCAAAGAAAAGAAAAGTGTACGCCTCAGTGCGCTTTATCTTTAGAAGAAGAGAAATCTTCATTTTTATGACCATTCTCATCGACATTCTTCATCAACAAGCTTCATGTTTTTCTTATGCTCATTCATTCCTCAAGTGGATCTACATTCATTGGTGTATATTCTTATTCACTTGTTTAAATCAAAGATGGCAACTTCGAATGCAATTTTTGAGGGGGAGAAGAGTGCATATACTACATGTTGATGGATGCTTGAATTATGGTCATACGACTCTCCTTCAAAGCCTAATGAATTATGGGATTCATTGTTTCAAGATATGTTTGATGAGTACTTCCAACCTCTAACGAATGTTGATCATCAAGTTCCTGATGCTCCTGCTCCGGTTCCTACTGACTCAACTGGTTTACCATCTAAGAAGTATTTCTTGGAATTCTCAAGAAACCTTATCTCCAGTTACTTCACAAGGCGTTGATATTGACTATCATGATATTGTAGTTGCACTATTGAATAATAATCCGCTCTTTGGTATTCATTTGCCAAATCTTCACGAATTATTGTTCATGAATAATGATCCGCTCTTTGGTATTCCTTTGCCAAATCTTCACGGATTATTGTTCCTCTCATTGTGCACGCTATAAATCAACCTCATGAACATTAAGGAAAATGACTACCTCATCCGCTCGAAAACGTTATTGGTGAATCTTCCATATCAGTCTCTACATGTATACCTTTAGGAAGAATGCATTGATGTTGAGGAATCATTTGTTCCGATTCATTCAGTGGGTCAATATACATCTGATTGTATGTTTATTCACGTGTTCGACATTTGACACAAGTTGATTACTTCGGAGTTAATCATTTATCACTAATTTTGAGATTGAAGTTGACTTTCACAAAGGCGTGTTCTTATTTGATAACTTGCTCGGGCTTGAGAATTTGAGTTGAAGTCTTGGTTTATCTAGTTACCAGCAGTCGGGGTGGATGGTTGAAGACCTGGTTAACTATCACTATTAGGAGTTACATTGTTTTACTCAGTGTCACATGCAGATGACGATGTGGATAATCGCAAGAGGTGTTAATGTCTCATACTTTGTTTGAGTAGTGAGTACTTAGAGATTTGCTTGAAGCATAGATTCTTGACACCGTTCTTCCATCATTATGTGCAAGCTTAAGATTCAAATGTAGGGAATTTGACTTCAATTTCAAGTTTGGTATATCGGGTTTTCTTCTTTAGTGATCACTTCAAGTTGTCTACATATGGGTTGATAAAGATAGTCAGAGAGAGTTTCTGTAGCATTTGATTCTCAGAAGATTCAGTTGAGCTAATTGTTTGTTCTTCTCTATATCAAGAGTATTTGGCTATCAGAATCAGCAAGGGGGAAGGAGATATACATCTAAACACACAACGAGTACACGTGATGAACTTAATACTTCTTCTATATTGAAGTTATTTCGGGGAGACAAATGTCATAACCGCAGAGAAACTCAGTGTTTAACTCGTAGCCTTTGGTGTGTTATTCAAACTATTTGGGGGGAAGTGGTCTCTAGATAACTTTATGGTATGGATCGCTTTAGACGTCAGTAGAAAAGAAATATGAGAAGATTGTTTTATGTGTGGGATGATACGTTGCTGTCCTATTGGATGATATAACCCCGAACGAAGAATCACAAAGATCATTCTTAAAAGGAGTAGCAAGATCGATGATAATGGTGTGCTTCTTTTGTGCATCTGGCTAAGGCAAGCTTGAAAGAGATCTTAGAATCTGCTCAGCTAAAGGATTTTCAGTTTGGGGGGAAGCTGCGAAAGAGACATTTTTAAAGGCTCAATTTCTTCCTTTCAAAGAGTCTCGGAAGCTTTGGTGGTGGATGTTTAAGAGATGACGATTTCTATCTTCTTCAACGGGGCTGCTGGATATCCTTATCTCGGTACTCGTATCATCATCTTCTTAAACTATATCATCTAATCTATCTGTAAATATTTATCAAAAAAAAAAAAAAAAAATCAGAAAATTAAAAAAAAAAAAACCAAAAATATTGTTTTCGCAAGACATGTCTTCTGGTATCGACATCTGCGGTCTTAGAAATGTCATTCAATAATGGCACGGGACCATAGATGAAGTTCGAGCATGAGGTGTAAATATTCTTTTTCAAAACATGTCTAAAACTATGGCTTGCAGTTACTTTAGCCTGTAACCCGTGCTTAAACCATGGTTTGCTATTATTTCAGATAGCAACCCGTTCTTCAAGAAAGGAAAGTGCTGCGCTAAACAATTTTTCAAAATTCGTGCACTTATCCTAAAAACAAATTGAGGAAAGTATGTCGAAGGACTGCTGTTCCTACACAGATGTTTTTCCTTCTATAAATTCTTCAGAAAAATATTTGTTGTTTTCAAAAATGGTGGTAATTAATTTGCTTGAAAATCAATCAGATTCAGAATTTTTATAAAATTTGCAAACTCAATCAATGACTTCAGCGCTTTTAAAATTTTCAGAAAATGAGTCATTGATTGAGGGGGAGAATGTTTTCAAATCTACATCATCTAACGAGCTTATCTAATTATCCTACATACTTAGATTAAAACATGTTAACCTACGTTGAAGGACTAGGTGCCTAGGATATGATTGTTAGGATTAGATGATTAAAGTTTGATAAACACATTATTCCCATGCCTTTGTATGATCTGATTGATATGTTGTGTTGACTTTTATTAGTCGATTGTTGTTTGGGTGATGTCGACCACCATATATCTGTGTGTGTTCACTAACGTATGCATGTATATTGGTATATAAGAATGCAACCGATCCGGATCCCACATATGAAGATGATTGGATGCCGAAAGGAAAGGGTAACTATATCTTGGGTTGACAAATGAAGAAACGGAGCTTAATTTGACTTCTATGGAGAGTTGGCATGATAAAATGCAACGTAAGAGGTCTCACTGCATCAACAGATGGTTTTCTTCATCATCAATTGAAGAAACAGTGCTTAATTTGACCTCTATGGATAGTTGGCATGAAAAAAATGCAACGAAAGTAGTCTCACTACATCAGCAGATGGTTTTGTTCCAAACCTCCAGCAACAACAACAAAAGCAGCTCAACCACCTAACGTATCTTTGTGCAGGATACCATTTTTCTTAAAAAAATTTGAAAACATTGTGTCACACCCCACCAGAGGCGGAAACGCGAGGTGCGACGAAATCAATATACAACGCAAAAGAGACATAATACAATACCATATTTAAATTTAAGGAAATAGTAAAATGTTACAATATTGTTCAAGCCGACTTTGATAATAAAATCTTAAAACTTGGTTTCCATAAGACATATTCTTATACTTAATGACCATAGATAACACGTGAAGACTCCTTTATGCAAAAGACTTCATAAATCATGCTTATTGACGATCACCTGAAATGCATGAGAAAACGAGTCAACTATGAAAATAGTTGGTGAGTACACAGGTTTTATGTATTATAAAAAGCCATTTTTAATAAAAGTCCTTTTACATATTATAGTCTTTAAATTGTATGAAAACATTTTTGAGTATGTTTGCCTTGCAAATATCTTGTCAACTCACCATGTTACAAGTCCCGCCCATACAAGACTTGTAACATATAAGTTGACATACATTTCCATATTTCAAGTGGTAAGTCTGGTAGTCAATACACCTATGGTCATAATAATGCCTCATATATAATAAATTTATGCGGCAAAGCCCCACAAATAAATAATATGCGTTCCGTAGACAGGGGAACGAGAGGTTGGCCGACCTCTAATAGCGCTATCCATACTACCTACTGCTCCGCACAAGGAAGCCGTACGTATAATTGGAGTGCGAACGGCAAACCAATCGGGGACTAACAATGCGAATGTATGTACAGTACATCATAACAACTATTATATACTATTAATCAAGACTGCTCCGAACATGAGAGACTCGACATTGCTCCGAACAAGGGAGACTTTGCGTTGCTCCGAACAGGGGAGACTTTAGGTCAAGGACGTACGGTCCATTAGGTCCAAACAAGTCGTAAGCTCATAATTAAGTCCAAGAGTCTAAGGGTTTAAAATATATTAAATAGTCTAAATCAAGTCAAAATATAGTTCAATATAAGTCAAGGGTTTCAAATATATTAAAGGTGTTATACCCCTTTATCACATATACCTTATCACTTTACCAAGCAAACCCAACACTAACACGTAACAGTTATGCTATACGAATAGAAAGAAAAGATAGAACTTGGTGACTTGATGTATATTCGTGTATGTAAGAGAGGTAGAGAAAAGAAGATGAAAACAATAAGATGTTATATTGCTTCAAAGGAAAAACACACACACACACACACTCAAGCACACCCCTCAAATGACATACTTGAGGGGTATTTATAGTAAGAGAGGATGATGCCCTAAGGCTTGGCCATGGGCCTTGAGATGGACTTGGATTGGGCTTGGGTTACACGAACTAGGAAAGGCTAGCTTAACTTAACTAATGCCCAATTAGCTTAGCCCAATCCACGAGCCCGATGACTATTCTATCATGATATCTAACACACATTACAAAGTTCCTAATCGTGAATGACCATCACTTCTAATAAAAATAATCAAGGCTAACAATCTCCCCCTAAGGGGTGGTCATTCAAAAGATGCTCCACTTGAATAGGTCTTTAATCTTTTTGAGCTTGAACTTTGTGAGTAGATATAGAATAGTCTTGATTTTTGTTCCTTCATGCTTTGTGATCAGTTAATGTGGTTGTCTGCCGTTGTCAACTTCGTCGGTTAGGTGTCTCCACATCATTCTCCACCATGCTCACACTTCTATTTGGCTTTGAGTTTCCAATGATGAAGTTCTCGAGTCTTTACACTTTGTAGATTCTTTGACATAGACGAAGAATCATCTTTAACTTTGAGTTTCCTTTGATTTTGATGAGAACTTTCATGTGTTGTTGGTATGAGCATGTGGCGAGTCTGCACGATCCATCCGCTCCAGAGCTTCCATAAGAAGAAAACATAAAACATTGTTAGTAATAAGCGGATTCCGGCACTTACAAGTTTGAATTTCGAGGGTGTTAACAGCATAGTGTGAAAACACGTCTCTAATTCTCACAAGGGCCGTTCCTGAACTAGAGTCCCACAAGTGAGATAACGCGATATACCAAAGTACATCTACAGTTCAGATGAGTCGCTGAGGTACACTGAAGCATCACCCCACGACTGTAGACCGTTTGAGACACACTAAGCGTAATCCACGGGGAGTTACCGAAGTGACCTGCTGTCAGGGCTGCTTGATGTTGACCCTGGCAGGAGTTTCCATTCAATCACTGAAGATCACAGAAGTGAAACTTCTCATAAATGTTCTGGCAGATTGCTAAGATCTACGTAGGACTCTATAATATATCACTTTTGTCCTTATTGATGAACAACAAGCGATGTCATGTCAAGTGTTCCTATGAGATCTTTTGATGAATCTCGTGGCTCTAGACTGAATAGTGCATTATGGTTTTCCTGAGCAGAGACTAGGGAGAGGGTCTCCTTCTTCAATATCAACAATCTCTAAGAGAAAGTCGATAGATTATGTAGGGTTCCCAGTGAGAATGAAACAAATCCTTTTAAGAGGAATTGAGTGGCTAGAAGGTTTAGTACAGTGCGTCACTGGGTCCATGACGTCTTTGTCTTCAATACCAGTGTCATCTAGTGACAACCAGTAGCATATGTATTGAACCCGGTTTCTGCCCTAAGGTTGAATTATGGAGGGCTATTTCTTTTCACCCTTTCTCATTACATTTCTTTTTAATTCTTCAACCCCTTCTTTCTCCTTTCTCACATTACTCCTTTTTTCAATCATTCCTAAGGACTTCTAGTTCTACACTATTGGTGATGTCCTTGGGTAGATCCCTCCGGCTCTGGCGGATCATAGGACGAATTTCCTATCCATAGTCACCTTATAACTCCATGACTGTCCTATTGTTGCCATAAAACCATTTTTCTTGAAAATCTCTCAGAGTGTTTATGATAGAAAACATGTTTGAAACACTCAGTAAGTTTTGTATTTTCAGAAACACTCCCCCTTCACATGTGCTTATATGTTTTGATAGAAATCTGCACATAGAGGGTAGAGTTCGCACTTTTTGAATTGATCGACTTTAAATGAACAAGACCGATTCGAGACACGTTTACATCACTAGAGAACTAGCTTGAAATTATTACCCGTCCTGGTCAAGTACATAGAAAGTTTCTCGAGATGGTACATTATTCTTCGTCAATTCAATGGTTACGACTGAGTCGAGCTCTTTTGAGATTCAAACAACGATCATTAAACCTTTTTGATCACATTTTAATCACGTTTCTCCCCCTCAAAAATAGCATATCTATGATGTTTTTGAAACAAAATGATTAAAAAATATGTTTTTTTAAAAAACATTTGGAGAGAAACTGATTTAGCATGAATTTTGGAACAATTTTGGTTTTATACTCCCCCTTAATGAAAGCATATTTTTCATACATAAAATTTAGAATCAATTAAGGGTTTAGAGGGAGTTATCTTGGTACCAAGTGTGAGAGATTTTGAAAAATCTTTTTGAAAACTTTCGAATCAATGGTACACAAGATGAAGATTTAAAAAAATCTTTTGAAGATATTTAGAGAAAAAATGATCTTCAATTGTTTTAGGATAAGTGCTCGATATTTATGAAAATCGATTTTGCGTAGCACTTTCCTTTCTTTAAAGTGCGGGTCCTGAACTGATGTGTTCAGAAGCCATTATGTTGAAGTCCGGGTTTCGTACTGAAGTATACGAAAGCCATTTTATTAAGAAATTTGAGAAACGACATGTTTTTAGAAAACATATTAAAGAACTCTCGCTCAAGCATCTGTACATGCCCGTATCATTGTTGAATGACATTTCTAGAAACGTACAGAATATCGATTATACGAGAGACATGTCGTAGAAGAATATTTTTGGATTTTTGATTTTATATTGTTTTTGTATTTTTGAAAGTTTTATATTTTTATATTTTGCTTTTGTTGGTTTTATAAAAGAGATGGAAAATCAATAAAGAAGATAGTAAGAGTGATGAAGAAGAAGATTTTACAGAATTGGAACCCTCTGATGAGCTGGGTTCAGAGATATTTGATTCACCTGCAACCAAAGAAGAAGAGTTTTCACAAATAACAGTGTTAGAAGTACAAGATTCCTCACTCTTATCCTGATGATTTTCACTATTATCTGTGTTGGAGCAAGTATCAAAAATCTTTCCTGTGGGGATCCATCTAAGACCTATTGTGTTGAAGACTTTGCCCGTGGGAATCCACCTTAGGTAAGATCTAGGAGTTGTTTTCTTATCAGATGCAGCGGAAGACTCATTTTTTGAAAAACTACGTCCTGAAGATATCCACCTATTAGGTTTCCTTTTGATGTTCATCTTGTCAACGGGTTTGTTTCTATTTGGTGTCTTAGTGGATTGTGCCTTGGCACGAGAATTATCTTTCTTGAGATATTGTAAGGCACATGCATCATGATTAGCTGAAAAGATACATTTCTTACATGTAGTACAGACAAATTCAATATTCTTGTTTAAAACAGCAGCGTTAACTTTGTCACTACAGTCTTTTGGAAATTGATTCTTGTTCGAAAAAGACCTAGAATTCCTAGTGTTGTTTTCTAAGGGCATAGCATTTTCTTTTGCGCAACTACTCTTAGATGTAAGCCAATCCCTAGTCTTTTGTAGAGTGTTCCTAGGTAATGGTTTACTACTACTAGCAGTGCCTTGAAATCTTGTAGAATTCATCACCCTAGATGTTGCACCTAGAATTCCATCTTTTCGAGTCTGTGCCTTTTTCCTAGCTTCTTCTAGATAGGGATTGTTGACCATTTTGTTAGAACCAACAGATTCTTTAACTGGATTTTTGGTCACATTTCGTGTACTAGTCTTAGAAATGCCAGGTGTAATCACTTTTTCTTTTTCAAAAACTGGTTTTTCAAAAGCTTTGATAATTCTCTTTTTAATAGGCAAAGTCTGTGGAGTGACTGTTTTTGACAAATCATTTTTCTCATTGACTTTTGGAGGAGACTGAGAAATAGACATTTTTGGTTTAAAAACCGATTTTGGAACATTTGTATTCTCCTCAGTCAATGGTTTTGCAAACTTAGTATCCACAGCCTTTCCTTTTAGACATCCCAGCTGAGCTCTCAAAAGATCATTTTGCTCTTGCATGTCCTTGTAGGCACGTTCATACGACAGTTTGTCATACTTGCATTCCTCTGTTTTTCGATCAAGCTGTTTAAAATAGGACACGTTTTCTTTTTCAAGTTTCATAAGAGCTTTTTCGTATTTTGAAACAATTTCGGAGGTCTCATCCTGGAGTCTTTCATGATCTTCAACAGAATATGTTTGTAAGATAATGGACATGATATCGGTAGTCATAACATCTTCGAAGAGAGAATCATTCAAATTTTCCAAAACTTTGATGTGTTCAAAACATTCATTATCTTGCTTTACCAGGGATTTATGGTCCTTGACAAAGTCAGCTGTTTCTTTCAAAAGTGCTTGTTCAACATGAATTACCCTTGAGTTGATGTTATTCAGCTGAGGGGCAATTTGAGTTTCAAAAAACTTTCTCTGTTCGATATCAAAAGTAGAGAACCAGTTGTTAGGTGTCATAGTGGTTTTAGTTTTAACAGTCTCTTGAAGACTCCCAATTCTAGTTTTAACATCGTCTAAAATGCTTCTAGTATCACTTGTGTTAAAAGGATTGTTTGAAGACATTTGTTCGATTTTCGAAAGAGATTTGGAAACTACAACTGGTTTTGAAACTGGTTTTGAAACTGGTGTTGACACTTTGTTTGAAACACTTGGTGTGATGGAAAACTTTGACTTTTCATTTTGATTAACAAAAGTAATCCCATTAATTTTGTTCCATTTGTTATAATCAATCGGTTTAAGATCTGGATTCTTTTGTTTCATTTTTGATCTACTCTCCTCAGCTAGTTCCAACGTTTCAAGAGAATCACGAACAATTATAGGTTCATGCAAAGGTTGTCCATTGTTCAACACATTCTGAGATTTCTGAGCTTTCTTGAGAAACGAAGGAGGTGAGTTACCAAGAGCCATTTTATGTGAAGTGTGAAAAATCGGATTTACTTGATTAGAAAGCATCTTGTTTGATTTAGCGGAATGACCCGTTGTAAGAAGTAAATTATCCAATTTCTTTATAGTTTCATTTTTATCCAGAATTTCATCAAGAAGAGAATCTTCTCGTTTTGAAAAATCAGCAATCAATTGTTTCTTCTCTTTTTCAAGATCAGAACACAGTGCTTTTTGTTTAGAAAGTTGGTTGTTTAGTTCAGAAATTTCCTTGTTTAAAGATTTTATTTTCAAGTTCAGATTCACATCAAGTGTATCATACTTGAGTTGCAATTGTTTTTCTCTTAAAATAGAATCTCGATAACCAATTTCTAATTCTGAAAGTTTGTTTGTATGAAATTCATAGGCTTTGGCGTGCTCCTTGTAACTCTCAAGCTCAGCGGTCAATTTTTTATTCGCGGCCTTAACCTCGCGATTGACCGTTCTTACTTTCTCAACTTCAATGCCACATTGATTGATTAATGATTCAAAATAAGCACGAGTTTCCTCATCATTAGCACCATTCTGTATCACTTGACCTCCATTAGGATCCATATATGGAGTTTCAGAGTTAACATTGCTATTAACTTGCTCTCCCACATATGTGTCATAATAAGGTTCGGGAGACACAGAATGTGGCTTCTCATGAGTAAACGAATGTGGTACCTCATTGAGTGAATCTGTGTCGTAGACAGGAGTTGTGTCATAAGTACCGTTTGATGTTGTGGCCTGTTGATTGATTGTGTGACTGGAGGTTGCAGTATCGTTTGCTTTATCTTCCCATTTTGGGTACCTAAATTTTATTTCCTCGGCAGTCAACTCAATTCCCAACTCTTCTTTTTCTGCTAACATCAACATGTACTGGATCTTTTCAAGCTTTGTCATTGGAATGACACTAGATCCTGAATCTTGTCTTTGAGGTTCGGAGGTAGCATTCTGAACAGAAGTCATAAAACAGTTATTCCCATTTTGATATCCCATATTCTGATTCACAATCTGACCCCCTTGATGTCCATTAAACTGCTCTGCATATTGCATCTGATTCCCCTGATTCACATTTCCATAATTCCCAACGACAGGAGCTGCAACATTGCCATTCTGATTATCCACTGCTCTATTCCCAACATTCTGTCCCATCTGATTTCCAACATACTGACCCGACTGATTACCCTGATACGGAACCGCCTGATTACCCATGCGACTGCTAAATGCTTTATCCAATAAAGAAAATACTTGTTGCAAGGTCGCTTCTACGTGGTCAGTTTCATTATCAGTGATTCCTTGTTCCTGGTATTGTGGATACGGTTGTTGAATGACTTGTTGTTCTGGTGGATAGAATTGTTGTTGTGGTTGTTGAATGTATTGCTGCAAGTTGTTGTTGGTGGAAGATGATGAAGCTTGTTGTTGTGTATTAACTGAAGGTTGAGTCTTTGCAATAAGAGCCAATGGATCATGATTCTTTGCCAATCTTTCTTTCCTGACTTCATTCGCTTCAGCTTGGTTTTGTTTCAGAAAATCGTTGAGTTGATCAAAGTTTACCTGATGTAAGTCTTTTGTTTGGTTGACAATAGTTACATATCGTCCCCATTCTTCTGGAAGATTATTCAGGAACTTGATGTTTTGAACGATTGTTCTGGGTGCCAACTTGTTTCTGATAAGCTCATTCATCAAAGTGCAAAACCTTCCATAGTAGGATTCAATGGATTCTCCTGGTGTAGACGTAAACTTCTCCCATTCAGTTAGCAGCTTGTTCTCCATGTCTTGTTTACCAATTTCTGTTCCAAAACATAGCCGTCTAACACGTTCCCACATATCAAAAGCAGTTTCACAACTGTCTACCGCAGCAAAGATGTCTATTGGTAAACCCAGTTGGACAATATGAATTGCCATGTCATCTGCATCGACTTGTTTCTGATCCTCTTCAGTGTATTCTGATTCAGTTTGAAGATGAGAGGATGGTGGGATGGGAGGTGTTGCATATGCATTTCCAGGTACATGAACTTGTCGAGGCTTGAAGGGTCCATCCTGAATGGATTTAATCATGAGTTTCCCATTAGGTTTGGTCTTGATGTAGCGGAGCATTCGACTTGTCCATTGAAGATAACCACCTTTTGCCAACATAGGAGGTCGGTTTTCGGCACCGGCTGCATGAATGTCTTGTTGAGTTGCCATTGATGAAGGTATGATCTGATAAAGTTGATTTAGGATCGATTCAACGATAAAGGAGGTGTGTTTGATAAGTTATGGTCGGTTGAGGTTTATCCGAAGGTCGTACTCGTAAACTTGGTTCTTAAAAAATTTTCGCCCAAAATTTGAAATTCACTATAAAAATCAATTCTAAGGGTGTATGAAAAATTTGAGTTATGACAATTTTGACGCCAAATTTGACCCGAAAAATTTGAATTTAGGCCCAAAAATTTGAATTTTTGACCAAAATTTTCACAGTTAAACCAAAATTTGAATTTCGCGTAAAAATTGAACGTTTAGTCTCCTCGAAAAATTAAATTTTACTCAAAGAAGTTACGAGTAGGAAGAGCTTAGGCGTAGACCAAAGAAGTTACGAGTAGGATGTGGGCTTAGGCGTAGAGAACAAAAGTTACGAGTAGGATATGGTTACGAGTAGGATGTAGTTACGAGTAGGATGTAGTTACGAGTAGGATGGTTTAGGCGTAGGATCTTATGCGTAGGAAGCTTAGGCGTAGGATTCCTTAGGCGTAGGATCTTATGCGTAGAAAGTATCTTACGCGTAACCTTAAGCTTATGCGTAGACAAAAAGTTACTCGTAAACCTTACGCGTAATTGTGAAGTTATGCGTAGAGTTACTCGTAAGCTTTTAGCTTATGCGTAAACTATGGTTAAGAACCAAAAATCCTTTACACTGTCACAGCGTAAGGGATATCCACAAGTCGAAGTGTTCCACAAACTTATCCAAGTGAGGGAAGCACTGAGTAACCGTTATAGCTCGAAGATTCTTCACCAAAAAGTTACGAGTAGAAAACTTATGAGTAGTTGACTTTCTTACGAGTAGAACTAGGGTTTTGACTTACTCGTAAAAAATTTCCAACGATTCAAACAATTTCGCTTGCACAGATATCCTTAAAAACACTCAAATAACACGAAAATGTGAACCTTTTTCACCCAAAGTTGCTAGAAAAGTTACGAGTAGAAATGACCAATGAACCAAAAACGAGTTCAAAAGTGAAGAAAAACACGTAAAGCTTCAAACTTTTTGCAAAAAACTGAAACTTTAGCACCAAATAAACCTTAAACCACAAGAATCTTGAATTTGTAAGTGCAAAAATTAAAGCTTTATGCGTATCAAAGATGTAAAACGTGAGCCTTATGCGTAACCCTTCAAAACAAACACAAACACTCCTAAACCATTGTTAGGCGATTGATACCAATTGTAGGACCTTATAAATATCAACCTTATCACTTACCAAGCAAACCCAACACGTATACAAGTATAACCACGTGAAACAAACACAAACAAAGCTTAGAAATAAGATGAGAAAGATGGTGACTTGAAGATATAAATTCGTGTATGATGTGAGACACGATAAACACAAGATGTTGTATATTCAATAAAGAAAAACACACACACACACACACTTTCAAGCACACCCCTCAAATGACATACTTGAGGGGTATTTATAGTAAGAGAGGATGATGCCCTAAGGCTTGGCCATGGGCCTTGAGATGGACTTGGATTGGGCTTGGGTTACACGAACTAGGCAAGGCTAGCTTAACTTAACTAATGCCCAATTAGCTTAGCCCAATCCACGAGCCCGATGATTATTCTATCATGATATCTAACACACATTACAAAGTTCCTAATCGTGAATGACCATCACTTCTAATAAAAATAATCAAGGCTAACAAAAGGGTTCAAATTAAGTAAAAACGGGTTCAATATAAGTCAACGGGTTCAAATATATTAAAAGGTTCAATTTAAGTCAAAGAGGGTTCAATATAAAACAAATGGTTCAAGTATATTAAAGGTTCTAATTCAGATAAAAACAATTTAAGTTTATGTTCATGCATTTCACCCCAAATAAGTAAAGTAGTAAAAAGGGGGCTGTGAATACTCACCTTGGCAATTAGCAGCATGAACTAGGGTCAAGTCAGATAATATGAGAGTGTGGCACCGACACGCAACCTAAATTAGTACGGCAAGTCTCAGTTTTATGAGTAACAATACACTTTTTTTCAAAGTTAAGTAATTTAATAAGTCTCAAAATTTTGCCAAATATCCTCGTGTTAATTAGTTTTTAATAATTATTTTATAGAAATAATCTTGGCTCTATTATTCACATTTAGACTAACATTCTATATATAACTTATAAAAAGTTATAAAAATATGTCGTATTTTTGTCGGATTTAAAATAGTATTCATGTTATTATCTATTAAAGTTCATTTAAGTAGTTTTGTCTTTACGTCGAGTTTAAAAATAATAACTACGTTATTATTTATAAAAGTCTACTTAAAGAGTTTATTCTCATTTTACAAAGTCTTAGACTTTTTTGGAAAACGACTAAATATTAACCGATGTCTTTTATCAATGTTTTAATAAATCTCGCTTTTAAATGGTCCAAAAACTAGTCGGGAGTTTATAAAATGTTTTCATCATATATTTTTGTTAATAGTACAGTTTTTATTGAAAATCTATACTTCTCGTCAAAACTTAAAATTGTCGTAACTTTAAAGGTTATCATATTTCTTTTAGATCGATCATCTAATATTAGCCTAATCTATGCTAGACATATTAAAAATAGCCATTAGCCATAAACTAAATAACTACTTAAATGTTTTATATGCTTAATAAACTTAAAGGTCATAACTGTCAATTAACAAACCTTTAAGGGCCATTTATGTAAGATCTCGAAACTATAAGGGGCTGATGTAAAAATAATAATTCAAGATAACATATTGCAACGTGCATCAGTGCATGTCATGATTCAGTATGTAGATTGTAGTTATAATTTATTTTATTTTTCATTCTTTGAAGTAATATATTTATTTAATACTACATATATGTTTAATTAGTACATCATCACCTTCATAGATACAACATGAACTTCGTTTTCGATTCCGACACTGAACGACACAACGAATTCTTAACCCTCTAGCTAAATAAATCATGGATCAGATTAGTTACCTTAAACTCTGCTAGAATGATGAGAAGAAAACAGACGGAACCCACTTCATCGAAAATCCGAACACTCTCGCCAAGACACATATATCGCAGAAACAAAAAAGAATCTCCTCGCCGAAACAAAATTCATACGGGACACGTCGGATTAATGGACTCACTATGAAACAACATGAAGGAGACACGTCGGAATCACAACGCCGGAAAAATGAGCTTAACGGAATCAAAAGAAAGTGAACGAAGTGAATCTTCAACCTTACGCTGGGAATGGGTTTTCACATGTGTTTGAGAGTGTTTTCATTATATTTCAAATGTGATAAAAGGGTTATCAAAAGGTCCTATTTACACTTGCACTAAAGGCAAAGTTAAAGAAAGTTTTACAAGTCACATGCTAGTGTAAGAGTATTTGAGGAAAAATGACAAGGTAGGAAGAGATTTCAAAATATTGTAGCTTGTAATCATAAAAGAGCTAGTGGTAGAATTCTAAGTTCAAAAGTAATGTTGTTTTGTATCTCTTTTTTTTTTGGCCGGTTCTATGGTGTGTGTGAGGATAGTTTTTATCATAAAAATGGGACTTGTTGGTTTGAAGATGAAGATGGCGTGTGTTTTGTTTCCAGAAAAGGGAGATGGCAAATAACTAAGAAAGTAAAAGGGCTGGGTGGCGTGAGGGGTTAGGGTAAGTTTTTAGGTTTAGTATTTTGTTATTAGTTTTATTATTATTAATAATAAATGTATTATGTGCACTCCGAACTGTATAATTTGTTCCGTAAGAAATAACGTTTACTTATTTAAAATACTTTCCGGGTGCCCGTAAATTAAAGTTTTTATATTTTCGGAGACGTTTTGACGAGCGAAATAATATGGTATTATTATTATCTGGATATTAGAAATTGAATTTCGTGCCAATACCATCATGGTGTCGGTATGCGTGTGGTGCCGGGACTTTGGAAAACACGAGATGACTTCTCGTTTTTGAGTTATAATGACCAGAAAATAAATAATCCTAAATTTCTGACATAAATGTCTAAAAATAATAGCCGGAAAATTTATGGATTGTCACAGTCTGCCAACTTTAAAAAGAATCTCGTCCTCGAGATTCAGTGCGTCTACCCTACAGGCGTACATTCTCATGGTTCAAATTTTCTCATTCTCGAGCTTTGCCTTCAAAAGACTCTTAGTTGGTGAATTTTCACAACTTGTCGACCTGACCAGTCATGTGTTTAAGTTGTGTAGGTTGGGTAACAACTTGATTCTAACTTGATTTTCGCAACTCATCAAACAAGAACTGTCACTAGATCAAGCTAGGAAACAAGTTGTCAGAAAGAGATGGTTTCTCATCTTTGTAAGAGACCTTTTGAAATTTCGGCTCGAGTTTGAAATTGTTTAAACCAATCAATTCAACAAATAGTGGCGGTTCAAATTAGTGAGAAGGCTAAAGGTCTAACTAAGGCTCATGACGTCGAGATCGCCACATGACAAAAATGAAGGCATGCCTAATGCTAAAGGTACATGTCTGACTACAGGTTTCAATGCACATCATGCCAAGTCAATTCAAAGTACTTAAGTTCAAGCTCATATATTGTCCTAAAGGCAAAAGTCTTAGCACACAGAATACCTAGCAGTATAGTCATAAATGCCGAAAACACATAAGACAGATGTACACACATAGACCAATGCATTCTCAGGTGACCTAGGCTATGACTCCTACCAAACATGATCTAAGGTAACTACCCCAATCATCCCATGATTCCTCCTGAATTATGCATAGTTGATCAGGCTATGCATAATTTAGGAACAATGATGGAATGCTCGGGCTAATCGACTCGTACCATGTTTGGGGTTTTTTTATAAGAACTTTAGTCTGGTTATAGTTGAGGTTTTTATTTTAGAAAAACTGGCATTCTCTATAACCTTCGGCTCTGATACCAATCTGTCACACCCCGCCAGAGGCAGAAACGCGAGGTGTGACGAAATCAATATACATCGCAAAAGAGATATAATACAATACCATATTTAAATTTAAGGAAATAGTAAAATGTTACAATATTGTTCAAGCCGACTTTGATAATAAAATCTTAAAACTTGGTTTTCATAAGACATCTTCTTATACTTAATGACCATAGATAACACGTGAAGACTCCTTTATGCAAAAGACTTCATAAATCATGCTTATTGACGATCACCTGAAATGCATGAGAAAATGGGTCAACTATGAAAATACTTGGTGAGTACACAT
Organism: Chrysanthemum seticuspe; assembly: GCA_019973895.1. Lineage (NCBI taxonomy): Eukaryota > Viridiplantae > Streptophyta > Magnoliopsida > Asterales > Asteraceae > Chrysanthemum > Chrysanthemum seticuspe. The sequence continues at coordinate 75,045,843 of BPTQ01000002.1, forward strand.
GTTTTATGTATTATAAAATGCCATTTTTAATAAAAGTCCTTTTACATATTATAGTCTTTAAATTGTATGAAAACATTTTTGAGTATGTTTTCCTTGCAAATGTCTTGTCAATTCACCATGTTACAAGTCCCGCCCATACAAGACTTGTAACTTGTAACATATAAGTTGACATACATTTCCATATTTCAAGTGGTAAGTCTGGTAGTCACTACACCTATGGTCATAATACCGCCTCATATATAATAAAGTTATGCGGCAAAGCCCCACAAATAAATAATATGCGTTCCGTAGACAGGGGAACGAGAGGTTGGCCGACCTCTAATAACGCTATCCATACTACCTACTGCTCCGCACAAGGAAGCCGTACGTATAATTGGAGTGCGAACGGCAAACCAATCGAGGACTAACAATGTAAAACCCTAAAAATCGTAAACGTGTTGAATGACCTTTTTGCCCCTCAACTAAATAACTTTGAAAATTCGTAACACACGTCAAGCTCATTTAACTACATTATAATCTAACTTATATATATATGTGATGTGATTAACATGTGCAAGATAATAAACCAACCTACACTTATGTCAAAATATGACTCGCCCGTTTGAGTACCTAGGCTGAATACTTAACCAAGAAATACATAACATTACAATTTAATTATTAAGCTATTATATCAAATATTGGAAAGTCAAAATCTGTATGTGAGCTCCCTTGAAACTCGGCCTAAACTCACGCTCCTTAACCACCATTTATCTCTATTTTCTTTGTAACTTACACATTCAAATATGTAAGCATTGAATTGGTCTATCACCCTCCCCATAATCTCGGCTAAAAATCATTCTCCATTAACTCCCATAATTTTCCCATTTAATTCCCTTATTACTCTTATTTGTAACTTCCTTTCATATTCAAAAATCACACATACAAACCAAACCAACAAAAGTGACGGCTTGATATTTTTCCTTCCATTTTCATTCGATAAAACAAAGGTGCAAGGAGTCTTGAAAGGGTGTTGTTGTCACAATTCACAAATTCCGGTCATTTCTCATACTCCATATTCATCATTTCATAACGGTTCATTCATGATTTTTGCATTTCACATTAAACGCGTAAATTTTATATTAAATAAACGTTATCGCGTGAGTTATTATTTTGAATATTTAATCCGTTATTTCAAAAATGATCCCGGTATATTTTTATACTTATATTTAGTTTATAAAAACTATATTTTGAGTTTACCTATTGTTTTAAATTTATTTGGTATATAAATCGTTAAATTTCTATTATTACGACGTTTTTCTTAAAAACTACACGATAATTTTTTTATCACTCAAATTTTACAAGTTATGTATTTTTACAATTTTTATGATCTTATTATACTCTACCTTGATCCATTAAAAGTTACTTTTACATAAAAGTTCCTTAAATACACTAACATTTTATATACAAGTTATTTATATAAACATTCTTACTTACACTTTTCTTACAACAACAAGTATATACATTTTATAAAAAAAAAAAAAAAAAAAAAATATTTGGGAACAATAACCCCAAAAATCCGGCCCCTATGGGGTTGTAATTAATATTGTTGGTGACTTTTTTTTCCTTGATTGTATTTATTTACACTCCATGTAAAAATTCAACTCATTCATTTCATTCATTAGAATAATACATCAAGTAGTGAAGTTGCTTGTCTCTCCTTGTTCTTCATCTCATAACCGGCCTCCATAGGTCTTTGCAAGGGATCACAAAACTTTTCTCAAGTTCAAGTTATAACAATCTAGTATACACTCTTGTTTAGGTTTTGAAATAAAAACCTAGGGTGTTTAGGTTAATCCTTGGTTCTAATCACCTCATCATATCACTTGTAAGCATCTCATGTTATTTTTCATCTTACATATTCATTTCATACTCATCTCATCATTTTGAGCAAAAACATGCAAGACTTGTGTTGTTTATACCATTTTACATGATTTTTAGAGTTTTATATATACAAAGTCATCCTATAATTATCCCCTTGTTATAATTTGGTCTTGATGATGTTTAGGAACCCATGACACCCTAAGAAGGTGTATGGTAGGATTAGATTAGTTTTGGAGTTGATTTGAAGGGATTGGAATAGGTTTAGTACGAGAAAAACTATTTTCGATATGTATAAAAAGTGTTCTGTCCTTATTTTGATTTTCTGGAAAATCCGACAGTAGGCACAAATTTTTGGCCTTAATATTTAGAAAATATACTTTAAAACGAATCCGTGGCCGCTTGAACGGATAAAAACGGAGTTATAACGAAGAAGTTATGGATTTTACAAGTTTGACGACGAAATGTATATTTTTCAGAAAATTCAGCAATCTATTTTTACTTTATTCGAGTAAAAAACGAGTCCTAAGCTTCACAAATTATTTCGACTTATCAAAAATATATTAGTATACTTTGATACGAAGCTAAGGACGTATTATACGTAGAAAACGGATTTGAAACGACAAAGATAAGCACGTTTTCATAAAATTGCCGTAACTATTATTTTCTGAAAAACTATATTATTTTACGAGACAAGTGTTACGGTAGCTGAAACGTCCATGTTGAGGGCTGTTTTTAACCATGATGTAGAACTTTTTGGAACGAATTGTCTTCTAATAAAATCAAGATCACCGAGCATATTTTTCAAAACAACCAACCGTTTGTATAGCGGAGTTGTAATAAATTATTTATGGATGTCTAAACTTGGCCGAAACTCACTTTTTACATAACAATTAGACAAAATCACCATCTTTAACCCTTATTATCTTTATGTTCGAGACCTTTATGCCGAAAACTCCTGAACTGAAACTTCTAGATTTCGATACAAACTTTCCAAAACCGTCGAGTTTGTTCTCTAACGTTCGACGTACACTATTTTACGACTAGTTTTTCGAAGCCATTTTTGTTAATTTCATGAAATTTCCAACGACATTATTTTGCGACGAAAAGTGAAAATTTCACTATAAATCATTACGAAACCATTGTAGGATGACATTTTAACGTAAATACTTGTAAAGTGATCTAAGATTGGTCAAGACGTCAAAAGAGTATTTTTCGACGATAAGTATTATTTTCAAAACTCACAAATGGTATAAATAACTTACGAAATGCATGCATAACAACATATCATAACTCAAGTCATAACATTCATTTTAGGTCACGGATAGTTTCCGAGCCTCACTTTCGTGCACTTCATTTTGTTAGCATATCAATCACACCAGGTGAGTTTATACCTCGCTTTTACTCGTTTAAATTCTTATAAACTATTTGGGGCGAGATACATGCTTATTTATCAAAACATTTAAACTCTTTTGCTAAGCAACATTACTTATACCTTAGACTTGGTGCGTGTAGTGACTAGACTTAAACAAACATCCCGGCATTTATATGTTGGAAGGCCATTAATTTGGATACAGCCCAACGTAAGTCGTTGGAGGAACATCCCGGCATTTATATGTTGGAAGGCCATTTTTATGGATACATCCCAACGTGAGCGTTGGAGGAACATCCCAACACGAGTTGTTGGAAGACCCTTGTGGTGACATTTATACTTTTAACTACTTTAATGCGCATATTCATGATTGTCATTCTATTTTAGGCAATGGGTTGTGAACACACAGGTTGCAAGTTTTGTATGGGCGGAACTTGGAACTGAGTGGATTTACAATGCCTTTGCTGTGTAAACATTTCTCAAAGTATTTCAATTCATTTTATTACAAACTTATGAACTCACCAACCTTTGTGTTGACACTTTTTAGCATGTTTATCTCAGGTCTTAAGATGATAGCATTTCATGGAGCTTTTGGGTCACATGGCATACATTGGAGTCTCGTACTTTTAACAATTACCATTCGACATGTTTTGTAAACTCTTTATGTATTATCAAACTTTGTGATTTCATGTTGTGTAAACTTTGACATTGGAAATCGAATGGTAAACTTTTCAAAACGTCTCATTATAGAGGTCGTTTTCTGTATCCATACTTTGTGCTATGACGTCATACCCCAACGACACTATCGTTCCGCTGCGATATTTTGGGGGTGTGACAGATTGGTATCAGAGACTTGGTTATAGAGAACTAGGTTGCATTTAAATTCCTAGACTATAACCGCTCTCACGTCGATCCTTTCGTTTCCTATTGCATTACTCACTTTTCGTGCGCATATGTTTTCTTAAGTATTCCTTCTAGAACCACCTCATTAGATAGCGTAGTTTCCTTGTACCAATAGGGGAGTCCCAAAATCTAGTTGAGTCATCAAAGATATGGAGCTCAGTAATGAGCACTTATCTAACTTGATCTCGTGACAGTTCTTGTTTGATGAGATGCGAGATCGAGCTAAATAAGTGTTACTATAAAGCTGGATAGATTTGATGATTTTGCCCGAGGATGGGAGTTCTCTTGAGGATACTTTGGGAACTGCTGGCGACTAAACCTCATCGTGACTTTAGTACCTAACGGAATTTCCTATACACCAAGTGCGACTCTTCCTAGATACTTACCCTAAATCCCTCCTTCACCGTTTAGAATCGGATGATAGACTGGCTACCTATTTAAGTAACACCAATCGCCGGGACATGTATGCTTGGTGGTATGTACACGTGTGAAATGAGGCAATTATAATTATGGTGGCCAACATAATTATAAATGCGTCACAACTCACATGGACATATGCAACCACGCATACGTAGATCGGTGTGGACACCTTAGGAACCAATTTGTGGCGTGATATTATATTTGAGGACGTTAAGTATAGACAGTGGGAATTCAACGGTTCTTTCCTTGCAGAGATCATGGCACCAAAGAGAGTAACACGCAGTACTGGCCGAGGTGGTGCGGTACCAAGGGGTGGAATGACAGGTGGACGTGGAGGTAGAGAAGGCGGTAGCGACATGGGTAACAATGACAACAACACTGGCGGAAACCCTGACTTTGCCGCCATCATCGCTTAACAACTTCAAATCTTGCTTCCCACTATAGTCACACAAGTTGGAAATCATATGAATAACTCGAGAAACCACGGGAACGGGAACGGTACTGGCGACACCAACAATGTAGCTGGTAGTAACAACAACAACACCAACAACAACAACAACAGAATTGGATGCACATATAAGGAATTTTCGGCATGCAAACCTGTGGAGTTTGATGGTATAGGAGGTGCTTTGGCGTATACTCGATGGGTAGAGAAGACAGAGGCAGTGATCGACATCAGCAATTGTGCCACACATCAGAGGGTGAAGTATGCTGCTTGCTTGTTGTCAGGAAAGGCATTGACATGGTGGAACACACAGCTACAGGCTAGAGGCAGAGAGGCAGCTATAGGTATGACATGGGACGAATTTAAGGAGTTATTGAAAGAGGAGTACTGCCCGGACAATGAAATGCAGAAATTGGAAGATGAATTTTATCACCACTCTATGGTAGGGGCTGGTCACGCAGCCTACACTGACCGATTTCATGAGTTAGCCAGACTAGTTCCTCATCTAGTTACCCCTGAGTCCAAGAGAATCTCGAGGTACATATATGGTCTTGTCCCCGAAATCCGTGGAACCGTGAAAACAACCGAGCCTTCTACAATACAAAGTGCGATACTGAGGGCAGGAACCCTGACGGACGAGATGGTTAGAAATGGTACGTTGAAGAGCAGTGATAAGAGGAAGGAAGCAAGTGGGTCGAATAAGCAGATAGACGTGGTAGCAGACAGCAAAAGGGCGAGAGTTTTTGTGGCAACTGGTACTGAACAAAGAGAGTATGCGGGTACACATCCTAAATGTGCTAAATGTGCTTATCATCACCCGAAGACCAAACCCTGCCGCTTATGTACTATATGCAATCAGTCAAATCATTTTTCAAGCCAGTGTAGAGAGCGTGCAAGACAAATAACAACGGTTAACACGGGCAACATGAGGAATAACCAAAGGACTTGCTATGAGTGCAACAGCCCGAATCACTTCCGGAATAATTGTCCTCAGTTGAATAAACCACCGATGCAAGCTCCTCTAGCTGTGGCAATTGAAGGAAATAACCCGAACCCTGTACTCAATATCAGTCCACCTCGAGGTCGAGCATTCTATATAGGGACCGAGGAAGCCCGCAATGCGTAACTGGTACGTTTATCTTAGACCATTAAGTGATCCACCGTATTATTAAGATTCAGTGAGTCTCATTAGATAAGAAACCTAGACGCGTAAGTTTTGACATAAACACTTTGACCATACACTTGATTTCACGAAACCTAAGGGTAGAACTCTAAGTATCAACGATTGAATCGCGTGGACGCGATTCCTCTAACAGGGGAAGAATGTCACAATTCACAAATTCCGGTCATTTCTCATACTCCATATTCATCATTTCATAACGGTTCATTCATGATTTTTGCATTTCACATTAAACGCGTAAATTTTATATTAAATAAACGTTATCGCATGAGTTATTATTTTGAATATTTAATCCGTTATTTCAAAAATGATCCCGGTATATTTTTATACTTATATTTAGTTTATAAAAACTATATTTTGAGTTTACCTATTGTTTTAAATTTATTTGGTATATAAATCGTTAAATTTCTATTATTACGACGTTTTTCTTAAAAACTACACGATAATTTTTTTATCACTCAAATTTTACAAGTTATGTATTTTTACAATTTTTATGATCTTATTATACTCTACCTTGATCCATTAAAAGTTACTTTTACATAAAAGTTCCTTAAATACACTAACATTTTATATACAAGTTATTTATATAAACATTCTTACTTACACTTTTCTTACAACAACAAGTATATACATTTTATAAAAAAAAAAAAAATAAATAATATTTGGGAACAATAACCCCAAAAATCCGGCCCCTATGGGGTTGTAATTAATATTGTTGGTGACTTTTTTTTCCTTGATTGTATTTATTTACACTCCATGTAAAAATTCAACTCATTCATTTCATTCATTACAATAATACATCAAGTAGTGAAGTTGCTTGTCTCTCCTTGTTCTTCATCTCATAACCGGCCTCCATAGGTCTTTGCAAGGGATCACAAAACTTTTCTCAAGTTCAAGTTATAACAATCTAGTATACACTCTTGTTTAGGTTTTGAAATAAAAACCTAGGGTGTTTAGGTTAATCCTTGGTTCTAATCACCTCATCATATCACTTGTAAGCATCTCATGTTATTTTTCATCTTACATATTCATTTCATACTCATCTCATCATTTTGAGCAAAAACATGCAAGACTTGTGTTGTTTATACCATTTTACATGATTTTTAGAGTTTTATATATACAAAGTCATCCAATAATTATCCCCTTGTTATATTTTGGTCTTGATGATGTTTAGGAACCCATGACACCCTAAGAAGGTGTATGGTAGGATTAGATTAGTTTTGGAGTTGATTTGAAGGGATTGGAATAGGTTTAGTACGAGAAAAACTATTTTCGATATGTATAAAAAGTGTTCTGTCCTTATTTTGATTTTCTGGAAAATCCGACAGTAGGCACGAATTTTTGGCCTTAATATTTAGAAAATATACTTTAAAACGAATTCGTGGCCGCTTGAACGGATAAAAACGGAGTTATAACGAAGAAGTTATGGATTTTACAAGTTTGACGACGAAATGTATATTTTTCAGAAAATTCAGCAATCTATTTTTACTTTATTCGAGTCAAAAACGAGTCCTAAGCTTCACAAATTATTTCGACTTATCAAAAATATATTAGTATACTTTGATACGAAGCTAAGGACGTATTATACGTAGAAAACGGATTTGAAACGACAAAGATAAGCACGTTTTCATAAAATTGCCGTAACTATTATTTTCTGAAAAACTATATTATTTTACGAGACAAGTGTTACGGTAGCTGAAACGTCCATGTTGAGGGCTGTTTTGAACCATGATGTAGAACTTTTTGGAACGAATTGTCTTCTAATAAAATCAAGATCACCGAGCATATTTTTCAAAACAACCAACCGTTTGTATAGCGGAGTTGTAATAAATTATTTATGGATGTCTAAACTTGGCCGAAACTCACTTTTTACATAACAATTAGACAAAATCACCATCTTTAACCCTTATTATCTTTATGTTCGAGACCTTTATGCCGAAAACTCCTGAACTGAAACTTCTAGATTTCGATACAAACTTTCCAAAACCGTCGAGTTTGTTCTCTAACGTTCGACGTACACTATTTTACGACTAGTTTTTCGAAGCCATTTTTGTTAATTTCATGAAATTTCCAACGACATTATTTTGCGACGAAAAGTGAAAATTTCACTATAAATCATTACGAAACCATTGTAGGATGACATTTTAACGTAAATACTTGTAAAGTGATCTAAGATTGGTCAAGACGTCAAAAGAGTATTTTTCGACGATAAGTATTATTTTCAAAACTCACAAATGGTATAAATAACTTACGAAATGCATGCATAACAACATATCATAACTCAAGTCATAACATTCATTTTAGGTCACGGATAGTTTCCGAGCCTCACTTTTGTGCACTTCATTTTGTTAGCATATCAATCACACCAGGTGAGTTTATACCTCGCTTTTACTCGTTTAAATTCTTATAAACTATTTGGGGCGAGATACATGCTTATTTATCAAAACATTTAAACTCTTTTGCTAAGCAACATTACTTATACCTTAGACTTGGTGCGTGTAGTGACTAGACTTAAACAAACATCCCGGCATTTATATGTTGGAAGGCCATTAATTTGGATACAGCCCAACGTAAGTCGTTGGAGGAACATCCCGGCATTTATATGTTGGAAGGCCATTTTTATGGATACATCCCAACGTGAGCGTTGGAGGAACATCCCAACACGAGTTGTTGGAAGACCCTTGTGGTGACATTTATACTTTTAACTACTTTAATGCGCATATTCATGATTGTCATTCTATTTTAGGCAATGGGTTGTGAACACACAGGTTGCAAGTTTTGTATGGGCGGAACTTGGAACTGAGTGGATTTACAATGCCTTTGCTGTGTAAACATTTCTCAAAGTATTTCAATTCATTTTATTACAAACTTATGAACTCACCAACCTTTGTGTTGACACTTTTTAGCATGTTTATCTCAGGTCTTAAGATGATAGCATTTCATGGAGCTTTTGGGTCACATGGCATACATTGGAGTCTCGTGCTTTTAACAATTACCATTCGACATGTTTTGTAAACTCTTTATGTATTATCAAACTTTGTGATTTCATGTTGTGTAAACTTTGACATTGGAAATCGAATGGTAAACTTTTCAAAACGTCTCATTATAGAGGTCGTTTTCTGTATCCATACTTTGTGCTATGACGTCATACCCCAACGACACTATCGTTCCGCTGCGATATTTTGGGGGTGTGACAGTTGTGATCGTGGGTATTGATTCGAAGGAGGTTTCCTTGGTTTGTTGCTGTCGTGGGGTTCTAAGTCGAAAGGAAGCTAAGTCGTGGGTCTGGTTCGAAGCTACTGTGGTCGTGGTGTTGATTCGAAAAGAGGTTGTGTCGTGGGTACATTGATGTTGTCGCAGGCCTCCCTATCTTGGGTGCTCGCTTTTCTTTTTCACACGCATGCTACAAGGGTATAGTGTCATCTATCTCTTTCGATTCGTCCTCCTTTCGTTTCTTTTATTTCTGTCGTGTGACTCCATTTAGCATGCATGCATAATTCACGAATTTAACCACACATGAAATGACAACTTGATACATGAAATGATAATAGGCTCACATTAATAAGGTGTCACGTAAAATATGAAGATGTCCCAAATATCAAAGGATATATACTATATTCTAACACTTGTGTGACTAAAAATATGACAATGTCTCGGAATGGTTTTTATGGTGTCGAATGGGATTATATGTGATCTAACGCATGTCTCGACCTAAGATTTGAAACACACAAGGGTCGTATATCTTTATGGGAATTGGTTTCGAGTTGCTTAAAATGTAAATGGAAATCGAAATGGACTAGAGTTTCAAAAGGATTTTGTCTCTAAATAAAAGATAGGGGTCGATTTGGAAATGGTAAAACTTGAGGGTTGATATGTTAACATGATAACTAAATGGACTAAAGGTGTAAAACGAGTAAAATTGATACAGTTAAACTTATGACCCTATACTTTGTAATAATGACGGTTTAAACCCTAAACTTGTAAAACTTGGCATAAATGACCCTTAAATTATGATAACATTTATTTTCACTATTTTAACAAAATTTGAATTTGATTATATCATTTATGGCTAAACCTGCTAATTATGGAAACCTGTCTAAAATAGAAAGTTACTCAAAGTAGAAACCTGCTAAAAATGGAAAGCCGTCTAAAATGAGTAATTCGACTTTAATAAGCGTTATCAAATTCATATAGGTTCTAGACGGCGGGATTGATTCATCGTATGACCGTACTTTCCTATTTTGCTTGCTTCAATTGAGGTACAGATATTCTGACCTTACCTCTTAAGGTTTCTCATGATTCGTATACATCTTTCGATACTAGCTTGAACTGTTATGCTTTACTCTAAGCCTCCTTATTAGGGCTTCCCTATGACTTTGCTATGCTCCCTTTGATATGAAACTTCGATATGAACCTTTGATATGAAACTTCGATATGAACCTTTGATATGAAACTTCGATATGAACCTTTGATATGAACTTTGATATGAACTTTGATATGAAATTTGATATGAACCCTTATGATATGATTATTCTTTGACCCTTCAGTTTGATACTCGAGCCAAATATGTGTTCCTAGTCATGAAGGTAACATGACCGTGTCATTGATGCACCAATGGCATGACTCCAGTGTGTACGAGTGATGTTGCACACCGTCCCCATTATGTTATATGATTATGAGCTCACTATATGTATATGATTTGGCCACTATGTTTTCAGGGGGCGTATGGATGCATCCTAGATACGTTATGATATGATATGCTATGCTATGATATGATTTGATATGATATGATATGATTTATATGGTGAATGATGTCGTGTACAATACGCGTCTTCACATTCCGGGAGCTAGCTACTCCATTGGTTACTGAGGTCTCCCCTCCTATTATATATAGTATTCCGAGGTCACCCCTCCGAATACAATGGCTACTTATGATATGATATGATATGTTTCCGGGCTCGTGGTAGATTTCTGACAACCCTTACACTTTTGATATACCTATATTGTACCTTCCGTATTCCCCCACACACCATAATCTGTATTAATTGTTCATTACTCAGTACCCTTATATGACTCACTCTTACCAAGATATAGATACTCCATTGCATTGATCTGTCACACTTTCATTCCATTACATCAGACTATGGTTCCATTCACGTACCGGGTTATTATATGTTTATTGGATTTGATTATGCTATTCATGTTTTATATGACTACTGATTACCCTGCTGTGATATGATTAATATACGGTTATCTGATTTACCTGTTGTCATATGTTTATATGTGATCTCACTGTTATGTGACCCTCTGATTGTCTGGTGACCATGCTAGTGTGTAATCGATAGTTTTTGTCTGTTTATCATGTATACTTCGTTCAGTTAATTTCGTGGACTATGATTATCCGTTAGTATCCTTATCTGCTTGTTGTTGACCTGCCATGTTTGCATTTCTGTTTATACTACAGTTTGATTGGGTAAATGGTTCAGCTTGTGACGTCTGGCTTGTTAATTGGTTTAGTTGCCTTGCTATGTCTTTAATTTATTTAATTATATCGTTTATACTGTATTCCTACTTGTTACGTGTGACTGCCATGTGTTGACTGCTGTTAGTACTTCCGCTGTTATGATACTGGTTATGTTTTCAACTAAGGGTTTTGACCTGTGTGAATTGCCATGCTCACTTATTAATTAATTAGTTTCGTTTTCCTGTAGATACCTGTTTGGCTTGTATGTCTTCTGATTTCCTGAATTGATTGTATGACATATATGTTGTGTGGATGCGATGCCTGCTATGCTTGCTTATGTTTCAGTTCTTGTATGTCTAGTTTGTATGTGCTTGTTTATATGTCATCGATGCTTTGCTTTGCTTCGTTCTCCTTGTTATCTCTTCATTTTGGATATATGTATAATTGTGTTCTGCAGGATCCTCATTGACTCATTGTTCTCATTTCGCTGCGACTTTGTTATTCATTTCCTTTGTTTCATTTTGCATTTCAGATTTTATTTAGCTTTCGTTTGTTAAATCTGTTCACTGGGCTTTTTAAGCTCAGCCGCATTTCTTTTCCTGCGGCAGGTGTTAGATTTGAAGATGGGCTTTGATGGGCTGAGAGTTGGATTATCTGAGTGGACCAACCCTAGTTACCTTATTATTTGGATTTATTTTGTCGAGCTATTGTTTGGAGATTTCATTTTATTTTAGACATTTTGGATTATGTAATTTTCCTTGTAAGTCATTGTTTAAATGACTTGATACACTATTCTTAAGACTTCCGCTTTTAATTGTATGTTCTGATATGACACAAGAATGTGACAGTTCTACCCTTGTCGGGTTGGGGTGTTACAAACAATGCGAATGTACGAACAGTTAATCATAACAACTATTATATACTATCAATTAAGACTGCTCCGAACATGGGAGACTCGACATTGCTCCGAACAAGGGAGACTTTGCGTTGCTCCGAACAAGGGAGACTTTAGGTCAAGGATGTAGGGCCCATTAGGTCCAAACAACTCGTAAGCTCATAATTAAGTCCAAGAGTCTAAGGGCTCAAAATATATTAAATAGTCTAAATCAAGTCAAAATATAGTTCATTATAAGTCAAGGGTTTCAAATATATTAAAGGGTTTAAATTAAGTAAAAAAGGGTTCAATATAAGTCAACGGGTTCAAATATACTAAAAGGTTCAATTTAAGTCAAAGAGGGTTCAATATAAAACAAATGGTTCAAGTATATTAAAGGTTCTAATTCAGATAAAAACAATTTAAGTTTATGTTCATGCATTTCACCCCAAATAAGTAAAGCAGTAAAAAGGGGGCTGTGAATACTCACCTTGGCAATTAGCAGCATGAACTAGGGTCAAGTCAAATAATATGAGAGTGTGGCACCGACACGCAACCTAAATTAGTACGGCAAGTCTCAGTTTTATGAGTAACAATACACTTTTTGTCAAAGTTAAGTAATTTAATAAGTCTCAAAATTTTGCCAAATATCCTCGTGTTAATTAGTTTTTAATAATTATTTTATAGAAATAATCTTGGCTCTATTATTCACATTTAGAATAATATTCTATATATAACTTATAAAAAGTTATAAAAATATGTCTTATTTTTGTCGGATTTAAAATAGTATTCATGTTATTATCTATTAAAGTTCATTTAAGTAGTTTTGTCTTTACATCGAGTTTAAAAATAATAACTACTTTATTATTTATAAAAGTCTACTTAAAGAGTTTATTCTCATTTTACAAAGTCTTAGACTTTTCCGGAAAACGACTAAATATTAACCGGTGTCTTTTATCAATGTTTTAATAAATCTCGCTTTTAAATGGTCCAAAAACTAGTCGGGAGTTTATAAAATGTTTTCATCATATATTTTTGTTAATAGTACAGTTTTTATTGAAAATCTATACTTCTCGTCAAAACTTAAAATTTTCTTAACTTTAAAGGTTATCATATTTCTTTTAGATCGATCATCTAATATTAGCCTAGTCTATGCTAGACATATTAAAAATAGCCATTAGCTATAAAATAAATAACTACTTAAAGGTTTTATAAGCTTAATAAACTTAAAGGTCATAACTGTCAATTAATAACCCTTTAAGGGCCATTTATGTAAGATCTCGAAACTATAAGGGGCTGATGTAAAAAAAATAATTCAAGATAACAATTGCAACGTGCATCAGTGCATGTCATGATTCAGTATGTAGATTGTAGTTATAATTGATTTTATTTTTCATTCTTTGAACTAATATATTTATTTAATACTACATATATGTTTAATTAGTACATCATCACCTTCATAGATACAACTTGAACTTCGTTTTCGATTCCGACACTGAACGACACAACGAATTCTTAACCCTCTAGCTAAATAAATCATGGATCAGATTAGTTACCTTAAACTCTGCTAGAATGATGAGAAGAAAACAGACGGAACCCACTTCATCGAAAATCCGAACACTCTCGCCAAGATACATATATCGCAGAAACAAAAAAGAATCTCCTCGCCGAAACAAAATTAATACGGTACACGTCGGATTAATGGACTCGCTATGAAACAACATGAAGGAGACACGTCGGAATCACAACGCCGGAAAAATGAGCTTAACGGAAGCAAAAGAAAGTGAACGAAGTGAATCTTCAACCTTACGCTGGGAATGGGTTTTCACATGTGTTTGAGAGTGTTTTCATTATATTTCAAATGTGATAAAAGGGTTATCAAAAGGTCCTATTTACACTTGCACTAATGGAAAAGTTAAAGAAAGTTTTACAAGTCACATGCTAGTGTAAGAGTATTTGAGGAAAAATGACAAGGTAGGAAGAGATTTCAAAATATTGTAGCTTGTAATCATAAAAGAGCTAGTGGTAGAATTCTAAGTTCAAAAGTAATGTTGTTTTGTATCTCTTTTTTTTGGCCGGTTCTATGATGTGTGTGAGGATAGTTTTTATCATAAAAATGGGACTTGTTGGTTTGAAGATGAAGATGGCGTGTGTTTTGTTTCCAGAAAAGGGAGATGGCAAATAACTAAGAAAGTAAAAGGGCTGGGTGGCGTGAGGGGTTAGGGTAAGTTTTTAGGTTTAGTATTTTATTATTAGTTTTATTATTATTAATAATAAATGTATTATGTGCACTCCGAACTGTATAATTTGTTCCGTAAGAAATAACGTTTACTTATTTAAAATACTTTCCGGGTGCCCGTAAATTAAAGTTTTTATATTTTCGGAGACGTTTTGACGAGCGAAATAATATGGTATTATTATTATCTTGATATTAGAAATTGAATTTCGTGCCAATACCATCATGGTGTCGGTATGCGTGTGGTGCCGGGACTTTGGAAAACACGAGATGAGTTCTCGTTTTTGAGTTATAATGATCAGAAAATAAATAATCCTAAATTTCTGACATAAATGTCTAAAAATAATAGCCGGGAAATTTTACGGATTGTCACACATTGTTTTGAAAATGGAAAATTATCGTTTTGAAAATAAATTGAACTTAATTTTGGAAATCACCGGACTTCATTTTATCAAAACCTAAGTCACTCAATCAACGACTACGGTCATCGATTGAGGGGGAGAGTGATTTGAAATAAAATCTTTTCAAACGATATTTCATCATAAAAGTTCCGGTTTGTACAAAAATAAGTGGTGATCTAAAGATTTAATGTTATGTCATGGTATGATTTTCTGTAAAAATCAAAGATCTTTCAAAATGAAATTTTTCTGTTCTTGTTTGATTGTGAAATTGTTTTATTTTACTTAAAGATCTCTTAAAACTGTCATACCTGACACTAACAATCTTTAACGTCTTAAATTGATCCCCTTCAGTCATTTTTCAAAAGTAAATCATGCCACGTCTTTCCCCTAAAATTTTCTAAATAATTTAAATCAATTGGGATCACAAATCTCAAGAGGTTTGAATTTTTTTTGGGTAAAGGGGAGTAATCCTGCACCCTGGTAAATATATAACCAAAACAACGTTTAAGTACAATGGATATGAGTGAAATCCCATATCTCAGCCCGTTACATAGGCATAAAGCTTACATAACAAAATACTACCTATTATCTAAACAAGAAAACAAACCACTACTCAAATGATAACATAGGACATAACGAAATAAAATTACTTCCTAGGTCCTTGAAGCTTGGTGCCATACATGGCATTAAAGGCATCCAAATTCCCTGGAAGATCAGAAACCTGCTTCGCATAGTCATCGTAGTCATAGTCATCATACTCATCTTCAAACTCTTGGCCACCACCGAATATATTAGCAGACTCATCAAATGGGTTAGCAATCACCTCATCTTCAGAATCAGACACCACGATATCTCCTACTTTGGAAAAAGGGTTAACTCTCTTAGTAGAAGAGGCTGGCGGAATACAAGAATCACTAGTTTTAGGAGCCACACATGACTCCATCTCTTTCAAATCACTCACAAGGGGTTCTTGTGATGCAGTACCTGTCTTAGTAGACTTATCTTTATTAACTTCCATTGTACGACCAGAATCCACATCCTTGTTGGTGTCATTTGAAGGAATACCAAAAGCATCCGTAGATTCCATATTAAAAGTATCAAACCGATTAGATGTAGAAATCTTTGTTCCACTCGAACTAGCCACATCAGAAGCATTCTTCTTAGTGACTTCCACTTTCTTAGGTTCAGGAGGAGTCTTTTTGGGTTGATATTGAAACTGCTTACCCACAACAGGTTTAGTAAATCCTCCTTGACCCGGAATAGTAGAACCACCTTGCTTTCCCTTCTTCTTATTATTGACCGTCTTGAAACCATCATTAACACGCTTAGTAGGCTGAGCAGGAGGTTCAACAACTTTAGGACATTCAACAAAAGTATGACCAAAAATCTTACATTTATCACAATGAGGTGGTTTCCACTCGTATTCAACCCGTATCTTCTCAATAGTCGAACTCGACCCATCAAGTAACGGTATCTCAACAGTAAGGCTGTCCCTAAGCACCGCATCCGACTTCACATCAATCATGCATCTAGCAAAACTACTACGGCCCCACGAGTCCGTACACATTTGGCTAGTAAAAGCATCTAACCTTTTGGGCGTGCCTATCAATGTGGCAAGGAGACTAAGGCCATCATCAGAAAACATAGCAAGAGGAACATCATGGAATTTAACCCACACCGAGATGTTGGTCAAATCCTCTTTAAGTAAGTTGGTGTTCAATGTCCATGGTTTAAGAATAATAGGTACATTTCTAATCAACCAAGGACCATTTTCAAGAACATCATCAACACCTTTCTTCGAATTGAACTTGAAGAAGAAGAACCCCTTTGCATTCATCATTACCTTTTGTATACCAAACTTAGCCCACGCATTGCGTACAAAGTAATCAACAACAGGAAAAGCAAGGCGTTGACCAAGGAAATACCCATACAAAGTATTCTCAAACCTAGTGTTCACCTCTTCAACCACTTTCATCGGTACAGAAAGATCAACACCATTAGCTTTCTTACTCAACTCCAACCTACGAAAGTTAGATGTGTGTTTCTTAGGTTCAGTAGAGGTAACATCAGCATACGCTGAAGACGGTTGTTTCAAAGCATACACACCAACCTTCTCAATACCAACAACCCCATGTGAATTCGTATCAACCTTATCATTAGTATTAGGAAGAGGTTTGAAATTTTTGATCGGGGGAGAAATAGTGATTTAAATCTCAAATCTGTTTGAGCCCTTTAAAGGCACTCCTGCCTCCATGTGCCAAACGATTTCAAATACATGATACACATGTTGAGGGGGAGCATTTAACCAAAAACAAGATGAGTATTTAAACCAGGCAACATTTTCTCCCATGTTTTCTAAACCTGATTAAATCACTTGAGATCCAAAATCTCAAAGGGTGTTTGATATTTTTGATCGGGGGAGAATTTGTGATTTAATATGAAATTTGATAAAAGATGATCGTTTTGATTCAATGTGCACGTTGCTCTCCCATATGTGCTAAACACTTTCGAATCTCAAAGCATATATTGAGGGGGAGCATTTCATAAGAAAATAAACTATCAAGGTACAAAGATTTCTATGTTTCAATATAAAGTACCTTGATTGATTTTCTAATGGTTTCTTAATGGCTTTTGTGATCATGGATGTGCTTCAAAAGAACTCTTTCCTCTATGTGATAAAATCGTTTCAAATATCCTATGCACATATTGAGGGGGGAGAATTTACCAAAGAAAATCAAATGGCTTTTTTCATGGAAATTGTGATCAAGAATATATTTCAAAGAACTCTTGCCTCCATGTGCTAAACAATTTCAAAATCATATGCACATGTTGAGGGGGAGCATTTATAAAATGATCAAAACAATTAAGGTACAAAATGCTTTGATATTATATCACAAGTACCTTGATTGATTTTCCAAATGATTTTTCAATTGGTTTCAAGAAGGAAAGAACAATACCAAAAGACCGACCAAATTTACTTTAAGCATGGAGTTATAAGGATGGTTAGGTTAGGTATTTGTTCCCACGATCCCGCCAGAGCCAGAGGGATCTACCCAGGGACAATCCACTAGATAGTGTAGAGTCCTTAGGTATGATGAAAAAAGGAGAAAAATGAGAATATGGGAAGAGTGCGGACTGAGATAGAGCTAGAACTGGGACAAACCCAACAAGGTTCTAGTTCTGAAATCTTGGTAAGCACTGAAGGGGTTGAAGAATGAAAAAGAAATGAATGTGAAAAAGGGTGAAAAGAAATAGCCCTCAAATAATTCAACCTTAGGGCAGAAATCGGGTTCAATACATATGCTACTGGTGTTTACTAAGGTAACACTGGTATTGAAGACAAGACGTCATGGACCCAGTGACGCACTGCACTAAACTTCCCAAGCTACTCAAGTTCCTCTGTTAGCCTTAATAGTTTTATTAGAAGTGATGGTCATTCACGTTTAGGAACTTTATAATGTGTGTTAGATATCGTGATAGAATAGTCAACGGGCTCGTGGACTGGGCTAATCTAATTGGTTAAATGTTACGCGTATGCTAAGCCTTGTATAAGCTTAAGCATCCCAAGCCCATTGCAAACCCATGAAAAGCCCAAGCAAAGCCTTTAGGGTTTTAAGTTACTTGTACTATAAATACCCCTCAAATGGTCATTTGAGGGGTGTGCTTGAAAGTGTGTGTGTGTGTGTGTGTATTTTCTCTCTCAAGGAATATACAACTTATTGTTTGCATATCTTATCATCACATACACGGATTTTATATCATCAAGTCACCAAACATCTTTATCTTTTCTTTCTTTATTCGCATAGTATTTGTGTTGGGTTTCACGAGTTCCACGCATAACTTTGGTTAACGTGGGTATTACGTGATAAGGTTGATATATCGTAGTGGTCCTACAATTGGTATCAATCGCCTAACAATGGTTTAGGAGTGTTTGTGTTTGTTTTGAAGGTTGATACGCGTAGCTTTGTTATAAACGTTGTCACGCTTAAAGCTTTAATTTTTGCACTTAAAAATTCAAGATTCTTGTGGTTTAAGGTTTATTTGGTGCTAAAGTTTAAGTTTTTTGCAAAAAGTTCGAAGCTTTACGCGTTTTGGTTAAGTTTTGAGCTCGTTTTTGGTTTATTGGTCATTTCTACTCGTAACTTTTCTAGCCACTTTGGGTGAAAAAGGTCAACATTTTTGTGTTATTCGAGTGTTTTTAAGGATATCTGTGCAAAAGAAATCTTTTGAATCGTTGGAAATTTCTTACGAGTAGAAGTCAAAAAGTCAAAACCCTAGTTTTCTACTCGCAACTTTTTGGTGAAGTTTCTTCGAGCTATAACGGTGACTCAGTGCTTCCCTCACTTGGATAAGTTTGTGGAACACTTCGACTTTTGGATATCTCTTACACTGTGATAGTGTAAAGGATTTTTGGGCAAAACCCTAATCTTACGCATAAGTTTCGACTTACGCGTAGAATACTTTACGCATAAGCATTTTTCTTACGCCTAAGTTTTCCTTACGCATAAGCTAAATCTTACGCATAACTTTTTCTACTCGTAACTTTAAACCTACGCATAAGATCCTACGCATAAGGAATCCTACGCCTAAGATCCTACGCATAAGATCCTACGCATAAGCCTCGTCTACTCATAACCATATCCTACTCGTAACTTCGTGTTTCTACGCCTAATCTCTTCTTTTTCAAAAAAAAAAAAAAAAAAAAAAAAAAATTAAATTTTTGAGGAGACTAAACGTTCAATTTTTACGCGAGATTCAAATTTTGGTATAACTGTGAAAATTTTGGTCAAAAATTCAAATTTTTGGGCCTAAATTCAAATTTTTCGGGTCAAATTTGGCCTCAAAATTGTCATAACTCAAAATTTTCATACAACCTTATAATTGATTTTTATAGTGAATTCCAAATTTTGGGCGAAATTTTTTAAGAACCAAGGTTACGAGTACGACTTTCAGAATCACCTCAACCGAGTTTAATCTTCATCAACCACAACTCCTTTATCGTTGAATCGATCCTACATCAACTTTATCAGATCATACCTTCATCAGTGGCAACTCAACAAGACATTCATGCAGCCGGTGCCGAAAACCGTCCTCCTATGTTGGAAAAAGGTGGTTATCTTCAATGGACAAGTCGAATGCTTCGTTACATCAAGACAAAACCTAATGGAAAATTGATGATCAAATCCATTCAGGATGGACCCTTCATACCTCGACAAGTCCAAGACCCTGGAAATGCTGATGCAACACCTCCCGTCCCACCATTTCTTCGTCTTCAAAAAGACTCGGAATACTCTGAAGAGGATCAGAAACAAGTCGAAGCAGATGACATGGCAATTCATATTATCCAACTGGGTTTACCAAGAGACATCTTTGCTGCTGTAGACAGTTGCGAAACTACTTTCGATATGTGGGAACGTGTTAGACGACTTTGTCATGGAACAGAAATTGGTCAACAAGACACAGAGAAAAAGTTGCTAACTGCTTGGGAGAAGTTTACATCTACTCCAGGAGAATCCATTGAATCCTACTATGGAAGGTTTTGCACTTTAATGAATGAGCTGATCAGAAACAAGTTGACACCTAGAACTATCGTGAGCAACATCAAGTTCTTGAACAATCTACCAGAAGAATGGGGACGATATGTCACTATTGTCAACCAAACAAAAGACTTACATCAAGCGAACTTTGATCAACTTAACGATTTTCTGAAACAAAACCAAGCTGAAGTGAATGAAGTCAGGCAAGAAAGATTAGCAAAGAATCATGATCCATTGGCACTCATTGCAAAGACTCAAACTCCAGTGAATACACAACAACAAGCTTCATCATCTTCCAATAACAACAACTTGCAGCAATACATCCCTCAACAACAAAACTATCCACCTGAACAACAACATTACCAGGAACAAGGAATCACTGATCTTGAAATGGAACCAGAAGAAGCTTTGTCACAAGCATTTGCATTCTTGGGTAAAGCATTCAGAGGTCGCTATTCCACACCAACTAACAACAACCAAAGGATTTCATCAAACACTCGCAACAGGCAAGTTGCACAGCTGGGTGTGAATATGGGTCGTCAAGGACAAATGGTTGGAGTTATTGGGAATCAGCAGGGATATGCTACTGGATTTCGCATGGGTAATCAGGCTGTTCCGAATCAGGGTAATCAGATGGGTCAGAATGTTGGGAATAGAGCAGTGGGTAATCAGAATGGGAATGTTGCAGCTCCAGTCGTTGGGAATTATGGAAATGTGAATCAGGGTAATCAGGTTACGTGTTATAACTGTCAAGGATTGGGTCACATGGCAAGGAATTGTCCAACTAAGCCGAAAAAGAAAGATCTTACGTATCTTCAGAAAGCTATCATGTTGGTACAAAAGGAACAATCTGGACTTCAATTGAGTGCTGAGGAACATGACTTCATGGCTATTATGGATGATTTGGAAGACCTCGAGGAACTCAATGCAAACTGCATCTTCATGGCAAATCTTTAGGAGACTAAGTACGACACTAATTCTGACGCACCTCCTGTCTATGACGCCAACGCAGTATCTGAGGTACCAATCATTGATCCATGCTATAACAATGTCATATTTGATGTGTTTACTCATAACGAACATCATTCTGTGACATCAGCACCTACTTATGATACATACCTGGACAATCCGAGTTGTAGCAATACTAACTCTGAGACTCCAGATGTGGATCCTAATGGAGGCTGTGTGGCACAAAATACTGAGACTGATGAGGAAACACGTGCTTATTTTGAATCATTAATCAACAACAGTGGCATTGAAATTGAGAAAGTTAAAAAGGTCAATCACGATGTTAAGGCCGCGAATGCTAAATTGACCGCTGAGCATGAGAGTTACAAGGAGAACGCAAAAGCCTTTGAATTTCAGAAAAACAAAGAATCAGAATTAGAAATTGGTTATCGAAATTTGGTTTCTAAAGAAAAAGAATTGCAAATCAAGTATAACACACTTGATGTGAATTTGAACTTGAAAATTAAATCTTTAAACAAGGAAATTTCTGATTTAAATAACCAACTTTCTAAACAAAAAGAAATGTTTACTAATCTTGAAAAAGAAAAGAAGCAGTTGATTACTGATTTTTCAAAACGAGAAGATTCTCTTCTTGATGAAATTCTTGATAAAAATGAGAAAATCCAAACTTTGGAAAATTTGCTTCTTAAAACGGGTCATTCTGCTCAAACAATCAAGATGCTTTCTAATCAAGTAAATCCGCGTTTTCATACTAATAATAGAATGGCACTTGGTAACGACCCTTCTTCGTTCCTCAAGAAAGCTCAGAAATCTCAGAATGTGTTAAACAATGGAAATGTTTTGCATAAACCCATAACTGTTCGTGATTCTCTTGAAACGTTGGAACTATCTGAGGAGAGTAGATCAAAAATGAAACAAAATAATCTGGAAATCAAACCTATTGATTATAACAAATGGAACAAAATTAACGGAATTACTTTTGTTAATCAAAAAGAAAAGTCAAAGTTTTCCATCACATCAAGTGTTTCAAACAAAGAGTCAACACCTACTTCAAAATCTGTTTCAAAACCAGTTGTTGTCTCAAATTCTCTTTCGAACATTGAACAAATGTCTTCAAACAATCCTTTTAACACAAGTGATGCGAGAAGTATTTTAGACAATGTGAAAACTAGAATTGTGGATCTTCAAGACACTGTTAAAACTAAAACCACTATTACACCTAACAACTGGTTCTCTAGTTTTGACATCGAACAAAGAAAGTTTTTTGAAACTCAAATTGCCCCTCAGCTGAATGCCATCAGTGCAAGGGTAATTCATTTTGAACAAGCATTTTTGAAAGAAACAACTGACTTTGTCAAGGATCATAAATCCCTGGTAAAGCAAGCTAATGACTGTGTTGAACAAATCAAAGTTTTGGAAACTTTAAACGACTCTCTCTTCGAAGATGTTCTGACTACTGATATTATGTCCATCATTTTGCAAACATATTCTGTTGAAGATCATGAAAGACTCCAGTATGAGACCTCCGAAATTGTTTCAAAATATGAAAAAGCTCTTATGAAACTTGAAAAAGAAAATGTCTCATATTTTAAACAACTTGATCGCAAAACTGAGGAATGCAAATATGACAAACTGTCGTATGAGCGTGCCTACAATGACATGAAAGCGAAAAATGATCTTTTGAAGGCTCAGCTGGAATGTCAAAAAGGAAAGGCAGTGGATACTAAGATTTCAAAACCATTGACTGAGGAGAAAGCAAATGTTCCCAAACCGGTTTCCAAACCAAAAATGTCTGTTTCTATGCCTCCTCCAAAAGTCAATGAGAAAAATGTTTCATCAAAACCAGTCACTCCACCTGCCCTACCTAAACACAATGTTGATAAAGGAAAAGCGGTTATCGAGAAACCAAAAGTTTTAGCACCTGGACTTTTTAAGATAAGTACCACTAATGCGTCTGCCTCCACATCTAAAACATATGGAACAAACGACATAAGTTTAGAAAAGCACTCTAAAGAGACTAGGAAAGCTGAAACCACTTTTCTAGATAAACATGTGAATCCTAATGAGTGTGCCTTACCTTCTACAGGACTAGGAAGCACCTCTAGGAGCAACAGACTAAAGCCTAAGAGCAATACAAGGAACAATAGAGTCTCGCTTGCCTCTAAGAGTAGTCGCTTGAATAAAGATAAGAAAGTAGAAGAACACCCTAGGAATTTACCGCTTTGTAATAAGAAAGACATTTCATCTGAATGTAATATGAAATCTGTTAAGTTTAATGAATCTGTTGAATCTGTTTGTTTAACTGGCAAGAAATCTTGAACTAATGTTCATGATGATTGTGTTTCTAAGAATGAGATTGTTAAGCCTGTTAAGAAGAATGTTCCCAAAAGAACTTATGCTAAACGAATAGGAAGACTAGTCGCGAGACTTAGGCTTTACACTACTGATAGGGAGCATAATGTTTACTTTAGGGATGACATTTGGAAACCCACGGGTAGAACTTTCACACTCGAGAATGGAAGAATGAGTGATGCACCTGTCTTACCAATAGATGACTTCTATGAGTGTGATCAGGATTTTACCTCTAACCCAAAGGAACCAAAATCGAAACGGTTTCCAAAATCTTCTTCTTCTGTGATTGGCAGGTTATCGAAATATGTCTTTGGATCGTCGACTCGGGTTGCTCCAAGCACATGACCGGGAATCTGAAGCTGCTGATCAATTTCGTCTGGAAATTCATGGGAACCGTACGTTTCGGAAATGATCATGTAGCAGCTATCATGGGTTATGGAGATCTACCTTTTGGAAATTATTTGATCACTCGGGTTTATTATGTCCAAGGGTTGGGACACAATTTGTTCTCAGTCGGGCAGTTCTGTGATGCAGATTTAGAGGTTGCTTTTAGGAAAAATGCTTGCTTCGTTAGAAACTTGGATGGCACTGATCTCTTAACTGGGAATCGTGATACAAACTTGTATGCTATCGACATCAATCAAATGGCCTCTTCATCACCAATATGTCTTATGACACGAGCATCTGGAACACAATCCTGGTTGTGGTACAGACGGTTATCCCATCTCAATTTTGACACCATCAACAATCTTGCCAAAGACAACATCGTCAATGGACTTCCAAAGTTCAAATACACCAAGGATCACTTATGTCCATCATGCGAACAAGGAAAAAGCAAAAGAGCATCATATAAACCCAAATCCGTACCTAGTTCGGAAGCAAGGTTGCATATGTTGCACATGGACTTATGTGGCCCAATGAGAGTTGAAAGCATTAATGGGAAAAAGTATATTCTTGTTATCGTCGATGATTATTCGAGATATACATGGGTTAAGTTTCTGAGATCAAAAGACGAAGCACCAGGCATCATCATCACCTTTCTGAAACGCATTCAAGTACTTCTTCAAGCTCCCGTAAGAGTTGTAAGAACAGAAAACGGCACAGAATTCACTAATCAGAAGTTAAGAGCCTATTTTGAAGATGTTGGAATTACACATCAGACATCAGTTGTTAGAACTCCACAGCAGAATGGGGTAGTTGAAAGAAGAAATAGAACTCTTGTGGAAGCTGCTCGCACAATGCTAATCTATTCCTGTGCACCGTTATTTCTATGGGCTGATGCTGTTGCCACTGCTTGTTTCACTCAGAACCGATCCCTAATCCATCCAAGATTCAATAAAACCCCATATGAGCTTGTGAACAACAGAAAACCTGATATCTCTTACTTTCACGTGTTTGGCGCTTTGTGCTATCCGACGAACGACAGAGAAGATCTTGGAAAACTGAAAGCAAAAGGTGATATTGGAATCTTCATTGGATATTCAGATAACTCGAGGGCATTCAGGGTGTATAACAGAAGAACTAGGAGGATCATGGAGACGATGAATGTGAAATTTGATGAACTTTCACATATGGCTTCTGAGAGACTCGCTCTAGAACCCGCACTAAACCGACAGACTTCTGGACACATCAGTTCAGGACTCGTACCTCAAAGAGCTCAATCAACTTCGTTTGACAATCCTAAAGAACAAGAATGGGAGAATTTCTTCGAGTTAATGTTCGATGAATACTATGGTGGAACTTCGACAAATGCATCAAACAATCATTCCGCTGCACCGGCTCAAAATCATCCTCCACCACCAACACAAGATGCATCTACAACGGTCGAAACCAATGCACCAACTCCATCAACATCATCTACATCTACTCAAGGTCTTACACCCGTTCTACCAGCAGTTGATGAGCAAAACCAAAACCGAAACGATGCAATGTTAGATGAAGACTTATCTGAAAACCCGTTTGCTACGGAATCAGCTGAATCTTCTTCAAGCTTACGAGAACCATCTAACTCACATACGTATAACCAACGGTATCCTTCTACTCTAAAGTGGACAAAAGACCACCCTATTAAACAAGTAATTGGTGAACCTTCAAGGCCAATTCAGACGAGACGTCAACTTGCCACTGATTGCGACTTGTGCATTTACCTTTGCTCAATTAGCAATCTAGAACCAAAGAACATTCGTGAGGCAATGGCAGATCCCGCATGGATAGAAGCAATGCAGGAGGAACTTCTTCAATACCGTCTACATGACTCGTGGGAAAAGGTTCCAAGACCCATTGACGTTCGACTCATTGATCTTAAATGGTTATGGAAGAACAAACGGGATGAAGAAATGACTGTAATTCGCAACAAAACTCGTCTTGTGGCCAAAGGATACAGACAGGAAGAGGGAATAGACTTTGAAGAGTCATTCGCGCCGGTAGCTAGACTTGAAGCAGTCAGGATATTCTTGGCCTATGTAGCTCATAAAAACATCACGGTTTATCAGATGGACATTAA
Organism: Chrysanthemum seticuspe; assembly: GCA_019973895.1. Taxonomy (NCBI): domain Eukaryota; kingdom Viridiplantae; phylum Streptophyta; class Magnoliopsida; order Asterales; family Asteraceae; genus Chrysanthemum; species Chrysanthemum seticuspe. The sequence goes on from BPTQ01000002.1 coordinate 75,072,356, forward strand.
GACCGCGTTCTTGAATGGAACTCTGAAAGAAGAAGTGTACGTGAGTCAGCCAGAAGGCTTCGTAGACATGGAACATCCAGACTACGTCTACAAACTAAAAAAGGCAATCTATGGTTTAAAACAAGCTCCGAGAGCGTGGTATGACGAACTGTCCTCTTTCCTTATCCAAAACAATTTCACCAAAGGAACAGTTGATCCTACCTTGTTTACTGAAAAATGCAAAAACGACATTTTGATTGTTCAAATTTATGTGGACGACATCATCTTTGGGTCCACTAATCCGAATCTTTCAAAACATTTTGAAAATCTCATGAAAGGCAAATTTGAAATGTCCATGATGGGGGAACTAAAATTCTTTCTTGGTTTACAAATCCATCAGTCCCCTCGTGGAATTTTTATAAATCAAGCTAAGTATACAACTGAGATTTTGAAAAATCATGGTATGGATAACTATGAATCGGTTGGAACACCAATGGTAACATCACCAAAAATTGGAGCTGATTTGTTTGGGAAACCTATTGATCCGAAGAAATATCGGAGCATGATTGGTTCTCTCATGTACCTCACTGCTAGTCGACCAAATATTCATTTTACTGTTTGCTTATTAGCACGGTTTCAGGCAAAGCCTACCGAACTGCACCTCAAAGAGGTTAAAAGGATCTTTCGGTACCTGAAGACATCCATTCACATGGGACTTTGGTATCCGAAGGAATCCGGATTTGATCTAATTGCCTTTTCAGATGCGGACTACGCAGGTGATCAAGTTACAGCAAAAAGTACATCTGGAGGAGCACAATTTTTGGGTGAAAAGTTAGTCAGCTGGTCTTCAAAGAAACAAGATTGCACTGCACTTTCAACCGCTAAAGCTGAGTATGTGTCTCTATCTGCGTGTTGTTCTCAAGTTCTATGGATGAGAACACAACTCACAGATTATGGCTTTACTTTCGATAAAATACCTATGTATTGTGACTCGAAAAGTGCCATAGCCATATCATGCAATCCTGTTCATCACTCAAAGACTAAGCATATCCGTGTCCGCTATCACTTCATCAAAGAGTACGTCGAAAATGGTACTGTTGAATTATTTTTCGTGAAGACTGATTACCAACTCGCCGATCTATTAACTAAAGCCCTTCCAAAAGAAAGGTTTGAATATTTAGTTCGACGAATTGGAATGCGAAGCCTAACCCCTGAGGAGTTAGAACGTCTTCTCGATTCTTCTTGAAAATGATTTTCCAAAAAGCTTCGCTGTAAATATTTTTGAAAAACAAAATACAAAATTTGAAAAACCAACAAAAACAAAATATAAAAATATAAAACCTTTCAAAAATACAAAAACAATATAAAATCAAAAATCCAAAAATATTCTTCTCACGACATGTCTCTTGTATAATCGATATTCTGTACGTTTCTAGAAATGTCATTCAACAATGATACGGGCATGTACAGATGCTTGAGCGAGAGTTCTTTAATTTGTTTTCTAAACCATGTCGTTTCTCAAAATTTCTTCAATAATGGCTTTCGTATACATCAGTACGAAACCCGGACCGAAATGATGACTTTTGATTATTTCAAATCAAAACTCGTGTTTTTAATGAAAATCACAAGTGTACGCTTCAGTGCGCTACATTTAAAAATGGTGAGAAATCATCATCATCTTGAGCACCTTTTCAAGATTGTTCAAAAAGATTTTCAAAATCTTTCAAAATACTTTGTGCTCAAGATAACTCCCTCTAAAACCCTTTAATTGATTATGCTTTATTAAAGGGGGAGTATAAAACCAAAATGTTCCAAATTCATGCTTAAATCAAATCCGTTTGTCTCCCCAAAAGATTCTAAAATGTTTTTAATCCGTTGATATCAAAAATATCACCTATATGCTATTTTTGAGGGGGAGGAGACGTGATTAAAATGTGATCAAAAATGTTTAATGATCGTGGTTTGAATCTCATAATGAGCTCGACTCAGACGGAACCAATGAATTGACGAGGAATCATGTACCATCTCGAGAAACTTTCTATGACTTGACCAGGACGGGTAATAATTTCAAGCTAGTTCTCTAGTGATGTAAACGTGTCTCGAATCGGTCTTGTTCATTTAAAGTCGATCAATTCAAAAAGTGCGAACTCTACCCTCTATTTGCAGATTTCTGTCAAAACTTATAAGCACATGTGAAGGGGGAGTGTTTTTGAAAATATAAAACTCACGGAGTGTTGCAAACATGTTTTCTATCATAAACACTCTGAGAGATTTTCATGAAAAACGGTTTTATGGCAACAATAGGACAGTCATGGAGTTATAAGGTGACTAAGGATAGGAAATCCGTCCTATGATCCGCCAGAGCCGGAGGGATCTACCCAAGGACATTACAAATAGTTAGTATTAGAAGTCCTTAGGTATGATTGAAAAAAGGAGTAATGTGAGAAAGGAGAAAGAAGGGGTTGAAGAATTAAAAAGAAATGTAATGAAAAAGGGTGAAAAGAAATAGCCCTCCATATTCAACCTTAGGGCAGAAACCGGGTTCAATTCATCTGCTACTGGTTGTCACTAAGTTGACACTGGTATTGAAGACCAAGACGTCATGGACCCAGTGACGCACTGCACTAAACCTTCTAGCCACTCAATTCCTCTTAAAAGGATTTGTTTCATTCTCACTGGGAACCCTACATAATCTATTGACTTTCTCTTAGAGATCGTTGGTATTGAAGAAGGAGACCCTCTCCCTAGTCTCCGCTCAGGAAAACCAAAATGCACTATTGAGTCTAGAGCCACAAGATTCATCGAAAGATCTCATAGGAACACTTCACATGACATCGCTTGTTGTTTATCAATAAGGACACAAGTGATATGTTATAGAGTCCTACGCAGATCTTAGCAATCTGCCAGAACATTTATGAGAAGTTTTACAACTGTAATCTTCAATGATTGAATGGAAACTCCTGCCAGGGTCAACATCAAACAGCCCTGACAGCAGGTCACTTCGGTAATTCTGTGGATTACGCTTAGTGTGTCTCAAACGGTCTACAGTCGTGGGGTGATGCTTCGGTGTACCTCAGCGACTCATCTGAACTGTAGGTATACTTCGGTATATCGTGTTATCTCACTTGTGGGACTCCAGTTCAGGAACGGCCTCTGTGAGAACTAGAGACGTGTTTTCACACTATGCTGTTAACACCCTCGAAATTCAAACTTGTAAGTGCCGGAATCCGCTTATTACTAACATGTTTTTATGTTTTCTTCTTATGGAAGCTCCGGAGCGGATGGATCGTGCAGACTCGCCACATGCTCATACCAACAACACATGAAAGTTCTCATCAAAATCAAAGGCAACTCAAAGTTAAAGATGATTCTTCGTCTATGTCAAAGAATCTACAAAGTGTAAAGACTCGAGAACTTCATCATTGGAAACTCAAAGTCAAATAGAAGTGTGAGCATGGTGGAGAATGACGTGGATACACCTAACCATCGAAGTTGACAACGGCAGACAACCACATTATCGGATCACAAAGCATGAAGGAACAAAGAATCAAGACTATTCTATATCTACACACAAAGTCCTAGCTCAAGAAAAGTAGAGACCTAATCAAGTGGAGCATCGTTTGAATGACCACCCCTTAGGGGGAGATTGTTAGCCTTAATAGTCTTATTAGAAGTGATGGTCATTCACGTTTAGGAACTTTATAATGTGTGTTAGATATCGTGATAGAATAGTCAACGGGCTCGTGGACTGGGCTAATCTAATTGGTTAAATGTTACGCGTATGCTAAGCCTTGTATAAGCTTAAGCATCCCAAGCCCATTGCAAACCCACGAAAAGCCCAAGCAAAGCCTTTAGGGTTTTAAGTTACTTGTACTAGAAATACCCCTCAAATGGTCATTTGAGGGGTGTGCTTGAAAGTGTGTGTGTGTGTTTTTCCTTTGGAATATACAGCATCTTGTGTTCATCTTTATCTCACATATACACGGTTTTATATCTTCAAGTCACCATCTTTCCTTTCTTCTTAATCGTTCTAAGCATAACGTTTGTGTTTGTGTTGTTTGTGTTAACGTGGTATTTGTGTTGGGTTTGAGATAAGGTTGATAAAACTAAGGTCCTACATCCTCTTAAAAGGGCTTGTTTCATTCTCACGGGGAACCCACATAATCTATCGACTTTCTCTTAAAAGGGCTTGATATTGAAGAAGGAGACCCTCTCCCTAGTCACCGGCATAGGAAACCAAATGTGTACTCTTGAGTCTAGAGCCAAGAGATCATCCACAATATCTCATTAGGACACTAAATTAATGAAGACTTGATGTTTCACACAATGTGGAAAGTAAGAATATATTAAGAGTCCTGCGCATTATCCTTGTGGTATTGCCAGAACATCCGAGTGATATGTAAAAATATTCACAATGAAGATGGAAATCCTTCTAGAGCCAACATCAAACAAGCTCTTGGTGGGTGACATGTGAGATCTTCTCGAAAGATCAAACTTGTGACAACTGGATAGAAACAATGGGGAGATTCATTCTTGAATCAACCTTGGTCCAGGAAATGAATTGACGAATACTTTTGGAAAAACCGTTCGATGTGCAAACCTTCTTTTCTCTAGCACGTTGAATGTGTATTCATATTTCAATCTCAAAAAGTATATCTTATTGAAAAAAAAAACTTTTGGAAAAACCATTCGGTGTGCAAATCTCTTCTTTTCTTTAGCACATCGAATGTGTATTCTCTTCCAAATACAAAAAGTATTTTTGATTGAAAATTGATCTTTCTCATAAAACCTTTGTCGTATTGCAAAACTCTTTCTTCAAGCAATACGCGATTGTTTTTCAAATAAATTTTTCATCAATCGGTGAATCTCAATTTGCTGGTTCACTCACTCCGTGTTGTCTTCTTTGAGACGTTTCGGTTTGAGAACGGCTAGAGCAGCTGCGAAACCCTGTCAAGGCGATTCTTCAGAATCATACCTGATCACAGGCAATACTTGTACTAATCAACGGGGAACCGTGGGCCATGTACCTCAATTCAACGAAAGTGATCAAAGACACTTTCGTATGTTTTATTGCTAACTGTTGTTTGTAGGTACATTTGGATGGTTGCAGCTGATCGATATTGAGAAGTCAATCCAAAGCCGCATGCTCACATCATCCACACTTAATTGAAGAAATCATGACTAGTGCATATCTACATAACCTGGCTCTGATATTTTTATACTATGCTTCTACTACGCTACTGCAAATATCATGAACCAGTAAAAGCTTCCGCTACTCTGATGGAAAGATGTCATGATCCTGAAAGTGTGAGCATGTCGGTCCAAAAGTCACAACATCACATAATGACAACACAGTAAAGGGTGATCCAGAGATTTATTGTGGCTGATGATCTGAAAGAAAGCTCGAAGATCATCAAAGATGTGGATCAGTTCAAAGACCTCCACTGAAAGTACAAAATAATCAGACTATGAAGAGTCACTACAAAAGCACAAAGAATGCGGACATTGAAGAATTAAAGTCTACGAGCTCAAGACTGAAGATTAAATAGAATGCTAAGATTCGAAATGTAAAACATGGGGTGACCTCCCTTAAGGGGAGATTGTTAGGAATTGGAAATTCCATATCAAGTGTCGGTCACCCCAACTATTGTCTAGCATATGTTAGCTCGTAGACATTACGTTATTTATTAGTTAGTTAGTTAGTTTAGAGCAACACCGTGGAGGACGGACGGGTCTTTACCCAATGTATGCCTGATCTACAGCCCGTAGGTGGCGTAATATGCAAGAACTATAAATAGCCCTCTCCACATATGGAGAGGGTTGGTGCTTTCATTTCAATAAAAAATCTTCCTACTATTTTTCTCTCATCTTTCTCTCTCTAGAAAGTATCCCACCCATCTCTCTCTATCTAAAATCTTCTTGTTTGATTCGAACCTCATACATGTTCTTTGATTAAAACAATAACCAATATCCAACAGTCCCTCTATTGAAGACTTGATCAAAAAGTGCATGCGACGGTTCAAAGGAATTTGTTAGGATTTAGAAAATCCTGTAGTTAAAGAGTCGGTCACCTCAAGTATATGTATTCATTAGAAAACTCGTAGTCGCAGTCATTTAGTGTTAGTAAGTAGTTAGTTAAGTAACACCGTGGAGGACGGACGAGTCTTTACCCACTGTATGCCTGATCCACAACTCGTAGGAGGCGTGTCTTGTAAGAACCTATAAATACCCTTTGCCTAGCAAGGCAAAGGGTTGGAGCTTTCATAATATTATTTTTCTTTGTCTCACTAAAGTTCCCAACTCTCTTTACTTTCTCTCTCTAAAACTCATATTATACGCCCCATTAATTTGTGTGTGTGTGTGTTTATGAAAACCAATATGTTACAAATGGTATCAAAGACATGGTTTGATCACTCATCTTTCATGTTCTTGGATTTCTAGTGGTTTTCATAAGGTTTTTGGGTTTGAATGAGTTTAGAGTAGTTTTCATCATTTGGATCATGTCTAGTGTTAAAGTTTGAATTTTGATAGTACTTTTGTGTTTAGAATCATTATAAATGTTTAGTTTTTGGTTTGGAAGGCTTGAATAATTGTGGTTGGACTATTTTTAGATTGAAAATTTTAGTTTTTGAAAGTTTCTATGAGGCGGTTTGACTCTCGAATGCATTTTCTTTGAAGCGGTTTGACAGCAAATCAAGCGGTTTGTCACTGGTTTTTATGCGGTTTGTCCCGGATTTTATGCGGTTTGTCCTATTGTTGTGAAGCGGTTTGTCAAAGAAGCGGTTTGTCTATTGAGACAAAACGACAAGAAAGGACAAAGTAGTGGAAGTAGTGGTTGTACTTGTGTACTAAGCGATTTGTCAACTTATGCAGTTTGTGTGTTAAGCGATTTGACTGTTAAGCATTTTGTCAACTTAAGCAATTTGTCTCTTAAGCGATTTGTCAAGTAAGCGGTTTGACACTTAAGCGTTTTGACTCTTAAGCGATTTGTCAGGTAAGCGGTTTGACATTTAAGCGATTTGTCTGGAAAGCGATTTGAGTAGGAAGCGAGTTGACTGAAGCGGTTTGTCAAGGGTGCGATTTGTCTTGAGTGCGATTTGTCTATTGCGACTTATCATTTTTGTGATACGTTTTACCGTTTTCTCTTGATTTAGTAAAATCCTGTGAAAGAATCTATTTCCCGGTTTAATCATAGAGTAGTAAAATCCCGTGGTATCTGTAATCATGTCTACAATCACCTCTTCCGTTGCTGATGACGTTCAAGCTGCATGATCCGATACTCGTCCTCCCATGCTTGATAAAACTGACTATGACTCTTAGACTCAAAGAATCAGACTATATTGCTTAGGAAAGGAAAATAGGGTTAACATCCTTAAGTCAATTGATGAAGGACCATATCAAATTGAAACCACCAGAGATATCCTTGAAACTGCTGCTGATGGTTTAGTCGTATTGGGATTAGATAGACCAAACATGTATGATGAGCTTAATGATAAGGAGAAAAAAAGATACGATGCAGACATCAGAGCCTCAAACATTATACTTCAAGGTTTACCTAAGGACATTTACAAGTTGATCAATCACAATACTGAAGCTAAGGGAGTCTGGGATAATGTTAAGATGTTTCTCTCTGGTTTAGAACTGACTAAGGAAGATAGGGAGTCTCAACTGTATGATGATTTTGAGAAATTTTGTGACAACTCGCAATTTCAGGTCATTTTCAAATTTACTATTCATCTCAGGAATTTACTATTCATCGGTTACTATTCATCATTTTACTATTCATCATTTTTGAAGTCGATTTGATATTCTGAGAACGTATTTCAAAAATTTACTATTCACGAAATACTATTCATTCCCCGGAGAAAAATCACTATTCATGATTCACTATTCATCATTTATCTTAAACTAGGTTTACGAGTATCAAATTCGCGTAACCTTAATGGCTTAGCTGCGAATTCATGAGTAATCATCAAGGACATTTCATATAGACTAGGTTTAGTCTATATATCATTATCATCATATTAGTTCATGCATGGTTTTGCATTTTACATTAAACGCATAATTTCCTATTAAATAAACGCTATCGCGTAATCATTTATTTTGAACATTTGATCTGACACTTCCAAAAATTATCCCGATATATTTTTATACTCATATTAAGATTATAAAAATAATATTATTAGTTTACCCGGTGTTTTAAATTTATTTTGTATATAAATTGTTATATTTATATAATTACGACGATTTTCGTAAATACTACTCGATAAATATTTATTCACTAAATTCTTCTAAGAAATGTATTTTTATAATTTTTATGACTTCAATATATTTTATTTTGATCCGTTAAAATTTATTTTTAGCTAACGCTACCCTAAATGCTTAAATATGCACACAAGTTACCAACCATACATAAACAATTATACTTTTCTTATGCAAAATACATTATATTATACAAGAATATGCTTCACCTTTTCTTTTTCATGTATGTCGACACATACAAGGATGACACACCATATTGACTACTAAATATCTTAGTTATACAATTATATTTACTTACTTTAGTATTATACTACCAATTTACACACATATTACACATATTCATGAGTGAAAAAAAAAACATACTCTCTCCCATCTTCATCATCAACCGGCCATAGAAGAGACCAAGCAAGGAGATCATTTTTTTTCAAGACAAGTTATTTTCACAACCCTAGTATACTCTAAAACAAGGTTTTGAAATAAAAACCTAGGGTAATTAGGATAAACCCTTGTTCTTTAAACCTCATTAATTAACTAGTAAGCATTTCATGATCATTTTCATCTTTCATATTCATACTTTGGTCATTTTATCATGCTTGAGAAAAACATGCAAGTTATATGGTTATCTATACCACTTTATTTGTTTTTAAGTACTGTAAATGAATATATATCATCCTATAATTATTCCATGAAACATATCATTTTTGATGATGTCTAGGAACCCATGACACCCTAAGAAGGTTTATGGTAGGTTTAGAATAGCTTTGGCGTTGGTTTGAAGTGGTTAGAATAAGTTTTACGCGAGAAAAATCCATTTCGACAACTATATATAAGGGTCTGATCATTTCTGTGAATTCTGGAATTTTCGACAGTTGGTAAAACATTTTGGGCTAGATATTCAGAAAATATACTTTAAAACGAAAACGTGGCCGCTTGAACGGGTTAAAACGGAATTATAACGAATAAGTTATGCTATTTTCAAGTTTAACGACGAAAACTATTTTTCCAGAAAATTCAGCAAGTTGTCCAGATTTTTACGAGTCAAAAATGAGTCTTGAGCGTTATCTAAATGAGTCGATTTATCAAAAATATATTAATATACTTTCACACGAAGCTAAGGACATATAAAACGTAGAAAACGGACTTATAACGACTAAGTTATTCACATTTTAAACAAGTTGTCGTAACTTTTATTACAAGTATAACTAATATATTTTCTAATAGCCAAAATTACGGCCGTGAATGACCATGTTGAGGGTCGTTTTTAACATCGATAGAGTACTTTTCAGAAAACGATGTCTTCTAGTAAAAGTAAGTTCACCTAGCCTATTTTCCAAAATGATTAACTGTTCGTCAAACGGAGTTGTAACGAATAATATTCGGCCACTTAAACTTTGCCGAAAACTACCCTTAAACAATATTTTTGGTACAAGTATCCTACTTTACCTATGTTTTTCTCCATGATCGAGACCTCTATGAGGAAAATTTAAAAGCTAAGACTTTGAGATGATGCTAAAAGCTTTCCAAAACCGTTGAGTTTGTTTTCTAACACTCGATATTCACTATTTTACAACTAGCTTTTCGAGGCCATTTAGTCACTTTCATGAATTGTCAAATGACATTGTTTTTCGACGAAAAGCTATAATTTCATAATAAATCACTAAATGATTATCGTAGGATATCATTTCAACATAAATACTTGTAAAGTAATTTATAAATTGTCAAGATGTTATAAGATTATTATTTCGACGATAAACATTATTTTCAAATGTACAAGTGGTATGGATATCATATGAGTTTGCATGCACGACATTGTTTTATGATTTACATTAGAACATATCATTCATAATAGGTCGCGGTTAGAGATTGCGCCGCATTTCAGTGTATCCACTCTTGTCATCATTATAATTGCATCAGGTGAGTTTTCATAGCCCCACTTTCAATTGTTTTGTACTATTTTTGGGGGAGATACATGCTTAACTATTTTTCACAAGTACTTTAGATTTCTAAGGATAACTTCTATCATGATCACCATCGTTTCAAAACCGAATGTTGTACTATATCAATTGTTCTTGTTTGCGTGCTATAGTTCTACGTCGAATAATGTGCTATATCAGCTGACTACTGATACATTGAGTCATGTACTATTGATTATGTGCTATAGTTCTACGTCGAATAATGTGCTATATCAGCTGACTACTGATACATTGAGTCATGTACTGTTGATTATGTGCTATAGTTCTACGTCGAATAATGTGCTATATCAGCTGACTACTGATACATTGAGTCATGTACTATTGATTATGTGCTATGGTTCTACGTCAAGTTAGGTACTATTGTGAATTCATTTGACATCATGTGCTTGAACATAAACTATACACATTTTGGCAGTGGGTTGTAAACACACAAGTTGCAAGTTTTGTATGGGCGGAACTTGGAACTGAGTGGATTTACAATGCCTTTGCTGCATGGACATTCTTTTAAAGTTTTTCATGACAACACAAACTCTATGAACTCACTCAACCTTTGTGTTGACACTTTTAGCATGTTTTATCTCAGGTATCTAAGGCATACACTTCATGGCATGCATGTGGATCTATCATAGAGTCGTGGTGACGACGCGTCACACATGGGATTTATGCACTTTAAAACACCGTTTGGCTTATAACAAACTTATTTCCGCACAAGTTGATTTTCATTTGGGACCTATAGTTTGTAAACTCTGATTGTTTTAATAAATCAAACGATGTGCTTTCCAAACGACACTTTAGGTCGTTCAATATAACTATAACTTTGATCCTATGACAGTCCTCCCCAAGGTATTCCATTCCGCTGCAAAACAGGTAATTTGGGGTTGTGACAGATTGGTATCAGAGCATCGGTTATAGAGAACTAGGTTGCATCATTGACCCTAGACTATAACTACATCATCATAGTATCTCATCATATCACTATAACTGCACACTCATTATACATGTGGTTTTATGACTTAACACCAAATATCATATGAGTCGATTAGTCCAAGCATTGCATAGTTACTCCTAAATTATACATAGCCTGATCACCTATGTCTAATTCAGGAAGAATCATGCAATGAAGGGAGTAGTAGGCTTATATGTGTAAGCTATTCTATGACCGAGCCAAATTTTCAAAAGACCCGTTACTCAAACCGATTTAGCCTAATCTCATGACAGTTCTTGTTTGATGAGTTGTGAGATTAAGTAAAAATCGGTTACCTAAAAGTCTTTTGAGGGTTTTGCTCGAGAATGGGAAGGCTTGCCTCATCAAACCCTAAACCAGAGAGACCAACACGAACTGAATTCCTTTTTGGGTGGGCGAATGTGGCAACTAGCAATTTCAGGTCATTTTCAAATTTACTATTCATCTCAAGAATTTACTATTCATCGGTTACTATTCATCATTTTACTATTCATCGTTTTTGAAGTCGATTTGATATTCTGAGAACGTATTTCAAAAATTTACTATTCACGAAACACTATTCATTCCCGGAGAAAAATCACTATTCATGATTCACTATTCATCATTTATCGTAAACTAGGTTTACGAGTATCAAATTCGCGTAACCTTAATGGTTTAGCTGCGAATTCATGAGTAATCATCAAGGACATTTCATATAGACTATGTTTAGTCTACATATCATTATCATCATATTAGTTTATGCATGGTTTGCATTTTACATTAAACGCATAATTTCCTATTAAATAAAAGCTATCGCGTAATCATTTATTTTGAACATTTGATCTGACACTTCCAAAAATTATCCTGATATATTTTTATACTCATATTAAGATTATAAAAATAATATTATTAGTTTACCCGGTGTTTTAAATTTATTTTGTATATAAATTGTTATATTTATATAATTACGACGATTTTCGTAAATACTACTCGATAAATATTTATTCACTAAATTCTTGTAAGAAATGTATTTTTATAATTTTTATGACTTCAATATATTTTATTTTGATCCGTTAAAATTTATTTTTAGCTAACGCTACCCTAAATGCTTAAATATGCACACAATTTACCAACCATACTTAAACAATTATACTTTTCTTATGCAAAATATATTATATTATACAAGAATATGCTTCACCTTTTCTTTTTCATGTATGTCGACACATACAAGGATGATACACCATATTGACTACTAAATATCTTAGTTATACAATTATATTTACTTACTTTAGTATTATACTACCAATTTACACACGTATTACACATATTCATGAGTGAAAAAAAAAACATACTCTCTCCCATCTTCATCATCAACCGGCCATAGAAGAGACCAAGCAAAAAGATCATTTTTTTTCAAGACAAGTTATTTTCACAACCCTAGTATACGCTTAAACAAGGTTTTGAAATAAAAACCTAGGGTAATTAGGATAAACCCTTGTTCTTTAAACCTCATCAATTAACTAGTAAGCATTTCATGATCATTTTCATCTTTCATATTCATACTTTGGTCATTTTATCATGCTTGAGAAAAACATGCAAGTTATATGGTTATCTATACCACTTTATTTGTTTTTAAGTATTATAAATGAACATATATCATCCTATAATTATTCCTTGAAACATATCATTTTTTATGATGTCTAGGAACCCATGACACCCTAAGAAGGTTTATGGTAGGTTTAGAATAGCTTTGGCATTGGTTTGAAGTGGTTAGAATAAGTTTTACGCGAGAAAAATCCATTTCGACAACTATATATAAGGGTCTGATCATTTCTGTGAATTCTGGAATTTTCGACAGTTGGTAAAAACTTTTGGGCTAGATATTCAGAAAATATACTTTAAAGCGAAAACGTGGCCGCTTGACCGGGTTAAAACGGAATTATAACGAATAAGTTATGCTATTTTCAAGTTTAACGACGAAAACTATTTTTCCAGAAAATTCAGCAAGTTGTCCAGATTTTTACGAGTAAAAAATGAGTCTTGAGCGTTATCTAAATGAGTCGATTAATCAAAAATATATTAGTATACTTTAATACGAAGCTAAGGACATATAAAACGTAGAAAACGGACTTATAACGACTAAGTTATTCATATTTTAAACAAGTTGTCGTAACTTTTATTACAAGTATAACTAATATATTTTCTAATAGCCAAAATTACGGCCGTGAATGACCATGTTGAGGGTCGTTTTTAACATCGATAGAGTAATTTTCAGAAAATGATGTCTTCTAGTAAAAGTAAGTTCACCTAGCCTATTTTCCAAAATGATTAACCGTTCGTCAAACGGAGTTGTAACGAATAATATTCGGCCACTTAAACTTTGCCGAAAACTACCCTTAAACAATATTTTTGGTACAAGTACCCTACTTTACCTATGTTTTTCTCCATGATCGAGACCTCTATGAGGAAAATTTAAAAGCTAAGACTTTGAGATGATGCTAAAAGCTTTCCAAAACCGTTGAGTTTGTTTTCTAACACTCGATATTCACTATTTTACAACTAGCTTTTCGAGGCCATTTAGTCACTTTCATGAATTGTCAAATGACATTGTTTTTCGACGAAAAGCTATAATTTCATAATAAATCACTAAATGATTATCGTAGGATATCATTTCAACATAAATACTTGTAAAGTAATTTATAAATTGTCAAGATGTTATAAGATTATTATTTCGACGATAAACATTATTTTCAAATGTACAAGTGGTATGGATATCATATGAGTTTGCATGCACGACATTGTTTCATGATTTACATTAGAACATATCATTCATAATAGGTCGCGGTTAGAGATTGCGCCGCATTTCAGTGTATCCACTCTTGTCATCATTATAATTGCATCAGGTGAGTTTTCATAGCCCCACTTTCAATTGTTTTGTACTATTTTTGGGGGAGATACATGCTTAACTATTTTTCACAAGTACTTTAGATTTCTAAGGATAACTTCTATCATGATCACCATCGTTTCAAAACCGAATGTTGTACTATATCAATTGTTCTTGTTTGCGTGCTATAGTTCTACGTCGAATAATGTGCTATATCAGCTGACTACTGATACATTGAGTCATGTACTATTGATTATGTGCTATAGTTCTACGTCGAATAATGTGCTATATCAGCTGACTACTGATACATTGAGTCATGTACTGTTGATTATGTGCTATAGTTCTACGTCAAATAATGTGCTATATCAGCTGACTACTGATACATTGAGTCATGTACTATTGATTATGTGCTATGGTTCTACGTCAAGTTAGGTACTATTGTGAATTCATTTGACATCATGTGCTTGAACATAAACTATACACATTTTGGCAGTGGGTTGTAAACACACAAGTTGCAAGTTTTGTATGGGCGGAACTTGGAACTGAGTGGATTTACAATGCCTTTGCTGCATGGACATTCTTTTAAAGTTTTTCATGACAACACAAACTCTATGAACTCACTCAACCTTTGTGTTGACACTTTTAGCATGTTTTATCTCAGGTATCTAAGGCATACACTTCATGGCATGCATGTGGATCTATCATAGAGTCATGGTGACGACGCGTCACACATGGGATTTATGCACTTTAAAACACCGTTTGGCTTGTAACAAACTTATTTCCGCACAAGTTGATTTTCATTTGGGACCTATACTTTGTAAACTCTGATTGTTTTAATAAATCAAACGATGTGTTTTCTAAACGACACTTTAGGTCGTTCAATATAACTATAACTTTGATGCTATGACAGTCCTCCCCAAGGTATTCCATTCCGCTGCAAAACAGGTAATTTGGGGGTGTGACAACTTTAAAATGAAACCAGGGGAAGTGTTACTGAATATTATGTGAGAATCCACAAGCTTGTGAATGATATGATGAATATCAAAATGACAATGCCAAATATCCAGCTAAACTCAAAGTTTGTGAACAACATGAATCCCGAATGGCACAAATGTGTCATCGCAGTCAAACTGAATAAAGGATTGAGGAACACCAATTACAAGCAATTGTATGCTTATTTGCTCCAAAATGAGAAGCATGCTGCATTTGAACGAATGGTCATGGAAAAGTTTAATACCAGTACTGGTGATGCAAGTTCTTCAAATGACTCAACTGCATTCTACACTAACGTGGGAATAACCACCAAAGCATCACAAGTCATACCTACTGGGGATGGTAATCACCAACTCATTCCAGATCCAAGTTATAAGCCTTCAGACTCATTCATGGAACAACTTGTCAATCAACTGGCTCTAATGGTTAAGCAAAACCTGAACTTTACCCCACATATCAACAATCATCTCAGAACTGCTTCTAACCTTCATAATCATGCTACGGTTTAAGATGGAAAGGTAGTTGTGCAAAACGTGCAAGGAAGGAAGAATGCTTATCTTCCACATAATGAGCAAGGAAATGTTGGGGTTGGGGTTGGTTATGGGAATGCTGGCATAGGTGGAGGATATGTGGGTAATCAGAATCGTGGAAGGAACATGGCCAAGGGTCAAGGAAAGCTAATAAGGTGCTACAACTGTGGTGGAGAAGGACACATCGCACGAAACTGCACTCTTCCAAAACATCCACAAAATGTAGAGTACTTCAGGGACAAAATGCTACTGGTGCAAGCTCAAGATAGTGGAGATGTGTTGAATGAGGAAGAATTTCTAATCTTAGCTGAGGGAAATGCCAAAACTTATGATGCTGATGTGGATGAACAGCCAGTACAGGGTATGGGTTAGAACAATCCCAATGCATTTCAAGTTGCAGATTGTGATGCATTTGACTCGGATGTTGATGATGAACCAACTGCACAGACCATCTTTATGGCTAGTATCTCACCAATGGTTTCTCCAAAGGTTCCTTCACCACAACAGGCCAGTCCCTCCAAGGAATCGATCATATCAGAGGTATTAAAATTATACGATGAGGTTGATGGGCAAAAGATTCACGACAAAGCACAATCAACTGAAATTATTGAATCAAATATTGAAAATATGGGTAATAGCAATGTTGTCCCATATGATCAATATGTGAAACAAGATGAAAGTGAAATTGTACCAAGTGATGCATCTTCTGCAGTCAATGATGACTATATTTTTTATGAATACACTACATGTGCTCCTGATGATTCCATAACCTCTGAACTAAATGCCTATAAGGAACAAGTTGCCATATATGAATAGCGTGCTAAATTTGAACTGACTACCCGTGAGCAGGAGATGGATAACCAAATACGTACATTTATTAGAAAAAGTAATTTTAGGGAAGAAATGTTAAAACAAGAGTTAAACTCCTTACAAGAAAAGCTTAATAAAACTGTTAAGTAAAAGCAAGAATGATGGATCTAAACACACACCTTGTGTTAGATATACTTTGAATTATATTAATAAGCATGTGGAATAGACTTAGTAATACTTAGAAGATGGATTGTATGATGTAATGTAAGTGAACAGTTTAACACAAAGCTCCAATATTATTAAGAAATAATACGAGTGATCTTGCTTATCACTAGGGTTACACCTTGAAGCTTATATGAATAATACGTACTCTAAACAATGACCTAGGATCTCCTTTTATAACACAAGGAGTCCTTTACAAGATCAGTATAATCTTAACAATATAGAATATACACAAGATCTTTTCTATACTTATCAATATACGTCTACATAACAATTATCCTAATAGCAGTGGTAATAATATTCTGGTAGTGGTAATGAGTTTCCACTGCTAGTATAATTTTTAGCAGTGTCTTCCACAAGACTATCAGTGGTAACTGTTAGTATTTGATAACATCAAATAGTCCTGAATATTAAGTGTCAGTTTCCCTCGATAATGTTCGTTATTTATATCATTTATATGGATTTAAGCTTGTTTCCCATTGTTTTCCACTTTCAGGTAAATTGCGAGCATTGGAGATAAAGCGACGCGGAAATGGAAACATTACTAAAGATTTATCACAGCATGCTTATTCTGAAGAAGTTATGGCGTAACTCGTCTCTCACATTACGCCGTAACTATTGCGTGACCCAGAAGTCCAACTTATCAAGAGGTTACGGCGTAACTCTTCCCAAAGGTTACGACGTAACTCCATTAGATCAAAAGAGGTTCCACGCCGCTGATACTTACGCCGTAACTACTGCATCACTTATGACGTAACAGAGTTTATTGAAGACTGCAGCGTAACCACTTATAAGGTTACGCCGTAACTAGTAGATCTAGTGCATTTACGATGAAATAGAAGGTTACGGCGTAACTCCTCTATTGGTTACGCCGTTACCCAGAACTGGCCTATAAATACCCCACGAATTACAGCATTTCAAAGCATCCCATTCCACATACAACACTCTGAGAACGTGGGAAAAAGCTCAAGGGAGGCCTAGGGAAGCATACGGAGCTGTTTCCAAGGGAGAAGTCACACCATTACGATAAGCTTTAGCATTTACTATTTCTTTTACTTTCAATTCATGTATTTAGTACCTTTGAATATTGAATTGATTTGCATGATTAATATGAGCGGCTAAGCACCCTTTGGTGCTAGCCTAGTTATGATTCCTTAATTGTTTTGTTAGCGTTTACCTTTACTTCCATACAATTATTTCTAAGTGTATGCATGCATAGTTCTTTGGTAGTCACCCTTGGTTCGGTAGTTTTGAATGGCGATAGAGGCTAATTGCCTAGGAGATATGACCAACTGACCCTAGGTGAGCGGACTAAGACGGGAAGGGTAAGATATGACCAACTGACGACCATTTCTACTTGTGCGATTTGACCAACTGATCACCTATCGTTTGGATGAACTTAAGAATTGGGGGGTGTAGTGTCTAAGTTCCTAACGGCCGGGCACTCACTATTTAGAATCTAGAATGTAGCGGTACTTAATGACTCGGCTTAGGAGACCAGGAACAACAAGACTTATGACGGTGCGCCTGATTTCTCCTGTGGTGGCATCTTTGCTGATAGGTTAGGGCGAATTGACCAAATGCTGTCCTCTCGAATTTGACCCCACCTGAAGTAATTGGAAGTAGGTAGACGTAGACATAACTATCTAGGAGGATTAACTAGGTTAGCACCACTATTCCTCTATTGATTTCCCTTTACCATTTATTTTCTTTTACTTTATATTTTGCATTAGTAGTTTAAATAATTAAAACCCTATCAAACCATTAATATTCTGTGACAATTAGACTTAGTAATTATCCGACACCCATAGCTCTTGGGACGACCTCGGCTTTACCATTTACTACACTACACACGACGTACATTGCCCGTTAGTGCATTAAGGTAGACCATAGGTATAGCGAGACACTATAATATTAAGACCTGGTCAGTAAAACCTGCATCAAGTTTTTGGCGCCGCTGCCGGGGAGCTATATTAGGATTAATATTGAGTCTTTCATTTCATTTTTAAACTTTTCTCACGATCATATTTCAAGTTTTCAGGTACTATGGAAGTTGTTAACATCGATGACCTCACTCTTGAGGAATACTTGGCGTTGACTAGAGCATATCAAGGGCCGGGTCTCGTAAGACTGGAAATCGGAGCGGATGTTCGTTTCGAGATTAAAGATCAATTTATGAGGGAGCTTCCCGCTAACCCTTTTTCAGGAAACAGGGACGAAGACGCATATGAGCACGTTGAAAATGTCTTATACATCGCTAGCCTTTTCAACATTCCGGGCGTGTCTCATGATGCTGTTATGCTTAGGGTGTTCCCAATGACTCTCACTGGAGCAGCCATAAGATGGATCGAAAGATTGCCCACCGGGGTAGTTAATACTTGGGCGCTACTAAAGAAACACTTTATTAAAAGATATTGCCCGCCATCAAATATTTCTAATCAACTCTTGGAGATCCATAATTTCAAACAAGAAGACGACGAAACTCTGTATCAAGCTTGGGATAGATACAACGATCTTCTTTATAAGTGTCCTACCAATGATCTTAATAACTAATAGAAGGTCAATATTTTCTACAAAGGAATAAATGTAACTACAAGACAGATGCTGGACTATCAAGGACCTATTCCAAACATGACTCCTACTACTGCAATTGAAGCCATTCAAAAAATGGCAGACCATTCTCAAAAATGGCACGACGGTGGAAGTAAAAGAAACCAAGGCGGAAGTTTCGACGGAATTGCAGCAATCACTAGTAAAATTAAAAGTCTCAGTCGAGATATGCTGAAGGTCAGAGAAACCGTTCATGCCATCCAAGTGGGTTGTGAAAGCTGTGGAGGAGGACATCTTACGAAGAATTGTCCTCATATGGACGGAGAGGGTATTGAAGAGGCTAAGTATGGAGAAAATCGACCATTTCATGGTGATAATCGAAATAGTAATGGTTATCGTGGAAATTACAACCATGGGCCTTAGGGAGAAAGAAAGCCCAGTCTTGAAGAAACAATTAATAAATTTCAGGAAAATTCAGCCCAAAGACAAAAGGAGCAAGATGAATGGTTGAAGGAATTCCAGGAAAACACTGACAGAAACATTTCTAAACACGACTCAACTCTGAAAAACCTTGAATCCATGGTGATAAAGCTCAGTGAAAAAGTAAGGAGAAATAACGATAAACCTGAAGGATCTAAACCAGCTATGGAATGTAAGGTAATTTTTTCGGATGATAACTCGAAGGTTCAGGCCTGTGATACGGGTTTAGGGTACGATTTCGTTAACAAATCTGAGTTACGCCGTAACATGCCTAATGAGTTACGGCGTAACCTCATGTTTGACAGCGACAACGGGGTTGTGAAGAATACTGAGGAAAATGACTCTAATGAATTACGCCGTAACCAAGAATCTCAGTTACGGCGTAACTGGGATACATGGGCAGAAAAATTCCTCGACTTGGACGAGTCAGAAAAACTCGAGGAACTCTCCCTTGAAGATGAAGAAGAGCTACTTATCACTCACTGGTGTACTCCTGTCGTCATTACTGATGAAGAAACCACTAGAGCATGGCCTACATGCAGCCCCTTCCACGAGTATTGCAATGGAGGAGACAATGAAAGAAAAGAAGAATGAACATGCCCTCATGAGTGTGAAAGACATGGCATTAAATTCGGTAATTTGGCCTTTAAAGATTGGTACGCAATTCAATTTGGGAATGCCAAGATCAATCCAAATCTTCTTATGAAACTAAAAATTGATTACACGGAGCATATTCAGAAGGAAGAGATTAATAAAGATATACTCTGCACGGATGAGCATTTAAGTGAAACTGATAACAAGGAACTTCGCAGTCACTGGTGCGAAAAAGTAAAATCTCCTAGGGAAATTTTCTGGGCGTCATGCAACCCATATGACGATATGTGTAATGGTGGAAGCAACTCTGGAAGATTAGGAAAAGATGAATTCTTTTGGTCCTCAACTAATGATGAGGAGAGAATGAGTTTACTTTGGATGGACAACCTGGGGTTTGATAGTTGGGTAAGAATTAAGTATGGGCATGTGGACACATCGACAAAAGATAAGATTTAGAAGGAATACATGGATCAAGAAAATTCAAACGACAAAAGTCTCAAGAACACAAGTAAAATAACAATTGATGATGACATAGAGCGGGTGAGTAATGATAAAGAAGAATGCAAGCACGTTCTAGTGAAGAATTTGCTCGATGAAGAATGGTTCAAGGGCACTGTTTCTGATGAAGATGATATCGAAGGGATGCTAGATTACCTTGAGTTGCAAGGAAATAAGGAGTTCACTGATCCCGATGATGAAGCTTACGAACAAAGGAGGTGAAAACTCCTGGGGATACCCTACAAAAGACCACCTCCAATTATAGTTGAAAACTCCGGGGGAGAAATTTATTGAATACCTCTGAACTGCCTCAAATGTTGCATGGATGAGACATAATTTGATGAAGGATATTGAAGAAGTACGGCAAGCTCAAAGGCCCCCATAGGAGCCCCGCGGCTCTGAGTCTAACTTAAAGACTCGTTAATAAAGAAAAGTGCTCTTTCGGGAGACAACCTGATCTGCGCAAAACAGTCAAGTCTAAAAGACTAAAAACTGCTCAAGCACTAATGCAATTAAGATCAGAGGAGTATAGAGTCTCCCCGGGTCGTTATGTCCTAGCGAGCTATGCAATGGATAAATCAACGTCTAGTAATCGAGAAGTTTGAACAGAAAAAGGATTATGAATGATATTATAACTACGAGAAAAGCTAACAAATTAAAAACGCCTAAAATGCAAATTAAAGAAAATCAAAAAGATAAAACCTATTAAATAAACGCTATCACTATATTTAAAGTGATGAACGTTTAAAATCTAAAACGTACGTTTAAATTAAAATCTATGCGACGTACAAAATAAAAAGTGAAACTAAATCAGTATTAACCCTAAAAATATGAAAATGATGTTTTTACAAACCTAATGATATAAGAAAATATTTAGAAAAAGAAAATTATTTTTATAACTAATTATCTAATTAAAAACTATTTTTAACTATTAATTAATTACCTAAAATACAAGAAAATAGGAAATTAGACTAGAAAAATAAGATTAACACTTGGAAAGTCTAAAATATCAAAATAGACTTTTCAAAACTATTTTTGTATTTTTGTGACTATTTTTCTATTTTCTAGGAATTTTAAACTATTAAATACTAATTAAATTGCTAAAAATTACCAAATAAACTATGAAAAATATGGAAAATTACTTTTTTCACTTTTTATATTTATCTAGACTTAAGAAAATTGAAAAGTTATTTTTTTGAACCTTTTTCTAATTTTTTGTATTAAATGCTATTTAAAAAGGCTTAAAAACTAATAAAAATCAAGAAAAATAGTAAAACAGCAGAGAAAAATCTGAAAATTTCAGGAAAATTCTAAAATTATATTAAGAAGCTATGAAAATTGGAAAAACAAGCACTTATGTGGAGAAATAAGCAACTGATCTCACAAGTGCTTATAAATAAGCACTAAAATAAGCCAAAAGCTCACCAAAAGCTACCCCACTGATACAGAAGCTATAATAAGCTAAATATACCCTAATGCACTTAAAATCAACAGGCTATAACTACTTATAAGCAATATTTCACAGATTTGATGTTTTTGATTTTAAGCTAAGAACAGTTTTGGTGTCACTTTGCAGACCAGAAATAAGCACCAAAATAAGCTACAAACCAAAATCCAACTATTGATATCTCAACTAGACCTAAGTGGCTATTCAAATCCAAAGTACCAGACCTTTAACAGGTTTATACAAGCTCAGTGCAAGCTTGTTAAAAATCTGAGAAACCACTCAGTATTAGCTGAGTGGTGCAGGGCAGAAAGTGCCAAGTTTGAGCTTATGCAGAAGCTAATTCAGAGAGCTTAAAGCAAAAACAGATATTAGATCTTGGAAACCACCTAGAGGACTACTTGTATCCCAAAAATCAGAACTTAAAACCCTTTTATGAAACCTGTGGAGAAGCTGCAATATCTGCACAATTCCAACTTTTTGACATTTTGACTTTTTGAAAACCAGATAAGAGTTGACTTTGGTGAAGTTTTAATCCAATTTAATGACTGATTATGGTTTGTTATGATGTAATGAAGCTATTACAACCTTGGTTAATGACTTCTAAACACAAAATGAATGACTTGCTCTTTAAAAAATCCAACAGTGACCTGTCTGATTCAAGTTATATGGTTTTTTGACTTTTGTGGTTTTGCAGACATAAACTAAGACAGATATGAGTTGATTATGACTCAGCAAGCATGAACTAACAGAAGTTATACACTGAATACACCTTAATCACCTTTTAAACTACAAATCCAAACACCCTTTAGTCAACAGTTTGTGACTAAAAATTGATCCAAACTCTAAACTACCACATGATAATGATCCAAATCAGTTATATTAACTCAAATACACCCTAATAAACAGCTTAGAACCAGTGGTGATTACAAATGAAGATTATACTAAGAATCTTGAAAATTACTTACAAAGGTCCACAACCACAATGGTTTGCACAAACAACCAGTGATCCTCTAACCTATCCAAACCCCTAACCTAGCTCAATATCAACCCACATCCATAGCTGCTTCACCCATTTCCATTTCCTTTGCCATTTTTGACCCTGTTTGACTTTCTTTGACCAGTTTCCAAATGTGCTTAAAACTGGAGTTTAAGCTTATAAAAAGCTTTTATAAGCTTGTAAAAACTATTTAGAGCTGAGAAATGAGATGTTTGAAGCTTGTAAACAAGACTTATATTTGGAAATTTGCAACAGTGGACATAAACTGAGAATGTTAAACACAAACTGATATTAATACTTAAATTGAGTTTCAATACACTTAAAAGCTTTAACTTGATACAAAATGACAAAAGATTACAAGTTTCCTGCTAAATTAACACTTTAAGATAAAAACGACATATTTTTGGAAATTAAAAACTAGAAGACTCTTGCATTTGCTCCCATTGCTTCTCTTTTATAACCCAAAGCCTTTCTCTTTCATCTCTGAGCATTTCCCAACAATTTCTGGCCATTGGATGCCTTGGAATGATCTCAACCGTTTAAAAATGATTTTGGCGCCAAATCTTCTTATAAGCCAGTGGGGGTGATATGGTTGGTGAAAGGGCATTAAATGATCCTTGGATGTATGCTGAGGAGGGGGGGGACATGGTGAGGTGAGAAGGAGGCTGGGTTGGTGGTGTTGGTGGCTGGGCATGGTGGAGTAGCAGACAGTGGGAGGGAATTGTGGGAAAGGGGATGGGTTTGACTGGTCTTTTGACCAGTGGGGTTAATATCAAAAGGGGGGGGTTCAATTTGTATTATGACAGGGGGTCCAAAAGGTGTGAAAGGGTCATAATGGGTTTAAAGGGTTTTAAATACCAAGGGACCTTTTATGTAATTTCTGAATTTGAGGGACCTAAACTGCCAATCTTGCAAAGTTGCTTCAAGGGACCATAATTGACAATCTCAATAAGTATAAGGACCAATGTTGCCATTTTGCAATTTTCCGGGGGCCATTTCTGCCAATTTTGAAAGTTGAAGGACCAAACTTGTAATTTCTCAAACTTTTTGATATTTTCCACCAAAGGACTAAATTTGATAACTTTTGATTTTAAAAGGACCTTTGGTGATTTATACTTTTGAAATTCGGGCTCAGGGACTATTTTTGACAATTTTGAAACTTGGGGGACTGAAACTGCAATTTTTGCAAAATTGATATGTTTTTCATCTGATTTTGATATTTTTGCATTTGAAACACATAAAACACTGATTTGTGATATTTTGATCATTTAGATGTGTTTCTGAGTGTTTTCAGATGATTTTGCAGTTTATTTTATACAAAAATGATGAGTATTTACACACTCATCAATCCCCCACACTGAGATATTGCTAGTCCCTAGCAATGATTTGAGAAAACATAATGGATTTTAAACTCTTTACCAAAAGCCATTACTTCTGGAGTAGCCAAATGTTTTAGTTCAAGTAAGAACCATGGTACACCGATAACCATGTGATTTTGAGCAAACCACCAGCTTTCAACGGATTTGATTTTGTCTTTACCAGAAGCCGTACCCTTCTGGACTAGCCAACTCTTAGATAAATTATCAGAATTATCTTTGGTGAGCTGAATACCAATTATGGTTTTTCCACTGCCTTTACCACAAGCCATAAACTTGCGGGCTAGCCAACTCATTATCTTTTGAGGATGATGGGGAGCTGAAGAACCATACAATTTTGGGCAAATTGCAAGCCATATAAACGGATTTGAGAAATCTTTACCAAGAGCCGTTTGCTCCTGGATTAGCCAATCCTTTTGTCTTACAGACATGGCGGACTGATAACCTGATGAGAAAGTGTAGAACACTTACTCCAAAAAAATTTTTGGCCAAAAATGGGGGGATTGGGCGGTATAATTACATGATAAAATTCGTGAGAATCCCCCCCACACTAGAGATGAATATTGCCCTCAATATTCAAAGTACCGGCGGTTATGCCGAAACAAAGAACGTGAAAGGGAAATACTACGGCCATCATTTAGAAAGAAGATTTTTTTTTTTTTTTTTTTTTTTTTGGAAACATGTGGGCAACCCCCCCACACTAGGGTGGTAGAAAGAGGTGAGAAGACAGAAATATGGGTGAAAACCCATATGGTATGCTACTGTTTTTGATTCCCGAGTCGCTAGCTTGACTCGGTCCCCGCATTCATTGGTTCATGGGGAAAGTTTGTAAGTCCGGGACAACCATGGATGGAATGTCCTCTCCAAAATAATGCTTCACTCGATGACCATTCACTTTGAAATTAGGACCATCGGGTTGAGATAACTCAATGGTACCATAAGGATAAACCTTAGCAATGGTAAATGGACCAGACCAACGGGACTTGAGCTTTCCCGAGAAAATCTTCAATCTTGAATTGAAAAGAAGGACTCGATCACCAATGTTGAAAACGCGGTTCTTAATTTTTGAGTCATGAATCTTCTTTGTCTTTTGTTTATAGATCAAAGAGTTCTCGTAAGCTTGATCACGGAGTTCATTTAATTCATTCATTTGAACTTTCCGATGATCACCCGCTGTCTGAATGTCGAAATTAGCATGCTTCAAGGCCCAGTATGCCTTGTGCTCGAGCTCAACTGGAAGATGACATGCCTTCCCGTACACCAGCTTGTATGGAGTGCACCCGATGGGTGTTTTGTAGGCTGTACGGAAGGCCCAGAGTGCGTCATCTAATCTATCCGACCAAGAGGCACGGTTTTCGCCAACCGTCCTCTCCAAGATTCTTTTAATCCCCCGGTTAGAAACTTCCACTTGCCCACTTGTTTGTGGGTGGTACGCAGTAGAGGTACGGTGAGTTACACCATACTTTTGCATGACTCTTGCAAATTGGTCATTGCAGAAGTGCGTACCACGATCACTGATTATGGCTCGTGGAGTTCCAAACCTAGCAAATAAGGATTTCAAGAATTTCACCACAACTCGGGCATCGTTGGTGGGTAAAGCTTTAGCTTCAACCCATTTTGACAAGTAGTCAACGGCCACGAGTATGTACTTATTTCCGTGAGAAGAAGGAAATGGCCCCATAAAGTCAATGCCCCATATGTCAAATATCTCACACACTTGAATGGCGTTTTGCGGCATTTCATTCCTTTGTGAAATATTCCCGTGACGTTGACAAGCGTCACAGGTTTTGACGAATTCATGGGCATCCTTGTAGATCGTGGGCCAATAGAATCCCGAATCAAACACCTTCTTGGCGGTGTAGTTGGGGCTATGATGTCCCCCAGTAGGTCCAGAATGGCAAGCCTTGAGAATGTCAATAGCTTCCTGACCATACACACATCGCCGGATGACTTGATCCGCACAAATCTTAAACAAGTAGGGGTCGTCCCAGAAATAATGTTTCACATCTTTAAAGAATTTATTTTTCTGTTGGGACGACATCCCTTTCACAACAAAGTTACCCGCATGGTAATTTGCAAAGTCAGCAAACCATGGGGTCGAAGGATCTCCACGAAAAGAAACCACATTGAGTGTTTCGAGAGGAAAAGTTTCATTGATTTCCTTTTTCTCGAACACATTCTGGTGAGGGTTCTCTAATCGGGAGAGATGATCAGCAGCCAGGTTCTCAGCTCCTTTTTTATCACGAATGATGATATCAAATTCTTGTAGGAGGAGAACCCAACGAAGCAATCTCGGCTTTGCATCCTGTTTCGCAAAGAGATATTTGAGTGCCGAGTGATCCGTATACACCACGCATTTGGTCAAGATGAGATATGGCCGAAACTTCTCAAACGCATACACCACCGCTAATAATTCTTTTTCCGTAGTGGTGTAATGGGTCTGAGCTTCAGTCATAGTTTTGCTCGCGTAGTGGATTGGCTGGAAATGCTTGGTTTTGCGTTGCCCCAAGACTGCACCGATTGCAAAATCACTTGCATCGCACATAAGCTCGAAGGGTAAATCCCAGTCGGGGGCAACTAGAATGGGTGCTTCCGTAAGCTTTTTCTTAAGTGTTTCAAAAGCTTTGATGCACTCAGGAGAGAAGATAAAAGGAGCATCTTTTTCGAGAAGATGGGTCATAGGCCGAGCGATTTTAGAGAAATCTTGAATAAATCTACGATAAAACCCGGCATGACCTAGAAAACTCCTAATACCTTTGACAGTAGTAGGATGAGGTAGTTTAGCAATGACATCGACTTTTGCTCTATCTACCTCGATCCCGTTCTTAGAAATCTTATGGCCGAGGACTATGCCCTCTTTGACCATAAAGTGGCTCTTCTCCCAGTTTAGACATAGATTGGTGTCTTCACACCTTTTAAGCATTTTGTCTAAGTGGGAGAGACAAGTCTGAAATGAGTCCCCAATGACCGAGAAGTCATCCATAAACACCTCCATAGTTTCCCCGATCATGTCGTGGAAAATAGCCATCATACAACGTTGGAACGTGCCAGGAGCATTGCATAAGCCAAAAGGCATACGTCTATAGGCAAACGTCCCGTATGGGCAGGTGAATGTGGTTTTCTCTTGATCCAGCGGATCAATGGGGATCTGAAAGTAACCTGAGAAACCATCAAGGAAACAATAGTACTCGTTCCCTGCTAATCTCTCAAGCATCTGGTCCATGAAGGGTAGAGGAAAATGGTCTTTACGGGTGGCATCATTTAACTTGCGATAGTCAATGCACACACGCCACCCCGTAACCAATCGAGTTGGAATCAACTCGTTTTCTTCATTTGTGACAACAGTAATGCCACCCTTTTTTGGAACGCAATGAATCGGGCTAACCCAAGGACTATCAGAGATCGGGTAAATTAGACCGGCATCAAGAAGTTTGAGAACCTCTTGTTTGATAACCTCGTGAATCTTAGGATTCACCCTTCTCTGACTTTGGACTGCTGGCTTGAAGTCATCCTAAATTAAGATTTTGTGAGTACAAAACTCAGGGTTGATACCCTTTATATCGGAGAGTTTCCAAGCAATTGCTTGCTTGTGTGACTTCAAGACCTTTATGAGAGCAGTTTTCTCCTCCTCAGTCAAGTCTTTAGCAATAATGACGGGTAATTTATCATCACCCTCCAAGAATGCATACTCGAGATGAGGAGGAAGGTCCTTTAGTTCAACCTCGGGAAATTCTTCAGTGGACGATTGCACTGATTTGATTTCCTCAATTGTGATCTCTTTCGGAGGGAGTGAAGATAATGGATCTTCGTTAAGCAACTGCTCAAGATAGAGAATATCCCCCTTCGAATCATAAACACCATCAATTCCAGGCGGAATTGATTCATCAGTAGCCAGAAATTCATCGATCTCTTCCAGAAGGAAGTCACCTCCCTCAAACGGAGTGAGAGAGGGGGAAGAGTCGGCAATGATAGGTTGAGGAGATGTGGTGGAATTGGAATTCTCACTCACAGAATTATGAAGATAACCAAGAAACTCTTGAGAGTACTCCTCTGAAGCAATGTCAATTAAATCGACTCGATTAATTGATTCAGTATCATAATTTGAGGAGTACCTCGAAGTCTGATCGAGGTTAAAAGTAACAGCTTCGTTACCCACACGCAAAGTGATCTCTTGCTCAAATACATCGATAAGAGCACGGCCAGTTCTCAGGAATCCCCGCCCAACAATGAGAGGAACTCGAGGATCAGCATCGAAATCAACGACTACAAAGTCAGCTGGGAAGTGGAACTTTCCTACTTTCACGAATACATCCTCGGCAATGCCGAGAGGACGCGAGATAGAACGATCTGCAAGCTCGAGAGTCATGCAGGTAGGAATAAGTTCCGGAAGAGACAGTTGCTTCCATACTGAATACGGCATCAGATTGATGCTTGCACCAAGATCGGCAAGAGCAAAGCATTCAATCATCCCAGGAAAAACACAAGGAAGAAGAAATTTTCCGGGATCTCCAAGCTTCTCGGGAAGCTTTTTTAACAAGACTGCTGAGCAATTCTCATTCAAAGGAGTCTTAGCCATTTCAAATAGCTTTTCTTTGTTGCTCAGCATATGTTTTAGAGTAGATGCAAACTTTGGCATTAACATGATGGCATCCGCGAAGCTTATGTCAAAGTGAAGTTCTTGGAAAATCTGAAAGAATTTTTCCATCTGATGACTAGCTTTCTCGCGGAGCTTTTGCTCATGTAACCGTGAGGGATAAGGAAGAGAAGATTTGGATTTCTGATTCTCAACAGGAGCTACAGGAGGTTCAAAAATAACTCCTTGATTTGACTTGGGTTGCTGGACCACTTGAGGTTGGACTACCGAAGGTTGGACATGTGCGGTACTTCGTGGACTTGAATAATGCACCTTGTCCATTGTTTCCTTGGTAACTTGACTAAATGCCACAGGAGGAGGAGGCATAGGAGTCGTAGGTCCATTGTGTTTTGGAGGTTCGCTTTCCACTACCTTCGGGATAGAAGAAGAAGAAGAGGTAGTAGGAACAGCAGGTCCAGCATATGAAGCACCACTTCGGGTTGTGATCGCCTTTGCATCGCCCCTCGGATTAGCGATCGTGTTGCTAGGTAGAGTACCTGAGCCCGAGGGTCGATCATTTAAAGACTTCTTGATGTCAGAAATTTGGCTGACCAACAACCGATTCATTTCCTCTTGGGATTTCATGAATTGTTTCAATAACTCATCAGATGATGGTCCAGTTGGAACAATAGCTTGAGTTTGCACAGGGAAATTCTGGCCCCTATTGTTAGGATTAGGGCCTTGATTCTGAAAATTCCCTTGATTATTGCCATGATAATACCCTGGGTTGAAATTTCCCTGACCTGGGTTTCTATTGTAATTTCCTTGATTGTGGAAATTTTGATTCTGATTCTGAAAACCGTTGTTAGGATTGAAATGACCTTGGTTTTGAAAACCTTGGTTTGGTCTGTTTTGATTCTGATTACGGTTTTGATTTTGATTGAAACCGGGAGGTCCAGAGTAGTGGTTAGGACGGTGGTTCGGGTCTACAGGAGCACGATATTGATTGCCTCCTTGATTAGACATCCCGCCCACAGCATTGGCTTCAAAGGGGTTACCGTCGGTGGCCATACAGTTATAGTAAGCATGGGGGCCACCACAGGTAACACAGACTTCCACTTTCTTAACTTCAGCAGGAGGTGAAGTTTGTGGAAAAGAGACTTTCTTCTGATTGGAGAGAACCAAAGCTTGAATAGCTTCCGTGAGTTTATCAATCTTAGCATCGGTGCTAGACTGACTCACGGGCGATGAAGAAGAAGAAGGTCCAACACTGACTTGGGAAACAACCGGCTTGCTTCGTGCAGTGCGGACTTTAGACTTGTTTTCGATAATCGCCAAAGCTTCTTTGACAGTTTTGCTTAGGAAATTTCCTCCCGCGGAGGAATTGAGAGAATCTTGATCAGATTGACTCACTCCATTGTAGAAAGTGTCGAGTTGCATCAACTCGGAGAAACCGTGGTGAGGACATTTGCGAAGCAATTCCTTAAAACGATCCCACGATTCACTGAAGGATTCATCAAACTTCTGAGTGAACTTGATGATTTCATTTTTAAGACTCGTGGTCTTGGAAGGTGGATAGAATTCATTCACAAATTTCTTCACCAGATCTTCCCATGTCTCTATTGATTTAGGGGGTTGTTTTTCAAGCCAAATCCGGGCTTGCCCCTCAAGAGAAAACGGGAATAGAAGAAGCTTAACAGCATCAGAAGGGACATTCTTATACTTGATGGTAGATGCAATCTTGTTAAACCATCTTATATGAGCATGAGGATCATCCCGCTCAAAACCGTAGAACTGATTTGAAGTTACAAGATTCAGTAACCCGGTCTTGAGTTCAAAATTTTCAGCCACGATGGCTGGCACAACGATAGCATCTCCATACCCGTCGATGGGTGCCTGGAGAAGCTCACACATAGGAATCTCATCCGCCATGATAGCGGAAGTAGTGTGAACAGTCCGGATCTCAGATCCGACTGATGGAGCAGAAAGTCTACGAACACGCCTTCTTGGAATCTTGACAAGCTCACGAAATGGGCTTACAGATCTAGAAGAGCGAGTGCGCATACACAAGAGTTAACTCTAAGGAGACTCAGAGTTAAGGAGAGAAATGGAATTATGAAAATCTTTCAGATGAGAATGAGAATTATGAAGACGTTTTGTAAAAATCAGGGTGAGAAGAATCTTTATGGGTTTTCTGGTTCTGAAACGTCGATATCACAACAAAATCAATTAACACAAAATCGAGGCAAAACAACAGTGAACTTAACCAATAATCCAAGATGAATGGCTTCTTTAAAAAAGGTACACCAATCACACGGACACAAAGGCAAGTTTTATATCTTTAGTTCGGGAACTTATTATGGTCGCACCCCCAGTTAGGTAGTGCACTGCCTTGGTTTTCGGTGGTAATCTTTTAAGTTGTTAATTATTAGAAAAAACGACGATTCTTTTTGTATTTTTATTTTTGATACATATATCGAAACAAAAGAGAAAAATATTTTTGTGTTTTATACGTTTTTGCTTGTTTTTGGGTTTTTTGGATTTTTTAGAAGAAAATATGGATATATATATATATATATAGAAGATAGATGATGGATGATATAAACAAAGAGTGAGGATTCAAACAACTAATCTGCTAAAACGGGAGATAAATCAGCACAGCTCCCCGGCAGCGGCGCCAAAATTTTGATCGGCGCAAAACAGTCAAGTCTAAAAGACTAAAAACTGCTCAAGCACTAATGCAATTAAGATCAGAGGAGTATAGAGTCTCCCCGGGTCGTTATGTCCCAGCGAGCTATGCAATGGATAAATCAACGTCTAGTAATCGAGAAGTTTGAACAGAAAAAGGATTATGAATGATACTATAACTACGAGAAAAGCCAACAAATTAAAAACGCCTAAAATGCAAATTAAAGAAAATCAAAAAGATAAAACCTATTAAATAAACGCTATCACTATATTTAAAGTGATGAACGTTTAAAATCTAAAACGTACGTTTAAATTAAAATCTATGCGACGTACAAAATAAAAAGTGAAACTAAATCAGTATTAACCCTAAAAATATGAAAATGATGTTTTTACAAACCTAATGATATAAGAAAATATTTAGAAAAAGAAAATTATTTTTATAACTAATTATCTAATTAAAAACTATTTTTAACTATTAATTAATTACCTAAAATACAAGAAAATAGGAAATTAGACTAGAAAAATAAGATTAACACTTGGAAAAGTCTAAAATATCAAAATAGACTTTTCAAAACTATTTTTGTATTTTTGTGACTATTTTTCTATTTTCTAGGAATTTTAAACTATTAAATACTAATTAAATTGCTAAAAATTACCAAATAAACTATGAAAAATATGGAAAATTACTTTTTTCACTTTTTATATTTATCTAGACTTAAGAAAATTGAAAAGTTATTTTTTTGAACCTTTTTCTAATTTTTTGTATTAAATGCTATTTAAAAAGGCTTAAAAACTAATAAAAATCAAGAAAAATAGTAAAACAGCAGAGAAAAATCTGAAAATTTCAGGAAAATTCTAAAATTATATTAAGAAGCTATGAAAATTGGAAAAACAAGCACTTATGTGGAGAAATAAGCAACTGATCTCACAAGTGCTTATAAATAAGCACTAAAATAAGCCAAAAGCTCACCAAAAGCTACCCCACTGATACAGAAGCTATAATAAGCTAAATATACCCTAATGCACTTAAAATCAACAGGCTATAACTACTTATAAGCAATATTTCACAGATTTGATGTTTTTGATTTTAAGCTAAGAACAGTTTTGGTGTCACTTTGCAGAC
Organism: Chrysanthemum seticuspe; assembly: GCA_019973895.1. Taxonomy (NCBI): domain Eukaryota; kingdom Viridiplantae; phylum Streptophyta; class Magnoliopsida; order Asterales; family Asteraceae; genus Chrysanthemum; species Chrysanthemum seticuspe. Next base: position 75,105,278 of record BPTQ01000002.1, read on the forward strand.
CAGAAATAAGCACCAAAATAAGCTACAAACCAAAATCCAACTATTGATATCTCAACTAGACCTAAGTGGCTATTCAAATCCAAAGTACCAGACCTTTAACAGGTTTATACAAGCTCAGTGCAAGCTTGTTAAAAATCTGAGAAACCACTCAGTATTAGCTGAGTGGTGCAGGGCAGAAAGTGCCAAGTTTGAGCTTATGCAGAAGCTAATTCAGAGAGCTTAAAGCAAAAACAGATATTAGATCTTGGAAACCACCTAGAGGACTACTTGTATCCCAAAAATCAGAACTTAAAACCCTTTTATGAAACCTGTGGAGAAGCTGCAATATCTGCACAATTCCAACTTTTTGACATTTTGACTTTTTGAAAACCAGATAAGAGTTGACTTTGGTGAAGTTTTAATCCAATTTAATGACTGATTATGGTTTGTTATGATGTAATGAAGCTATTACAACCTTGGTTAATGACTTCTAAACACAAAATGAATGACTTGCTCTTTAAAAAATCCAACAGTGACCTGTCTGATTCAAGTTATATGGTTTTTTGACTTTTGTGGTTTTGCAGACATAAACTAAGACAGATATGAGTTGATTATGACTCAGCAAGCATGAACTAACAGAAGTTATACACTGAATACACCTTAATCACCTTTTAAACTACAAATCCAAACACCCTTTAGTCAACAGTTTGTGACTAAAAATTGATCCAAACTCTAAACTACCACATGATAATGATCCAAATCAGTTATATTAACTCAAATACACCCTAATAAACAGCTTAGAACCAGTGGTGATTACAAATGAAGATTATACTAAGAATCTTGAAAATTACTTACAAAGGTCCACAACCACAATGGTTTGCACAAACAACCAGTGATCCTCTAACCTATCCAAACCCCTAACCTAGCTCAATATCAACCCACATCCATAGCTGCTTCACCCATTTCCATTTCCTTTGCCATTTTTGACCCTGTTTGACTTTCTTTGACCAGTTTCCAAATGTGCTTAAAACTGGAGTTTAAGCTTATAAAAAGCTTTTATAAGCTTGTAAAAACTATTTAGAGCTGAGAAATGAGATGTTTGAAGCTTGTAAACAAGACTTATATTTGGAAATTTGCAACAGTGGACATAAACTGAGAATGTTAAACACAAACTGATATTAATACTTAAATTGAGTTTCAATACACTTAAAAGCTTTAACTTGATACAAAATGACAAAAGATTACAAGTTTCCTGCTAAATTAACACTTTAAGATAAAAACGACATATTTTTGGAAATTAAAAACTAGAAGACTCTTGCATTTGCTCCCATTGCTTCTCTTTTATAACCCAAAGCCTTTCTCTTTCATCTCTGAGCATTTCCCAACAATTTCTGGCCATTGGATGCCTTGGAATGATCTCAACCGTTTAAAAATGATTTTGGCGCCAAATCTTCTTATAAGCCAGTGGGGGTGATATGGTTGGTGAAAGGGCATTAAATGATCCTTGGATGTATGCTGAGGAGGGGGGGGGGGACATGGTGAGGTGAGAAGGAGGCTGGGTTGGTGGTGTTGGTGGCTGGGCATGGTGGAGTAGCAGACAGTGGGAGGGAATTGTGGGAAAGGGGATGGGTTTGACTGGTCTTTTGACCAGTGGGGTTAATATCAAAAGGGGGGGGGGTTCAATTTGTATTATGACAGGGGGTCCAAAAGGTGTGAAAGGGTCATAATGGGTTTAAAGGGTTTTAAATACCAAGGGACCTTTTATGTAATTTCTGAATTTGAGGGACCTAAACTGCCAATCTTGCAAAGTTGCTTCAAGGGACCATAATTGACAATCTCAATAAGTATAAGGACCAATGTTGCCATTTTGCAATTTTCCGGGGGCCATTTCTGCCAATTTTGAAAGTTGAAGGACCAAACTTGTAATTTCTCAAACTTTTTGATATTTTCCACCAAAGGACTAAATTTGATAACTTTTGATTTTAAAAGGACCTTTGGTGATTTATACTTTTGAAATTCGGGCTCAGGGACTATTTTTGACAATTCTTGAAACTTGGGGGACTGAAACTGCAATTTTTGCAAAATTGATATGTTTTTCATCTGATTTTGATATTTTTGCATTTGAAACACATAAAACACTGATTTGTGATATTTTGATCATTTAGATGTGTTTCTGAGTGTTTTCAGATGATTTTGCAGTTTATTTTATACAAAAATGATGAGTATTTACACACTCATCACAACCCGAATTATCCCTTTCTTCTGTTTTTATTTCATTTCTGTTGGGTTTTGTGTTTTCTAACCATTTTTGCAGGAGAAAGGAAGTAATTACTGCTGCAGTTGCTGATCTGAACAGAGTTACGGCGTAACTTATATTGGTGATTACGCCGCAACCAACATTTTAGCAACAGAATTCTTGACGCATTACCAATTACGGCATAATTCCATCTCAGTGGTTATGCCGTAACTATTTTCTTCACAACTTATACCAGGTTTTGCCAGTTATGGCGTAACTCTCTCGTAGGAGTTACGACGTAACTCTCCTCTGCTTTAATTCTTTCATTTTAAAACACGGTAACCTTGTATTAGTTTTAAATGAAATTTGTGGGTGTGTTCCCTGTAAACCCTCACGAGACATCACTCGTCCACTTGGGACACCAAGTGGTTTAAAAGACTTGTTGCATTCGCTAAATGAAACCGTGATTCCTACGAAAGTGAGTTAGGTTTGCTTTTCATTTTAATTTTTCTTTTTTAGAATTATGCTTGTTGGTATTGTGATTTCAGGGATTGAAGTTTGTTCATGACGCTTAAACGAAGGCACGATTCTTTCTCGTGGGCCTTCTTCTTTTTGGAGCAAATTTCAGGGAAGTTCTCGCTCTAATTCTACCTTTCTCTTCAACTTTATTTTAATGCCTAGTACAAAAGGGACTTTGTACAATTCAAGTGGGGGGACGGGAGTAGAATTATATCTTGAACTTTATTTCGCCCTCATTTTTCTAGTTTATTTTGAAAAATTATGCTATTTTTAAAATTTTGACATGTTTTTCCGAACCTAACTAGATTAGACCTAAGCCGAGCACATACAACCCTTGATATTACATGGTGAGATTAGCCTTATCCGTTTCCAATATTTTACCCCAAATCCACCAAATTATGAGTGTGCCGGTAGCTTGTAAACTTTAGAACTTGGCCTTTGCATCATTTCGAGACGATAGACGAGGTATGTTGAGTTAGCTCGATGTATTTGGACTTTTCAGTTTTAGAAGGCAGTATTATAGGATTATCACCAAAACAGCCTAACATTGTGAGTCTATCGATTAGTCACCTCGACTTTTCGACCCCCATGTGAAACCCTTTTGTTGCACTCCCCTTTAGCGCAAGATACCCCTAGATACACCCTTCTGAGCCATCCCTTTCATTTTGTCAACCCAATATATTGTTTCGTTACACCCTTACACCTTAGCCTACCCTTTAGTCTTTATTTGTAATTGGGAAGTCATCATTTGCCTAAGTTCAAGGTTCGAGTGGAAAGGTTTGGAAATCACGCTTTCATCGGCAACAATTATGAAGATCATTGAAGACCCCCTGAATTCCCGTTGTTCATCTCAAGTGGGGGGATGTTATGTTATTATGTTATGTTCAAAAAAAAAATGTGATTCGAAAAAAAAGAAAAAAAAAGAAAAGGGTTGATTGATTTATGTAAAGTGCGATGTTATAAGCACTATAGTATGAGCTTTATTGTTTAGTATCGAGGAGGCCACCTCGGTCACATTAGAAGATTGGAGTTGGAGTTATACCAACTGAAGAAGAAAATGTAGTGTGCCCATCACGATGTCCTCTAATGACACATCTACCTTGCATTTCATGATCCGGTCTCTAGACTTCTAAGCTTGAACTTTGGGCGGACGGTAAGTGGTGATGACTTAGTTATAGATATAGACTACCTGCTTGTTTTTCATTTTACACCAATTATATATCCCATGTCTTATCCTACCCTTTAGTCATGAAGTATGTCTAGGTGATGCAGCGAGCAATCTTTGGTGTCTTGGCCATAGATTTGGTCATGTATCATTGATTTTGTCCACTTATCCGTGACATGTTAGTAATGACGAGTCACCCCTTAACCTTTGTCGTGTCTACCCATATTGCCTTCGAGAATTGTTTAGCCCTTAACTCTAGTGGTGGAGATTTGTGTAACCGCCAAGCTTATGATAGAATACATGCTATAACTGTGTGATTGAGTGATCATCCCGAAATTGACACTTAGAATAGTTGAGAGATTTGAGTGTTTGTTCCCCTTTCGTGAGGTGTTCGGCTTTGTTTTATTCTAGCATAAGGGATTTTTAAACTCATATTTTCCAGGTTTTGGGAGATATATTTTTAGGAATCTATCTAATAAGGTCTACTTAAGGGCAAGTAGAGTTCAAGTGGGGGGATATTTGATAACATCAAATAGTCCTGAATATTAAGTGTCAATTTCCCCCAATAATGTTCATTATTTATATCATTTATATGGATTTACGCTTGTTTTCCACTTTCAGATAAATTACGAGAATTGGAGCTAAAGAGACGCGGATATGGAAACATTACTAAACATTTATCACAGTATGCCTATTTTGAAGAAGTTACGGCGTAACGCCTCTCTCACATTACGCCGTAACTATTGCGTGACCCTGAATACCAACTTATCAAGAGGTTACGACGTAACTCTTCCCAAAGGTTACGACGTAACTCCATTAGGTCAAAAGAGGTTCCACGCCTCTTTTATTTACGCCGTAACTACTGCATCACTTACGACGTAACCGAATTTATTGAAGACTACGGCGTAACCACTTATAAGGTTATGCCGTAACTAGCAGATCTAGTGCATTTACGAAGAAATAGAAGGTTATGGCGTAACTCCTCTATTGGTTACGCCGTAACCAAAACCTGGCCTACAAATACCCCACGAATTCCAGAATTTCAAAGCATCCCATTCGACACACAACACTCTGAGAATGTGGGAAAAAGCTCAAGGCAGGTCTAAGGGAGCATACGGAGTTGTTTCCAAGGGAGAAGTCACACCATTACGATAAGCTTTAGCGTTTTATATTTATTTTACTTTCAATTCATGTATTTCATACCTTTGAATATTGAATTGATTTGCATGAGTAATATGAGCGGCTAAGCACCCTTTGGTGCTAGCCTAGTTATGATTCCTTAATTGTTTTGTTTGCGTTTACCTTTACTTCCGTACAATTATTTCTAAGTGTATGAATGCATAGTTCTTTGGTAGTCACCCTTGGTTCGGTAGTTTTGAATGGCGGTAGAGGCCAATTACCTAGGAGATATGACCAACTGACCCTAGATGAGTGGACTGAGATGGGAAGGGTAAGATATGACCAACTGACGACCCTTTCTACTTGTGTGATTTGACCAACTGATCACCTGTCGTTTGGATGAACTTAAGAATTGCGGGGTGTAGTGTCTAAGTTCCTAACGGCCGGGCACTCACTATTTAGAATCTAGCATGTAGCGGTACTTAATGACTCGGCTTTGGGGACCAGGAACAACATGACTTATGACGGTGCGCCTGATTTCTCCTGTGGTGGCATCTTTGCTGATAGGTTAGGGCGAATTGACCAAATGCTGTCCTCTCGAATTTGACCCCACCTGAAGTAATTGGAAGTAGGTAGACGTAGACATAACTAGCTAGGAAGATTGACTAGGTTAGCACCACTATTCCTCTATTGATTTCCCTTTACCATTTATTTGCTTTTATTTTATTCTGCATTAGTAGTTTAATTAATTAAATCCCTATCGAAACGATTATTATTTTGTGACAATTAGACTTAGTAATAATCCAACACACATAGCTCTTGGGACGACCTCGGCTTTACCATTTACTACACTATACACGACGTGGTACACTGCCTGTTAGTGTGTTAGGGTAGACCATAGGTATAGCGAGACACTATAAATATTAAGACCTGGTCAGTAAAACCTACATCAATATTGTAGGTGGAACAGTGAAAAATGGATTTACATCCATTAGTTCAGTGGTGTCCATTCTGCCCATCCTTTTAGCCTCCATGAAGTTTGCAATCTCTATCTCCTCCAGTCTTTTCTTATTAGCAACTTGATCTTCATTGATCTTTCTAGCAACATCTGCATCATGAGCAATTTGAGCTTGTTCTTTCTTTTAAATAATTCTTCTTTGTTGCTCTACACTCTGCACAACTACTTTACCTTTCTTCTTCTTGATTTCTTCCTCTGCAGTGATAATAGCTTGATTAGCAGTGGCAACTTCTTCTACAGTGGGAATGAAATCAATGGTTGCAGTACTGAAAATTTCTTGCTCTAGTTGCTGTTGAGTAACTTCTTGAGTATCAGCTTCCTCAGTACCTTTATTTGAAACACCTTCATCTCCAAAGTCAATTTTCCTCCCCTTGGTTTTAGCATCTGTTTTCCTCCCCTGTTTGGGAGAATTTCCCAAATCTTTATTGAAATCTTTTGAATCACCATCATTAGGTGAGGATGGAGATGATATCACAATCTTTACAGTTTTCCTTTGCTTCAACCCCTGCAACTCTTCCTTCATGGTCTGAATCTCCTCTTTCAAATGTGTAATATACTTGGCATGCTTCTTCTTTACTTGTGCCAAGGCTTGTTCCAGAGATTCAACCTGCTTTGCTAATTTGGTAGAAAGTTCCATCAATTCTATTTGTTGCCCACTGCCCTCAACACTTCCAACTGTGTGACCTGTTGAGAGAGGTGAATCATAGGGCATTAACTCAGATTCCTGCCTAGTTAGACTAGAGTGAAGCCTGGAACCACCACTGCTTGTGCCTAAACCAAAAGGATCAGGTACATGACGTGTTGTAATGGGAGGAGTTGGCTGCTTTTGCCTCCTCTCATAGGTATGAGAAACTGGTGGAGTGTAATCAATGTTTGGAACAGTGATTATGGGTGAGTTTTGTACCTGTGAAATCTTTGCAAGCATTTGAGGAAAAAGAGGTGTAACAATCCTATTGCCATATTTGTTCATGTTTTGAAAAACTTTAGGCTTAAGGCAAGGGATTTTATAAACTCTTGTATGAGGTTGCAGTTGAAATTCATTTAACACTGCTTGCACAAACCTTGGATACATCAAAAACTTTGTAGAACTCTTTACATTGCTTTTCATACTTGTAAAAATATATTTTGACCAATTAAAAATCTTATCAGTAGCTAGACAAACCAAAGGGTAAGCCATTGTTGAACTGAATTGTTCATAAGATGTTTTCTTAGGACTTAGGCAATGTAACAGAGTATGTATTAAAAATCTCCAATGAGGACAGAAACCACTCTTTTTGAAAGTAGCCTTTTTGTCAGTGGTATCATACCCTATGGAAGCAAGATGTTCATGAATTTCTGGCATAGGTAATATGATAATACCATTGAGATCATCCAATTGGAGAATTCTCCTCAAGGATGCCTCAGTAACATCAATAGTTACCTCATCCACAGTGGCTCTAAGAGCATCCACTATTTCATGCGTATCTCTATTTTCAATGGTTATGGACTGAACAGAAGTCCAAAACTGTTTGATTTGAGAGATATAGATTGTGGGATTAAGAAGTAAAGCATACCTTATATGGGTAGTATTTAGAAAGTCCACAATCTGATGAAAAACAGGGCCACTCTTCTCGTTTGACTTTTCCAAGTAGGCCACTTGGTTGTGCTCATCTGCAAAGGTGATTGGTGCCATAAAATCTTTTGATGAAAAATATGTTATGTCAGTAAGAATTGAATAAATAACTCGCCAATTGAGAGAGAAAAATATATAGTGGTTGGGTTTAAGAGGTTTGCGCAAGAAAGAGTATCTAAGGAAAAGATTATCTTTAGAGGATAAATAGCAATTAGGAAAGTAGATAATTTTCTTAAAATTTTACCCTATATATATGGAAAGCAATTTCTCTTCAACGGCTAGTAAAAAAATTGTTACTGACACAACAGTTGTAACGGCTAGATCATCAGTGGCAAAAATAACACTGTCAGTGGAAACAGTCAACTAGCAGTGGTAATTTTTCACAAAGATTTTCAAAGAGCAGTGGTAAAGAAAAACATATGAAAATTTGAACTGCTCTCATTATAGTTTTTAGCAAACTACCAGCTATTAACGGATTTGATATATCTTTACCATGATCCATTTGCTATCGACTAGCCAACTCTTAATCATAAAGAATATGGTGAGTTGATAACCATATAGTTTTTGGTAAACTATCAACCATAAACGGATTTGTTAAGTCTTTACCAGTAGCTGTTTGCTCTGGACTAGTTGATTCTTATGTGCATTAGACATGGTGAATCAATAACCATTTGTTGTGTGTCTCAGATACACACCTTTTATGATCAACTCTCAGCCAAGATTGGTTATGTACCTGCATGTGTTAGTATAACTCAAAGAATATGCATAACTAACTTACTTTAACCAAAATTACTTTTAACCAAGCCACTATTTAAAAATATCTTCCCAAAGTCAACCCGATAATATCTATATTTACTCTTCAACCTACCAAAATAGGAAAAAGTAAATATATTCATTAATGAACCCTTGGGATCGACTTTGCCTATATAAAGGGGCTCGGCACATCATAATCTTTATCAAAAACACATTCAAACTTACAAAATCCCTAAATATCACCATGAGCAATCCTTCCAACATCATTGACATCTCCTCTGATTCTAAGACAGAGTTTTTGATCGCTTCTGAGTCATCATCAGAGGCCTCAGGGTAGGCAGGTTACTTTCCACCATGGGCTGCAAGCACGTCTTCCAATAAGTCAACAAAGAAGACTACCAATCCTGCACCTGTTGCCAGACCTGCACCTTCTCTTGAGTTCTACTCCAGTTCATCTGATGATGATGCTGATGATGAGACCTATTCCTTGTCCAAGAAGTTGCCAAGGGCTCTGACAAAAGCATTGGAAACATCTCTCTCAAACATGAAGCAGATATCCATACCAGAGAAGCCTGCAAGATTACCAAGGCCTCCTCCACAAGTTCTTGGTCTTGCTTGTCCAAGAATGCAGTCAACCTTTGAGAACAAGATGAAGAGAGCACAGAAGAAAAAGCATGACTATGAGGGCAAGGGCAAGAAGCCAATGGAGTAGCTGGTGTAGGATGTAGGGATGTAGGATGTGTTAGATTTTTTATCGTTTCTATTTTGATGATGGCTGAAAGCACTCTCTGTTAGATGTAATGAACCTTTTCTTATGCAATGGAATTTCTCTGTTTTACTGTTTCCACTGTGTGAGTAAATTTTACCACTGCTTGCATTATAGTTTCCACTGTTAGGCATAAATCCTATAAAATTTAGTGGACAACCAATAATACAAGCACTAAGCAACAAAAAATCCAATGTATACAAAGAATCCTTCAAACCTGCATATCACAAGCATAAACCACACACTGAAAGCATTGTTAAGGTTAGTAGTGATTAGTAAATAACTCGAAGTGAATAAAATTTCTGCTGGCGGTGGTTAAAACAGTACTAAGCCACCCACTCAACAAGTCAACTACAAGTCATTTATCATGTCACCAAAGTCAAAGACTTCATTTACTCCTCAACAACTTATACCTTCCCTACATTAACTTACTAAATACAACTTAACTTGTATTAAAGAACCTATAACTCAAAAGCCACTCATATCACACATACTCCAAAAACATTTCTCTCTCAAAAACTTACTTCTCTCCAAAAATCACCATGAGTCATCAAACCCTATCAATGTCTCATCTGACAGCTCATTTTCGAATAGTGTTTAGGATGACAGTGTTTGGCATTTTGTTCTGAACAATCCAGGTAGAGTGAAGAAAGAGGTGTTTGAAGAGGTTTCTTCAAGAAAGAGAACTCATTTGGCCATGAGCACTACCCCTTCAGATGCTGGTCCATTATCACTCTAACCAATGCCTCAGGATGCCATCATCAAAGAGGACAGCTCAGACATAAGTTCCTACGTGTCTCCTTATGAAGAGTCTGATGATGAAACAGCTGAAAGAGTCCTTGTGGTTCCTCCCCTTGCAACAATGCTTCCACCAGAAGAGCTGCAAGTACCACCTTCTCTACCATTGTTGACAGTACCACCACCAGAAGGTCCTTCATCATCCTCACCACCTGTCAGAAGAAATGTGATTGGGCTAGCATGCCCCAAAGTGTATAGGGTGATTGATAGGCGAATGGCGCCTAAAGTGATGCCAGAGTGGGCCTTTCCTAAGAAGCCTTAGGTGGTAGTTGGTGGTTAGGTTGGGGTAGGTTGGGATAGGATGTGAAGCTTGTGTCATCAGTTGGTAGTTGAATGATGTTTTTTGTTTTCTTTTCATGTAATGATGCTGGTTGTTTGTAACAGATGGATGTATCCTCTGCACTCTGTGTGCAAATTTGTTTGATAATAATAAGAATCCATGTGATAAGGTTTTAAAATGTGCCTTTTTGAGGGGTCGTTTAAGCCTTTATTTGATCACTTTTGTACCCATTATTACTTAATATCATTCCTTTTCACTTTTTAGGTATCTTGAAGGCACATTGCTGGAATGACACTTATTCGGACGAAAAGACATGAATATACGAAGAAAATGGTCAAAGTCAAGAATCGAGACACTCAGGCTGCTGGAACTGAAGGGGACGGCGTCAGGTTATACCCGTGACGCCGTCGTAAGATGTTTTGTGACGATACAATAGCCAAATTGATTATATTCAAGCGACGGCATCAGGTTTTAAAAGAGTAGGGTGTCGCAGCTCAGACGTCCTAGATTTGATCCAGACGGCGTCAGAGACTCAAGGCGACAGAGTCAGGGACATAAGGTGACGCCGTCATAATGATAATGTGGCCTAGAAAAAACCTTAATAATGGCGACCCGACGGCGTCACAAATTAAAGGGTGACGCCGTCGCATGTGTAAGCTTATATATAGAATCCGAATTTTTTAGTTTTCAGTGTGTAGTCTTTTGGAGTAAAAAACCTAAACCGAACCAAGGCTGTCTTGTACAGTATTTTAGCGTTCCATACCCTATCTTACATCAAGATAAGTGTTTTACTTCATTAATTTAATTATTCCTTCCTTTGATTATGTGTATGCTTGCATGTTCCCTATGTCCGGCTAATTTACTTGTGTGTTTGCTTAGGTAATATGAAACTTAGTTATTGAATATTGATTGGTTGTTTCTTATCTTAATTGTGATTGGCCTAGTATTGCGATAGGTCATTCGTTGTGTTTATAATGCTTGATTGATCTTTGATGAACCTTAGCTTATAATTGCCTAGAGTAATTGTAGACAAGTCATTCAAAGAATACCTTAGAGTTAAAGTTTATGAATCCTAGAGATTTTGTAGTCATTAACCTTTGGTAGCTTCAAAGAGTTAGGGATAAACGCATACCCTACGACCTTAGAGACACAACGCAATTAAGAATAAGGACGTGACAATTCAACCACCAATAGGAGATAACTAGGGAGTAATAAAGCCTAAGCAAATACATTCTTAACTATCATACGAGCACACAACAATAGACATAGACTACATACACCTTAATTTAGATGATTAGATAAGTAGAAGTAATCGGTAGAAATACCAAACCCCCAAATCCAAACCCCGAGATTCATACCTTTCCATTTCCTAAAAAACATAAAAAAGATAAAAAATAATCTTCCTCAACCCAACCTTAGCGTAGTAACTTCTCACTAGCATTCCTATTCCCCTAGAGAACGATATCAATTCCCGTGGCTTACCCTAGTACTACACTACAACGATTAGGTTCACTGCCTAGGGTGTTGTAAAACTTGCTCGACGAAAAGGAAGTTCCTTTGACCCCGAACGACGCGTGCAGCGCTATCAAGTTTTTGGCGCCGCTGCCGGGGAATAGAATAGCTAGTTAAGAGTCCACCTCATTTAGGTTTCCTTGCTTGATTCCTATCAAGTAAGATTTTTTCTCATTTTTAGCTTCCTCTTAGTCTATCCTCCTTCTTCGTGACCTTTATTAGTAATCCCATCACTTTTCATCATGGAAGGTGATTGCTCATCAACCAACAACCCACCACCAAATAAACCACTTTCAATCAAAAACCAACCCAATAACCAACACAACTGCCAAAACTATTATGTGAGTAGAAACACCAACCTTTAAGATTTGCAAAAGATATTTGATGCACAATTAGGGACGCTATTGAGAAAGTGGTCAGCGCCTCTGTAATTGGCTCCATGATCGACAACAATTCGGAAAATGGCTTAGTAAATAGAAACACGAATGAGGAGGATAGTGCTTATTTCAATCTTTACCCCACTAAGGAAGAGGTTGCTTACCATCAATACATAATCGATAATCCCCGATCACCCATCATTAGGATATGTCCAAAGATTAGGAGAGGAAATCTTTGGAACCTTAAAATTCCTTGTCTGATTGGATATAGGAATGTCGAACATGCTTACATAGATACGGAATCTCCCATTAATGTGATGTCATCAGTTGTATACAATGACATTATGAATGTGCGACTTAAGATTAGGAGAGACCTTAAGTATCCAGGTAGGGTTTGCAACTTTGTGGGAAGGGTCAAGGATGTACACGTCTTTATAGGAAATTTCACCTACCTAGTTGATTTTGTAGTCCTAGAAGACATTGGATGTGTCATTGACTATAGCTTATCCCAAGTAGTGCTAGGAAAACCGTTTGTTGAAACCTCTAAAATGAGCCATAACAAATATGATGGAACGGTTAGGTTTAAGGAAGGGAAGGAGGAGATCACTTATAGGATGCATTGGAAGACGAATGAATACGGCCATCTATCCCTTTTTGAACGAGACAACATTAGAGCTTTTGAGGACAAAAGCAAGGACGATGTTGAGAAAGGTTTTAAATTCATGTGGGAAAGAAGGAGGCTTTATTATAAGAATTGCTTGACCCTAGGGCCTAGGTATAAAGTCGATGAAAATTTTGTCAACATGATAGAATTCTCATTGAGAATGCAAAACGAGACCACGTAGGGCACGAATTCGAGTCTTGCTACAAGACTCATAAATAAAGAAAAGCGCTTCGTGGGAGGCAACCCATGCTTAATTATTTTCTTGTTTGTGTGTCGTGTATCTTTTATTGATTGTTTATTCTCATGTTTAAATTTGTAAAAATGCTTTATTTTGTCTTTAACCTCATCTTAATTACATATAAAGGTATTTTACATAAGGGATAAGTGTAGGGAGGATTATACACGTTTTCAAAAGAAACGTAAACATGAGAATTTCAATTAATTAAAAGATATACATGTGTGTTTGTTCGAGTCAAATGCTTGTATCGAGTCATAATGGATGTTTTGCAGGAAATTTTTCCAGATTCTAAAGATGTAAATTTTCTAGAATTTTTTTCAGAAAATCGCAGACCAGTTTTTGTCAGGATAACCTTACGGCATCAGGATCGCAACCTGACGGCATCAGGAAGGAGCAGAAACAACTGATCACTTTTTCTCGTTTTCTGAGCTACTTATAAATTTTTGGAATTTTCCAGGTCTTAATTTTCCAGAAAATCTGTAAACATCCATTCCACAAGCATTATATCCTAGTTTAGTAGAGTCCTATATATATAATTACCGCTGATTTTACGCGAAGGTTTCATTTGTTTTCTTCAAGTGTGCATGTTTAATTTACCAAGAAGAAGATACATAAGATGAGAAGGAGCTTTTCACGCAAACGTTCTTCTTGAAGAAAGATGTAACCACCACTTCACACGGATCCTACCGAGCTAACCAGGGGAGTACTAGTTTCTTTTGTTTTTAATTACCTTCCATTATCATAACTTTGATACTTTCGGGGAACATTGGGGACAAGGTTCAGTTTAAGTGTAGGGAGGGAAAATAAAACGGGAACTTTGAAACTATGCTAATTCTAGATTATTTGCTTTACCCAATTTCATTTGTGTAATAAACCATGAGAAATATCGGTTAGGGTAATTTTGGCACCAAATTTAAAATTTTTCATGACATATAGGAGTGGGCCATTAGTCTTAATAAAGCGTCTCATGGATAGGAAGTTATATGACTAGCAACCCTTTACCACTTAAATTCCACCCAAAATGTGAGGATCGCCCTTAGATTAGTAGGAATTAAAGCATTCATCTTTAATGCTTAGAGTGTGAACCGGTAGTATAATAGATTCTAGAACTTATTTTGTTATGCATTCTAAGATCGCTAGTAAGACTACACTTGTGTAGTTAGGAATAACTAAATGATAAGAGGCATTAGGATAACCCTTGTTTGATACCCGTAATATAATTACTTCTTCCACATCGGTTGAGTAATTCCCCCCACACCTTTACGTTGTACTCATCTTTAGTATACGATACCCTATTCAACCCCTCAGAGCCTATCCTTTTTCGCGGTTCTCGTGATGTTTCGGTTTTTCGGAATATCAATGAATAGCAATGTTTACAATCCACCCCCAAATGTACACCCAAATCGCCTTAGCCTACCTTGTATGCACTCACGTTTAGTGCATTATTGTTATCACACTTTACCCTTAGTTCAATTATCTAGTTGCTTGCATAAGTTGCTAAGTCGAGTCATATCCTTTGTACACAGTTTTGGGACGATTGGGACTTATGGGAAAAGTTAAATTTTATGAGATGACGGTAAGGGAACGTTAAATTCAAATTCCCTTTATTTGCATAATAATGTACTCCAAGTGTTTTGATCTTTTCAAGTCGGGTCAAATTAGTGTTAGAGTAATAAGAACTCAAGTGTAGGTATGTGCCTATAAAGCCCTATCATTTTGATGTTATCGTAGAGGATGGTAGAGTAAAAGTGTATGAAAAAAAAAGTGTTGAAAAAAAAGTGTTGAAATAAAAAAAAACATATGGGTTACCATCCTACATCTATCTTTAAATTTATGTTTGTTTGTTTCAGTTATCTAGAGTTTAGAGTGTCGAGTCTTGGCTTAGCAACGCCATTCTTCACATGCTTGTAACATAAAGATTTTTGACTTGCCACCACTAAATCGCCTATCCCACCAAACCCTTTGTTTCCCTAGCATAAACCTATCATTATAACCCTTTAAAAGACCTCTTGGATAGTCTTTCCTAGGTGCTTACGCCAAAGCGATGGAGGTTTGATCTAGTCTCAAGCCTATGGTAATCTATGTACTAGGACCGGTTAATGAGTGTTTATCTTCCATTTCCACTTGTTATATTTCATATACACCCGAGAGATGTGAGTATCCAAACACCCTATGTGAGGTGCTAGTATGTAATTTCCATGCTTGTTATGACTTTTGCGGGGCTTATATGTGTTGTGGATCATTCTAAACTAATGCTTCAAGACCTCAACTTATAAATCAATTGGCTAAAAGCACATTTGCTTGAGGACAAGCAAATACCAAGTATAGGGATATTTGATAAGGTTTTAAAATGTGCCTTTTTGAGGGGTCGTTTAAGCCTTTATTTGATCACTTTTATATCCGTTATTACTTAATATCGTTCCTTTTCACTTTTTAGGTATCTTGAAGGCAAATTGCTAGAATGACACTTATTCGGAAGAAAAGGCATGAATATACGAAGAAAATGTCCAAAGTCAAGAATCGAGACACTCAGGCTGCTGGAACTGAAGGGGACGGCGTCAGGTTATACCTTTGACGCCGTCGGAAGATGTTTTGTGATGATACAGTAGCCAAATTACTTATTTTCATGTGACGGTATCAGGTTTTAAAAGAGTAGGGCGTCGCAGCTCAGACGACCTAGATTTGATCCAGACGGTGTCAGAGACTCAAGGCGACGGAGTCACGGACATAAGGTGACGCCGTCATAATGATAATGTGGCCAAGACAAAACTCTAATAACGGCGACCCGACGGCGTCACAAATTAAATGGTGAAGCCGTCGCATGTGTAATCTTATATATAGAATCCGAATTTTTTAGTTTTCAGTGTGTAGTCTTTTGGAGTAAAAAACCTAAACCGAACCAAGGCTATCTTGTTCAGTATTTTAGGGTTCCATACCCTATCTTACATCAAGATAAGTGTTTTACTTCATTATTTAATTATGTCTTCCTTTGATTGTGTGTATGCTTGCATGTTCCCCATGTTCGGCTAATTTACTTGTGTGTTTGCTTAGGTAATATGAAACTTAGTTATTGAATATTGATTGGTTGTTTCTTATCTTAATTGCGATTGACCTAGTATTGCAATAGGTCATTCGTTGTGTTTGTAATGCTTGATTGATCTTTGATGAACCTTAGCTTATAATCGCCTAGAGTAATTGTAGACAAGTCATTCAAAGAATACCTTAGAGTTAAAGTTTATGAATCCTAGAGATTTTGTAGTCATTAACCTTTGGTAGCTTCAAAGAGTTAGGGATAAACACATACCCTACGACCTTAGAGATACAACACAATTAAGAATAAGGACGTGACAATTCAACCACCAATAGGAGATAACTAGGGAGTAATAAAGCCTAAGCAAATACATTCTTAACTATCATACGAGCACACAACAATAGACATAGAATATATACACCTTAGTTTAGATAATTAGATAAGTAGAAGTAATCGGTAGAAATACCAAACCCCCAAATCAAAACCTCGAGATTCGTACCTTTCCATTTCCTAAAAAACATAAAAAAGATAAAAAATAATATTCCTCAACCCCAACCTTAGCGTAGTAACTTCTCACTAGCATTCCTATTCCCCTAGAGAATGATATCAATTCCCGTGGCTTACCTTAATACTACACTACAACGATTAGGTTCACTGCCTAGGGTGTTGAAAAACTTGCTCGATGAAAAGGAAGTTCTTTTGACCCCGAACGACGCGTGTAGCGTTATCACCATGTGTTAGGTTCCCATATTGTAACACAAGCATCAATAGAAGAAATAGATGAAGGAGAGATCGGTTGAACAATACCAAACACACACGTATGGATAATAAGAAGAGTTATGCGTAGAGTATGAAAGATAAATTGAACAACCAACCTTCAATGGAAGGTTTACCAGAGGTATTTATAGGGCAAGGAGCTAGGGCAACACATCTAGACTCCTTCCCTTCTTATGGGCTTGGGCTACGGCTTATGGGCCTTCTACATAAGCCTTAGCTTAATAATAAACATAAAGGCCATATTAAGCTAACTATTACATATGAATCACTAACATTTGAATTAAGGTTTAGGAGTGATTCCAACAATCTCCCCCTAAGTGTTGGTGATGAATGAAAGAGTGATAAACGTTGTAGGTGCTGATGTAATAGTAGTTTTGACATCTTCAGACATTCTTCTTTCTTGTGAGAAGAAGTGTCTTGATTCGAACAATCTCCCCAGTGTAAAGAAATTGTTTCCTTTGAAGTATTCTGCTTTGACGTTAATATTTTCTTTGTTCTTTGATCTTTGTTCTTTGTGATGGTAGTGATAGTATGTTGTTGTTGTCTGCATCAGGTCTGCTTCGTTGCTCCAGTGTCTCCACGTCTTTCTTCAACATGCTCACACGCTCTTTAACGTTGGATTTCAGTACTGATGTAGTTCTCTTAGTTTTAAAACTTTGTGGATTCTTTGACTTGATGAAGAATCATTCTGACTTTGTGTTGCCTTTTGAGAGAACTTCCATTAGTGATGTTGTTGGTATGAGCATGTGAAGAATCTGCACGATTAGTCCGCTCCAGAGCTTCCATAAGAAGAAAACATAAGAAAGGTTAGTGATAAGCGGATTCCAGCACTTACAAGTTAGAACTTCGAGAGTGTTAACAACATAGTGTGAAAACACAACTCTAATTCTCACAAAGGCTGTTCCTGAACTGGAGTCCCATAAGTGAGATAACATGATGTACCGAAGTACACCTACAGTTTAGATGAGTCGCTGAGGTACACCGAAGCATCACCTCACGACTGTAGACCGTTTGAGATACACTAAGCGTAATCCACGGGGAGTTACCGAAGTGACCTGCTGTCAGGGCTGTTTGATGTTGACCTTGGCAGGAGTTTCCATTCAATCACTGAGGATCACAATTGTGAACCTCTCATAAATGTTCTCGACAGATTGCTAAGATCTGTGAAGGACACGATGAAGTATCACTTGCGTTCTTATTGTTGAACGACAAGCGATAAAATGTCAAGTGTACCTAAGAGATCTTTTGATGAATCTCATGGCTCTAGACTCAATAGTGCGCTTTGGTTTTCCAGAGAGGAGACTAGGGAGAGGGTCTCCTTCTTCAATACCAGCAGTCTCTAAGAGAAAGCCGATAGTTAACGTAGGGTTCCATGTGAGAATGAAACAAGCTTCTGTTGAGAGAAACTTGAGTGGATAAGAAGGTTTAGTGCATGCGTCACTGGGTCCATGACGACTTTTAATCTTCAATACCGGTGTCATCAAGTGACAACCAGTAGCATATGAATTGAACCCGGTGTCTGCCCTAAGTTGAATAATCTGGAGGGCTATTTGTTTTCACCCTTTTCTTTGCATTTCTTTTTAATTCTTCAACTCCTTCTTTCTCCGATTCTCATTTTTTTCCTTTTTATAGTCATACCTAAGGACTTCTAATTCTAACTGTTGTAATGTCCTTGGGTAGATCCCTCCGGCTCTGGCAGATCATAAGACGGTTATTCCTAACCTTAGTCACCTTATAACTCCATGACTAACCTATGTTGCCATAAAACCATTTTCATGAAAATCTCTCAAAGTGTTTGTCAATGAAAACATGTTTGAACACTTTAAGAGTTTTAGATTTTCAGAAATACTCCCCCTCCACATGTGCTTAAGAATTTTGACAGAAATCTGCACAGTGAATGAAGAGCTCACACTTTTGAATCGATTGACTCAAGATAGACAATTCCCCGAGGGACACAGTTACGTTGCATAGTTAAAGAGTTACATTGTCAGCTTTTAGGTGACAACTAGCTCTAATAACTACCTTGAAGGTGTGGACAAACCTCAAAAGATTGTCAAACCCGTCAAAGTTCATGTCTACCAAGAGTTTCTCGAATGGCACATTCTACTCGGACAAGTCCTTTGCGAGACACGTTTACATCACTAGTGAACTAGCTTGAAATTATTACCCGTCCCGGACAAGTCTTTTCGAGTTACTAACATTTAAGATCTCGTCAATTCGTTGGTTAAATCTATAGCACAAAGATTCATTTGCAGTTTCACAACATAATTCTTATCACATAATTTTTCTTCCCCTCAAAAATGGCATATAAATATGTTATTTTTGTCAAAATTTTGATATTGAATATGTCCATTTCGAGTTTTGCGGGAAGATTATCATGGAGAACAATTTGTGAACAAAGTTTTTAATCAAATACTCCCCCTCAACAAGTGATATAAACTTTTGAGGTTTTGAAAATCATAAGGGGAAGTACTTGTTCTTTTGAGCAAAGCCTTAGAAAAGTGAAAGGTTTGATAAGTTTTACTCAAAAGTAAGAAGCTTTCGCTCTTTTTATAAGGATTATGGCACTGAAGCGTACCACATGGTCCTTTCATTACAAGAACGGGTTGTACACTGTTATGTGTGCACAAGCCATGGTCATTAAATAATCACACATCCAAATCAATATGAAAATGAAACAGGTTAAGGGGTTTCCAGGTAGTCCATCAATCTTTCCAGGAATGCGAACAGGGCGTTGATAGCCTGTGAGAGTAATCCTGGGACGACCACCTACGAAGCTCTCCAGAGTTCTGAACTGGTCTCTTCTGTACAACCTTTCATCGATACGAGTGATGATCCTCTTCACATCCCGTCTTTCCTGAGAGTTTCATCGCTTTGGTGACCTAATGCCTTCATGTATCACCTTCAACCTATAAGCCAAGCCATCCCTGACTTTCTTCAGTGTGTGATCCCCAAACTTATGAAGATCTCTACAAGCCATCAAGAAGTTGCGTTGTAGTTCACTACGGTAAACTACTCCGAATGGTTTGCTGACGAGAGTATATTGTGGAAGCTGGTTGATGTCAGGAAGTTCTAGCTGAGGTCTGGTGAAGTTGACACGTGTCTGATATAATTCACCAGCAAGTTGTAAATCTTCTACACGTTCCTAGATCACTATGCTTCTGATGAAGATGAGCAAGGACTTGATGTATTCACGTTGAATTTCAGTCGAGAATTGTCTCATTCTTCCCTGTACCTTGGCAAGATATAGATCTTCAATGTCATTGAGAGACAAGTTCTGAAAGTCCACTTCACAAAATTCATAGTCTCTTTCGTCTTGTCTTTTGACCATAATTTTCTTGAGGAAAGTGTAGTCCCATTTAGACGAAAGAGCTACATGCTTAACAGCAACGATCCCTTTTGCACTGTACACTTCATGTTGAGACTTTCGAACCTGGCAGCTTTTGTAGTAGATTCGTCGGCGTTCCGGCCAATGGTGAATCCCGTACATTGCATCAATGTCATACTGTTCCACTCTGTTGGAAAACATGTGGGTAGCCTTTTCCTCGATGGCTATGCAGTTGGAGTATATGGCTGCCGGGAACGGAAGTGTAAGTGATGTAGCGTATTTCTTTGAACCATCGCTACCGTGTAGAAAAAATTCCAAATCATTGTTGAAGAAGTAGCGGAATGGAATCTTAGGTTGATCTGGTTGGCCAATCGTTGGTAGAGGTTTAGACCAGTCGGTGTAGTATGGAGCCTTGTCTCTTCTGGTGAAGTCGATGTTTGCTTCAGAGTTGAGCTAATCAATGTTGTTAGACATGGCTCGTGCTATATTTTCAAGGTGATATTCAACTTTAATAGCACTTTCCGAGCTGTCTTTGAGTAGTTGAAAGGCTTCATTCTTGATTCGTCTCAACTCTAATTTCGTCATCTTCTTCACCCAAAACTTTTCTTGCAGTAACTTAGCATGCTCCAATGTACGACCTTCTACCAAATCTTGATCATCAGTTAGAGCGGGAGTAGCATCAACAAGTGTAGAAAACCAATCATACTCGGTGTCGTCTTCGTCTAGCCGTGAGACGACATCAGCCTTAGGTGTCTTCTTCTTTTTCTTTGGCCTAGATGAGGATGTTGGTTTCTTTGATGAAGCAGGAGAGGTGGGTTGTTGTTGGGGCTCAGGGACTTCCTCATCGTCACCACCAGTATACTCGAAGTGATCACCAGTTTTCTCTGTCTAGGGTGGTAACTCAGAGTCCTGAGGTTTGTCAGCAGAAGAGCGTAGAGGAGATCGTTGTTGAGCTGGAGTCCTTTGGGGTGGAGGTTGCATGGAGGATGATTCACCAGTTTTCTTCGGGCGTTTAGGCTCTTTATCTTTATCTTTATCCTTATCATCATCATCTCTTGGACGCTTAGGCCTTTCAGCTTGCTCCTTGCATGAGGTTTTGAGTTGATATTCCAGTAATGCCTCAAATAGTTTACCTCATCAGAGGTGAAAGTTCTAGATCGTTTACCTATTTGTAGCACCAGCTTGGAAATCAACTCTGCATCAGAGAGAACTGCAGGCTCTGTTGGATTGATCGTCATTGTTACCGGAGTGGATTGCATTGTTTGCTTGACCAGTTTCATGAGATTTGGATAAAGCTGTCTGGTAAACATCTCCCTTGTAACTCCAGGAACAGTGTCGAGTAGGAACTTGTGAGTATAGCCCCTAATCATTTCGTTCAATTCCCCTTGGACATCACGTTGCATGAACTTCTGGATATACTCCCTTTCACTTGACATCTTGTCTATCTCGTCATTTATAAGATTGATACTGTCAGCTAGTTGATTCAACTTCTTGTTGGTCACGTCTTTCTTCCGGACCTGCTTGACAGCTTTGACAATCTTGGATTTAGCCCGGGATATCCAAGAGTCAGTTGGTTTCTTCACAGATTTAGATGTGGATTTGGTTGTGCCTTTGGATGGTGGAGGTGAAGAGTGAGAAGACGAGTCTGATGATGAGGAGATGTGAGGTGACTCAGGGTCCTTCGGTGGCTCAGAAGTTTCCTCCTTGGAGCGTGCGGGACTGTCTAGAAGAAAAGTATCATAATCAAGATCTTCATCATGTCCAGACTTAGCCATTTCATCAGTCTTAGTATCATCACCAGGAGTTTTCTCAGTCTTTTCCATGTCTGGTTCCTCTATTTCATAGTTGATGGAATCCTCTATCTGCCTTTGTTGTTGTTCGTGGGTGGTGGTACCAGTTTCCTTATCGGGTTGATTAACCGCATCGGAAACTGGTGTGGCTGGAGTTCCACCACTTGATCCTCCAGGGCCACGAGTTTGTTCCTTTACGAATTCATCGACAAAGTATTTTTGTCTGAGGTTCTTCAACTTCTTTTGATATTCTATTTCCTCATCAAATGGTTCTTCTTCAGAACTTTCCTTATCTTGCTCAAGCACTGGAGTTTTTCCTTTGCCTTTATCAGCTATTGGACTGGGAGGTTTAGCTACTGTTGGACTGTCATCGATTGCAGTTTCAGAGTAGGTGACCTCTTCGTCTGATTCAGTATCCTCAAAGCTTTCATCTAGTAGCTTTCGTTGCGGTTCAGGCTTGGGAATGTGAATAGGAATAGCTTCCTTAGAGGGAACTTTCCTTCTGAGTGCAGGTTTCCTCTTAGGGAACTTTCTTTGACTCTCAGTGCTTGTAACACTTCCTGTACTGCCTCTCCTGGTTTTCCTAGTCAATGTACTGGAGGACTTTTCATCAAGAAAACCTACTTTGCCTTCATCAACCGCCACCAGATACCTTTTGTATGAATAGAGTTGTTTGACTGCATCAGTTAGAAGGTGATCTGGCAACTCAGCACCCTGTTTCTTTGTTGTAGATTCCTTAAATCTGACTGTGAGTGTAGGCTCATACAACATGGAGTGATTGTTGGGGTCATTGAGTCTCTTCGGGATATCAGGATTATATCCTAGAGCTCTTTGGATCAACAATTTTGTATATCTGATGTATGGAATCTTGGTGCCAAGATTTTTGAGAAAAGACATCATGTCGTCCCATATCAGAGCTTCAACTTCAATGTGTTTCATGTTGACCAAATCCCAAAAGATTTGTAGTTCCATAAGCTTGGGATGCTCATAACCACTATCACGTCCAGACGCTGATTTGGTGATGATGATGTAGAGGGTTCTCCATGGCTGAGGAATATTATTAAGATCCACGTATGAATGCTTTGTGATTACTCATGTAGCTTCGTCATAACCAATGTCGATCATGAATTTCAGAGCGGTCTCTTCAGTTGGTGTGGCATTGTATTCGGTTGGCTCGATGACAGGAATGAGAAGAACAGCCCTTAAATCTGCTGGTGTGATGGTGACTTGTTTGTGGTTGAGTGTCACCATCACAGCATTTTGACCTTTGATCTTTCGCATTGTATGCCAGAACTGGTGAATGTAGATCTCCGGCACTGTAGCAGAATTAGTGAGCATGTTCTGATAAGGATGATTCTTCAGAATGTCTACATCAATTAGACAAGAAGACTCTGAGCAGGTGAGACTATCAAAATCGACACGAAGGTTATTCTTTCCTATCTTCATCGGATAGCCATTGGGGAAGATATCTTCAACAGTGAGAGTGTTTGGTGCTTCCATATTTTGAGCGTCCATGTCGTGATCTGAAAGATATTTAGCCAAAAGAACCAACATATCGAAAGACATTACGTTAGTCAACAGTTGGTTTTATTGTCTAATTATTGAATGTGATATGTAGATGATTGTTACGAGTCCAATGTAACTTGTTAGTCCAATAGTCCAAAGACGTCGTGATAATTTTTGTGAGTTGATTAACTTTAAGTTATAAAGTCTATGTGTTCACTTATTTTCACAACTTATTAAACATTTAAGCTTATTAGTGACATTATTGGTTTCATGGCATTATGATTTATTTATTTACAAGTTTGCACGCGTAACAATTCATAATTAAGGTTAAAACTAGGCTTAGGCGTAGAAATGGCAAGCTTATGCGTAAACAGGAGTGATTATATGTGTAAACGTAAGCTTATGCGTAGGTTCTTGACTTACGCGTAAGAAATATTACACGTAGGGAAAGAGGGCCTTATGCGTAGAGCTTACGCGTAAGCGTATATGGAACCTTACGCGTAAGGCTTACTCGTAAGAGTCAACCTTATGCGTAGAGGTTACTGTTTACGCATATCCTTCACAGGATGCGCGTAGTCCCCAATGTAGAACCTTACGCGTAAACGTTACGCGTAAGATTTCTCTTACGCATAACATGCTACGCGTAAGGTGATCCTTATGCGTAGATGGCAAGTAACCTTGATTCTGAGTTATACACGCGTAGAAACCTGAAATAAATTCACCATATTACAAATATTAACATATACATTCATTCCTTTTAAAATCAAATCATGAATACTCATTCAAGCAGTTATGCGTAGAAATAGTTTACGCGTAGGTATTAAACCCTAAAGCTCAATTTCTACGTGTAAGAGATTTAGCCATAAGAATTGCACCAAACTTTTTCTGGGACGTCTAAGAAGCTTATTGAGTTGTTTTATCCAAGTTTTAACATCAATTCAACATGAGAACAACATCAAACAAGCAACTAATTTACCAAAAACGTTCACAAAGAAAATACCCAATTCACGCATAAACCCTAGTTTTCAAGAATCATACAATTCGTGTATATGGGTGAGTTTTAATGATGGAAATGGTTTCAAAGTGATTAGATAAAAGTTTTGACACAACCATTTACACCACAAACACTCAAACATGATTGTGTGTTCATACGCTTATGCGTAGAACACAAAATCATCCATAGAAAACAATCTAACCGTTGGATTGAGAAATGATTCAAAACCTATGTTTAGATGATTACTAAGAACGTTTAATCACTTACAAATTGATGATCAAGAACACGGATTTGAAGATTGATTATTAGGCGTAGGATTTGGTTGGTAAGTAATAAATGTGTATGAGTAAATGTGATTTTTGAAAGTTAGGTGAGGTATTTTGTTTAAAATACTTTGATCTTTTGACACATTTTGTTAGGAATTGGAAATTCCATGTTAAAGTGTCGGTCACCCCAATAATGGTCTAGCATATGTTAGCTCGTAGATTTGTAGTTGTTTACGTTATTTATCAGTTTATTAGTTAGTTATTAGTTTAGTTTAGCGTAGTGTAACACCGTGGAGGAAGGACGGGTCTTTACCCACTGTATCCCTGATCCACAGGCCGATAGGAGGTCGGGTATTCTGTAACTATAAATACCCCTTCCATCCATGGAAGGGGTGGTGCTTTTCAATCTAATATTCTACAATTTGTGAAGTAACTCTCTACCAAGAAAACACCCAACTCTCTAACTTTCTCTCTCTAATGGCTAACATGTATTTTGATCATCCAAGACCACCCGAATCATCAACACAATAAATATTATGATCCTACAATTGGTACCAGAGCCAAGGTTTTTGTGTTGTGTTGATTTGTGTGGTTTCATGGTTAGTGTATTAACTGTTGTGGTATCTAGTTTTGGTTCGTTTGTTTGGTCGAAATTTTTTTGTGTGGTTTCGTGGTTTTTGTATTTACTGTTGTGGTATTTGTCTTGGTCCGAATATATTCTTTGGGTAAACAATTCTTTACTAGTTAAAACATGTGTCCAAACAGTTCTTTAATACATTTGTGTGGTCTATGGCCTTAACTGGTTAATACATTTGTCCAAGTTCTGTTTGTGTAAGCTTTGTCCAAAAGTTGAATATCTGGTCATTTTTGTGGTCTTAATGGGTCAAAAGGTGCATCCTTGGTGCAGTTTTCTGGGTAAACTTGAAGATGGTCGGAAAACTTTTTGATATTCATGCTAGCGAGTTGGTCATTTGTTTCTTGCTAGCGACTTGTCAATGTATCATGTCCAGATTCACTGGTTCTCTGTAGCAACTTGGATATAGTTGACTTTTTGAAGTCAACAGCGAGTTATGTCAAAAGCTAACTAGCGACTTGCTTTGAAAAACTGCTAGCAACTTGACTCTTAAAACCGGTAGCGACTTGTTATTGAACAAGTTAGCGATTTATGTGTTTTAATGATATAGCGACTTGGTGACGGTTTGATTTTTGAGTCAAACTGGAAGTGTAGCGACTTGTACTTGTTTTGAAAGGCTAGCGACTTGGTTTGAAAGGCTAGCGACTTGGTTTGAAAGGCTAGCGACTTGGTTTGGAAAAAGGCTAGCGACTTGCTTTTTTAAAAGCTAGCGACTTGACAATATACTCGCTAGCGACTTGGCACAAGACATAGACCTAGCGACTTGACAGAGACAGAAATGAAGAATGAGAAGACATGACCACAAGACCTCGACCATATCACCAACATACCATATACCAAATAAACACAACTCATCTAGATTTAGTGTACTACATCAATCCTTGGTTTTAAATTCTGAAATCGAGAAGAACAATGCTATATCTTCAGATCCAAACCAAAACCAATCTTGACTCTACCAAATCCGAATATAACTTAAACTACATCTAAACCATGACTCAAAATGAAACCTCTAATCTCAGATTTGATTCGTGAAGGTTCTGAAAAGTCAAACCCTTTTGGTAACAACGAAAATCATTCATCACAGATGTGGACTCAAACTACTTGTACGAAAATCTTAAACAATTCTTGATCTCAGCCTTGTTCCTTATGTGAATGGTTCTTCAACACATAGATATTATTCTATCTATTCACAAGGAACTTATGCATCATAGATCTTGTTGGAATATTATCCCTTTGAATATCCGAATCATCAAAGTAATAAAAACATAGCAAGGATGCTAGTTTTATTTCTTTTGTTCGTTGCTTGTCAAATTTGAAAAGTAAAATAATACGTTTTCAAATCAAATATTAAAACCTACCCGTGGATTTCTGTATGACCTTTATGCCGTTTCAAGAGCTTCGTACCATCCCTGTGGCAGCTCCAATCCATCAAGCCATCCTTGTGGCGAGGAATAACTCAAAAGAGTTTGATGTCTTCTTTAGAAACTGAAGAAGTAATTCTAAATGGAATTTGTTTTGAGTTTGGATATTTGTGAATGAAAAAAAATGGGGGCGTGTGTTTGTTTCTGTGAAAGTGATTAGGGTTTCATGAGATGAGGAGTTTGTTTTGAGATCCGGTTTTGGTTGAGTCATGAGGTGAGAGAGATATTTTTTGGTGAATGAGGCGGATGAAATATGTTAACAAGGATTAGGGTTGCAATATTTTAGGGTAGTGTTTATATACCCTAATTATTGGGATTCTTGTGGGCCTTGTGATTATTTTGGGCGTGTTTGAGTATTTTGAATTGGTAGACAATTCTTAGATGGACCGAGTATGTATCTAATTATTCGTGGGCCTCATACTTCCTATTGTCTAAATTAATTTTCTTGGGCCGTGTGACTGTCTTGACCATATCTGTGGTAATACTAACGATTATAGCGCCAAGATTCCATAAGGTGAATGTGCTGATAATTATGGAACTGATTGTGGTATTACTTGATCTTAAGAATTATAAGCGTGCGGATTAAAAGGTCAAGTATACCGCTTGAATAAAGGACTTAGGTCGGTAAATTATGTTGCTTAATCAAGGCTTCTGTTGGACTTGGACAGGGTCAATTGGCGATTTATTATCTGTCACAAATATTGGAATGCATGCTATGATTTTTTCCAAGTATTTACGTGGACCGTATTGGGTGGGTATTTAATTGATTCGGTTGTTGAAGTTTGATAACTTGGGCATTGTATTGATAGTTTTTTTTTTCATGAATTGGTCGAACATGATAATTGGATTGGGCCCAATAAATACACACACCATGGATGTGAGATATTCAAGTTGAAAATGTGATACGAGATTTGTCAATGTCTTGAGATAATGAGTTTTGATGATGAGAGTTAATGTGATTCGATGAATTATGTGGTTTGGTACTTGGGTATATACATCTTCACGAAGAATGTTATGTGGTGTGATTTGATGAGTTAAGTGTTTATTTGAACAAGGTGGACTACGGGGTTGTTTGGACGATATTTCTTATTTGAATTTGAAGTGAGGTTTTCCAGGAACGCTTACTTGTTTCACCTTCTTTCTTTCTACCCTTCCGCGAAGATGACTTGTTTGGGCTTTTATAGAATGTGATAAAGACTTGGCTATTTAGTTGCGTTTGTGATTCTTTCTCACTTAACCCACAACGTAGCTATCACTTCGGTGTCTCACTTTATTGAGAATGTCAAGAGGTTTTGTACATTGGGTACACCGTTTCTTCTTCAAAAGGATTAGTACAAGGTTAAGTAACAAATCTGGGGAATTTTACTTCATGATCAAGTTTGGTATATCGGGTTTACTTCTCCATGTGGTCACTACAATAGCCGACAGATTGCGTGAATGATGTGTTTACCAAAGTGTTGATTGGATGGTTGATGATGGTGGTGATGTTGATAAATGAACCGTTGATGAACCACTGCATGTTCCCCTAAAACAGATATTCACCGAAACCAAAGTTGTCATAAAACATTCAAGCTGACATTGTTTACGGTTTTGTCTTGATTTTTGTAAAATCCCGCAAAAGAACCTATTTCTCGGTTTAAATCATAGACTTGTAAAATCCCGTGACAATTGAAACACCCTGGTATTAGTAAAGTGCATTTCCGGATCTATCTTACGGTTTATTCTTGGTTTTGTAAAATCCCGCGAAAGATACTATTTCTCGGTTTAAACCATAGAGTTATAAAATCCCGTAATGATGGAACCATCTTGGAGAAGAGAAAGTGTAATTCTAGATCTTACTTGATGCTGGTGCTACGGTTTCTGCTTCAAAGAAGAGATAAAATGGTGTACTTCATGAATTGGGTGTGTGTTTGGGTTGTCTTCATGGCAGTTTGGTTTCTACAAGGTTTTACGGGGTTACGTGCTTTTAATCATGGTCGGGATGAAACCATTATCAGAGTTCACTTAAAACGTCAAAGGAGGCTAGAGTTGAGTTTTAATCAGAAGATGTGACAACGGAGTTAATTCACTATTATTTATTTGAGGTTGAAGTGAAATATCACGGGCGAGTGTACTTAGCATCTGAAGGTATCGGGGATGGGTGGATGAAGATTCTTCATGATCCTTGTTCGAGCTTATTATCAAAAAACGAAGACTTGGAAATCTAGTTATTCTTGGGAGTCTCTTTTCTTTTTTACCACGAGGGGAAATTGGGCTCTTTTTGCCACAAAAATAACTATCACTTTAAGGAGTTACGTTGTAGTGCTCAGTGTCACATTTAATTGTAGATTTCCAAGAGGTGATGTACGTCTTATACTTGATGGTTGGTTGGTTGAAGAGTATAGAGTACTTAGAGATTCAAATGGGCATGAAGTCTCGACACCGCTCTTTGTTACATATGGGCAAGTTTAAGTCACGAGTTCGGGTTAGTTTACTTCAGGGTCAAATTCATCATATTGGGTTTTCTCCATCAGCTGTCACGACAAAGGGCCTACTGAATGATAATGGGGTGATTACATGTTTTGCCAAAGAGATGATGAAAAGAGAGAGATTTATGACGTCTGTTCACATCAGTTCAGGCCTCGTACTTCATCTTTATGACGTATGAACACAACAGTTCATGCCTCGTACTCTAAAGAAAAGAAAAGTGTACGTCTCAGTGCGCTTTATCTTCTGAAGAAGAGAAATCTTCTCAATTATGACCATTATCATCAACATGCTTCATGCTTTTTCCATGTGCTTTCAATTATCAAGTGAACCGGGCTACAGTTGATTGTTTTCTGATTCCACTTGCTCAACTATAATGACGATGGCGACATCATGTGCTAATTTTGCGGGGGAGAAGTGTGAATATACTACATTTGGATGATTTCACTTATTTAATCAAGAATGGCATCTCCGTATGCAATTCTTGAGGGGGAGAAGAAGTGTGAATTTTGTTCATTATTGATTGATATTTGAGAATATAAATGGTCATACGGCTCTAAACTCATGTAAGAACCGAGCCTCTTCTTATCGGGTCATCTTCACATGGAGTTTTTCTCTTCTAAGAGCCTTTGGTTGACATCTTCACTCGGATTGATAAGTTTATCGACAAAGTGCTCCCCGGTTAATGCTTCACGTATACATCAACATGATGATTCCGAACGATCTCTCTGTTCTTGTTTGATGTGATTGGTAGTTTGGTGTTACCATCTTGTGTGTTCGTTGCGGCATGATTGCTGATTTCCTTGATGAACATCTTTCTGTTCTTGTTTGATTAGGAGGGATTTTAGTTAAGGGATTTGCAAGATGTAAGTTAATTGGGATGCCTTTTGGTGGGATGCTTTTTGGTGTGAGTTGAAGATGTTAACTATCTATTCCCCAACTGCACAATCTTGAAGAAGGTCGAGTCTACAGTCTGTTCTACATTTTCTGCTACATGTTAGAAGACTAAAGACGAGTTGCATTTAACGATCTAAATACTTCTTCTTAATCTGGGCATCTATCAAACAGATTGTCGGGTTAGGGGAGAGCACTAATTGGGAGAGAGTTATAAGTCAGATTCAATCCTCAATTAGACTTGCTCATATTCTTTAGCAGTGACTCCTCGAGACGTTGTTATTGACTATTTCTCGTATTGGACATTTGACACAAGTTGATTACTTCGGAGTTAATCATTTATCACTTATTTGAGATTGAAGTTGACTTTCACAAAGACGTGTTCTTATTTGATAACTTGCTCGGGCTTAAGAATTTGAGTTGAAGACTTGGTTTATCTAGTTACCAGCAGTCGAGGTGGATGGTTGAAGACCTGGTTAACTATCACTATTAGGAGTTACTTTGTTTTACTCAGTGTCACACGCATATGACGGTTTGGATAATCGCAAGAGGTGTTAATGTCTCATACTTTGTTTGGGTAGTGAGTACTTAGAGATTTGCTTGAAGCATAAATTCTCTACACCGTTCTTCCATCATTAGGTGCAAGCTTAAGATACAAATGTGGGGAAGTTGACTTCAGTTTCAAGTAGGGTATATCGGTTTTTCTTCATCAGTGGTCACTTCAAATTGTCTACGTTGATAAAAAAAGTCAGAGAGAGTCTTCAGCAAGTTGATTCTCACAAGAGTTCAAGTGTTCTTCTCATTAAGATTTCAAGTATTTGGGCTTATATTTGTTGCTGATTCTGAAGTATCAAAACCAGAAAGGGGCAAGGAGACACACATCTAGACACAAAGCGAGTAAACTTGATGAACTTAATTCTTCTAAGTGATTGATGATATCCCGGGAAGACAAATGTTATTACCGCAGAGAAACTCAAGATTTGACTCATGGCGAGTAAACTTGATGAGCTTAATACTTCTAAGTGATTGAAGATATCCCGAGAAAACAAATGTCATAACCGCAGAGAAACTCAAGGTTTTACTCATCAAGGCTTTTAGTGTTATTATTCCAAGGACGTGGGGGAAGTGATGTAAAAGAAAGTTTTTGAAGATAAAAGAGGTATACAAGTGTGAGATTCATTGGGGAGAGAGATTGTGTACATTGGGGATGCTCAGCTGTTTCACTTGAGTGCTTAATCAGTGATTCAGAGATATAATCACTTATTCCGGTGTTGACATCCACAGAGATTGTCACCCGCAGAGATAGTCAGTGACTTGGCCTGCTTCTTCAATGTTATCAGTTATTCATTCCTTGTGTATTGGTATACTTCGGATACTTGAGCTTCATACACGATCATCAGGGAAGAAAAATGTGAACATGGGGAGGTGTTTTCATTCCCCTCATGATGTGTATTCGAGAGAGCTCTTGGGTATTGGTGTACTTCGGGTTCTTGAGCTTCATACACGATCATCCGGGAAGAAAAATGTGAACATGGGAAGGTGTTTTCATTCCCCTCATGATGTGTGTTCGGGAGAGTTCTTGAGCATTATACAAAGAAACTGACTGCTTCAATTCAACTACTTGGGGGAATTGTTCTCTTGACACCTTTTTGGAATGGATTGCTTCAGACCTCAGTGGAAAAGAAATTTGAGAAGATTATTTAAGTGTGGAATGAAACGTTGCTGGTGTTCTATTGGATGATATAACCCCGAATGGAGAATCTCGATTATTGGTCTTAAAAGGAGCATCGGGATTTATGATAATGGTGTGCTTCTCTGTGCACCTGGCTAAGGCAAGCTTGAAAGAAAGCTTCGAATCTGCTCATCTAATGGATCTTCGGTTTGGGGGGAAGCTGCCAGAGTCTCACTTTTAGATGGTTCAATTTCTCTCAATTCAGGAGCCTCGAAAGCTTTGGTGGTGAATGTTTAAGAGATGATGACCTCTATCTTCTCAAACGGGGCTGTTCGATATCCTTATCTCGGTACTCGTATCATCATCTTCTTTTACTATATCATCTACACTATCTTTGTATATATTTATCAGAAAAACCAAATACAAAATTATAAAACCTATAAAAACAAAATAGAAAAATATAAAACCAACAAAAAGAAAATAGAAAATTATAAAACCTTCAAAAATCCATAAAAATCAGAAAATTTCAAAAATACCAAAAATATGTTTTCTAAAGACATGTCTTCTGATATCGATAACATCTACGGTCTTATAAATGTCATTCAATAATGGCACGGGACTTTAGATGAAGTTCGAGCAGGAGGTATAAATATTTCTTTCTAAACATGTCTCAAAATATGGCTTACAGTTACTTCAGACTGTAACCCGTGCTTAAAAAATGGCTTACAGTTATTTCAGACTGTAACCCGGGCTTCAAATGATGGCTTGCTATTATTTCTGATAGCAACCCGCTCTTCAAAAGAAGGAAAGTGCTGCACTAAACATATTTTCAAAAATATCATGCACTTATCCTAAAACACTTTGAGGAAAGTATGTCGAAGGACTGCTGTTCCTACACAAATGTTTTTCCGTCTAAAATTCTTCAGAAAAATATTTGTTGTTTCCAAGAATGGTGGTAAAATGAGTTGCTTTAACAACAATCAGTTTCAGAGTTTTTATTAAATCTGCAAACTCAATCAATGACTTCAGCACTTTTAAACTTTTCACAAATTGAGTCATTGATTGAGGGGGATAATGTTTTCAAATCTATATCATCTAACGGGCTCTCTTAATTATCCTAATATGCTTAATTAAAAATGATGTTAACCTATGTTGAAGGACTAGGTGCCTAGGATATGATTGCTAGGATTAGATGATTAGAGTTTGATGTACACATTATTCCCATACATTTATATGATCTGATTGATATGTTACATTGACTTTTATTAGTCGATTGTTGTTTGGGTGATGTCGACCACCATATATCTGTATGTGTGTTCACTAACGTATGCAGGTATATTGGTTATAAGAATGTTCCCAATCCGGATCCCACAATTGAAGATGATTGGATGCCGAAAGGAAAGGGTAACTATTTCTTGGGTTGACAAATGAAGAAACGGAGCTTAATTGGACTTCAATGGAGAGTTGGCATAAATGCAACGTAAGAGGTCTCACTGCATCAGCAGATGGTTTTCTTCTAAGTGATTGAAGAAATGGATCTTAATTGGACCTCAGTTGACATTCAAAATGCAACGTAAGAAGAAGTCTCACTGCATCTGCAGACGGTTTTCTTCCAAGCCCTACAGCAACAACGGAAGCTTCTCAACCACCTAACGTGTCTTTGTGCAGGATACCATTTTTAAACAATTTTGAATAATTTGATTAAATTGTTTTGAAAATGGAAAAATATTGTTTTGAAAATTAATTGAACTAAATTTTGAAAATCACCGGACTTCCTTTTATCAAAACCTAAGTCACTCAATTATTGACTTTTGTCATCGATTGAGGGGGAGAGTGATTTAAAATATAATATTTTCAAACAATATTTCTTCATATAAGTTCCGGTTTGTATGTTAAAATGTGGTGATCTAAAGATTTAATGTTATGTCATGGTATGATTTTCTTTAAAACTCAAAGATCTGTCAAAATGAAATTTTTTCTGTTCTTGTTTGATTGTGAAATTGTTTTATTTTACTAAAAGATCTCTTCAAACAATCATACCTGACACTAACAATCTTTAATGTCTTAAAATGGTCCTTATCTGTCATTTTTCAAAATCAAATCTTGCCACGTCTTTCTCCAAAATTTTCTAAATGATTTAAATCTATTGGGATCACAAATCTCAAATGGTTTGAAATTTTGATCGCGGGTGATGAGTGTCTAAATACTCATCATTTTTGTATAATATAAACTGCAAAATCATCTGAAAACACTCAGAAACACATCAAAATGATGAAAATATCACAAATCAGTGTTTTATGTGTTTTAAATGCAAAAATATCAAAATCAGATGAAAAACGTATCAAATTTGCAAAAATTGCAGTTTTAGTCCCCCAAGTTTCAAAAGTTGTCAAAAAAAGTCCCTGAGTCAAAATTTCAAAAGAAAAGTCACCAAAGGTCCTTTTTAAATCATAAGTTGTCAAATTTAGTCCTTTGGTGAAAAATATAAAAAGTTTTGAGAAAATTACAAAATGGTCCTTCAAGTTTGAAATTTGGCAGAAATGGCCCCCAGAAAATTGGAAAATGACAGATTTGGTCCCTGTACTTTTGAAACTTGTCATTAATGGTCCTTGGAACAACTTTGCAAGATTGGCAGATTAGGCCCCTCAGTTTTCAGAAGTTACAACTAAGGTCCTTGTGATTTAATACCTTTTATACCCATTTTGGACCCTATCAATACATGTGACCCCTGCCACTTAAACAATTATGAACCCCCTTTATTATTAACCTGCCCTGGTCAAATCCCAAATGGTCAAACAGACACCCACTTGGCGCCCAAAACCCCTTTCACTGTTCACCTCCCTCAAGCTTGCCTGAATTCCAAAACCAGTCATGGTTTCTCCTCATTTTCAACCCCCCTCCTCACCTATCCATCTCCCTTGTCCCCTCCTCTTCCACTAACACCCAAATCCCATTAATATCAAAAAACCTGCTCAAATCTACCCAAAGACCTTTTGGCGCCAAAAGTAAAATTGATGGCTGGGATCATTTTGACTCATCCAATGGTGGTGGGATCAAGTCAGAGTCAAGTGGAAATATCTTGGAGTTATAAAAGAGAAGGAGAGAAGCAGTTTCAAAGTAGTAGCTAGTTTTAATTTTTTTCTTCAATGTCGTTTTTTTAGTTAAATGTTTTAGACTTAGTTAAAAATGTTGTAATTCAGTTTCTTTGTATCACATTTTAGTTAAATAAGCTTTGTAATGTGTTTTGAATGTAAATTCAAGTCTTTATTTAAGTTTCAAGTTCCATATTTACTGTTGAGATTTTCAGTTTCAAAAACTTCTTTCCAGGCTGTTGGCTACTTGTTTTAGAATTAAAAAAGTTTAGATAAGGTCTCTATAAGCTTTCTAAAAGCTCAAACTTCAGTTTTAAGCCATCTTGTACCTTGGTCAATAAAAGTCAACTGAGGCTCAAAATTGGAACGGAAGCTGATAAAGGGTGTTGCAGAGGGTTCTTTGGGTTGGATCTAGTTAGGTTAGAGCAGTTCTAGTTTTGGTTTTGGCTTGCAACATAGCTGGACACAAGTGAGTATCTGTTTCCTTTTCAAGTTTCAAGTCAGTATTTGCAGTTTCATGCTTATCTTGTAACTATGGTCACCATTAGTGTAAAACTTGCTCACATAGTTGTATTTAGGTATTGTAGATACAGTTTGATCACTTAAACAAGTTTGCTCTGTTGTTATCTTATTTTAAGTTGTATAACAGATTTATAAAGAGGTGTTTGGCACTACTGATATATCTGTACTAGAGGGTTACTCAGTAGATAGAACTTCTTTGTTTATGTTTGTTTAGCTGTTTTGTACTCCCATTTGTCTTACTTTTGTGCTTGTAACCATAGAAAGTCAAAATCATGCTAAATCTGTTTTCAGTACTTAACTGTGAGGATTTGTGATTTCCAAAAGCTTATCTTGTGTTCATATTTCATATACACAACTTAATGTAATCTCATTTAACCATAATACATCATTATCAGTCTTTAAATCAAGATCAAAGTCCAAGTTAGTCAACTTTTCCATATTGCTTTAAAAGTCAAAGTCATGAAAATCTGTTTTTCAGCCTAACTAGAAAGATTTTTAGTGAACTCATCTTTGGATCAATTTCAGTGATATTTGTGGTTTTTAAAAGCCCTACTGATCTATTTTCTTATGTATATTTTAGCATATTTTTGTGATTTTTCTACAAGCTTCAAAAGAGCTTGTCTTTTAGGTCCAAAATGCCCTGTGCCAAAACTCAGCTTATGCTGAGTTTTTCTCAGATCTGGCATGCTTGTCATTGAACTCATTTGAGCTCATCTAAGTCTGTAATTTGGTTTAGATACTCTCACCCAGGTCTTCTCCAAGTTCCAATTTTTGTTTTTCCATTTCAGCTTATTTTGTAGCTTATGCAATAGCTCAAAGTTGGTCCCTATTCACTGTTTTTAGCTTATTGCTCCATACCTCAAATCTGTGCAAATTGCAATCCAGTGGTTAGAGCTTGTTGTAACTTGTTCCATTCATGTTCTTTTAGCTTATTTTAGCTTGTGTTAACAGTTGGTGCTTGTTGGTTTCTATTTGCTTATTGGAAGTGCTTATTTCTATAAGCTCTTCCACATCAGTTCCTATTTCTCACACATAGCACCTTGTTTTTCTATTTTTCCTTTATTCCTAGTATAATTTTAGACTTTTCCTGAAATTTTCAGATTTTTCTAAGTTGTTTTGCTATTTTTCTTAATTTAAATTAGTTTTTAATCCTTTTTAAATAGCTTTTAATACAAATAAATTAGAAAAAGCTTAAAAAAATATGTTTTCTATTTTCTTAGGATAAGATAAATGTAAAAAGCTTAAAAAGTATTTTTCCATAATTTTCTTAGTTTAAAAAGTATTTTTTAGCATTTTAATTAGTTTTAAATAGTTTTAAATTAATAATAAATACATATAAAGTCTAAAAAATATATTTTCTGTTTTAAAATTAGTTTTATCATATTTTAGATTTTTCCAAGTTATAATTTCATTTTTCTAGGTTAATTTTGTATTTTCTTGTATTTTAGTGCATTTTAAATACTTAATAAATAGTTTTTAATTAATAATAATTACATAAATAGTTTTAAAAATAATTTTCCTTTTCTAATAATTTTCTTATATAATTAGGATTGTAAAAAATGTATTTTTCATATTTTTAGGATTTATCTTGTGTAAGTGATTTGCAGTTAAAAATCAATAATAAGAAGATGTGTAGTATGTGGGTAACTCAAACGTGTTAGGTTTGAGCACCGAGATCGTTCCGAACGAGGGTTGAATGGAATTTCCAACTCACGTCTCAATAATCGGGATTCGAAGAAGAAAAGGGGCATAAGATGATATATTCTAAACTACGGGATAAGGAAAGCATATGGAACTAAAATCTATGGGGAAATCCTAATAACTATGGCAAACTACGCAATTCTACGCTAAAACGTAAAAACGGAAATCAAACGAAACGCGAATAAAATGCAATAACGACTAATCTAACTCTTAAAAACAACCTAAAACTACTTTTACTCTAAAAATGATATTAGAAAACTAATATGAATTAAATCTATTTTTTAGGAATTTTCTTGATTTTATTTTAATTAAAAACTAATTATTAACTTTAAAAATAAAACTAATTATCTAGAAATTATGAAAGAGAGAGGGAAAAATATGGAATTACTTTTCAAAAATCTAAAATATCATAAAAGACTTATCAAAACTATTTTTGTATTTTTCAGATTAATTTCCTATTTTCTATGAATTTAATTCTATTTTAATCTAATTAAAATCATGAAAAATACCAAATAAAAGGAGAAAAATATGGAAAAATCTTTTTTATGCTTTTTATATTTATCTTAAACTATTAAAATTGAAAAATTATTTTTTGGAACTTTTTCTGAATTAAATGCAATAAAAGCTATTAAAAATGATTAAAAACTGAATTTAATAAAGAAAAATACTAAACAGTGTCTAAAAATTATGAAACTTGCAGGGAAATCCTAAAATGACATTCTAGTTCTAGGAAAAATACAAAACACAGGGCTTATGTGTAAGAAACTGAGGCAGTAGTGAAAATGGAGAGCAAATAAGCACTTGGGAATAAGCTAATAAGCACTAAATGGCACCAACTGAAAGTATAAGCTAAGGTATACTAAATCTACTCTAAGGCAACTAGTTACATCTACTCCTAACCACTAATGAGCATCTACCAAGTGATTAAGCAAACTGATACTTATTAAGCAAATAGCAATCTGCCCCTACTGTTTGGGCAAATAAAACTGCTTATCTGATAAGCCAACAAGAAAACCAAAGGTATGGGACTCAAAACCACCAACCAGAGAACGTGTGCTCAAAATTACAGATAATTTGGGCTTGTATTGAGTGAGTTATAGATCAAATAAAAACTGCATAAATTGTGACAGGTGGCTGATGTTCAGAAACAGTGAAACAGGTACAACCTTAATGCTAATGTAACTACTGATCCAATAAGCTAATGCAAAAACTAAAAATGTGGAATTGAAATCTATCTAGCAGACTACAATTTGACCAAATATCAGACCCTATCTAGATGAAATGAAGAGTGTGCAGTTGCTGCACTTTTTGAAGAAAACAGATTTTCGACTCAGTTTTGACTTTTTAAGAACAGATACTAGTTTGACCAAAATGAAATGCAAGATCAATTGTAGAGCTGATATGGATGAAATAGGATGAAATGAAACTTAAACAAGCTACTTTTACTGATTCTAATCCTATATGTGAAGATGACAGTTGACAGATTTAAACAAAAATGAACTTAAGAACAGATTTATTAAATTGTTGACTATGAATGAAACAAACACAAACTGAAGACAGATATAACTGCAATAGACTATAACAAGACTATTTCAACTGATCTAATGCAAGAATATGACCTCTAGCTACTGATTTTCAAGCAATCCAAACACCCCTTTAATATTCTAATCTACATTTTTTAATAAAAACTAGAAGAGAATCTTACTAAAACTGAATTAGAAACTTATATAAACATGAAAATCATCATTTTAGCAAACTAAAACCAGATATTAACATGAAAACGATTGACTTTTGATTTTTGACTTTTCCTTGACTTTTATGCAAAATGTGATTAAGGGCAATTAGAAACAACAATGGGCTCACATAAGCTTATCCAAGCTTATGTAAGCTTAAAGCAACAGTAGATAATACTTAAGACAGATTGTAAATGATCAAAAACTGATATCAATGATTTGACAAGTAAAAGTGAGATTTGCATTAAAGAAATGAGTTTACAAATTGAAAACTGAAATTACAATCATTACACTATTGAAAACATTTAAAAGTGACAGGAAATAAAGAGGTCAAAATTCCTCTAAAACTTAAGGAATTGGACAACAAGAAATGTGAGCCAAGGGTCGTTTTTATAGCTGAGGAGAGGTCTTTGCTTGGATTCCTTTCAGAAGATGCTAGAAGGCCATTGTGAGCCACTCATTCAATTCCAGGTCATCTTGTCCAATCATAGAGCACCATGTAGCTTCATTGAGGTGTCTAAGCCAATTATAGCTTTCCATTTGGCCACGTGTGCCATTCTCCTGACAGGTCAGAGTGTGAAAGATCCTAGGATAGATTCTTAGTACAATGTTTTGTGTTTGGGAGAGGTGTGTGGTGGTAAATGGGTGGTGTTTGGGATGGGGAAGACAACAGGGAAAGGGCGCGTTTGGTTTTGTTTGGGTTTATTAATAATATTTCAAAAGCTTTGACTGGGTAAACGGGTATAGTGGGTGTGTTGGATCCGGATCATGGGTTGAGGTGTATATGGATAGTGGATTGGATAGTTATACCGGGTGTAGGATTGGGCTTGGGATATATTATTTGGGCTGAGGTTTTAGAAATGGATTTAGGATAATGGTTTTTGTTACTTGGACTAGTAGTGTGATTATTAAGTGAACCAAGGACCAAACATGTAAAGGTGGAAACTTCAGGGGCCACAAATGTAATTATGAATTTATCTTCAAAGGACTGAATTTGCCAACCTTCAAATAAACCAAGGGCCAAATTGCAATTTTTGAAACTTTAAGGACCATTCTTGCCAATTGTTGAAACTTGAGGGGCCATTTCTGACATTTCTTCAAACTTTGCTCAAATCTTCACAAATCATCCTCAGAGATTAGAAATCTTCAAAAATGCATAATTCTGACCTTCCGGCTCAGCTTAAGCTCTCTTAATCTCTCGTGCTCGGATTTACGTCTGATTTGGATCCTTTTTGCGTGTTTTTACATATCCATACCTGCACAAGCACAAACTCAAGAAAACCACAAATATTAGCAATAAACGGCTTTTTCTTGGTTATTTTGGGTCTATTTTGATAAAGAAAAGGTATGTGTTTTAGCACATACCAAAATACCCCAGACGAAACTATTGCCGTGTCCTCACGCAATGCAATCAACTCACGCTTCTAAAACCAAGGATTTCAATCTCTTTCTACTAAACCTATGAAGAAGTAGCAAAGATTCCTCAAAAGAGATTAAGAACCCTTAATCCTAAAAACGCCCCGTTTACCTTTTAATTCATAAGTATAGATATAACGATTAAGCACATTCCGGTTATGAATGACGGTTTGTTGAACTTTCATGTCGATCAATAACTCCAACATTTTTCAAACGACACGTTAGGATCACGGAGTAGAAAACACAACACAGCGTGAAGTGACCATAAGGATAGAATACATCGTCCCTGATTTTTCACAAGTCCCAAACTAAGCGTAAAACCGAAATCATTGTTACAAATGATTCTAGATGCTAACACTACCCATGGAAGTTACTTGTGTGATTACCTTTTGTTCCCATTTTCCTATTTTCCTCTAGATTTTTTTTATTTTTGGTGAGAAATGAATTTCTTCAAATTCTCGTTTCGATAACTTTTATTCCGATAAAGATACAAAGCTAAGTCGATAATTAGTTATCCGTCTTCTCTCAAGAACCATTGTCGTAAAAATGAGGTCCACATCAAGGAATTTTTATTCACTTACACTTTTTGCTTTTTTCAATTTTCAACATTTTTCATTTCTTTTTTTTTTTTTTTTTTTTTTTTTTTTTTTTCACATGAACTTTTTACTTATATGAGCTGTGAACCACGGAGCTTCACGGGGTAATTCCAAGACTATAGGCTTCATGAGATGAGGATCCCGGCTGGCTAGGCTAAGACCTCACTCAATCCCGGCTAAAGATCCAAGGGTCCGATCTCGACACCGCAGCTCACAACTTTACTTATTACTTTATCACTTATCACTTATTACTCATTTATTTATTTATTACGGATCCTTGATGTGTACCCAATTTTTAAAACAAAGATTCTTTTAAGAAGATAAAGAACTAACCATCACCAAAAACTCGACATCTCTAATTATTTAGACAGATATGGGGTGAAACAATTTTGTGGGAACAAAAAGCCATAAGTACCTTCGATGGGCTCTAAAGAGAACCAACTACTCCACGTTTAGCATCTAAACTCATAAATAACTCTATCATTTCTCGATCTCTGCAAATTTAAAATCCCAAATAATGAGATCCGCGGATGCTTAGCCGATAATTTTTTTAATTACCTATGGTTAAGGGAACAAGCTAGGGCTCAACACGCCCGGTCAAGTCAGAATTCTATTCCTACTCTCACCAGCGGAAAGTCAATCAAGGTGTCAAAACATATATTAACTTAGCAAATGCTTCGTCTTATGAAATCAAGTTATGCATATTTAAAGTCACTCAGGGAAACTTGCAAATTCTTGGCCTTGTGAGCTAGAATTCGCATTTTATAGCTTCTTATCTAAGAGACTAGCCAACTTTTCAATCAAAAAGACTTAACAAAAGCTTAAAAAAAAAATTTAAATTTTCACATTTTTGCACAATTTTTTCATTTTATAAGGAAAAACGGGGTTACGAGAGAAACACAACAAAAATAAGCAAGTGCGGTCAAATCAAATCGAAGATTACCCTACCCCAGACTAGAACGAAACATTGTCCTCAATGTTTAAAGCAAGGGTATCACGAAAATCTAAAAGCCGTTTATTAAGTATGCTCAAAGATAAACGTTAGTCGATAAGATTAGGATATCGGATTTCCATCAGCATCGATCATGAAACTCGAGTGGAGAAAAGACAAACTTCGAGCACGAGAGTCTTCATATCGGGAACATCCTAAACACAACATCACAAACAACCAAACACGAGAAATCGAAGAGGCGGACCCCTTCGCGTCACTTATTAGAAAATAGAAAGAAGATAGAGAAGGATAAGCATGGGGTGCCTCCCACGAAGCGCTACTGTTTTTGATCACCGAGTCGCTAGCCTGACTCGTCCCCGAATTCATTTGTCCTTGGGGGAGAAAGTGGTAGAGATACCAGGGTCAAAAAACGGTGTCCTCATTCCCGAAGGAATGAGACTGGGTAGGTTGGGTGGTGGAGAAAGTGTCGGGCTCAAGCACAAATGATATGTCATGAAAGAATGATCCATCATCCGGTGGTTTAGCGGGTGGACGAAAGGATGACGGATCAGAGTGAGAAAACTCCAAAGAAGACGGGAGCTTATGGTAAAAGATAAGAGGTGTAGGCTCACAAATG
The DNA here is from genome assembly GCA_019973895.1 of Chrysanthemum seticuspe. Lineage (NCBI taxonomy): Eukaryota > Viridiplantae > Streptophyta > Magnoliopsida > Asterales > Asteraceae > Chrysanthemum > Chrysanthemum seticuspe. The sequence continues at coordinate 75,147,721 of BPTQ01000002.1, forward strand.
AAGGCATCCAAGAGAGGATCCTTATCACGAATAATGGTTATAACATGAAACTTATCAATGAATATCCCTGGTTTAAAGATCTTGTCTTCACATGCGGGCTCAACGGGATAAGTGATGGTGGACTCATCAGAAGAAGGAGAGTCTAGAGAACCATCAAGAACAACCATATCCTCAATACCCGGTGGTATTGGGTCATCAATAGGTAAGTCGATTTCTTCCATATTAGAATCACGTGGCGGTTTATCAAGAATATCGTCTTCAACCATCTCAAAATCAATCTCCATAATAACCTCAGTGTCGGATTCAATACTTTCTTCAACATCACATGACGGGAGAGAAAGGTCGGAACACAGAGATGGGATAAGTGGTGTGCTCTGAGAGCTAGCAATATTCACCACTTCCGTTGTGATCTCTGAATCGGACTCAAAATCTTGGTCAAAAAGAGGATTAACTTCACAAAAGGTGTAGTCATCACTGAACTTGAAAACTGGATTTGAGAAAATCCCGGAAGTAACCTCGGAGATGTCAAGAGAATCACATAAAAGCGAATCACAATCACTATCAGATATATCCTCAGAATTGGAGAACATCTTATCATGATCATTCGATATATCAAGAGAAGGCTCATCACAAATATCAACAACCCCAGACTCGGACTCTCTTGGGATTGGCTCAAGGCTCTCAACACAAGACGATTCCGTTTCCGGAATAGTGCTAAGAGGCTCGTCCCCCATTATGAGAGAGTAAACGGGTGCAATAATGTCTGTAGAAATAGAATCATCGACCTCTTCCAAAGGAACGTCACTTCTCTCAACCGGCGTGAGTGAAGGGGAAGAGTCGGACATGCAAGGCTCAGAAACGGGAGTGGTTTCAGCCGATAAACTTTCATAGTATTCTTTCATTTGGATAGAATCCTCATCATCATCGTCAATGCAAGTCGCGAGCCATCGGGCACGTCTTGCAAGTGCCTGCTCCTCAATTCGTATTTCTTCAAGGCATTTTTCAATCTGAGCTGCTCGCTCTTCTTCTTCGAGTAATTCTATCATAGATTTTTCGTTGCGAGATGCTCGATCTTCGTCATGTTTATTAACAAATTCTTCGATTATATTAAGACATCTTTGAATTTCTAGAGAAATTATCGGAGGTTGTGGTTGAATCTCTTGGTATTGTGGAGGTGGGTCATAAGAATAGTCATAATTATCACAAGGAACTTGCTCGTAAACAAGCGGGTTCTGCATTTGACAATCGGAATTAAAATGCGGACCTCCACAATACTCACAACAATATGATTGTTGTGACGGGTTTGGTGAAGTATATGGATAAGGTTCATAACCAAAGGTTGTATTGTTAAATTGGTCTTGACATTGAAAACCTTGGTGAGGACCTCCACAGTACTCACACGAGTATGACTCCGTCTCATGGTATGGGGATTGGTTAAGGAAATCAGTCGTATCATTGTAGGGATATTGGTCGTAGACAAACTCGTTTCCCGTATTCACAATGCTACAACCGGGACAATTCCCACCATTATGAGGTCCCCCACACCATTGACAACCATAATGGTAAGACGAAGACATCGAGAAGAATTATACGAATAAGAGGGTAAAGAGATAAAGAATTGACGGTTCAGAGGGTAAAGAAGAATATTTTTGGGTTTTTAGAAAACATAAAATGAAAAGGAAAATCTTTTTGGGTTTTTATAAAAGGGATATGTACAAATATCAACGATAACTTCACGAGGAAGGATCTTCAAATGCACACGATACGAGACGGAATACGAAAACTCGCTACAAGCCCTCCCCGGCAGCGGCGCCAAAAATTGATTTGCAGTTAAAAATCAATAATAAGAAGATGTGTAGTATGTGGGTAACTCAAACGTGTTAGGTTTGAGCACCGAGATCGTTCCGAACGAGGGTTGAATGGAATTTCCAACTCACGTCTCAATAATCGGGATTCGAATAAGAAAAGGGGCATAAGATGATATATTCTAAACTACGGGATAAGGAAAGCATATGGAACTAAAATCTATGGGGAAATCCTAATAACTATGGCAAACTACGCAATTCTACGCTAAAACGTAAAAACGGAAATCAAACGAAACGCGAATAAAATGCAATAACGACTAATCTAACTCTTAAAAACAACCTAAAACTACTTTTACTCTAAAAATGATATTAGAAAACTAATATGAATTAAATCTATTTTTTGGGAATTTTCTTGATTTTATTTTAATTAAAAACTAATTATTAACTTTAAAAATAAAACTAATTATCTAGAAATTATGAAAGAGAGAGGGAAAAATATGGAATTACTTTTCAAAAATCTAAAATATCATAAAAGACTTATCAAAACTATTTTTGTATTTTTCAGATTAATTTCCTATTTTCTATGAATTTAATTCTATTTTAATCTAATTAAAATCATGAAAAATACCAAATAAAAGGAGAAAAATATGGAAAAATCTTTTTTATGCTTTTTATATTTATCTTAAACTATTAAAATTGAAAAATTATTTTTTGGAACTTTTTCTGAATTAAATGCAATAAAAGCTATTAAAAATGATTAAAAACTGAATTTAATAAAGAAAAATACTAAACAGTGTCTAAAAATTATGAAACTTGCAGGGAAATCCTAAAATGACATTCTAGTTCTAGGAAAAATACAAAACACAGGGCTTATGTGTAAGAAACTGAGGCAGTAGTGAAAATGGAGAGCAAATAAGCACTTGGGAATAAGCTAATAAGCACTAAATGGCACCAACTGAAAGTATAAGCTAAGGTATACTAAATCTACTCTAAGGCAACTAGTTACATCTACTCCTAACCACTAATGAGCATCTACCAAGTGATTAAGCAAACTGATACTTATTAAGCAAATAGCAATCTGCCCCTACTGTTTGGGCAGATAAAACTGCTTATCTGATAAGCCAACAAGAAAACCAAAGGTATGGGACTCAAAACCACCAACCAGAGAACGTGTGCTCAAAATTACAGCTAATTTGGGCTTGTATTGAGTGAGTTATAGATCAAATAAAAACTGCATAAATTGTGACAGGTGGCTGATGTTCAGAAACAGTGAAACAGGTACAACCTTAATGCTAATGTAACTACTGATCCAATAAGCTAATGCAAAAACTAAAAATGTGGAATTGAAATCTACCTAGCAGACTACAATTTGACCAAATATCAGACCCTATCTAGATGAAATGAAGAGTGTGCAGTTGCTGCACTTTTTGAAGAAAACAGATTTTTGACTCAGTTTTGACTTTTTAAGAACAGATACTAGTTTGACCAAAATGAAATGCAAGATCAATTGTAGAGCTGATATGGATGAAATAGGATGAAATGAAACTTAAACAAGCTACTTTTACTGATTCTAATCCTATATGTGAAGATGACAGTTGACAGATTTAAACAAAAATGAACTTAAGAACAGATTTATTAAATTGTTGACTATGAATGAAACAAACACAAACTGAAGACAGATATAACTGCAATAGACTATAACAAGACTATTTCAACTGATCTAATGCAAGAATATGACCTCTAGCTACTGATTTTCAAGCAATCCAAACACCCCTTTAATATTCTAATCTACATTTTTTAATAAAAACTAGAAGAGAATCTTACTAAAACTGAATTAGAAACTTATATAAACATGAAAATCATCATTTTAGCAAACTAAAACCAGATATTAACATGAAAACGATTGACTTTTGATTTTTGACTTTTCCTTGACTTTTATGCAAAATGTGATTAAGGGCAATTAGAAACAACAATGGGCTCACATAAGCTTATCCAAGCTTATGTAAGCTTAAAGCAACAGTAGATAATACTTAAGACAGATTGTAAATGATCAAAAACTGATATCAATGATTTGACAAGTAAAAGTGAGATTTGCATTAAAGAAATGAGTTTACAAATTGAAAACTGAAATTACAATCATTGCACTATTGAAAACATTTAAAAGTGACAGGAAATAAAGAGGTCAAAATTCCTCTAAAACTTAAGGAATTGGACAACAAGAAATGTGAGCCAAGGGTCGTTTTTATAGCTGAGGAGAGGTCTTTGCTTGGATTCCTTTCAGAAGATGCTAGAAGGCCATTGTGAGCCACTCATTCAATTCCAGGTCATCTTGTCCAATCATAGAGCACCATGTAGCTTCATTGAGGTATCTAAGCCAATTATAGCTTTCCATTTGGCCACGTGTGCCATTCTCCTGACAGGTCAGAGTGTGAAAGATCCTAGGATAGATTCTTAGTACAATGTTTTGTGTTTGGGAGAGGTGTGTGGTGGTAAATGGGTGGTGTTTGGGATGGGGAAGACAACAGGGAAAGGGCGCGTTTGGTTTTGTTTGGGTTTATTAATAATATTTCAAAAGCTTTGACTGGGTAAACGGGTATAGTGGGTGTGTTGGATCCGGATCATGGGTTGAGGTGTATATGGATAGTGGATTGGATAGTTATACCGGGTGTAGGATTGGGCTTGGGATATATTATTTGGGCTGAGGTTTTAGAAATGGATTTAGGACAATGGTTTTTGTTACTTGGACTAGTAGTGTGATTATTAAGTGAACCAAGGACCAAACATGTAAAGGTTGAAACTTCAGGGGCCACAAATGTAATTCTGAATTTATCTTCAAAGGACTGAATTTGCCAACCTTCAAATAAACCAAGGGCCAAATTGCAATTTTTGAAACTTTAAGGACCATTCTTGCCAATTGTTGAAACTTGAGGGGCCATTTCTGACATTTCTTCAAACTTTGCTCAAATCTTCACAAATCATCCTCAGAGATTAGAAATCTTCAAAAATGCATAATTCTGACCTTCCGGCTCAGCTTAAGCTCTCTTAATCTCTCGTGCTCGGATTTACGTCTGATTTGGATCCTTTTTGCGTGTTTTTACATATCTATACCTGCACAAGCACAAACTCAAGAAAACCACAAATATTAGCAATAAACGGCTTTTTCTTGGTTATTTTGGGTCTATTTTGATAAAGAAAAGGTATGTGTTTTAGCACATACCAGTAAGTTTCACGTTTTTATTTATACGTTTACGTAATTTTTAATTTAATCGTACGTTTTAGGTTTTAAACGTTCATCACTTTAAATATAGTGATAGCGTTTATTTAATATATTTTATCTTTTTAACTTTCTTAATTTGTATTTAAGTCGCTGTTATTTATTAACTTTTTCAGTAGTGTAATTATCCTATTCAAATCCTTTCTGATCGCTATCATTAGTGATCATTCTATCGTCTGATCAAGTGTTTAACCCACCATTGAGTCTCCGTGGGACATAACGACCCGGGAATTCACTATATTCTCCAGGACTTCATTGCATTTGTGTTTAAGCTGTTTTAAGTCTGTTTGACTTGACTGTTTAGCACAGATCAAAATTTTGGCGCCGCTGCCGGGGAGGCTTCAGCGTGTGTTTAGCCATTTTCAGACCCACTCTTGTGCATATACCATCTTTTGTAAAAAGTTTTTTGTAAAAGTTATCAGAAAATCCAAAAATATTTTCCTTCTTTGTTTTTATACAATGTTTTTCAAAAATCCAAAAATATCCATCTTTACCCTCTCACATCTTTTGATTCTACATTTCTTTTACCCTCTATCCATTTGATTCTTTCTATGTCTCATCCTCACCAATTTGGTTGTGAATGGTGTGGGGGACCTCAAAATGGTGGAAATTGCCCCGGTTGTGGCATTGTGAATCCGGGAAACGGGTTTGTCTATGACCAAAATCCCTACAATGAAACAACTAATTTCCTCAACCAACCCCCGCACTATGAGATGGAGACATATTCTTGTGAGTACTGTGGAGGTTCTCACCCGAGTTTTGAGTGTCAAACAGGGAACACGCTTGTCTATGAGCATAATCCTTGTAACAATTATGACTACTCTTATCATGACCAACCTCCACAGTACCAAACGATTCAAACACAACCTCTGCAAATTCCTCATGAACTTCTCGAAAATTGTCTAGATATACTCAAAGATTTGAAAGAATTGGTTAAAGAAGAGTCTCGTCAGAAAACGTATGCTGAAGAACAAGCAGCTAGAGTAAGTTCCCAATATTGGAAACCTCTCGTGTACGATTATGATGACGATGACGATGATGATTTTGATGAGGAATCTACGACTCCGAGTGGCAATCCCACTCCCGTTGAAGAAGGAAAGAGTATGGGAGAATTGTTGGCAGAGGAAAATATGAAGAGCATAAGAGCTATATATGTTTTCGATAAAGTCGATGCTCCGAGTGGCAATCCCACTCCCGTTTCAGAGCCTTTCATTTCCGACTCTTCCCCTTCACTCACGCCGGTTGAGAGAAGTGAATTCCTTTTGGAAGAAGTCGATGATCCTATTTCTTTGAAATTTTTTGATTCCAAAGACTCTCTCATCATGGGGGATAAGCATCTCAGCACTATTCCGGAAACGGAATCGTCTAATGTTGAGAACTTTATCCCGATCCCAAGTGAGTCTGAGGGAATTCTTGACAAAGAGTGTGATGTGTTTTCTCCTCTTTCAAATGATCTTGTTGAGACTTTCTCAGATTTTGACAGTGATTATAGTGATGCCGATTCTTTATATTCTAAAGACATAGAATTTATTGATGCATTACTTCCACATTCCGAGATCGTCAACTTAGAAGAGGATGTTGACCATGTTGTTTCCACAACAGTTAATACGACTATCACTAATCCCTTATTCGAATTCGGTTCTGAATTTACTCTAAATTCAGTTAATCCAATCTTTGATAGTGATGAGTCTGACACGGAGACTATAATGGACGAGGTGCATATTCATAGCTCACGAAGTACCGCACATGTCCCACCTCCGTATATTCTTCATGAGGAGTTCGCCGGTGAACTCACTCATATCATATCTCCGCTGGAGTATGATTGCGTGGATGGCAAAAATCATGATCGGGGGGAGAGAATCTCAATTTGCATAGTTATGACAAATCTTCCCACCCTAACTCCCGAGATGCCTTCCAACCCTAAGAGCTCAAACAATAAAATCCAAATAAGTGAAACTGCACTTAATCCCGAGGAAGAAGATCTAGTCATGAATGTTATCATGATTTTCCTTCTTTTCTTCACTTACTCGGTGACTTCCTCTCTTCTTCACTCCTTCGGGAATGAAGACACTATCTTTGACCCCGGCATTTTTATTTATCATTTATGAGCCGGGTCTTTCTTTGTATATCTCGTCGGTGTGGAACTTTCACGTGCTTCAAATGTTTGTCCAAACATCTTGAATGAAAGTCCGATGGAGATTATTTCTTCCACTTCGCTTCCCCATGAACCAATGAATTCGGGGTCGAGTCAAGCTAGCGACTCGGTAACCAAAAACAGTAGCACTCACCATATGGGTTTTCACCCATATTTCTGTCTTCTTACCCCTTTCTACCACCCTAGTGTGGGGGAGTCTTCCCACACTGTTGTATATTCTCATTCTTTCTTAAAAAAAAAAAAAAAAAAAAAAAAAAAAAAAAAAAAATCTTTTAAAATAATGGCCGTAGTATTTCCCTTTTACGTTCTTTGTTTCGGCATAACCGCCGGTACTTTGAATATTGAGGGCAATATTCATTTCTAAGTGTGGGGGGGAATTCTCACGAATTTCATATATTATCTACCCAATTCCCCCGTTTTTGGCCAAAAATTTTTTTTGGAGTAAGTGTTTTACACTTTCTCATTTGGTTATCAGTCCGCCATGTTTGATAAACTAAAGGATTGGCTAATCCAGGAGCAAACGGCTCTTGGTAAAGATATATCAAATCCGTTTATATGGCTTGCAATTTGCCCAAAATTGTATGGTATTCAGCTCACCATATCCTAAAAAGTGAAGAGTTGGCTAGCCCGCAAGGTTATGGCTTGTGGTAAAGGCAGTGGAAAAACCATAATTGGTAATCAGCTCACCAAAGATAATATTGATAATTTATCTAAGAGTTGGCTAGTCCAGAAGGGTACGGCTTCTGGTAAAGACAAATCAAATCCGTTGAAAGCTGGTGGTTTGCTCAAAATCACATGGTTATCAGTGTACCATGGTTCTTACTTGAACTGAAACATTTGGCTACTCCAGAATTAATGGCTTTTGGTAAAGAGATTAAAATCCATTATGTTTTCTCAAATCATTGCTAGGGACTAGCAATATCTCAATGTGGGGGATTGATGAGTGTCTAAATACTCATCATTTTTGTATAATATAAACTGCAAAATCATCTGAAAACACTCTGAAACACATCAAAATGATGAAAATATCACAAATCAGTGTTTTATGTGTTTTAAATGCAAAAATATCAAAATCAGATGAAAAACGTATCAAATTTGCAAAAATTGCAGTTTTAGTCCCCCAAGTTTCAAAAGTTGTCAAAAACAGTCCCTGAGTCAAAATTTCAAAAGAAAAGTCACCAAAGGTCCTTTTTAAATCATAAGTTGTCAAATTTAGTCCTTTGGTGAAAAATATAAAAAGTTTTGAGAAAATTACAAAATGGTCCTTCAAGTTTGAAATTTGGCAGAAATGGCCCCCAGAAAATTGGAAAATGACAGATTTGGTCCCTGTACTTTTGAAACTTGTCATTAATGGTCCTTGGAACAACTTTGCAAGATTGGCAGATTAGGCCCCTCAGTTTTCAGAAGTTACAACTAAGGTCCTTGTGATTTAATACCTTTTATACCCATTTTGGACCCTATCAATACATGTGACCCCTGCCACTTAAACAATTATGAACCCCCTTTATTATTAACCTGCCCTGGTCAAATCCCAAATGGTCAAACAGACACCCACTTGGCGCCCAAAACCCCTTTCACTGTTCACCTCCCTCAAGCTTGCCTGAATTCCAAAACCAGTCATGGTTTCTCCTCATTTTCAACCCCCCTCCTCACCTATCCATCTCCCTTGTCCCCTCCTCTTCCACTAACACCCAAATCCCATTAATATCAAAAAACCTGCTCAAATCTACCCAAAGACCTTTTGGCGCCAAAAGTAAAATTGATGGCTGGGATCATTTTGACTCATCCAATGGTGGTGGGATCAAGTCAGAGTCAAGTGGAAATATCTTGGAGTTATAAAAGAGAAGGAGAGAAGCAGTTTCAAAGTAGTAGCTAGTTTTAATTTTTTTCTTCAATGTCGTTTTTTAGTTAAATGTTTTAGACTTAGTTAAAAATGTTGTAATTCAGTTTCTTTGTATCACATTTTAGTTAAATAAGCTTTGTAATGTGTTTTGAATGTAAATTCAAGTCTTTATTTAAGTTTCAAGTTCCATATTTACTGTTGAGATTTTCAGTTTCAAAAACTTCTTTCCAGGCTGTTGGCTACTTGTTTTAGAATTAAAAAAGTTTAGATAAGGTCTCTATAAGCTTTCTAAAAGCTCAAACTTCAGTTTTAAGCCATCTTGTACCTTGGTCAATAAAAGTCAACTGAGGCTCAAAATTGGAATGGAAGCTGATAAAGGGTGTTGCAGAGGGTTCTTTGGGTTGGATCTAGTTAGGTTAGAGTAGTTCTAGTTTTGGTTTTGGCTTGCAACATAGCTGGACACAAGTGAGTATCTGTTTCCTTTTCAAGTTTCAAGTCAGTATTTGCAGTTTCATGCTTATCTTGTAACTATGGTCACCATTAGTGTAAAACTTGCTCACATAGTTGTATTTAGGTATTGTAGATACAGTTTGATCACTTAAACAAGTTTACTCTGTTGTTATCTTATTTTAAGTTGTATAACAGATTTATAAAGAGGTGTTTGGCACTACTGATATATCTGTACTAGAGGGTTACTCAGTAGATAGAACTTCTTTGTTTATGTTTGTTTAGCTGTTTTGTACTCCCATTTGTCTTACTTTTGTGCTTGTAACCACAGAAAGTCAAAATCATGCTAAATCTGTTTTCAGTACTTAACTGTGAGGATTTGTGATTTCCAAAAGCTTATCTTGTGTTCATATTTCATATACACAACTTAATGTAATCTCATTTAACCATAATACATCATTATCAGTCTTTAAATCAAGATCAAAGTCCAAGTTAGTCAACTTTTCCATATTGCTTTAAAAGTCAAAGTCATGAAAATCTGTTTTTCAGCCTAACTAGAAAGATTTTTAGTGAACTCATCTTTGGATCAATTTCAGTGATATTTGTGGTTTTTAAAAGCCCTACTGATCTATTTTCTTATGTATATTTTAGCATATTTTTGTGATTTTTCTACAAGCTTCAAAAGAGCTTGTCTTTTAGGTCCAAAATGCCCTGTGCCAAAACTCAGCTTATGCTGAGTTTTTCTCAGATCTGGCATGCTTGTCATTGAGCTCATTTGAGCTCATCTAAGTCTGTAATTTGGTTTAGATACTCTCACCCAGGTCTTCTCCAAGTTCCAATTTCTGTTTTTCCATTTCAGCTTATTTTGTAGCTTATGCAATAGCTCAAGTTGGTCCCTATTCACTGTTTTTAGCTTATTGCTCCATACCTCAAATCTGTGCAAATTGCAATCCAGTGGTTAGAGCTTGTTGTAACTTGTTCCATTCATGTTCTTTTAGCTTATTTTAGCTTGTGTTAACAGTTGGTGCTTGTTGGTTTCTATTTGCTTATTGGAAGTGCTTATTTCTATAAGCTCTTCCACATCAGTTCCTATTTCTCACACATAGCACCTTGTTTTTATATTTTTGCTTTATTCCTAGTATAATTTTAGACTTTTCCTGAAATTTTCAGATTTTTCTAAGTTGTTTTGCTATTTTTCTTAATTTAAATTAGTTTTTAATCCTTTTTAAATAGCTTTTAATACAAATAAATTAGAAAAAGCTTAAAAAAATATTTTTTCTATTTTCTTAGGATAAGATAAATGTAAAAAGCTTAAAAAGTATTTTTCCATAATTTTCTTAGTTTAAAAAGTATTTTTTAGCATTTTAATTAGTTTTAAATAGTTTTAAATTAATAATAAATACATATAAAGTCTAAAAAATATATTTTCTATTTTAAAATTAGTTTTATCATATTTTAGATTTTTCCAAGTTATAATTTCATTTTTCTAGGTTAATTTTGTATTTTCTTGTATTTTAGTGCATTTTAAATACTTAATAAATAGTTTTTAATTAATAATAATTACATAAATAGTTTTAAAAATAATTTTCCTTTTCTAATAATTTTCTTATATAATTAGGATTGTAAAAAATGTATTTTTCATATTTTTAGGATTTATCTTGTGTAAGTTTCACGTTTTTATTTATACGTTTACGTAATTTTTAATTTAATCGTACGTTTTAGGTTTTAAACGTTCATCACTTTAAATATAGTGATAGCGTTTATTTAATATATTTTATCTTTTTAACTTTCTTAATTTGTATTTAAGTCGCTGTTATTTATTAACTTTTTCAGTAGTGTAATTATCCTATTCAAATCCTTTCTGATCGCTATCATTAGTGATCATTCTATCGTCTGATCAAGTGTTTAACCCACCATTGAGTCTCCGTGGGACATAACGACCCGGGAATTCACTATATTCTCCAGGACTTCATTGCATTTGTGTTTAAGCTGTTTTAAGTCTGTTTGACTTGACTGTTTAGCACAGATCAGCGGGAAAGATCGTGATTTAAATCTCTTATCTGTTTAAATGGAATTGGTTTTAGTCCTTTATAGGCACTCCTTCCTCCATGTGCCAAACGATTTTAATATACATAATGCACATGTTGAGGAGGAGGATTTATCCATAAACATGATGAGTATTTAAACCAGGCCACATATTCACCCATGTTTTCTAAACCTTATTAAATCACTTGGGATCCAAAATCTCAAAGGGTTTGATATTTTTGATCGGGGGAGAATTTGTGATTTAATATGAAATTTGATAAATGATGATCGTTTTGATTCAATTGTGCAGGCTGCTCTCTCATATGTGCTAAACGCCTTCGAATCTCGAAGCACATATTGAGGGGGAGCAAAACCATCGAGGTACAAAAGTTTTTTAATAGAGATCTATAAAGTACCTTGATTGTGTTTTCAAATGGTTTTTTGTAATGGATTTTGTGATCGTGGATGTGCTTCAAAAGAACTCTTTCCTCTATGTGATAAAATGATTTCACTTATCCTATGCACATATTGAGGGGGAGAATTTTACCAAGAGAATCAAATGGCTTTTTCGTATGAAAATGGTGATCAAAAAAAATATTTCAAAGTCCTCTTGCCTCCTTGTGCTAAACAATTTCTAAATCATACGCACATGTTGAGGGGGAGGTTTTCTAAATGATCAAAACTATTAAGGTACCAAATGCTTTGATCTCGTATCACAAGTACCTTGATTGTTTTTCCAAATGACTTTTCAATTGGTTTCAAGGAAGAATGAACTGTACCAAAAGACCAACCATTTTACTTTATGTATGGAGTTATAAGGATGGTAAGGTTAGGTATTAGTTCCCACGATCCGCCAGAACTGGAGGGATCTTCCCAGGGATAATCCACTAGATAGTGTAGAGTCCTTAGGAATATTGAAAAAAGGAGAAAAATGAGAATATGGGAAGAGTGCGGACTGAGACAGAGCTAGTACTGGAATAAACCCAACAAGGTTCTAGTTATGAAGTCTCGGTAAGCACTGAAGGGGTTGAAGAATGAAAAAGAACTGAATGTGAAAAAGGGTGAAATGAAATAGCCCTCCATCAATTCAACCTTAGGGCAGTAACCGGGTTCAATACATATGCTACTTGTTGTTACTAAGGTAACACTGGTATTGAAGACAAGATGTCATGGACCCAGTGACGCACTGCACTAAACTTCCCAAGCCACTCAAGTTCCTCTTAAAAGGGCTTGTTTCATTCTCACAGGGAACCGACATTATCTATCGACTTTCTCTTAGAGATTGTTGATATTGAAGAAGGAGACCCTCTCCCTAGTCTCCGACACAGGAACCAAATGTGCACTATTGAGTCTAGAGCCAAGATATCATCCACAATATCTCATTAGGACACAAAATTAATGAAGACTTGCTGTTTCACACAATGCGGAAAGTAAGTATATATTTAGAGTCCTACGCATTATCCTTGTGGTATTGCCAGAACATCCGAGTGATATGAAAATATACACAATGAAGATGGAAATTCTTCTAGAGCCAACATCAAACAAGCTCTTGGTGGGTGACATGTGAAATCTTGCAAAAGATCAAGCTTGTGACAACTGGATAGAAACGATGGGGAGATTCATTCTTGAATCAACCTTGGTCCAGGAATGGAATTGACGAATACTTTTGGAAAAACCGTTCGATGTGCAAACCTTCTTTTCTCTAGCACGTCGAATGTGTATTCATTTCAAATTCAAAAAGTATATCTGATTGAAAAACACTTTTAGAAAAACCGTTCGATGTGCGAATCTCTTCTTTTCGCTAACACGTCGAATGTGTACTATTTTCAAATACAAAAAGAGTTTTGATTGAAAATTGATCTTTCTCATAAAACCTTCGTCGTATTGCAAAACTCTTTCTTCTAAGCAATACACAATTGTTTTTCAAATCATTTTTCATCAATCAGTGAATCTTAATTCGCTGGTTCACTCACTCCGTGTTGTCTTCTTTAAGACGTTCCGGTTTGAGAACAGCTAGAGCAGCTGCGAAACCCTGTCAAGGAGATTCTTAGGAATCCTACCTGATCACAGGCAGTACTTGTACTGATCAACGGGGAACCGTGGGCCGTGTACCTCAATTCAGCGAAAGTGATCAAAGACACTTTCATGTGTTTTATTGCTAACTGTTGTTTGCAGGTACATTTGGATGGTTGTAGCTGATCAGAATTGAGGAGTCAATCCAAAGCCGCATGCTCACAGCTTCCACACTTAATTTGAAGAAATCATGACTGGTGCATATCTACATAACCTGGCTCTGATATTTCATACTATGCTTCTGCTTCACTGCTGCAAATATCATGAACCAGTAAGGCTTCCGCTACTCTGATGGAAAGATGTCATGTTTCAAAGTGTGAGCATGTCGGTCCAAAAGTCACAACATCACATGAAGGCAACACAACTATGGATGATCCAGAGATTTATTGTGGCTGATGATCTCAAAGAAAGCTCAAAGATCATCAAAGATGTGGATCAGTTAAAGGCCTCCACTGAAAGTACAAATCAATGCGGACTTTGAAGATTCGCTACTAAAGCACAAAGATTGCGGAAATGAAGAATTCAAGTCTACGAGCTCAAGAACGAAGTCAAAGATAGAATGCTAGGAAGCAAAATGTATTTCATGGGGTGACCTCCCTTAGGGGGAGATTGTTAGGAATTGGAAATTCCATGTTAAAGTGTCGGTCACCCCAATAATGGTCTAGCATATGTTAGCTCGTAGATTTGTAGTTGTTTACGTTATTTATCAGTTTATTAGTTAGTTATTAGTTTAGTTTAGCGTAGTGTAACACCGTGGAGGAAGGACGGGTCTTTACCCACTGTATCCCTGATCCACAGGCTGATAGGAGGTCGTGTATTCTGTAACTATAAATACCCCTTCCATCCATGGAAGGGGTGGTGCTTTATTTCAATCTAATATTCTACAATTTGTGAAGTAACTCTCTACCAAGAAAACACCTAACTCTCTAACTTTCTCTCTCTAATGGCTAACATGTATTTTGATCATCCAAGACCACCCGAATCATCAACACAATAAATATTATGATCCTACACATTTAGTCCCTGCACCTTTACCAAATTACATCCAATGCCCTTAACTTCCATTTTGGTTACCAAACGAAAGATATTTGGAAAGAAATTTGACGACACTCCCCCTCGACATAAAAAATAATGAATTTTTATAAATTTTAGTCCGAGGAGTGTCAGTAAACTAGAAATTTGACCACCATTATTAAAGAAACAACCGGGATTAGGTAACATGCAAGTACAAGGTTTTTATGAAACCGTAAAATATTTGTTTTCTCCCCCTCAACACTTGATCGAAAAATTACTGAATTTTGAAAGATTAGAGTGTTAACGGAAGAATTGTACTTGCCACGTTAAAACAAAATATAGATAGAAGAATATTTTTGTTTTTTTATCTGATTTTATAATTTTGTATTTTGTTTTTGAAAAATATTTACAAAAGAGGTTTTGGTGTTTGACTGGTTTTAAGAATGTTTGAAGAGTTCATCCAGTTCCTCTTGAGTCAAACACCGCATACCAATCCGGTGGACCAACTCATTAAACCTAGCAGGAGCTAAGGCTTTGGTGAGAAGATCTGCCAATTGGTATTCTGTACCCACAAATTATAATTCAACAGTACCATGTTCCACGTGGTCCTTGATGAAATGGTAACGCAGATCAATGTGCTTTGATTTTGAATATTGAACTGAGTTGCACGAGATCGCAATAGCACTCCGATTGTCGTAGTACATCGGGATTCTGTCGAATACGTAACCATAGTCTTTGAGTTGTGTTCTCATCCAAATGACTTGAGCACAACACGCCAACATGGCTACATATTATGCTTCGGTTGACGACAACGATGTACAATCCTGCTTCTTCGATTGCCATGACACCAGTTTATCACCAAGAAATTGTAATGCTCCTGAAGTACTTTTTCGTGAATCTAAGCATCCTGCGTGATCAGTATCTGAAAATGCTATTAGTTCAAAACCAGAATTCTTCGGATACCAGATCCCCAAGTTAATGGCTCCCGTGATGTATCAGAGGATTCTTTTAGCCTCAGAGAGGTGGGTTTCAGTTGGTCTCGACTAATAACGGGAGCAAAGATATACGGCAAACACAATATCAGGCCTGCTAGCTGTTAGATACATGAGAGACCCAAGGATACTACGGTATTTGGTAGGGTCCACCAATTTCCCATGTAAATCAGCGTCTAGCTTCTTGGTATGAGCCATTGGTGTGGCATAGGTGTCACAGTTTTGCATTCCAAATTTGTTTAACAGTTCAAGGGCATATTTGGACTGACTCAAGAAAATACCATGGGGTGATTGATGAACTTTCAGTCCTAGAAAGAACGTAAGTTTACCCATCATTGACATTTCAAAATGTTTCTTCATTAGTTTTACAAAATCGATTGAGTACTTTTTGTGTGTTGACCTAAAAATGATGTCATCCAAGTAAATTTGAACAATTAAAATATGTTCCCAGTGATATTGTATGAAAAGAGTTGGGTCGACCGAACCTTTGGTGAAATTATTGGCAATGAGGAAAGATGATAACTTATCGTACCATGCCTGAGGAGCTTGTTTGAGTCCGTACAGAGCTTTGTTCAGTTTGTAGACATGGTTTGGGAACTCGGGATCAACGAATCCTTCTGGCTGGCTGACATAAACTGTTTCTTTCAGTTGACCATTCAGAAAAGCAGTTTTGACATCCATTTGAAAGACCGTTATATTCATATGAGCCGCGAACGCGAGAAATATCCGAACAGCCTCAAGACGAGCAACCGGAGCGAATGATTCTTCAAAGTCAATACCCTCTTCCTGTCAATAACCCTTAGCCACCAGACGTGACTTGTTTCTGATTACGTTCCCTTCAGCATCCAATTTGTTCTTCCAAATCCATTTGAGACCAATGACGTAGACCCCTGTTGGTCTTTCAACCAGTTCCCATACTTCAAGACGTTTGAATTGGTTGAGTTCTTCTTGCATGGATTCAATCCAGTTTTCTTTTTTTATTGCGTCTTTAATGTTTTTAGGCTCAGATTGGCAAACAGTGAGTGCATAAATGCAATGTACACCATCTGTGTGAAGACGTTGTCTCATAACGACCGGTTGATTCGGGTTGCCAATAATATTCTCTAGAGGATGATCTTTTGTCCAACGATGTGTAGAGGGTTGATATTGGTATACATTGTGGAGATTTTGAGGATTCAAATGGCTTGTAGATGATTCTGCAATATCAGGTGCAGCAGTTTCATTAGCAAACGGGTTAAAGAACGCGGATACACCTGGAGCACGTTCATCAATGTCATCACTAAACAGCGGAGCAAATAGCTTTTCCATTTTGTTAGGAATTAGAAAATTCAGTCGTTAAAGAGTCAGTCACCTCAAGTATATGTATTCGTTAGAAAGCTCGTAGTCGTAGTCAAGTTATGTTAGCAAGTAGTTTGTTAAGTAACACCGTGGAGGACGGACGGGTCTTTACCCACTGTATGCCTGATCCACAGCCCGTTGGTGGCGTTTACTTGTATGACACTATAAATACCCTCTACCTCCCAAGATAGAGGGTTGGAGCTTCAATACCATTTTTCTTTGTTTCACATAGTTCCCAACTCTCTTTCATTTCTCTCTCTAGAACTTTCTCTCTCTAAACATATTGAACGCCTCATGTGATTATGGTTTAGTGTGTTTGTGAAATCCAATAACTAATAATTGGTATCAAGAGCCATGGTTTGATCACTCATCTTTCATGCTCTTTGTTTTTGGTGGATTTCATAAGGTTTTTGGGGTTTTAAGTGTTTAGGAGAGTTTGAATCATTTGGACAAATTCTTGTGTTAAAGTTTGAATTTTGCTTATACTTTTGTGTTTAGGATCATCATATGTGTTTATGTTTTGAATTGGAAGGCTTAAATTATTGTGGTTTGGTTGTTTTTGCTTGATAAAGTGGTTATTTGTGAAAGTTGTACTAAGAAAGTTGAGTCTCGGAGTTTTTGTTTCTTCGAAGCGAGTTGCTTCGTTATTGGAAGCGAGTTGATATATGCGACTTGGCTATTTAGCGAGTTGACTCTTTATGCGACTTGGGTTCTAAGCGAGTTGTTTCTTTAAGCGACTTGGGTTCTAAGCGAGTTGTTTCTTTAAGCGACTTGGGTTCTAAGCGAGTTGTTTCTTCACGCGACTTGAGTTCTAAAGTGACTTGGCTATTAAGCGAGTTGTACAGCTAGCGAGTCAGATTAAGCGACTTGGTGGTTAAGCGAGTTGTCTTTGTTTGCGACTTGCTATTAAGCGAGTTGTCTCTATATGCGACTTGGCTATTAAGCGAGTTGGTTCTTTAAGCGACTTGTTTCTTTAAGCGAGTTGGGTGGTTTGCGAGTTGATAACTAAGCGAGTTGATTGTTTAGCTACTTGTCTATTAAGTCTTGTTACTTCTTCATGCTACATTCTTATGGTTGTTCTTTTGGTTTAGTAAAATCCCGTGAAAGAATCAATTTCCCGGTTTAATCAAGGAATAGTAAAATCCCATAGAACTTGTAATCATGTCAAACATCGTACCTACTATCATTTCTTCTGTAGCTGAGGACGTTCAAGCAGCTGGATCAGATACTCGTTCACCTATGCTTGACATAACTGATTATGACTCATGGGCTCAATGAATCCGATTGTACTGTCTTGGAAAGGAAAATGGGGTCAACATTCTCAAATCCATTGATGAAGGACCTTATCAGGTTGAGACTACAAGAGACTTAATTGATACTGCTGCAGATGGAACAATGATCTATGGAATGGACAGACCAAAGATTTATGATGAGCTCAGTGATAAGGAGAAAAAGAGAATCGATGCTGATATCAGGGCTTCTAACATTATTCTTCAGGGTCTTCCAAAAGATATCTACAAGCTTATCAATCACAACACTGAAGCCAAGGCAGTTTGGGATAATGTCAAAATGCTTCTCTCAGGTTCTGAGTTAACTAAGGAAGACAGAGAATCACAACTGTATGATGAATTTGAGCACAAATTTGTCACCTCTGTGAAGCTAACCAAAGGATTGAAGAATACAAACTATGAGCAATTGTATGCCTTCTTGCTTCAGAATGAGAGGCATGCTATGTTTGAAAAAAGGATTATGGATCAGTTCAAAACCAATCAGGGAGAAACCAGCTCACCAAATGATTCTACAGCTTTCTACACCAATGTTGGTATTACCACCAAAGCATCTCAAGTCATACCCATGGGTAATGGTAATTACAAGCTCATCCCTGATCCAGCATATAAGCCCCCCGACCCAAAAAAACTCATGAAAAACTTCATCACTCAACTGTCTCTCAAGGTTAGTCAAAACATGAACTCTCTACCACACACCAACAATAACCTCATAACAGCATCCAATCCACTCAATCAAGCTACTGTCAGAGATGGGAAGGTTGTGGTGCAACCAGTTCAAGAAAGACAGTATGAACAAGGAAGAGGTGGAGTTGGTAGAGGATATGTAGCAAATCAGAATCGTGGAAGGAATCCAAATCAAGGACAAGCAAAGCCAGTCAAATGCTACAACTGTGGTGGTGAGGGACACATTACTAGGAACTGCACATCTCCAAAACATCCACAGAATGCGGAATACTTCAGAGACACGATGTTGCTCGTGCAAGCTCAGGATAATGGTGCAACTTTGGATGAAGAGGATATGTTGTTTCTTGCTGAGGGCAATGCCAAGACATATGATGCAGATGTAGATGAGCAGCCAATTCAGGAGATAGGTCACAATCATTAGAATGCCTTTCAAGTCGCTGACTGTGATGCATACGACTCTGACGTCGATGATGAACCTACTGCACAAACAATATTTCATGGCTAGTAATAACGCTACACACGTCGTTCGGTGTCAAAGGAACTTCCTTTTCGTCGAGCAAGTTTTTCAACACCCTAGGCAGTGAACCTAATCATTGTAGTGTAGTATTAGGGTAAGCCACGGGTATTGATATCGTTCTCTAGGGGAATAGGAATGCTAGTGAGAAGTTACTACGCTAAGGTTCTGGTTGAGGAAGATTATTTTTTTATCTTTTTATATTTTTTAAGGAAAGGAAAGGTACGAATCTCGGGGTTTGAATTTGGGGGGTTGGTATTGCTACCGATTACTCTACTTATCTAATTATCTAATCTAAGGTGTATGTAGTCTATGTCTAATTAATGTGTGCTCGTATGATAGTTTAAAGATGTGTTTACTTAGGTTTTAGTACTCCTTAATTATCTCCTATTGGTGGTTGAATTGTCACGTCCTTATTCCTAGTTGCGTTGTGCGTCTAAGGTTGTAGGGTATGCGTTTCTCCCTAACTCTTTGAACTTACCAAAGGGTGTCGTCTACAAAACCCACTAGGGATAATAAACTCTTACTCTAAGGCACTCTTTGGATGGTTTAGCTTACAACTACTCAAGGAGTCATATTCTAAGGTTCACAAAGATTTAATCAAGTATTAAGTACACAACGAATGACCTATCGCATTACTAGATCATTAGTCAACTAAGATAAGAAACAACCAATCAATATTCAATAATTAAGTTTCATATTCCCTAAGCAAACACACAAGTAAATTAGCCGGACATGGAAAACATGCAAGCATACAAACAAATAATCAAAGACATAATTGTATTAATGAAGTAAAACACTTATCTTGGTGTAAGATAGGGTTTGAAACCCTAAAATACTGTACAAGACAGCCTTGGTTCGGTTTAGGTTTTTGCTCCAAAAGACTACACACTCAATACTGAAAAATTCGGATTCTATATATAATATTACATATGCGATGGCGTCACCTTATGTTTTGTGACGCCGTCGTGTCGCCGTCATTAGGGTTTCGTCTTGGCCATGTTAGACTTGCGGCGGCGTCACCTTATGCTTGTGACACCGTCCTCTTCAGCTTCTGACGTCGTCTGGACTACATCTAGGCCGTCTGAGTTGCGATGGCCTACTCTTTTATAACTTGACGTCGTCACTTGAAAATGGAGTTTTGGCTTCTGTCCCGTCACAAAGATCCTCCGACGGCGTCACAATTAACACCTGACTCCGTCACCTTATGTTTTCAGCAGCTTTGAGTGTCTCAATTCTGACTTTGGCCATTTTCTTCGTATAATCGCGCCTTTTCGTCCAAATAAGTGCCATTCCAACATTTTGCCTTCAAGAGACCTAAAAAGTGAAAAGGAACGATATTAAGCAATAACGGATACAAAAGTGATCAAATAAGGGCTTAAACGACCCCTCAAAAAGGTACCTTTTAAAACCTTATCAAGTATCCCTACACTTGGTATTTGCTTGTCCTCAAGCAAATGTGCTTTTAGCCATTTACTTTATAAGTTAGAGGCCATGAAGCATTAGTTTAAAACAGTCCACAACACATATAAGCCCCGTAAAAGTCATAACAAGCACGGAAATTACATACTAGCACCTCACATGGGGTGTTTGGATACTCACATCTCTCTCGGGTGTATATGAAATATAACAAATTGGAAATGGAAGATAAACACTCATTAACCGGTCCTAGTACATAGATTACCATAGGCTTGAGAATAGATCAAACCTCCATCGCTTTGGCGTAAGCACCTAGGAAAGACTATCAAAGAGGTCTTTAAAGGGTTGTAATGTTAGGCTTACGGTAGGGAAACAAAGGGTTTGGTGGGATAGGCTATATTGTGGTGGCAAGTCAAAAATCTCTATGTTAAATGCATACGAAGAATGGCGTTGCTAAGCCAAGACTCGACACTCTAAACTCTAGCTAACTGAAATAAACAAACATAAAATTAAAGGATAGATGTAGGATGGTAGCCCGTATTTTTCTTTTCTCTTTATATATTTATTTTTTTTTCGATTTTTTTTTTCACTTTTACTCTACCATCCTCTACGGTAACATCAAAATGATAGGGATTTATAGGCACATCCCTACACTTGAGTTTTTATTACTCTAACACTAATTTGACCCGAATTGAAAAGATCAAAACACTTGGGGTACATTATTACGCAAACAAAGGGAAATTTGAATTTATCGTTCACTTCTCGTCATTTCATAAACTTTAACTTTTCCCATGAATCCCAATCGTCCCAAAACTGTATACAAAGGATATGACTCGACTTAGCAACTCATGCAAGCAACCAGATAATTGAACTAATGGTTTAGGGTGATAACAATAATGCACTAAAAGTGAGTGCATACAGGGTAGGCTAAGGCGATTTGGGTGTATATTTGGGGGTGGGGTGTAAACAATGTTCTTCATTGATATTCCGGAAAAAATCGAAACATCACGAGAACCGCGAAAAGGATAGGCTCTAAGGGGTTAACTAGGGGTATCGTGTACTAAAGATGAGTACAACGCAAAGGGTGTGGGGGAATTACTCAACCGATGTGGAAGAAGTAATTATATTACGGGTATCAAACAAGGGTTATCCTAATGCCTCTTATCATTTAGTTATTCCTAACTACACAAGTGCAGTCTTACTAGCGATCTCGGAATGCATCACAAAACAAGTTCTAGAATCTATTATACTACCGGTTCACACTCTAAGCTTTAAAGATGAATGCTTTAATTCCTACTAATCTAAGGGTGATCCTCACATTTTGGGTGGAATTTAGGTGGTAAGGGTTTTTGTGCTAGTCATATAACTTCCTATCCGTGAGACGCTTTTGTTAATACTAATGGCCCACTCCTATATGTCATGAATAATTTTAAATTTGGTGCCAAAATTACCCTAACCGACATTTTCTCATGGTTTAATACACAAATACAATTGGACAAAGCAAATAATCAAGGATAAGCATAGTTTCAAAGTTCCCGTTTTATTTTCCCTCCCTACACTTAAACTGAACATTGTCCCCAATGTTCCCCGAAAGTATCAAAGTTATGATAATGGAAGGTAATCAAAAACGAAAGAAACTAGTACTCCCCTGATTAGCTTGGTAGGATCCGTGTGTGAAGTAGTGGTTAAATCCTTTCCAAGAAGAATTTATGCGTGAAAAGCTCCTTCCAATCGTATGTAACTTCTTCTTGATAAATTAAACCTGTACACTTGAAGAAACAAACGAAACCTTCGCGTAAAATCAGCGGTAATAATATATATAAGACTCGATTTAAACTAAGATATAATGCTTGTGGAATGGATGTTTACAAAATTTCTGGAAAATTAAGACCTGGAAAATTCAAAATTTTTTAAGTAGCTCAGAAAATGAGAAAAAAAGTAATCTGTTGTTTTTACTCCTTCCTGACGCCGTCAGGTTGCGATCCTGACGCCGTCAGGTTATCCTGACAAAAACTGGTCTGCGATTTTCTGGAAAAAATTCTGGAAAATTTACATCTTTAGAATCTGGAAAAATTTCTGCAAAACATCCATTATGACTCGATACAAGCATTTGACTCGAACAAACACACAAATATATCTTTTAATGAAATATTATTCTCATGTTTACGTTTCCTTGAAAACGTATGTAATCCTCCCTACACTTATCCCTTATGTAAAATACCTTTATATGCAATTAAGACGAGGTTAAAAACAACATAAAGCATTTTTACAAATTTAAACATGAGAGTAAACAATCTATTAAAGATATATGACACTAACAAGCAAACAATTAAGCATGGGTTGCCTCCCACGAAGCACTTTTCTTTATTTAAGAGTCTTGTAGCTAGACTCGTAGTCGTGCTCCTACGTACCTATATAAGTAAGCCTATCCTCCACAATGTCATAAGGATCAAACTTATCATTTAAGTTCCTAATTGTACGTTCGGTTAGATATGCCTTTTCAAACTTTTCTCCATCGGGATCATAGATTGTTATCCTAATGTGCCATTCTCCATTACCGTCACTAGGAGGTTTATCCCAATCCCATTTGTGTTTAGATTACTCAACTTTCCACTTATTCATGACAAGGTTGACGGGCAAGCTTCCTAAGAACTCGGTCATCTTCCTAAATACTAAGGCGTCCTCGAACGGGTTCACTTCCATGTCCCTAGCCATTTCTTTTTCTTGGAAAGTTGCTTTACTAGTGAAGGCTTCATCTAGGTAAAAAGGTCTTTGGGGGCCTATGAGGTTCTTATCTATCCAAGGTCCATATCTAGAAGGCTCTCAATCCAACTTAATCTCATGTGGGATTTCCTCTTCTTTGTAGTACGTATGCTTTTTGACATCGTAAATTGACCTAGCACTCCCTTCTCCAACCACTATTTTGGACATCTTACAATCGATGATGGCACTAGCGGTAGCTAAGAATCCTCTTCCTACTAGTAAGGGGCATGTCGGGTCCTTATTCATGTCTAGCATATGGAAGTCGGCCAAAAGAGTCAACTCTCCTACGTGTACTACCATGTCTTTTATTATTCCTACCGGACGTGCAACACTACCGTCCGCTAGACCTAAGATGGTTTCCGTTGGTTCTATTTTACCTAAGTTAAGGCTTCTATGGAGGGACAACGAAACAAGATTGATGCATGACCCTAAGTCGGCTAGAGCGTCGAGAGGTTTGGAAGTTCCAAGCCTACATGGAAGAGTGAATAGCCCGGGATCGTCTAACTTCTTAGGTAAATTATTTCGCACAAAAGCGGACCCATGTTTTCCAAGCTTAAGTTCTAACTCATATTTTTCTTTTAAAGCATTATAATAAGGTGCATGAGCTAAGACCTCAAGAATCGGTTTTTCTTGATGGAGTTCCTTGTACTCCTCCTCTAAACTAGGTTTGGATTCTTGGTTGACGGGTTTCTCAAGAGTGGGTTCCACCAATGGTGCAGGGCCTTGGTACCTTTTGGATGGCTTGGAACCCTTTTTGATAGCGTTAACCGAGTGAACCGTTGGGTGTGAGGGGCATGGATGTGTGTTCTCCTATAGTGAACAAGAACATGAAGTCGACGAAATCGAATTCACTTTTGGGTTCTTTATAGTGTCACTTGGGAGTGCTCCAACTTCCCGTTCATTGAAGGCTTTTAAGAGGGTATCAAGCTTGTTTGTCATCTCGCTTTGTCTTTGCTTAAAATCGGCTTCAAGCTTAGCCAATCGAGTCTCTTGAGACGACAGGAATCTAGATGCAATTGCCTCAAGATTAGTGGGGTTCTCGGTGTTTAGAGAGTTGAACCTATTAGGTGGACTAGATGAGCTTTGGGGTGTGCTTGAGTTTTGGTTCCACTTAAGGTTAGGGTGATTTTTCCATGAGGGGTTGTAAGAGTTTTCTAAGTTGTTTTGTTCGGGCTTGAAAGTGTACCACTTTTCTCCCGCTCCGTCGGTACGCATGGAGGCGTAGTCCGCAAAAGCTTGTTCGGGAAGTCTTGTGCAATCACGAGTGTCATGGGGACCACTACATAACTCACAAGTTAGAGTGATTTTATTCACTTGACGTGAGGACTTAGGATTTTCGTAGGAACTCATTAGGAAATTAACTTGATCTTCAAGTTCGATCATCCTACGGTCGGAAGGAGGCAAGGAGATTGCCTTAACGGTTTTGGGCAGCTCACGGGGGTCATCCCAACTTTCGTTGTCATAGAGGGCGAGGTCCTCTATCATACCCCATGATTCTTCCGCGGTGAGATCACTAAGTTTTCCATCGGTCGCTTGGTCAATGGATCGCTTGGTGGGGAAGTTGACATGATCATAGAAAATTTGGACTTGGAGCCAAAGATCAATGCCGTGATGAGGGACTTTATGAAGTAAGTCCTTGAATCGAGTCCATGCTTCGTAGAGAGATTCATTTTGACGTTGTTGGAACATCAAGATGTCATTCCTAAGCTTAGTGGTTCTCCCCGGTGGGAAAAATTGAGCAAGGAAGCGAGAGGTAAGATCATCCCAACTTGAGATGGAGCCAGTGGGAAGTCGCTCAAGCCAATTACTAGCTTGGTCCCATAGAGAGAATTGGAAGAGACGCAGGCGCGTGGTCTCCCGAGTAGTAGCATCAAGGTCGATGGAATCGAAAATTTTGAGGAAATCCCTCATATGCTGATTTGGATCTTCGGAACGAAGTCCATGGAATGCACATCCGTTTTGCACCAACCGGATGGTGTCAGATCGCAGGGCCATAGTTTGGGCTTGGTCGGGAAGCTCAATGGTGTTCCTATAGCCTGAGTGGCTTGGTCTCGAGTATTCACCAAGAGTACGGGCTCTTGGCGGGTCAATTGGTGGTAGGTTGATGAATAGTGGGTGATTATCACCTTCCATGATGAAAAGTGATGGGGTTACAAACAAAGGTCACGAAGAAGGGGGATAGACTATGAGGAAGCTAAAAATGAGAAAAAAATTTACTTGATAGGAATCAAGCAAAGAAACCTAAACGAGGTGGACTACTAACTAGCTATTCTATTCCCCAACAGCGGCGCCAAAAACTTGATAACGCTACATGCGTCGTTCGGGGTCAAAGGAACTTCCTTTTCGTCGAACAAGTTTTTCAACACCCTAGGCAGTGAACCTAATCGTTGTAGTGTAGTATTAGGGTAAGGCACGGGTATTGATATCGTTCTCTAGGGGAATAGGAATGCTAGTGAGAAGTTACTACGCTAAGGTTGTGGTTGAGGAAGATAATTTTTTTATCTTTTTATATTTTTTAAGGAAAGGAAAGGTACGAATCTCGGGGTTTGAATTTGGGGGGTTGGTATTGCTACCGATTACTCTACTTATCTAATTATCTAATCTAAGGTGTATGTAGTCTATGTCTAATTAATGTGTGCTCGTATGATAGTTTAAAGATGTGTTTACTTAGGTTTTACTAATCCTTAATTATCTCCTATTGGTGGTTGAATTGTCACGTCCTTATTCCTAGTTGCGTTGTGTGTCTAAGGTTGTAGGGTATGCGTTTCTCCCTAACTCTTTGAACTTACCAAAGGGTCTCGTCTACAAAACCCACTAGGGATAATAAACTCTTACTCTAAGGCACTCCTTGGATGGTTTAGCTTACAACTACTTAAGGAGTCATATTCTAAGGTTCACAAAGATTTAATCAAGCATTAAGTACACAACGAATGACCTATCGCATTACTAGATCATTAGTCAACTAAGATAAGAAACAACCAATCAATATTCAATAATTAAGTTTCACATTCCCTAAGCAAACACACAAGTAAATTAGCCGGACATGGAAAACATGCAAGCATACACACAAATAATCAAAGACATAATTGTATTAATGAAGTAAAACACTTATCTTGGTGTAAGATATGGTTTGGAACCCTAAAATACTATACAAGACAGCCTTGGTTCGGTTTAGGTTTTTACTCCAAAAGACTACACACTCAATACTGAAAAATTCGGATTCTATATATAATATTACATATGCGACGGCGTCACCTTATGTTTTGTGACGCCGTCGTGTCGCCGTCATTAGGGTTTCGTCTTGGCCACGTTAGACTTGCGACGGCGTCACCTTATGCTTGTGACGCCGTCCTCTTCAGCTTCTGACGCCGTCTGGACTACATCTAGGCCGTCTGAGTTGCGACGGCCTACTCATTTATAACTTGACGTCGTCACTTGAAAATGGGAGTTTTGGCTTCTGTCCCGCCACAAAGATCCTCCGACGGCGTCACAATTAACACCTGACGCCGTCACCTTATTTTTTCAGCAGCTTTGAGTGTCTCGATTCTGACTTTGGCCATTTTCTTCGTATAATCGCGCCTTTTCGTCCAAATAAGTGCCATTCCAGCATTTTGCCTTCAAGAGACCTAAAACGTGAAAAGGAACGATATTAAGCAATAACGGATACAAAAGTGATCAAATAAGGGCTTAAACGACCCCTCAAAAAGGTACCTTTTAAAACCTTATCAGCTAGCATTTCTCCAATGGTCTCTCCTAAGGTCTCATCATCACAACAAGCTGGTCCATCCAAAGAATCAATCATCTCAGAGGTATTAAAACTATATGATGATGTTGATGAGCAAAAGATGCATAATAAAGTACAATCTCTTGAAACTTGTGAATCAGATATTGATGATGAGGGTAATAGCAATATTGTCCCATATGATCAATATGTGAAACAAAGTGAAAGTGAGGTTGTACCAAGAAATGCATCTTCTGCAGTCAATGATGACTATGCTTTTGATGAATACACTGCATGTGCCCCTGATGATTCTATTATCTCTGAACTAAATGCCTATAAAGAACAAGTTGCTATTTATGAACAACGTGCTAAGTTTGAGTTAACCACCCGTGAGCAGGAAATGGATGACCAAATGCGTACAATTATTTGAAAAAGTAATTTTAGAGAAGAAGTATTAATACATGAGTAAAATTCCTTACAAGAAAAGCTTTCTAAAACTGCTAAGCAAAAACAAGAACTTCAAGAAATGTTAAAATGCTTAAGCAAGAATTCATTGCTAAGGAATCAAAACTTGTGAATGATTTTTCTAATTTAAAAACTTTAAAAAACAAGCTTGAAAATAAGTTGTAGGTACAAGGGAATACCATTCAGACTGCTCACATGATCACTAAGCATAGAGTTCTCAGCGATAAGCATAGCATTCCCATTATAGAGAAACCTAATCCTGAGTATGGTAAGATTGGAAAAGCTGCTCAAAATATAATCTATGATGGTAATGAAATTCTTAAACCTAGACAGAAACCTAGTTGCATTGAGTGCACTGAGGAAGATAAAAAATTAGATGATGCATCTAGGAAGAAAATGGATAAGAAACTTAACAATCCTGTATGTAAAGAGAAAAACATAACTATCAAACCTCATGATTAAACTAAGGAAAATTGGATCTCCCTTAACATGTTATAAGCCTCAAACTCAATTAACCCCAGAAAAGATTTTTTGGAAGAAAGATATGGATATGCTAAAAGCTGAAAATCTTCTTGAAAAGAATCCCCCTTGTAGGAAATTGACTCGAGCAACTGTGTATCCTCCTAATACACCAATGCATCTAGTTCCTAGATCTATTGCCACTAATAGCAAGACCTTAATCTGCCTATATGTTGTTTATAAGATGTTTGTTGATTTTGAGAAAACGTGTAAGAAGAGAATCACACCTACAGGGATAACTGAGGGGGAAAGGGGTTTTGAGCAAACTAAAGAATGTTATTTAACTGAGGTTATGCCTTTCTTTAAACAATTAAAAGGTCAATTTGAAAGTCTTCAAAAGGGAATAAATTCTAATATTAAGGAAATGGAAAAGGAATTTGATGCTATCATTGTTGAGGTCAATGATTATAAACAGGAACTCAAATATAATGAAGTTGAAAGGAAGAACTTGCATATCTTAAATGAGAATTTGATTTCGAGTTGTGTTACTCAAGATGTGTTTTATACTGTTACTAAGCACTCTATTACTGCTTCTCGATTTCATGAATTATCTATTGCATTGAAAGTTTCTCATGATTGTGTCATTGAGCTTGAAAACAAAAACTCAGAACTGAATGAGAAAATTGATCAGGATGATCATGATAATTTGGTAAAACATCTTTCTAAACTAGAAGTTGAACATTTTGATTTACAACTAAAATATCAACATCTTAAAGAAAATGTCAAAACTTCAAATATCAAAACATCCTCAGATGTTCCAGAGTTTGATGCAGTTTTTCAGATCAACAAACGTGACGAACATATTCAAGCTCATTGTAACACGATCAGAAAGTTGAAAGCACAAAATTCTCAATTAAAGGGTGAAAAGAAAAATGTGACTGGCTCCCATATGCCTCCTCCTTTAGATTCTCAGTATTCTCAAACTTTTCATCTTCAAAACTTGGTTAACGCTTTACAAAAAGAAAACGAGAGTTTTCTAGAAGAAAATGAAAAAGTTAAACGACACTTTAAAGAGTTATATGATTCAATGAAAGTCACTCGTGACAAAAACAACGAAAAAATAACTTCTTTACAAAAAGAAATTGAGAATCTGAGGAGTCAGGAAAAAGGGAAACTGCCACTTGTCATCAATGAGAATGTTGCGTCAAAGTCTTCCTCAGACTGCAGATATACTGTGACTTTTAAATACATTCCTCCTCATCTTCGGAACAATGAACTTGTGTTTCATAACTATTGTGCTCACCTTAAGGATAGTCTAGAATGTCTCTGTGAGATTGTGGAAGAGGACTTCATTAATAAGCCTCTTGATAGAGAAATTAGGTTTGCTTGCACTCAGGCCAAACGATCTCAAGAGCTAATAGAATGTTTAATTGCAACATGTCCTAGATCCTTAAGTGCGAAAGGTAAAGCTGTAATGCCTTTTTCTATGCCTAATGCCAAGCATACAAACCACTCTATGCCCAGTAATATGAAAGTGAATTCTAAGGTGCCTTCTAGAAGTTCCGATCCTTGCACATCTAGTTCAGGAATGCAAAAGGTAGCTCAACCAACTAATGTTCCCATAATTCCCTCTACAGGAGTAATAAGTGACATTAAAGCAAGCGGTTCAAAGCCTCCAGGCAATACCAAGTAGGATAGGACCTTGAAAGCTAGGAATGTTCAGTGGAAGAAAGTAGAAGATCACCCTAGGAAGAATTTGAATAAAACGAATCGTGTTGATTCTAGTGCTAACTTTAAGCGTACTGTAATTAATGCGAATTATGCTACATTTGGCAAAACATTTAATGATGATTGCGTTGTTTCTGTTACTAATTATGAATGTGGTATGAATGATTTGTCTAATGCTGTTAAATACCCTGTTAAGATTGTTAATGCAAAAAATCGAGCTAAGAAGGCTAGAAAACAATGGCGGAAGAAGGGTAGGAAACATTAGGAAGTAGATGCCTACTGGTAGAACTATTCCCTTAAGAAGTGAACATACTTTGAATAGGTCAAATACGGACATTAGCACTGCATCCATTTCTGATTATTCCATTGTCTCTACTTCTGATATGGGTGTTCCAATTACTGTTACTAACCTTGTGGAACCCATTATTGCATGGGGTTCCCAATTATCCAGTTATCCATTCTTGTCTGTGTTCAACTACAGATCGTTCAAATCGTTCTGTGGTACCTGGACTCAGGTTGTTCCAAGCATATGACTGGAGACCGATCACGGCTCATGAACTTCGTGAGCAAATTCATCGGAACTTTGAGATTCGGAAACGATCATTTTGGTGCTATTATGGGTTATGGAGATTAGGTGGTTGGAAATAGTGTGATTTCCAGGGTATATTATGTTGAAGGTCTTGGACATAATCTATTTTCTGTCGGACAATTTTGTGACTCAGATTTAGAAGTGGCCTTCAGAAAAAATACTTGCTTTTTTAGAGAACTTGATGGTGTGGAACTTCTCAGAGGAACTCGTGGTTCAAACCTATACACCATCTCTATTGAAGATATGATGAAATCTTCACCCATCTGCTTGCTGTCAAAGGCTTCCAAAACTAAGTCATGGCTATGGCACCGTCGTCTCAATCACTTGAACTTTGGTACCATAAACAATCTTTCCAGAAAGGACTTAGTAAGATGATTGCCCAGATTAAAGTATGAAAAAGATCATCTTTGTTCAGCTTGCCAATTGGGAAAAAGCACAAAATATGCCCACAAACCTAAACCCACAAACTCAGTAATGGAAGTTCTTCATACCCTTCATATGGATTTATGCGGACCAATGAGA
The DNA here is from genome assembly GCA_019973895.1 of Chrysanthemum seticuspe. NCBI lineage: Eukaryota > Viridiplantae > Streptophyta > Magnoliopsida > Asterales > Asteraceae > Chrysanthemum > Chrysanthemum seticuspe. The sequence continues at coordinate 75,178,840 of BPTQ01000002.1, forward strand.
GTTCAAACTATTAATGGGAAGAAATATATTTTAGTCGTTGTCGATGACTACTCTCGATTCACTTGGGTAAAGTTTTTGAGGACAAAGGATGAAACTCCAGATGTCATCATTAAACTTATCAAGCAACTTCAAGTTCTACTTAACAATACTGTTAGAATTGTTCGAACAGACAATGGCACAGAGTTCGTTAACAAAGATTTAATCCAGTTTTATGAAAGTGTTGGAATCAGTCATCAAAGAAGTGTTCCACGAACCCCTCAACAGAACGGTGTAATTGAAAGACGAAATCGAACTCTTGTGGAAGCCGCTAGAACAATGCTTATTTACTCAAAGGTTCCAATGTGTCTCTGGGTTGAAGCCATTGCCACTGCTTGCTACACCCAAAATCGTTCCCTTATTCACACCTCTCATGGAAAAACTCCATATGAACTTGTCTATAAACGAAAACCTGATCTATCCTACCTTCGTGTGTTTGGTGCTTTATGTTACCCAACTAATGACGGTCAAGATTTAGGTAAACTAAAAGCTAAAGCGGACATTGGAGTATTCATAGGTTATGCACCAAACAAAAAAGGATACCGAATCTACAACAAGAGAACCTGAAATATCATGGAAACAATTCACGTTACGTTCGATGAGCTGACCGGTGAAATGGCTCCAGGACAATCTAGTTCTGGACCCGCATTTCAACCTTTATCAAGTAGTCCTATCAGTTCTACTCTTGTGTGTAATCCCTCACTAGCAACTCCTTATGTACCTCCTTCAGAAGATGATTTGAAGAAATTATTTGATCCAATGTTTGATGAACATTATGAATCAAGTGCTAATGATATGTTAGTTCCATCAACAGAGGCTGCCTCTATCCATGTAAATGAAGTTAACCCTTTAGTTTCAATGTCATTAAGTCAAAAAGCGCCTGCTGCTGATCACTCTGTCACATCAACAAATCATCAATCATCAAGTGTACACAATGGAAATGTTAGTGCTGTTACAGATGATGAAAACCCTTTTGCTCCTCCAGAAGATGAACCATTTGAGAACATATTTGCTCCTGAATCATCATCAGAACCATCTTCTTTAGGAGATATCGACTCTGCTACTTCAGTTCCTCAACAACAACCACATGAACACCTTAGAAAATGGACACATGATCATACATTGGACAACATCATTGGAAACCTTTCTCGTCCAGTATCCACACGAAAACAACTTGTAACCGATGCCTTATGGTTCTTCTTCAACTCCGTACTCTCTAAGATCGAACCAAAAGACGTGAAAACTGCCATGAATGAAGACAGCTGGTTCAATGCCATGCAAGAAAAAATTCATGAGTTTGATAGACTAGGTGTATGGGAATTAGTACCTGCTCCACATTGTGAAATGATCATTGCTCAAAAGTGGATCTTCAAAGTGAAGCTTGATGAGCATGGCGATGTATTAAAGAACAAGGCTAGGTTGGTTGCAAAAGAATACCGTTAGGAGGAAGGTAATGACTTTGAAGAATCATTTGCTCCTGTGGCACGCATCGAGGCGATCATAATCTTCCTGGCTAATGCTGCAAGTAAGAATATGATTGTCTATCAGATGGATGTAAAGACGGCTTTTCTTAACGGAGATCTTAAAGAAGTCATAAACGTCAGCCAACCGGAAGGTTTTGTAAATCCAGAGCATCCTACTCATGTCTATCACTTGAAGAAGGCTCTTTACGGCTTGAAGCAAGCTCCAAGGGCATGGTATGATACACTATCAAAGTTTATTCTATCTACTGGATTCAGCAAAGGAGCAGTTGATCCGACATTGTTCACCAGGAAGTCAGGAAAACATTTAATTCACGTTCAAATATATGTTGATGATATTATCTTTGCCTCGACTAACCCTAATGAATGTGATCGTTTTTCTAATGAATGGGACAAATGTCATTTTTCTTGGGATTACAAATATCATAAAGTCCCGGAGGCATTTTTATAAATCAATCTAAATATGCAAATGAGATCTTAAAGAAATTGGGATTTGATTCTAGTGACCCTGTTGACACTCCCATGATAGAGCGTACTAAACTGGATGAGGACTACTCAGGGATCATGGTAGACCAAACGAAATATCGTAGTATGATTGGATCCCTGATGTACCTCACAGCCAGTAGACCAGACATTTTGTTCGCTGTTTGCATGTGTGCTAGGTATCAGGCTAAGCCTACCAAAAAGCACCTTGAAGCTGTTAAACGGGTCTTTCGGTATCTCCAAGGAACCATCAATATGGTACTTTGGTACCCAAAGGACACCAGTATGTCACTAACAGCCTATGCAGATGCTGATCATGCAGGATGTCAAGATACTCGTCGAAGTACGTCTGGAGGTGCTCAGTTTTTGGGTGATAAACTTGTGAGCTGGTCTTCAAAGAAGCAAATGAGTGCTTCTATTTCCTCTACAGAGGCTGAATACATATCCATGTCATCCTGTTGTGCTCAAATCCTATGGATGAGATCCCAATTATCTGACAATGGCTTTGAATTCAACAAAATCCCTCTGTACTGTGATAATAAAAGTGCTATTGCTCTCTCATGCAACAACGTACAACACTCAAGAGCAAAGCACATTGACATTCGACATCATTTCATCAGGGAGCAAGTTGAAAACGGTGTGGTGGAACTATACTTTCTGAGGTCTGAATACCAGTTAGCAGACATCTTCACCAAAGCTCTTCCTAGAGAACGTTTTGAGTTTATCCTTCCACGTCTTGGTCTAAAGAGTCACAACCGGAAACACTCAAGCGTCTTCATGAGGAAGACGAGGAGTAAAGGTCTTTATCCATCTATCTCTTGTATATATTCATTCAAAAAGCAAAATAAAAAAATTTCAAAATCCATAAAAAGTATAAAATCTTGAAAAAAAAAATCCAAAAAATAGTGTTTTTTTTTGTTTTTGTTTTTTTTTCTTTCGATATCATCTACGGACTTTGTGTTGACATTCAAAGAATGTTATGGGTCTTTAGATGTTCTTCGAATGTACATATTTTTGTTTAAAAAAAATGAGGTGGAGAAAAATGGTGGTTTATTGTCATTTCAGGCAATAACCCGCTTTTCAAAGAAAGAACAGAGCCATGCTTTATCTTGTTTTCAAATCTTTTGCTCTGATTCTATAAACAATTACTACTATCTAATGAAAACTAATTGCTTTGAAAAATAACTCGGACCCTATTTTTGAAAATCATCTGTTCTGATCATTTGTCAAAATATCTATCTCTCAATCAACAACTTATGTCATTGATTGAGGGGGAGAATGATTTCAATTAAATCAAAAGGTTACTTGTTATACAATTGTTTTCAAAAGATAATCATGCATGTTTAATCAATGGAGTTTAAAGTCTCATAATCCGATCCTTATCAGTTAAAATGTTTTAATAATCAAGTTACAATTCTCCTCAAAATCTTTCAAAATCAATTTAAATCTACAGAGATCACAAATCTCAAATGATTTGATAATTGTGATCGGGGGAGAATTTGTTATTTAAATTGGATTTAAACTGATATTTCGATACATGGTTTTATGAGGGGGAGCATCTATCTTAAACCACAAAGATTTGAAACGTGACTAATTTATTCTAATGTGCAGTCTTTTCCTAATATGTGCAAAACATTTTTCAAATATCTATGCACATATTGAGGGGGATCAACTATTTTGAAAACCACATTCTTTATATAACTACTCCTAGATGCAAGCCAACCTCTCAAAGATGAAAATTAGTTCTATTACAATAATGCTTGATGCAAATGTTGAGGGGGAGCTCTTGTTCTAAAAATATCAAAAACAATTTGGGTACAAAATGCTTTGATAATATATCACAAGTATCTGGGGTTTGATTTTAAAATGGTTCCAATGGCAGATGAACAATACCAAATAGACCGACCAACTTTACTTTATGTATGGTGATATAAGGACAATAAGATTAGGTATTTGTTCCCATGATCCGCCAGAACCGGAGGGATCTACCCAGGGACAATCCACTAGATAATGTAGAAGTCCTTAGGTATATTGAAAAAAGGAGAAAAATGAGATATGGGAAGAGTGCAGACTAAGACTGAGCTAGTACTGGAATAAACCCAACAAGGTTCTAGTTATGAAGTCTCAGTAAGCACTCAAGGGGTTGAAGAATAAAAAAAGAATTGAATGAGAAAAGGGTGAAAATAAATAGCCCTCCAATTATTCAACCTTAGGGCAGAAACTGGGTTCAATTCATATGCTACTGGTGGTTACCAAGGTAACATCGGTATTGAAGACAAGACGTCATGGACCCAGTGACGCACTGCACTTCAACTTCCCAAACCACTCAAGTTCCTCTTAAAAGGACTTGTTTCATTCTCATGGGGAACCGACATAATCTATCGAATTTCTCTTAGAGATTGTTGATATTGAAGAAGGAGACCCTCTCCCTAATCTCTGAAATAGGATCCAAATATGCACAATTAAGTCTAGAGCTACGAGATCATAATAAATCTCATTAGGACACATTCAATGAAGACTCTCTGTTTCACACAATGTGGAAAGAGAGATTATATCTTATGAGTCCTACGCATTATCCTTGTGGTATTGCCAGAACATCTGAGTGATATGCAAACATATTCACAATTAAGATGGAAAGCCTTCTGGAGCCAACATCAAACAAGCTCCTGGTGGGTGGCATGTGAGATCTATTCAATTGATCAACCATGTGACAACTGAGCAGAAACAATGGGGCGATTCAATCTTTCGAATCAATCTTGGTTCAGGTTATGGATTGACGGATACATTTGAAAAACCGGTCGTTGTGCTTAAAAACTCTTTTCTTTAGCACATCGATTTTCAAATCTCTTTTCATAAATAAGTGAATCTCTATTCGCTGGTTCACTCACTTCGTGTTGTCTTCTTTGAGATGTTCTGGTTTGAGAACAGCTAGAGCAACTGCGAAACCCTTTCAAGGAAATTCTTCGGAATGTTACCTGATCACAGGCAGTACTTGTACTGATCAACGGGGAACCGTGGGCCGTGTACCTCAATTCAACGAAAGTGATCAAAGACACTTTCGTGCACTTTATTGCTAACTGTTGTATGCAGGTACGCCTGACGTTTGCAGCTGATCAGAATGAAGCGGTCAATCCATAGCCGCATGCTCACACTACACATTCATCTCTAAAGAAATCATGATAAGTGCATCAATGACTCTGATATTTTCACTCCATGCTTCTGCTACGCTGCTGCCAATATCATGAATCAACGAAAGCTTCCGCTACTCTGATGATAATATATCATGATCCAGAATATGAGCATGTCGGTCCAATTGTCACAACATCACATAATACCAACACCATAAAGGAAGACTCAGAGATTTATGTTAGCTGATAATCTCAATGCTGGCTCAAAACTCTTCATCACGTGGATCAGTTAAAGACCTCCAATTGTAATTATCCAAACATGCAGAACATGAAGAATCAAAGACTATGAGCTACTGAGCAAAGAACTTAATCAAGAATCCTAGAAAAATCTAATGTAATATCTGTTTGTATTCATTGTAAATTGAGGTGACCTCCCTTAGGGGGAAATTGTTAGGAATTAGAAAATTCAGTCGTTAAAGAGTCAGTCACCTCAAGTATATGTATTCGTTAGAAAGCTCGTACTCGTAGTCAAGTTATGTTAGCAAGTAGTTTGTTAAGTAACACCGTGGAGGACGGACGGGTCTTTACCCACTGTATGCCTGATCCACAGCCCGTAGGTGGCGTTTATTTGTATGACACTATAAATACCCTCTACCTCCCAAGGTATAGGGTTGGAGCTTCAATACCATTTTTCTTTGTTTCACATTGTTGATACAAAAGTTGGGCGTTCCTTGTTTGGGCTCCGGCTCTCGTATCAATTGATGATTGCTGCTTGAGACCTGCGCACTAAGTAAACAGAAAACACCGTTAGGCTTATCATAGGATTGTCTCCCACGACTATCCTCCGGCGTGAGAGTAAGTAATCGTTTTTAGGGTTATGGAGAATTAGGGTTTAGATCGTACCTTTAATGAGGGCTGAGATGCCCTTTATATACACACGCAATCCTTATTGGTTGCGTGTTCCCAAAACTTCGGCGTATATCGCCTAAGGGCGTCATAGGATAAATATCCCTGAAAATAAGAGATATATCTTAGCCCATAAATAACTTTGGGTTTGGGCCTTCGTGGGCCCAAATGTTGGGGTATGAATTATGCTGAAATTACTGCTGAAGTAGAGTGGATTCTGCTGAAGAAGTAATTCCACTGAAGTATTATAACCGTGTAGAGGGTTTCTGTGGAGATAATTATTTCTGCTGATATAGTATTTCTACTGATATAGTCAATCATTATTAGTTTGTTAGGATATGCATGAGCTATTTTAGGTAGTGATATGCATTTATTTTATATTATTATTTATTTAGGGTTCCTTTTGTATAAAAGGAACTGAGGACTTTTGTATTAGATAACTTTGAGAAAAACATTCCAGGAAAACATGTTTAGAGAGAGTGAAAAAGATCCATAGAGGATCATTATTTTATGAGAAAAACCTTGTTGGTAACTTTGATTGTGTCAATTATTATTCCGCTGTGCATATTCAATCATTGTTATTATACCCTAGTTGAGTCCGGATCTTGGCTTCAACAATTGGTATCAGAGCAATGATTGAATATGCACAGCGGAATAATAATTGCCACAATCAAAGTTACCAACAAGGTTTTTCTCATAAAACAATGATCCTCTATGGATCTTTTTCACTCTCTCTAAACATGTTTTCCTGGAATGTTTTTCTCAAAGTTATCTAATACAAAAGTCCTCAGTTCCTTTTATACACAAGAAACCCTAAATAAAAAATAATATAAAATAAATGCATATCACTACCTAAAATAGCTCATGCATATCCTAACAAACTAATACTAATTGACTATATCAGTAGAAATACTATATCAGCAGAAATAATTATCTCCACAGAAACCCTCTACACGGTTATAATACTTCAGTGGAATTACTTCTTCAGCAGAATCCACACTACTTCAGCAGAATCCTTCAGCAGTAATTTCAGCATAATTCATACTTCACAGAATTCCCAACACCAAACCGTTACTGGGTTAGCCCAGTCGTACTGGGCTTGCTAGTAGCGGTCATTGGTTGGGTTAGTGACCTGAATGTAGACTATACGTCATCGTGTCCCCCCAGTCTAGTATGCGCAGTGACGAACTGCGGATGCTAGACTAATAACTGCAGCGAATAAAAAACTGTGAAGCGTAGCAAAGAAGCTAAACAGACTTCCCGCCGTTAAAGATACACGGTGTATCTAGTCATAATATTTAAAATGAACGCCTCATAAATCGGGGGAAAGTAACTGTGGCAAGGTCACATCAAGGGATCAGAGCCACATATTGGAGATAGTGGGATCCATGTATAGCTCATCGCGTGGGTAAGAAAACTTATATAACCCCTACCTCCCTATTACGGTGATTACCACAACAAAGCTTCAAACTTTTCCAGCAAGAAAACCGTAATATTCTAAAGGTAACCCCGCGTGCGCGTATAGAAAATGATACAATGGTGAAGGTGTTATCTGACTTCACATCCGAGATAACCGAGGGCGAACTTCTAGAGTTCACCTCGGATTATTTTATTCCTCTTGACGTGCATCCAGTTGTCCCGGATGCGCGAGTATCGATTGTGGACTTCCCCGAAGGGAAGGTAGGGGTATACACACATTTTTTCGAATTCGGGAATCAACGTGTGCCCATATCCCTATTTCTGTACGACGTCTTAAATTATGACAGTCTGCACCTATCCCAACTGCACTGCATCGGTGCAGCTAAAATTACCAACTTTGAGGTTAACTGCCATTTACTGGGGATTAACCCCACTATTCATCTATTCTGCGCGTTTTATCACACGACGTGGTCACACGGGTGGGTATCCTTCGCTAAGCGCGCTGGTAAACTTCAGTGTTATACTGAAAAACTAGACGCGCTTAGAAATTGGAGGGAGTCATTTTTCTGGGTAGATGACTCGTGCTTCCCGTGGCGTTATAATTTCTTCACCCAGGGTTCATTGCCGAAGGATGAGCGCCCCCTCCCAGGACTATATAGTGCGGAGGATGCAGAACTGATAAACGCCAACCGCAGCCCCATTAGTTCCTATCTTGAGGAATTTTTGGTGCATATGGGCATTAGTCATAACTACTTTGGTATGCTGGATGAGATACCAATCTGCTTAGGCGCTGATGGCCAGGGTGGGTGCTCGTCCCTTCGCATCCCCTTTTTTAATTAATGTAAGAGCTTTCTTTTCCTTTTGCACATTATGTAACATCTTTATTTGTTGTCTTCTGTTGCGCAGAGATGGATCTTTTCACAGTTGTGCAGCTGCCAAGGCCACGCCAGGTCGACATGGGAGTGCGCGCGCTGAGGGAAGGAGAAGAGCCTATTCTAGAGGCCACTTCATGGCGCACTTTGGAAATGAATTTGGGAGAGGAGGGTACCAGTTCATCAGTTGCGTTGGAGGCGACTCCCCTCCAAAGCGTTCCGAGCCCCAGGGCTCCCTCTCCGCCTTCGCAAGTGAATGTGGCCGGAGGTGCGGAAGAAGAAGAGGAGGAGGAGGAGAGCGCTAAGTTGAAGCGCAAAAGAGCGCCTGGTGGTGATGACGCAGGGCCGTCCAGGAAGAAGCGTCCTGTCGTTTTTGATGTGGAGTCATCCTCAGATGACGTCTCAACCCCCCGTCACCTGATGTGATTCTGTCTCAGTAAGTTTGTTATCGCCTTCTTCTCTCTTTTTTTTTATTATTGCGCGCTCCCTGTTATATAGATAACTATTAATCTCTATCTATTTGTATGCAGTGTGGAGCGTACTGGGGATTCGCCTCCACGGGCTAGTCCTGTTGTCGAATCTTCTGGGCCAAAGAGCCAAGGTGCTGAGCCATTGGCGGCTGGGAACGCGCCAATGGAGCAGCTTGTTGAGGAGTTGGCGCTGGCTGCTGCGCATCAAGCCTCACTTGTGGGTAAGCTGAAGATCAAGGTTGCTGGAGAGGGCAGCCAGATTGCGTTGCTGGAGGCGCAGTTGGCTAGTGCTAAAGCTGAAGCTGAAGGTTTAGGTGCATACGCCCAAAAGCTTGCAGAGGAGAAGATGGCTCTGTAAGGGCAGATAAATTAGGAGCGCGCTGCAGCTGTTCAATATAGGTCTTCTTGCGTCTGGGCGCTGAAGTACTTGGAGAAGGGTAAGGATAGGCTGCTCGAGCAGTTGGGGGAGCTTGGGTCAACTATTGAAGGGCATCTGAAGACGCAAGAAATGAAGCTGCGTAAACTCAGTTTGGAGTATGATGAAGAATTATATCCTCATCTCATGTCTGCCTTTGCTGAGCGCAGGTGGCTCATCAGCCATGGCCTGCTCCTTGCTGCTCTTAGCACCCTTGAGTCCAAGGAGGTAGTGGACGCATTTGGTGGGGTAGTCCAATGTGCCTTGGCGAGAGGAAAGTCGGAGGCTGTGGAGGCGCTGCAAGAAGCTGACTTGCTGAAGGTGCCTGCTGAAAAGGTACCTGGTTATGATGCGCAGTCCTATGATAACCTGGTTGCTGCTATGGAGAGGATGAAGGCCTTAGAGCTTCCCATGATTGCTGAAATGGAGCGCGACCAGGATTATCCCATAAGTGTTATTATGGAAGGGTTGACTTTAGCGCGCCATCGTACTGATAATGCAGAAGAGCAGCCGGACTATTTTTTGAAGTCCGATGACTCTCAGCTTCAAGTGCCTATTTTTGCTCGCCCTAGGGACATTCTGAACCCTTTTGTTTTAGAGAAAGAGATGTCCTTGAAGGAAGTGTTGGAAGCGCATGCTACCAGACTTGCTAAAAAAGAAGTTATTACAGGTAAAGCGATTTTGTGCGGGGTTGGTGCAGCTCATCTCCCAAGATCTGACGGGGTGCCAGTGAGTGTTGCCATTGTGTCTCGTCAAGACTCGGACTTGTTGAAGATGCTAAGCGAGATTGGAGATGCTGCAAGCCGCGCGAGGACTTCATCACTTGAGCGATCTAGGAGTATATAGATAGGATCTTGTGTTTATAGACATCATTTTGTAATAACATGTAGTTATGAATAAAAATCTCCTTTTGTTAAGTGCGTGTTAATATTATTGCAACTTGTAATGTGCGTACTTATCTGTTTGTCTTTGCGTAAAAGACGTGTTCGTTGTCTAAAGGTCAAATTTGTACACAAGCGCGAATAATATGAGAAATTCATAGTCATGTATAAAGATCATAGTCTACTTAAAACATAATTTCTAAGTAATTGTATCATAGTCGTGTATGGTGTGATATGCAGCGTACCGTAAATATCATCTTAAGGAGTCAAGTGTATTGATTCCTAAATTTGTTATACGCGCACCGTATGCATAGTTGCGCGTCCATCATGGGATGCGCACCGAACTTATTCCAACGTCTTTGTGAACAAGGTGTTTAACAAGGATACATGATCCGATGTTGATAGGTTTGCAACCCTCTTACTCAACGAGTTATTTAGTAGGTTTACTCATCCTTTTACCATCGTGGGTTTATCAAATGCATGCACGCCATGTAGGCAAAAGATGAAAAATGTTAAAACATAAAGTATATAGAAATAACAATTTGGAATACGTCACGGAGTTAGCTAGATACCGCGACATTTTATTGAGACTTGCAAGTTTTTGTGGAAGAAAGTAAAATTAAATATTGCCTAAGTAAAATAAAATGTAAATACACGGATAATTATTGAGCACTTCACTAAAGTGCGGGGATGTCCGTGTGCTGGGCCGTAGCCATTTCTAGAGATAACAGCGCTTGAGATTGCAAATGTTCCATGTAGGCGGTAGTTCCTGACCATGCATGTCTCTTAGCCTGTATGCGCCTGTTCCTACTGCGTGACTCGCATCATTGGCGCGGTATACGAAATCACCTGGTCTGAATGAGACACTTCGTACTTTTGCATCATAGTATCCCTTCATCTTTGACTTCGATCTTGCTTCACATATATTTGCGCGCTCACGTCTTTCTTCCAACAGGTCCAAGTCAATGCGCCGCTCGTCATCATTTGTTGCAACGTTGATTTCAGCAGTGCAAATTGTTGGCATCCCAATTTCGGCTGGTATGACCGCCTCTGTCCCATAGACTAGAGAAAAGGGGGTGTCCCCCGTACTGGCTTTGATGGAGGTGCGGTGCGCCCATAGGATGTGGGATAATTCTTCCACCCACCGTCCTTTGTGTTTGTCCAGACATGCTTTGATTCCTTCACCTAGGCTTCGATTTGCACGCTCTACTAACCCATTGGTTTGTGGATGTTTAACTGACGCGAAGTGCTGCATGATATTCAACCTCTCGCACCAGTCCTTGAAGGGATTGTCACAAAATTGTTTCCCGTTGTCCGAGATGATTTCCCCAGGCAGTCCGAAGCGGCATACAATATTATCCCAAACAAAGCGCTTGACCTGATTGCCAGTAATTGTCACCACTGCTTTTGCTTCGATCCACTTGGTGAAATAGTCTATTGCCACTATTAGAAACTTTAGTCCTCCTGCTGCAACGGGAAAGGGACCTGCAATGTCGATACCCCACTTGTAGAATGGCCATGGTGCAGTGATAGGCGTTAGCTCCTGTTGTAGTTGGCGCGGAATGGGTCGATGAACCTGACAGTCGCCACACTTTTTTATTAATTCCCGCGCGTCACGGTGCATGGTGGGCCAGTAGTACCCTGACCTTAAAGCGCGCGCCACCACAGATGGTGGTCCTGAATGCATGCTGCATGAGCCAGCGTGTATTTCCCTGAGTACATAATTTGCTTGTAGGGGACTGACGCAGCGGTGCAATGGTTGTAGAAAGGAGCGTCGGTAGAGCACACCATCTCTAAGTTCAAACCTCTGAGTTTTGCGCCGAATTCTTCGGGCTTCCGTCTGTTCTTGGGGCAATACACCCTTGCTTATGAACTCCATTATTGGGGTCATCCACGTAGGACCTTCTTCTTCTATTACCGTTGATATTTCCACCTCCGAGATGGATTTGCTCTTCAAAGTCTCTACTAAAACTTGGTTTGACAGGTGTGCAAAGCTTGTGGATGCGATCTTGCTTAGTGCATCCGCCTTCCGATTTTCCCCTCTAGGGACCTGTTTGATGGTAAACCTGTCGAAGACTTGGATTAGTGATTTGGTCTTGTCGAGGTATTGGACCATATTCTCCTCTTTAGCCACGTACTCGCCCAACACGTGATTGGCTACTAGCCGGGAATCTACATTTGCTTCCAGGTTGCGTAAACCCATCCGAGCTGCAATGCGTAGTCCGACGATTAGGGCTTCGTACTCTGCTTCATTGTTTGTTGCTGTGAATTCAAAACGTAGTGCGTAAGTGAATTCCATTCCTTCCGGACTTGTGAGGATGAGGCCTGCTCCTGACCCATCCACACATGAAGATCCATATGTAAATAAGACCCATGGGTCTTGTAGTTCCTTCTTTCCTAGTATGGGTGCAGCATCAGTGTCTAGTTTTTCGATGATGAAATCTGCGAGTATCTGCCCTTTTATCGCCGTACGTGGTCTGTAGGAGATGTTGTGCTCACCTATAAATACGCTCCACTTTTGTAGTCGTCCTGATGCGTCAGGTTTGGAGATGATTTGCTTGATTGGCTGGTACGTGATCACCGCTATTGGATGCGCTTGGAAGTACCTGCATAGCCACTTGGCAGCGAATACTAAAGCCAGGACCAACTTTTCCATTGCACTGTAATTGATCTCCGTTTTCTTGAGCGCTTTGCTTACAAAGTACACCGGTGTTTGCACTGACTCCCTGTCTATCAGCAGCACCACGCTGACTGCTCCATGTGTCACAGATAAGTACATAATTAATTCTTCCCCTGGTCGGGGTGCGACTAATGTGGGGAGCGCTGCCAGGTGTTGTTTAAGATGTGTGAAGGCTTCTTCTGCCTCCGTAGTCCAGCGAAAATCTCCTTTTTTTATACACTTCTTGAGTGTCTTGAAGAGAGGTAGTGACTTGTCTGCTGACTTGGATAAGAATCTGTTTAGACCAGCCAGTTTTCCATTAAGAAATTGGACTTCCTTCAACGTGCGCTGTGAAGGAAGTTCGATGACCGCCTTGGTTTTTTCTGGACATGGTTTGATGCCATCAGGTTCTATCAGGTATCAGAGAAACATGCCTTCTGTAGATCCAAAAGTGCACTTTTTAGGGTTTAGCTTCATGTTGATCTCTTTGAGTCTCCTAAATGTTTCCTCAATTTCGCGCACCAACTCATCCTCAGTATGGCTTTTTATGACTAGGTCATCAACGTAAACCTCTAAGTTGCGGCCCACCTGTTTTTCAAATGCATTATCTACTAACCGCTGATAGGTGGCGCCTGCGTTCTTCAAGCCAAAGGGCATTTTGTTATAACAGTAGACGCCTTGGCTTGTATGAAAGGCCATTTTTTCCTCATCTTCCTTAGCCATCTGGATTTGGTGGTATCCTTTGTATGCATCTAGGAAACACTTTAGCGGGTATCCACACAAAGATTCGACCTTCCAGTCTATCTCCGGTAGTGGGTAGCAGTCTTGTGGACATGCTTTGTTGAGATCTGTGAAGTCCACACACATCCGCCAGCTACCATCGCTCTTCTTTACCATTACTGGGTTTGAAAGCCAGTCGTGCTAATAGACTTCTCTCATGATACATGCCTCCACAAGCTTGTGTACCTCTGCCAGAATTGCTTGTGCGCATTCTGGAGCTTGGTCGCGCTTCTTCTGGCGTATTGGTGAGTATCCTTGTCGGATTCTCAGCTTGTGTTCTGTGATTGAGCGTGGTACCCCAGTCATGTGTTTTGGCTCCCATGCAAAGATGTCTAGGTTCTTTTGCAAGAGTTCGCACACAGATGCCTTGCCGTTGTCCGACATGGACCCTCCGATCGATACTTCCTGTTCTGGGTAATCGGGATGAATTGCAACCTTCAGATTTGGAACTTTGGTTGCGCGCTTTTTTCGGATGGGTGCAGTCTCGCATGTATTGGTGTTACATTCTCTATGTGGTACAGTGGCGTTGTAGAGAGTAACAATACCACCTTCTACTGGGAATTTGAGCATCCCATGTGCTGTAGAAGGTACTGCGCGCATGGCTGATATCCCCGGTCTTCCGATAATGCCATTGTATGACGTGTGTATTTCTACTATAACTGCTTCGGAACCCTCTAACACTTCATGTTCCACATCTACTTCTATTCCATCTGTATCGTCTATGTGTAATGCAGGTGATACAGATCATCCTTTGGATTGTTGATAGCGAATGTTCCCGACACATGACAGGCAATCTTAAACTGTTATAAAACTTTATTGCAAAGTTCATTGGCATTGTCAGATTCGGGAATGATCATTTCGCAGCTATCATGGGCTACAGAGATTATATCAATGGCAATATCGAAATTAGCAGGGTTTATTATGTTGAAGGCCTCAGTCACAATCTCTTTTCAGTCGGTCAATTCTGTGATGGAGACTTGGAAGTTGCTTTTCGGGAGTAAACTTGTTTCATTCGTGATCTACAAGGAAACGATCTTATGTCTGGCTCTCGCAATTCTAGTCTGTACACAATCTCAATGCAATACATGGTTGCTTCATCTCCCATCTGTCTACTCTCAAAGGCTACATCTACAAAATCTTGGCTATGGCACAGTCGTCTCTCACATTTAAACTTTCAAACCATCACCAACCTTGCTCGACACAAACTTGTTGAAGGTCTCCTGAGATTCCGATATTCCAAAGATCACCTTTGCTCAGCTTGTGAACAAGGGAAAAGCACTTGTGCTCATTTTCCTTCAAAGGTGGAACACAGCTCTCAGCATGTGCTTCATCTTCTTCACATGGATTTGTGTGGCCCGATGCGCGTGCAAACGATTAATGGCAAATGCTACATCTTGGTAATTGTCGATGACTACTCACAATGGACTTGGGTCTACTTTCTTCGAAGCAAAGATCAAGCTCCACAGATGATCATCACCTTTCTCACGAAAATTCAAGTTCAGCTCCGGAATACCGTCCGCCAAATAAGAACAGACAGAGGAACTGAATTTGTGAACCAAACTCTTCGACAATTTTATGAGAAAGTTGGAATTGAGCATCAGACATCTATTGCATGTACACCAGAACAAAACAGAGTTGTTGAAAGACGAAACCGTACGTTAGTGGAAGCTGCAAGAACAATGTTAATCAATGCTAAACTTCCAGATTACTTATGGGCATAAGCTGTATCAACTGCATGCTACACTCAAAACCGCTTAATGATTACAAAACGCCACAACAAAACACCTTTTGAACTTATCCACAACCGAAAACCGAATCTTAAACACTTTCATGTATTTGGATCCCTTTGCTATCCGAATAATGATCGTGATGACTTTGGTAAGCTGAAAGCCAAAGCTGACATTGGAGTCTTTATTGGATACTGTGAGAATTCTAAAGGTTACCGGATCTGGAATCGTCGTACAAAGCAGGTTATGGAAAAGATTCATGCTAATTTTGATGAGCTTACAAATATGGCTTCTGAGCTTAACAGCTTAGAACCCGGTCACAACCGTTTAAACTTCCCTCAAACCCCATCATCAGCTGAACCAAGCCCCCAGCTTACTCGTCAACAAATGTGTTAGTTATTGGATTTCACAAACACACTAAACCATAATCACATGAGGCGTTCAATATGTTTAGAAAGAGAAAGTTTTAGAGAGAGAAATTGAAGAGAGTTGGGAAGAACTATCGCGATCAACAGTGAAACAGGACACTGGAAGTCCAGGAAGAACTATCGAGATCAAGAGGAGGAGGACATGTCCCTCCTATGGCGCCGCCAAAAAGTGGATGCGTTCACTCGGCGCATCAGCGATTTCTCAGAAAACAAAAGAAGGCGTATGCCCGCCAACATGAAAACTTATGATGGAACAGGCGATCCGGACGATCACCTAAAAATATTCGAATCAGCCGCTACAATCGAAAATTGGCCACAACCCGTGTGGTGCCACATGTTCAATTCCACACTGGTTGGAAATGCACGAAATTGGTTCAGCAAGCTTCCACGCAGAAGCATCAATGGCTTGGAAGAACTGCGGAAAGCATTCAGCCTAAACTTCACTCAAAGGAAGAAGTGCCCTAAAAACCATGTCAAACTTGCCAGGGTAAAACAGTGCCAGGGGGATTCTAAAAGCGCTTATGTGGAGCGCTTCAAAGATGAGTGCATACAGGTTAAGGTGTGCCCAGAAGTGTTGAAGATTTCAGGGTTCATGAACGGGATTAATAACCTAGAACTCATCAAAAAGCTAAATGACAAATCCCCCAAACGTTTGATGAACTGATGAAGCTCACAAGGTCCTTTATCCAAGGAGAAGCTGCTGCGGCAGATAGCAAGAAAGGTTACTCCAACTACAGGTCACAGGAACAACCTCGGAGACAATAGACTGACAAGAGTAGCAACCGCAACAGGAACGACTGGAGTTACCGCAGCCAGGGGAGTGGACGGGATAACGACAAGTATACCCCACTCACAAAGACTCCAAAAGAGATATTCTTGATGGAAGGTGCAAACTTCCCACGGCCCCCACCAATGCGCACTCCAGAAGATCGGCGCGTGGGAAGTGGATACTGCGACTACCATGGACAGAAGGGCCATACCACCAACGAGTGTGTCCAATTGCGCCAACTAATCGAGAAATTAGTGAAGGAAGGCAGATTGGACCATTTGGTCAAAAACATCAAGGAAGGAAAGGATAGACAGAAGAATGGGAACAAGAAAGAGACACCCAAAGACAAGGCTGACACCATCTACATGATACAATCATGGCAGCGGGTAACTAGGCAGAAGGTCAGCCATAGATTTTCTTGTAGAAGTGAAATTTCTTTCCCCACCTTAACTGCGGACAACGCAGTGGTAGAGCCGCTCACCATTGAAATTAATGCGGGGGGTCACGATATCCACCGCATGTATGTTGATGGAGGAGCATCCGCCGACATAATGTATTAACACTGTTTCAAACGCCTGCGACCTGAGATACGCAGTCAGTTAAGCCCGATCATGATAGCGCTGACTGGTTTTACAGGAGAAAAGATATGGCATATGGGACAAATATGCCTGCTAGTCAGTGTGGGCAATAAAGAACACTCCGCGACAGCCTGGATGGATTTCATAGTGATCAAATCCCCTCCATTTAAATCCTAGTATATTATGTATCCATTTATGCCATCTCCAACTAGTATTTGCTTTAGTCTTAGTGAATGCACTAGGTGGTACTACAGTCCTTGGAGGTGATACTGGAGCTATAGGGACATCAATGCGTTTCTTAGAATCTAAAGAGGGCGGTTTACCAAGCACAGACTTAGAAGCATTAGTGGGCCTAGAGGTATTCCAATTCTTAGGATTCCTTAAACGAGACAAGATAGCTCTAGCAACACATTTGTCATGATAATCAGAAAGCATACTTTTACGACAAATAACACAAGAAGCATCAGACTGAATATCAAAAGTACTTAAAGGTTTAGCATTCGTTACAACACTTTTTCCATTACATTTGTCAGACGCAATATCTAAAGTGGGTGCAACTTGAGTCTTATTCAAAGTCCTAGGGTGTTCTTCTACTTCAGCATTCTTTATTGTTCTTTTCTTAGGTCGCAACTTCCTATTCTTCCTTGTATTGCTCCTAGGCTATGAAGTGCGGACGTTTGGAAAAGAAGCAACTAGTCCTGTTTCAGTAGAGGGAAGCACATTAGTATCTTGTGGTTTGTCAGTAGGCATTCTGTGTTCACGTTTGCTAAGTGTTACAGGTGCAATTCTCTTAATGATGCTAGGCTGAACTTGTTCATATTTTCCTAACATCTCCCTTAACATAATAATAGTGTGCACCAAATCTTGATTTTCAGAACGAAGATTTCCAGCAAAATTCATGACTTCTTTAGTGTGTGCAAGATAATGATCGAGTTTGTTTAATGCTTCATCACGAGTCTGTTTGAGTAAATCAAATATGACACCATATTCCTTTTTAACTTTTACAAGTTCTTGTTCATATTTTGAGATTTGACATTTCAAAGACGCGTTTTGATCATCCAGTTGCTCAAATTTTGGATTAAACGTTTTGGATTGCAACTGGTTGATTTTGTTTTGCAAAGCAAGTTCACGATTTTGACATTCTTTTTGACACCATTGAAGACGAAGTTTTGAATTTGAAAGCTCGTTTAATAGTCGTTCATTTTCAACTTTTAAAGACTCGATCTGATGCACATTATCAGTATTCGCAACAATATCAACAGAATCAACAAAATCAGCAGAGATATGATCAGATGCATATGCAACAGATTGAAATAACACAAGATTATGGATATTAGCACAGATAACATCTTCCAAGAGTCGATCAACATCTTTTCTCAACTCTTTCTTTTTACGTTTAGTATTTGAAATCGATGTTTCTGTTTTCTCGAAAACTGTTTTCATGAGACCAAGTTCCTTGTGAAAATTCCTTTCCCAATATAGTGCACAAGTTTTCAAATTTTTGACATGGGGTAAATTTCTTTTCTGAAGAATATCTCTTTGTTCTCGCGCCATTGGCGATTGAAAATATTCAACTTTTATTTCAGAATGAAATTCAATCTCACGTTCCAAATTTTTGAGGTTAGATAAGAAAGTGTCAAAATATTTGATAACACGACAACTTTCGGCTTTTGTTTTAACTTCACTAAGTGAAGGTAAAGGACCATTAATTTGTGCACCATTGTGTTGGGGACGAACTTTAGAAACTGGTGTGATAACCAAAGGTTTGTTTGAAGTATCTTGTTGTGTGACAAAAGTTACGGCTTTTGAATAGTTAAATGGTTTGTTATAAATGACATTTTCCATTTTTGACCGACTCTCGTCATCTGCATCTAATTCCTCCATGCGATTATATTCAACAACAGTCAAAATTGAATCATCAATTCTATGTTCTGCACTGTAAACTTCAGGATTTGGTTTGAATGCTCTGTTTGAAAACTTAGGTTTGTAATCAGCAAGAATTGGTCCATATCCATTTGGATTTGGTTTAAAAGTAAACTTTTGAATAGTTGTGATTGACTCACCATGTTTATAAACAACATTTCGAAACTCTTTGATTTTGTGTTGTAAGTCGACAATTTCTTCAAGATAGTTATCTATTCATTTCATGGAATGCTTTTTGTACTCAGAGAACTGTTTTTGACAAGTTAACAACTCAGCCTTGGCTTTTTGAGTTTCCAAAGTAAGAGCGTTAATTTGTTGTTTATGTTCATGTTTCAATTGTTCTATTTGAGACAACAAAGCATTCTTGGATGCGGCTAGATCACGTATCTGTCGTTCTAATGATTTTTTGTTTTGATGAGATTTAGCAAAAGCTACTTCAAAACCTTGTTCACGTTTGTCTTGAGTTTTAAAACGTTGATTTGTCTAATTAAGCATTCATTATCCCTAATTAACAGTGCATTTTTATCTTTTAATTGCTTGCAAATTTCCAAACGAGATTCTTGGTCTGTAATTAAGGTCAGGAGCTCAATTTCTCTATTAGACAAAAGCTCATCTTGTTCAACGTGAGTCTCAACATGATCATTATTTAGATCCTCAAATATAACCACGGAGTCAACTTGATTATCAATATTAACCATAAGGTTATCTTGATCGTCAAATATGACTACGGGATCTATTCGATAGTCATCGGAATGAGATGTGGATGACTCATGTTGAACACTCTGATCCTTGTCGGATGGAGAAATTGGCGGAGATATCAGATCAGGAATGAGTGTATTTTGGTCTGGTACCTGAGACAAGGCGTCAGTGTCATACACTGGGCCTGTGTCACTCATGTGTAGAGCTTGCATTTGTGCCATCAACATCACTGTTGCATTAGCCTGCAAGTCCTCCATATCATCATCAAAATCTGCATCTGCCATAAAGCTCTGTTCCTTGTTGGTAAGAGTTCCACCAGCTTCATCCTTGAGAGCCAAGAGCAAAGCCTCTTTGTTATAAGCACTGCCTCTTTTCCTCGGCTTAGGGCATGCATTAGCCAGATGACCCTTCTCATTGCAGTTATAACAACGAAGACCATTAACCCCATTCTGAGCATTCCCCTGTTCAACCACTTGAGCCCTTTGTTGTTGCGGAGCACCCATGTTATTCCTTCCCATAGCATTAAACCCTTGACCACCTCCCATTTGACGACCATAACCACGATTCTGAACTTCAACGCGTCCATTGTTCACAACAGCCTGATTCCTTGTGTTAGATGAGGAACAAATGCGATTGTTGGATTTGTTTGTATAGCGGCCGAATGCTTTAGCAATCATAACAAATCCTTGTTGCAATTCATCGAAGGCATCGGAGTCCTCATCAGCTTCACTGTAAAGTGCTTGAGCATTGTTGTTGTTGTTGTATGGAACCAATTGAGTTTGTTGAGGTTGTTGCTGTGACGGATCATATGGTGTAATGGTTGCAGTTGGTTGAGGAGCGGGTTGAGGAGTTGTTTGAGGAGGAAAACTAGTTTGAGCCCACAAAGCAAGTTGTTGATTGTCCGGAAGTGACTGTGGAGCTGGGAGTCCACATATAGTCCTTTCTTTGTCAACTTCTTTTTAATGAGGCTTCAAATATTCGTACAACAATCCGTATGTAGCATGATGAAGATTCTTAGCTTGACGGAGAAAAATGACATACTTCTCCTATTCCGTACAAAGACTACTTAGGAACTTAGTGTTGATAGCAATTCATGGCATGATGATGTTGTGTTTGTCCAAATCATTAATGATATCTGAAAAGTGATGATGATATGACTCTAATGTCTCTCCTAGTTCAATCATGAAGTGTTCATAAGCCAAGTAGATTTTGGATTCCATATCTTCTTGATTGAGTGCTGTGACTTCCATTAGAAGATGAATATGTTCCCACATTGCTTTAGCTGTCTTTTGAGCATCAACACTTCCAAGGATCAGATTGGGTAATCCCAAAAGGATGTATTTCATTGCTAGTTCATCGGCTTCAAAATGTAGAAGTTCATCAGCAGTGAGGTCTGAGATAGTTGCAATGTTGGTGATAGCATCTCTTGGCGGATTGGCAGCTGGATCTGCGGGTGTGACAATAGTAGGCATCTGAAATGGACCTTCCATAATGACCTTCTTTAAGAACTTTCCATGTGGGTTCTTTAGATCACAAAACCTAAAGAACCTTATCACCCATTGATCATAATTTCTCGGAGTGAGCATTGAAGGTCTATCAAGTGAGCCAGCTTCATGAATTGATTGTTGGCTACTTAAGGCTTCACACATCTTGCCAAACCATGTCAGTTCCTTCATAGTACTCCTAGATGGATGTTGATTGTAAAAGTTTGTGTAAGGTTGTACTTGAAGACTAGGTGGTGGTTGAACCATTTGTGGTGGAATTGCTCCAAGTTGTGGAGTAAGTTGTTGATTAAATTGTTGTTGATAAATTTGTTGTTGTTGATTAAATTGTTGATGTTGTGGACTTAGTTGTTGTTGTTGTTGTTGATTATAGGTATAAGGGAAATAGCTAGAGTATGGTGGTTGTGACATGTTGAAAATTTGTGTTGTTAAATGGATCTTTGTAGTCGAATGAAACGTTGTTGATGAATTATCCTTAGGCGTAGAAACCAAGTGTAGGCAAAGTAAGACTTAAGCGTAAAAACACCAAACTTACGCGTAAACGTGATAGTTACGTGTAGGATTAGCTTACGCGTAAGAATTGAGAAACACTAAAGTTATGCGTAAACTGAAAGTTAAGCGTAGAAAACCTTAGGCGTAGGATTAGCTTATGCGGAAAGAGTTCTACGCGTAAGTTTGAGCTTATGCGTAAGATTAGGGTTTTGCCCAAAAGATCCTTCACACTATCACAGTGTAAAAGATATCCAAAGTCGAAGTGTTTTCAGGCTTATCCAAGCAAGAAAACACTGAGTAAACCACGAAAACTGAAGATCGATCAAAGGAAAAGTTACGCGTAAAAATAGGGTTTTGATACGCGTAAAACTTGACCAAAACTGATTTCTGCCCAATGATGTTTCTAAACTAGATTTTTGTGATGAAACAACTTCAATATCACCAAAATAACAAAAAAGTGTGAAACTTGATGATCCAAAACTTCTAAACACGTTATGCGTAGAAATAAACCCACGCTTAAAACCAAGCTTAAAAACAATGATCCACACGTAAAGTTTGAAACTTTTTGCCAAAAATAGATATTTTAACACCTAAAAACATTTAAAGTACAAGAATCTTGGATTAAAAAGTGTAAAAAATAAGTTTTTAAGCGTGACAAAGTGAGAAACTGTTTTACGCGTAAGACCAAAGAAACTATCTTCAAAAACAAAAGATGTTCACCCAACTATTTGGCGAATGATACCACTGTTAGGTTCCCATATTGTAACACAAGCATCAATAGAAGAAATAGATGAAGGAGAGATCGGTTGAACAATACCAAACACACACGTATGGATAATAAGAAGAGTTATGCGTAGAGTATGAAAGATAAATTGAACAACCAACCTTCAATGGAAGGTTTACAAGAGGTATTTATAGGGCAAGGAGCTAGGGCAACACATCTAGACTTCTTCCCTTCTTATGGGCTTGGGCCAAGGCTTATGGGCCTTCTACATAAGCCTTAGCTTAATAATAAACATAAAGGCCATATTAAGCTAACTATTACATATGAATCACTAACACTTGAATTAAGGTTTAGGAGTGATTCCAACACCATGTCTTTAGCTTTAAGTTCCATTTGCATCATACTATTTGTGATTTACTTCATTTATCTCCAAAACTAACAAGCTGTCCATCATAATGTTCAAAATCTGAGAGATAGGACTTGTTGCCAGTCATGTGCCTTGAACATCCACTATATGTGTAGCCTTGATCTGATCTTTTTGTCCTTTGATGTTCCTGCACATATAAGTAAGGAGTTAGTTTTCTTTGGGGACCCAAGCCATGATTGACTTGGATCTGCCTCGTGTATCAATATAGTTAAATCTATCAAAGGTCATTGATACACCATTGGGATTGATTGTAGAGGTATTTCCTTTAATTTTCCATTCCTAACGTGCTGAGGCCTTCACAGCATTTCCCATGTTACCCCTGGTCTTGTTTATAACCCTTGCAGCGGGAACTTTTGATTGAGAAGTGGTAACTGCTGGTTTAGATTTTGGTACCCACTGTTGGTTATAGTTAACCCTTTTATCAGAAAAAGACCTTTTCCCTGTTTGTGCAGATTTTGCAAAAGTTGTTTTGGATTTTGCACTTGTAACAGGTGATTTAGGGTGAGCAGTGTTAACAGTTTTAGCAGTGGCAAAAGTTTTGAGACCACTTCTTAGTTGAACTGCTCTTGGGACCATTTTGTTGTGTGAATTAGGGTGTATATTACTTTGAAACCTGTTTGACTCCACCCTTTTATTCCCATGGACTTCCCTTCTCCCAAAATGATAGTTACAATTAGCATGTAAATGATTAAAGCTACCATAAATATAACATGCTTTATTGTACATCACAAAATCACTACCTAGCTCTTGAGATTTTACATGATTCCAACTCCTCTGGTTACCCCTAGGAACTGATGACTTGTTTCTATACATCTCAGCATACCTTACAGTTGATATAGGTTTATTCACTTGTTTCCAAGGTTCCTCTGTAATAGTATTAACATCTTTTGGGATAGAAGCCTCTACATTCTTTTTAACATTCTCATCTACAACAGATGAGTCACTTGAACTTTCAAAAACATCAGGTTCATGCATAACCTCTTCCTCACTTGCCACAAATTTGAGAGGACCATATTCAAGAATAGGTTCTTGAAAATCTTCTAGGCCTGTATGAGCTAAATCTATGCCAGGAGGTGATGGAACACCCCTTAGTGGTGGAGGAACAATATTGTATCGCATACCAGACTTAATTTTACTAGTAATTTAAGCATTCCAAATTTTATCAATTGACTTAGACTGATAATAACAGGTGTCAGCAGATAAATTGACATTCTCATTTATATTTTTAAGTTTTTCAAACTCTTCTTTTAGTGCCTCATTCACTGATGTCTTATGATCTAACTCTCTTCTAAGAATAATCATATCATCATTATATTTTGACTCATTTTCTCTATAATGCTCTAGTTGTTTCTCTAATACAGATATGCCTCTTCTAAGATTTGACACAACATAATTAGCAGCAAACAACTATGTTCTTTGGTTTTCAAAAGATTCATTAAGCCTTTCACATTCTCTAGAAGCCCTACATGTTTTAGAACAACTTTCAAAGTTTTGTACCTCAGAGTCAGAGAAAGCCATGAGAGCGTATTCTGTAGACACAAGAGCAACATCTGAAGGTTTTTCCTCTTGTCCATCAGCCATGAAACTCCAATAATAGCTCACACCATCAATAGCCAACATTGCCTTTGGTTCTTCCACAATTGGTTCTTTCTTTTGTTTGTACCAAGTAGACCTTTTGTCTGGTTCCTTGGTCTTATGCATTCTCTAGCAAAATGCCCCAACTTGTGACAATTGAAACACTCTACTTTCTTTTTATCGAACCCTGTAGTTTCACCACCATTGATGTGAATTGGCTTGCCAGTTTTCTT
This sequence comes from Chrysanthemum seticuspe, assembly GCA_019973895.1. Taxonomy (NCBI): domain Eukaryota; kingdom Viridiplantae; phylum Streptophyta; class Magnoliopsida; order Asterales; family Asteraceae; genus Chrysanthemum; species Chrysanthemum seticuspe. The sequence goes on from BPTQ01000002.1 coordinate 75,203,447, forward strand.
GTAGAATTTCCTAGCCCTCATGCTAAGAAGAGCTATTTGCCATTTTATGTCCATCTCCTCTAAATCATCTTCATCAATTTGCTCTATGTCTTCATGAGTTAATATAGAGCCATTAACTTGAGTGGAGATAAAAGCATAAAAGGTAGGATCTCCAATACCAACAACCTTCTTCTTTGAACCTGCAGTGGTAACACTAGCATTACCAGTGGAAACTATAGAACCAGTAGTGGAAAAATCATCATCATTGTCATCTTCAGAATCATCACTGTCAACAGAGGTTGACAACAATGCCAAGCTGCTAGAGCTTGTACCAAGTTTCCATGCCTTCTTCAATCTTTGTTCAATGAGTTTGAAGTTATTGTAAAGATCATTGAGCTTCATAGTTTCAATATCTGGTTTATTTTCCCAGACTGTAACATTTGTATGAAACTCAGAAGGCAAACTTCTTAGAAACTTCAAATTGAGGTCTTCCTTTTCTACCTCAATGCCAAACACAGTCATTTGTGTGAGAATCTTCTGGAGTTTGGTGAAGATGCTGTCAAGTGAGTCATTGCTTGAAGCAGAGAAGTTTTCATAACTTTGCTTCAACAATGTCTTTTGTGTCTTCTTTGTAGCATCATTGCCACCAAACACTAAGCATATCTCTTCAAAAAGTTCTTTTGCAGTTGTGTATTTACTGAAAGCAATGATCTGGTATTTAGGAAGAGTCATTAGTAACAAACTTCGGGCCTTCAGGTCATTCTTCTTCTTTGCTCTTTCATCATTAGTCTTAGGTACATAAACTGTTACAACTTCTGTGTCACCAACTTTCTCAGTCTTCTTCACAGACTTGAAGGAATCACCAGTTAAGATGATTTCCCATAGAGCATAGTCTTGTATGAGAAAGTATTGCTCAATCATTATCCTCCACATCTCAAACTCATTGAGTTTGAGCTTAGGAAACCTTGGAGCAGAGTTGGACTAGTTGTTTTCCATCTCCATTGATTAGAGTGAGTAGTTTAAGCTTATTCCTTGGATCTTATAAATCAAAATATCAGAACCTTCGCTCTGATACCACTTGATGGATCTAAACACACACCTTGTGTTAGTGATACTTTGGATTATATTAATAAGCACGCGGAATATACTGAGTAATACTTAAAATATGGATTGTATGATGTAATGTAAGTGAACAGTTTAACACAAAGCTCCAATATTATTAAGAAATAATACAAGTGATCTTGCTTATCATTAGGGTTACATCTTTAAGCTTATATGAATAATACGTACTCTAAACAATGACCTAGGATCTCCTTTTATAACACAATGAGTCCTTTACGAGATAAGTATAATCTTAACAATATAGAATATACACAAGATCTTTTCTATACTTATCAATATACGTCTACATAACAATTATTCTAATAGCAGTGGTAATAATATACTGGCAGTGGTAATGAGTTTCCGCTGCTAGTATAATCTTTAGCAGTGTCTTCCACAAGACTATCAGTGGTAACTGTTAGTATTATTCCCAACAAAGAACTTTAAGAAAATATAAAAGTGCTTAAAAAAGAATTTAATGCTAAGGAATCAAAACTCTTAAATGATTTTTCCAACCTAAAAACTTTGAAAAACAAACTGTACGTACAAGGAAACAACATTCAGACTGCTCAATTGATCAATAAGCATAGAGTGTTAAGCAATGAGCACAATACTAATCTAGTTGAGGAACCCAACCCTGAGGTTGGTAAGAAAGCAAAAGCTGCTCAAAAGGTAATCTATGATGGCCATGAGATCCTTAAGCCTAGACAAACACCATCATGTATAGAGGGCACTGAAGAGGATAGAAAATTAGAAGATGGCTCTAAAGAAAAAATGGCAAAGAAACTAAAAGATCCTTGGTTTATAAAGAATAATATAACGGTTAGATCCCATGATTACACTAAGAAAAATTGGATTGCCTTGAATAAGTTTAAACCTCAAACTTAATTGACCCCTGAGCAAGTGTTCTGGAAGAAAGATTTGGTTAAGCAAAAAGTTGATAATCTTATTGAGAAGAATCCCCCTTGAGGAAATTGCCTCCAGCCACTGTGTATCCCCCAAATACACCTATGCATTTAGTGACCAGAACTATTCCCACTCAAAGCAAGACCATAATCAGCCTATATGTAGTTTACCAATTATTTGTTGATTTTGAGAAAACGTGTAAGAAGAGAATCACACCCACAGGGATTACTGAAGTGGAAAGGGGTTTTGAGCAAACTAAAGAGTGTTATTTAACTGAGGTTATGCCTTTCTTTAAACAACTAAAAGAACAATGTGAGGGTCTTCAAAAGGGCATAGATACAGATATTAAAGAAATGAAAAAGGTGTTTAATGAAATGGAAAACGAGGTAAGAATAAATGAATGTGAGTTTAAGACCAATGAGATTGAGAGGAAGAATCTTCACATTTTTAACGATAATTTGATATCTAGATGTATTGCTCAAGATGTGTTCTACACTGTTACCAATTATTCTATTACTGCTTCTCAATTTCATGAATTATCTGTTGTCTTGAAAGTCTCTCATGATTGTGTCATTGAGCTTTAAACAACGAATTCAAAATTGCATGATAAAATTGAAAGGGATGATCAAGATAACATGGTTAGACAATATTCTAAATTGGATGTTGAATATCTTGCTTTGCAATTAAAATATCAACATCTCCAAGAAAATGTTAAGACCTCGAATTCCAAGACATCTTCGGATGCTCCTGAATTTGATACAAAATTTGAATTAGACAAACGAGATGAACAGATTCGAGCTCAGTGCAACACGATCAAAAGGTTGAAAGCCCAAATTTCCCAATTAAAGGGAGATAAGAATGAAATGAATGGCTCCCATATACCTCCTCCTTTGGATTCTAAAAATTCTCAGAATTTTCATCTTCAAAACATCATTAATGCATTACAACATGAAAACGAGTGCTTTCTAGCAGAAAATGAAAAGGTAAAACTGCATTTCAAAGAGTTATACGAATCAATTAAAGTCACTCGTGACAAGAACAACAAAAAGGTAACTTCTTTTCAAAATGAAATTGAGATTCTGAAGAGTCAGGTAAAAGGGAAAATGCCAATCACCAGTTGTGAGATTACTGCACCAAAGGTGCCTGCTTGTGCTAAGTATGCTATGACTGTGAAGTATATTCCCCCTCATCTTAGAAACAATGAACTCGCATGTCAGACATATTTTTCGTACCTTAAGGATAGTCTAGAATGTCTCCGTAAGATTGCTGAAGAGGATAAGATAGAGAAACCACTTGATAGTGCGATTAGGGATGCATGCTTATATGACAAACAATCTCAGGAACTTTTAGAATGCCTAATAATTGTATGTCCTAAATCTGGTACTGAGAAAGATAGAATCATTATGCCTATCTCTATGCCCAAAGTCAAGCATGTGACCGTTGATATGCCTTGTTCCATGTCGAAATTCAAGCAAGTGACCTTTGATGTGCCTCCTAGTACTTCAGATCCCAACACTTCTAGACCAGGAATGCAGAAAGTAGTGAAACCAACTAATGTTCCCATCGTTCCCTCTACAGGAGTAATCAGTGACACAAAGCAAGCACGTCAAAGCCTCCAGGAAATACAAAGCAAGATAGGACCTCGCAAGCTAAGAGTGATCAAGGGAAGAAAGTAGAAGACCACCCTAGGAACAATAAGTTTGAGTTTAATAAGACGAATCGTGTTGATTCTAGTATTAGCTATAAGCGTACTGTAGTTAATTCGAATTCTGATATGATTTGCAAAACATGTAATGAATGTTTGGTTTCTGGTACTTATCATGAATGTGCTATGAATGATTTAAAATGTGTTGCTAAGTCTCCATTCGAAACTGTTAGAATTGCAAAACAGGTTAAGGATGTCAGAAAACCAAGGTGGAAAAAGGTTAAAAAATATTGGAAACCAACAGGAAGAAAATTTAGTAATGTAGGTTATCAATGGATACCTATTGGTCGTAAATTCAATCTTAATGAATTGTGCCCTAAATTATCTAGATCAATGCCCATTAGGGAATGGATGCCCACTGGTAGAATCATATCTTTAAGAAGTTAACACACTTTGAATAGATCTACTGTCACTACTAGTCCTGCATCTGATTCTGCTTATGATGTGGGTGTTCCAATCTCATTTACTAACCAAATGGAACCCATTCTAGCATGGGGATCCAAATTATCTAGTCATCCATACTTGTCTGTGTTCAATTGTAGGTCGCACAAATCGTTATGTGGTATTTAGACTCAGGCTGTTCCAAGCATATGACTGGAGATGCTCGCGGCTCATGAACTTCGTGAGCAAATTCATCGGGACTGTTAGATTCAGGAACAACCACTTTAGGGCAATTATGGGTTACAGAGATTATGTTGTTGGTGACAGTGTAAGTTTCAGAGTCTATTATGATGAAGGTCTTGGTCATAATTTGTTTTCTGTTGGTCAATTCTGTAACTCTGATCTATAAGTGGCCTTTAGAAAACATACTTACTTTGTTAGAGAACTAGATGGTGTTGAACTTTTAAAGGGAACATGTGGAACCAATATTTACACCATCTCTATCGAACACATGATGAAGTCCTCTCCAATCTCCTTGTTGTCAAAGGCTTCAAAAACAAAGTCATGGTTATGGCATCGTCGTCTCAATCACTTGAACTTCGGAACCATAAATGATCTTTCTAGAAAGGACCTCGTCAGAGGTTTGCCCAGATTAAAATATGAGAAAGATCATCTTTGTTCCGCATGCCAATTGGGAAAAAGCAAGAAATACGCCCATAAACCCAAACCAGTAAACTCAATCATGAAAGTTCTTCATACTCTTCATATGGACTTGTGCGGACCCATGAGAGTGCAAACCATAAATAGAAAGAAATATGTGCTAGTCGTGGTTGATGACTATTCTCGGTTTACTTGGGTTAAATTCTTGAGGTCAAAGGATGAAACTCCACACGTCATCATCAAACTTATTAAACAGTTGCAGGTTCAACTTAATAAAATAGTCAGGATTCTCCGAACAGACAATGGAACTGAGTTTGTAAAGAAAGAACTAACTCAGTTTTACGAAAGCATTGGAATCAGCCATCAAAGAAGTGTTCCACGTACTCCTCAACAGAACGGTGTAGTTGAAAGACGAAATCGGACTCTTGTCGAACCTGCAAGGACTATGTTGATTTACTCAAAGGTTCCAATGTTCCTCTGCGCGGAAGCTATTGCCACTCCATGATACACCCAAAACCGTTCCCTTATTCACACCTCTCATGGAAAAACTCCTTACGAACTTGTCCACAACTGAAAACCATATCTTTCTTTCCTTCGTGTATTCAGTGCTTTATGCTATCCAAAGAATGATGGTCAAGATTTAGGAATGTTAAGAGCTAAGGCGGGCATTGGAGTTTTTGTTGGTTACGCACCAAACCGGAAGGGTTACAGAATCTACAATAAAAGAACCCGAGATATCATGGAAACTATTCACCTCATGTTCAAGGAGCTGTCTGAGTAAATGACTCTTGGACAATCCAGTTCTGGACCCGCATCTCAACATTTATCAAGTAGTCCTATTAGTTCTTCTCTTGTACAGAACCTCTTACCTGCAGTTCCATATGTACCTCCTTCTAGAGAAGATTTGAAGAAATTGTTTGATCCAATGTTTGATGAATACTATAAACCTCTTGATAATGATCATTCCACTCCTTCAATAGTTGCGGCTCCTAATCTAATCAACGCAGATAACCCATCTGTGTCTGTGTCTATATCTCAAGAAGCGCCTGCTGCAGACCACTCATCATCATCCTCAAATCCTCAATCCTCGAGTGTACATCATGGAAATGTTACTGCTTACATTGATGGAGAAAACCCTTTTGCCACTCCAGAAGATGCACCGTTTGAAAATTTATTTGCCCCTGAACCAACACCTGAACCAGCTTCATCAGGGGATCCAGATTCTGCTACATCAATTCCTTATCATCAACCATATGAACATCTCCAAAAATGGACACATAATCATCCATTGGACAACATTATTGGGAATCCGTCTCGCTCGGTATCCACTTGTAAACAACTTGCCACAGATGCCTTATGGTACTTCTTCAATTCTGTATTATCAAAGATCGAACCTAAAGATGTCAAAACAACAATGTCTGAGGACAAATGGTTTAGTGCTATGCAAGAAGAAATCTATGAGTTTGATCGTCTTGATGTATGGGAATTGGTACATGCTCCAGATTGTGCTATGACATTGCTCTTAAGTGGATCTTTAAAGTAAAGCTTGATGAGCACGGTGATGTTCTAAAGAACAAGGCAAGACTAGTGGCTAAAGGATACCGACAAGAGGAAGGTATTGACTTTGAGGAATCATTTGCCCCGGTTGCACGAATTAAGGCTATCAGAATCTTTCTGGCTAATGCTGCTAGCAAGAACATGGTCGTATATCAAATGGATGTAACGACAGCTTTTCTTAATGGAGACCTCAAGGAAGTAGTTTACGTCAGTCAACCCGAAGGTTTTGTGAATCCAGAGCATCCTACCCGTGTCTATCGCTTGAAGAAGGCTCTTTAAGGTTTGAAGCAAGCTCCAAGGGCATGGTATGATACACTATCAAAGTTCCTATTGACAAATGGATTCAGCAAAGGAGCAGTTGATCCCACATTGTTCACCAGAAAGTCAGGCAAACACTTAAATCATGTTCAAATTTATGTTGATGATATTATTTTTGCCTCGACCGACCCTAATGAATGTGACCGTTTTTCAAAGGAGATGGACTCCAAATTTTAAATGTCTATGATGGGACAAATGTCATTTTTCTTGGGATTACAAATTTTCACAAAGTCCCGGAGGCATTTTCATTAATCAATCTAAATATGCTAATGAAATTTTAAAGAAATTTGGATTTGATTCTTGTGACCCTGTTGACACTCCCATGGTGGAGCGCACAAAACTGGATGAGGACCACTCAGGGATCATGGTTGATCAAACAAAATACCGAAGTATGATTGGATCCCTGATGTACCTCACAGCCAGTAGACCTGATATTATGTTCGTTGTATGCATGTGTGCTAGATACCAGGCTAAGCCTACCAAAAAGCACCTTGAAGCGGTTAAACGGGTTTTTCGGTATCTCCAAGGAACCATTAACATGGGACTTTGGTACCCGAAAGACACCGATATGTCACTAACAGCATATGAAGATGCAGACCATGCAGGGTGTCAAGATACACGTCGAAGTACGTCAGGAGGTGCTTAGTTTTTCGGAGATAAGTTAGTAAGCTGGTCTTCAAAGAAACAAAAGAGCACTTCTATATCCTCTACAGAGGCTGAATATATAGCCATGTCATCATGTTGTGCTCAAATCTTAGGGATGAGATCTCAATTATCTGACTATGGCTTTGTATTCAACAAAGTTCCTCTGTATTGTGATAACAGAAGTGCCATTGCTCTCTGCTGCAATAATGTTCAACATTCAAGAGCAAAGCACATTGACATTCGACATCACTTCATCAGGGAACAACTGGAGAATGGTGTTGTTGAATTATATTTTGTGAGAACTGAATATCAGCTGGCAGACATCTTCACTAAAGCTCTTCCTAGAGAACATTTTGAGTTTATCCTTCTACAACTTGGCTTGAAGAGCCTACAACCTGAGACACTCAAACGTCTTCAGGAGGAAGACGAGGAGTAAAGGTGTTTCTTCATCTATTCTTTGTAAATATTTTATCAAAAAACAAAATACAAAATTATAAAACCAACAAAAAAAAAGAAAAATATAAAATTTCAAAACCCATAAAAATCAGAAAATTTCAAAAAAGTCCAAAAATATTTTTTATATCATGTTATCTGGTTTCGATAACATCTACGGACTTAGATTTTTCATTCGAAGAATTACACGGGTCTTTAGATGAAGTTCGATAAGTTGTAATATATTTTATTTTCTAAAAAAAATGATATGGACAAAAATGAAGGTTTATTGTCATTTCAGGCAGTACCCGTTTTTTCAAAGAAAGAACAGAGCCATGCTTTATTTAATTTTGAAACTTCATGCTCTGATTCAAAAAACAAAATTTTATAAGGAAAGTTTGTCACCAAAAAGACAAATGTTTCATCACAAATATTTTTCCTTCTAAATATTCTTCTGAAAAATATTTGTCATCCTATGAAAACTAAATTACTTTGAAAATAACTTGGACTTAATTTTGAAAATCATCTGGCCTTATAATTTGTCAAAATCTCTAACACTCAATCAATAACTTCGGTCATTGATTGAGTGGGAGAATGATTTCAATCAAATCATTAGATTTCAAATATACATCAAACCATGACACAAAGTAGGCGTACAAGAGGTTTTTAGAGAGAGAAAGTTAGAGGTTTGGGAACTTTAGTGAGAGAAAGAAAAATCTTATTATGAGCTCCAACTCTCTACCTTGGAAGGTAGAGAGTATTTATAGTCTTACAATAAAATGCCACACAACGGGCTGTGGATCAGGCATACAGTGGGTAAAGACCCGTCCGTCCTCCACGGTGTTACTTAACTAAATACTACTTAGCTTAAAAGAACTACGACTACAAGCTTTCTAACGATTACATATACTTGAGGTGACCGACTCTTTAATACCTGGAATTTCTAATTCCTAACAAAAAAAATGGCAAGTAAACCAGCAAGGTCTACATTTGGAAAATTAAAAGGAATATTTTTGTACAATTGGAACCAGACCAAGGCTAATGTTGTGTTTTCATAAGATACCTAAGCATGTTTGATTATTGGAGTCTAAAGTCTCAAAATCTTATCCTTATCAGTTAAATGTTCTAAAAGCAAGTCACATTTTCTCCTCAAAAAGCTTTCGAAAAAATTTAAATCAATTGAGATCACAAATCTCAAAGGGTTTGAAAATTGTGATCGGGGGAGAATTTGTGATTTAAATTGGATATAAACTGATAATTCAATAAGTGGTTTAAGATATATAATAACATGTAACGATTTCAAATTTTCTATGCACATGTTAAGGGGGAGCATCTATGATTAACCAAAAATAATTGAAATGTGATTAACTTCTTTCAAAGTGCAGGTTCCCTCTAATATGTGCAAAACTCTTACAAATCTCGATGCACATATTGAGGGGGAGCAATCTAATGAAAACCTCATCCTTCGCAAAATATTTTATCCAAAGTACTTAAAATACTAGATTTGATCAGGAAGTGATGATGATTATTTTAGACAATGTTAATCAAAGATTGGATCTTTCATTCTTAATCAAAGATTTCAAATGTCCTCTTGCCTCCATGTGCTAAAATGATTTAAAATACTTGAAGCACATGTTGAGGGGGAGCTTTTCTAAAAGAATAAAAAATAATTAAGGTACAAAATGCTTTGATTTTATATCACAAGTACCTTGATTGATTTTCAAATGGTTTTCAATTGGTTTCGAGGCGGAATGAACAATACCAAAAGACCAAACAATTTATTTTATGCACGAAGATATAAGGATGGTTAGGTTAGGTATTTGATGGATCTAGACACACACCTTGTGTCAATGATATTTTGTATGATATTATTAAGCACGCGGAATTTACTTAGTAATAATTAGAAGATGGATTATATGATGTATTGTATGTAAACACAGATTAAACACAAAACTTAAGCTCCAATATTATTGATGAATAATACGAGTGATCTTAGCTTATCACTAGGGTTACACCTTGAAGCCTTTGTGAGTAATACGTAGGTAATTAGATAATTACCTAAGACAATGACCTAGGACATCCTTTAATACAACAAGGAGTCATTTACAATATAAGTATAAAGCTAACATTATAGAATATACACAAGATCTATTCTATACTTATCTAGATGCGTTATCCTAATCATAAACTAATAGCAGTGGTAACAATGTACTGGCAGTGGGAATACGTTTCCACTTCTAGTGTTAATCCGAGTTGTGTAAACCACAACTATCCGTGGTAATGAATTATTCCCAACAATCCTCCCCTAAACTTATGATTTCTCTGCAAATCAAAAAGTTTCTTCAGTTTTCATTATCTTCAAGGATTTGGGAATTCAACCAAACACTTCACTTCTTTCTTAACTTCTGTATGGCTCTAGAACATTGATCTTGAAGTCTATGTAACAATGCTCTGACCTTCTCATTATCTTCATTAACTCTTATTGTTGAACATAACATCACTGTAAGAGCTCCAGCTCTGAGGGGATATTCCTTCTTAGCAAGCATAAAAGCATCTTCTCCATTTGCTGTAGAGACATGATGAACTTTACATGAATCATAGTAAAACCATTTAGTACCAGAACATGTGCATGAGAATTTCCAGAAATCATCATCAACATTTGGTTCATAGAGCCTTCTAAGATTAATCCATAACTGCATCTCCTTTGTATCTTTGATATCTTGAGCATTAAATCTTTCTTGAACTAACCTCCATAGTGTATCAAGTTCATCTCTGTCAAAAGCTTTTATAAGATCTTCAAATTGAATGAATGATGAAGTTTCACCACCTAGCCTTGTGATCTTCCATGTTGGAGCAAAATTGCTAGCAGTGTAAACCTCCCAATCAATGATAGGATGTCGAACTTGCAGTGGTTCTAGATAAAAATCTTCTTCTTCAATCACAATCATTCCAGTCAGTTGTTCTTCAGTGAATTTCTCAGTAGGAATTTCTTGTTCTTCAGCAACCTTAGCAGTTTGAGAATCACTTTCTTTGGCCTTTCTCTTCAATACAGGAAATCTTCTTGCTTCTTCTTCAGAGCCCATTGCAATAAACTCTTGATCATGTTTTTGAACTCTGTAGTAAGCTCTTTCAATTTGATCATCTGACATTCCTTTGAATTGATGCTTCTTCCAACCACCAACATGACAACAATAAGTCTTCATATATGAAAGAATTTGTGCCTTGGTTGGTTGTCTTGATTTCTTTTGACCCTTTTTGACTGAATTGATCACATTTTCAAGTGCTTGATTGTTCTTCATTTGAATGAAATCCTTCAACTTAGTAGTTCTTTGTTCTTCAGTTAAGGATGCATCAGCTACCAGGTGAATTGCCTTTTTCTTGATTATTTGATTATTAGCAATCAAGAACTCAATATCATCTTTAGTAGGAACATAACTAAACTCTGGAGTCTTTTCTCTAAGAATTGTAGGTTGAACAGTTGAAAGTGGATCTTCAACAAAATCTTCCATTCTATTCAATCTTTTAGTCTCCAAAAAGCATGCAACTTCCATTTCTTCAAGCTTTTTCTTTTCAGCAACTTGTTCTTCAGTAATTATTTTAGCAATTTCACTATCAAGAGCAATATGTGCTTGTCTTTTCTTTGAAATCTTTCTTCCAGTTTGCTTTACATTTTCCATAACTGCTTTACCTTTGTCTTTCATCAATTTATCAAATTCTTCACTTGCTGTGGAAATAGTTGGCTCTGCAGTGGCAATAGAATCAGTGGTAAAATCAGTTGCAGTACAGAAAATGTCTTGATCTTAAAGTTGCTCTCCATGAGTATCAGCTTCCTTTGCTCCTTTACTTGTAACTCCTTCATCTTCAAAAGCAATTTTCCTCCCCTCAGTGTCAGAACCTGTTTTCCTCCCCTGTTTGAGAGAAATTCCCAAATCATGATCAGCTGAATCACCTTCAGTAGGTGAGGATGAAGATGAAATCACCAACTTTGCAGTCTTCCTGTGCCTTTTCAACCCCTGCAACTCCTCCTTTAAGGTCTGAATCTCTTCCTTTAAATGTGTAACACCCTTGGCATGCAGCTTCTTGACATTTGCCAAATCCTTCTGAAGAGATTCAACCTGCTTGGCTAACTTTGTACACAAACCCATCAATTCCAATTGGTTCCCACTGTCCTCATCACTTCCAACTGTGTTACCTGTTGGGAGAGGTGAATCATGGGGCAAAGGCTCAGATTCCTCCCTAGTTGGACTAGGTGGAAGTCTAGAACCACCACTGCTTGTTCCTAGACCCAAAGGTTTAGAAACTTGCCGTGTTGTCATGAGAGGAGTTGATTGTTTAGACCTTCTCTCAAAGGTGTTTGAAACTGGTGGAGTATAATCAATGTTTGGAACATTAATTATGGGTGTGTTTTGTTTAGTTGTAATTTTGGCAAGCATTTGGGGAAGTAGAGGTGTAAAAATCATATTGCCATCTTTGTTTAAATTTTGAAAAACTTTAGGCTTTAGGCAACTGATTAGATAAACATTTGTATGGGGTTGCAGTTGAAACTCATTTAGCACTGCTTGCACAAACCTTGGATACATTAAAAATTTTGTTTTACTCTGTACATTGCCTTTCATACTTGTAAAAATATAATTTGACTAGTTGAAAATCTTATCAGTGACTAGACAAATCAAAGGGTAAGCCATGGTTGAACTAAATTGCTCATAAGATGTTTTATTTGGACTCAGACAATGCAATAGAGTATGAATCAAAAATCTCCATTGGGGACAAAAACCACTCTTTTTGAAAGTAGACTTTTTGTCAGTGTTGTCATACCCCATGGATGATAAAGTATCATGAATTTCAGGCATAGGTAATGTGATGAGACCATTGAGATCACCCAATTGGAGTACTCTCCTCAAGGATGCCTCAGTAACATCAATAGTTACCCCATCCACAGTGGCTCTTAGAGCATCCACTGTTTCATGTGTATCTCTAATCTCAAGTGTTATGGACTTAGCAGAAGTCCAAAACTGTTTGATTTGAGAGATATAAATTGTGGGTTTTAAAAGCAAAGCATACCTTATATGTGTGGTATGAAGAAAGTCCACAATCTGATGATAAACAGGGCCACTCTTCTCGTTAGATTTTTGTAGGTAGGCCACTAGCTTGTGCTCATCTGCAAAGTTTAAAGGTGCCATAGAAACTTTTGATGAAAAACAATATTGGGTCAGTAAGATTCGAAAGAATAACTAGCCAATTGAAAGAAAAAGATATATATAGAGTTTGGGTTTAGAATTATTGCGCAGGTAAAATTATCTTTAGAAAGTAGTTATAACAATATGGAAAGAAGATAATTTACTTAAAATTGTAACCCTATATATATGACAATTAGTGGTTACTTTCAACGGCTAGTAACAATTAGTTACTGACACAATCAGTTGTAACGGCTAGAACAACAGTGGTAAAATAACACTGTCAGTGGAAACTGTGAACTAGCAGTGGTAATTTTTCACAAAAATTTCAAAGAGCAGTGGTAAATAAAATCATGTGATAACAAGACCGCTCTTATCATAGTTTTTAGCAAACTACCAGCTATCAACGGATTTGATATGTCTTTACCATGAGCCGTTTGCTATGGACTAGCCAACTCTTAATCATAAAAAATATGGTGAGTTGATAACCATATAGTTTTTGGTAAACTATCAACCATAAATGGATTTGTCAAGTCTTTACCAGTAGCCGTTTGCTCTGGACTAGTTGATTCTTATGTGGGTTAGACATGGTGAATCAATAACCATTTGTTGTGTATCTCAGATATACACCTTTTAAATTCAACTCCCATCAAAACTTGGTTATGTATCTATAAGAGATAGGAATAACCAACTTGATATTAACCAAAGTTACCTTTAACCAAACCATTATCCAAGTAAAATATCTTCCAAAGTCAACCCAATAATATCTATATTTACTCCTTAACCTACCAAAATAGGAAAAAGTAAATATACTCATTAATTACCCCTTTCAACCAACTTTGTCTATATAAGGAGGCTTGGCATTATGTAATCTTCATCAAATCACATTCAAACACAATATCCCTAAAGATAGTCATGAGCAATCCTTCCAACACCATCAACATCTCTTCTGATTTAGAAGAAGAATATGTAATCGAGTCAGAGACATCCTCAGAGACATCAGGATGGTTTGGATACTTTCCACCAGGGGCTGGCACTTCTTCCAAAAAGTATACCAAAGAAACTGCTAAGCGTGTGCCTGCAGCAAAACATGCAAAATCTCTTGAGTTCTACTCCAGCTCATCAGATGATGACGAGGAGAATGAATTCCATGGCCAAAGATCTGCCAAAAGCTCTTTCAATAGCACTGGAAACAGCTATCTCCAATATGAAGCAGATATCCATCCCAACAAAGCCTGCAATGCTACCAAAGCCTCCTCCACAAGTTCTTGATCTTCCATGTCCAAGAATGCAATCCACTTTTGAGAACAAAAGGAAGAGGACACAGAGAAACAAGCATGACTATGTGGGCAAAGGCAAGAAGCCAATGGAGTAGCTGAAGTTAGGTATAGGATGTGCTAGGTTGCAGTCTGTTGTGTTTTGATGATTAGAAGTACTTTCACTCTGGTTGTAATAAATCATGTTTTATCAATGAAATGAAGTTCCTTTGTTTTCCTTTTTCCATTGTAAAAGCAAGCTTGTTACCACTGGTTACAATATAGTTCCCACTGTTAAAAATAATTTCTGCATAAACATCAGTGGATAACTAGAGAGTTAAATACCAAAGAGTAACCATTCAATGTAAACAAAGAATCCTTCAAATCTGCAAATCACAAACATAAACCAAACACTGAAAGAATTTGTGAGGTATCAGTGGTTAGATAATAGCAAGGAGTGATTCCATAAGCTTAGCAGTGGCAAAACTCTAAGTTAATTAAGTCAACTCCTTGTCACTGATTCGTTTACCAAGGTCAAGAGACTTCATTTACTTCTCAACCACTTACACCTTCCCCTCATTAACTTACTGAATCCAACTTTGCCCATACAAAACAAATCTTTTAACACACAGACCACCCAATTCACATACTCCAAAAATTTCACTCTCAAAGATTAGCATTTCTCCAACAACACCATGAGTCATTCTAGTCCAATCAATCTTTCTTCTAGCAGTTCATCTGATAGTTCTTGGGATGACTTTGTTTTGAAGAACCCTGGGAGAGTTGAGAAAGAAAAGTATGAGAAGGTTGTATTCAGGAAGAGAAAACATACAACTATTCTCTCAAATCCTTTTCCTGCTGGTCCTTCATCACTACAGCCAGAGTCTCATGATGCATTAATCAAGGAAGATAACTCAGAGATCAGCTCCTATGTATCGCCATATGAAGATACAGATGATGAGACCTCTGGAAGAGTCCTAAGTGTTCCCCCTCTTGCAGCAATAACTCCTCCTGAAGAGCTCCAACCATCACCTTCTCTTTCATTTCTATCAACACCACCATTGGCAGGTCCTTCATCATCCTCACCACCTACTGGAATAGTGGTGATGGGATTAGCATGCCCTAGAGTTTATGAGTGGATTGACATGCGGGGTGCTCCTAAGGTGATGCCTAAGTGGGGATTCCCAAATAACCCATAGATGATAGATGGTGGATAGGTTGGGAATGGGTTATGAAGCTTGTGTTTGGGGTAGGTTGTTGGTAGTTGTTTTCAGTTGATGTACTAATGCTTGTAGTCTGTATTCCATGGATGTAACTGCTGCACTTAGTATGCAGTCTTGTGAAATAATAATAATAATCCATGTTTTCCTTTATCATTAGTGTTCCTGCATCATACATATTGTTCCACTAACTTCATTATCAAAACTGACATACATTTCATCATTATGCTCAAAATCTGAAAGATAGGACTTGTTGCCAGTCATGTGCCTTGAACACCCACTAGCTGTATAACCTTGATCTGATCTTTTTGTCCTTGGATGTTCCTACACAAAAGAGTAAAGAGTTAGTTTCTTTTGGGGACCCAAGCCATGATTGACTTGGATCTGCCTCGTGTATCAATATAGTTAAATCTATCAAAGGTCATTGATACACCATTGAGATTGGTTGTAGAGGTATTTCCTTTAGGTTTCCATTCCCAACTTGCTGAGGCCTTCACAGCATTGCCCATGTCCCCCTTTTCTTGTTTACAACCCTTGCAGTGGTAACTTTTGAATGAGCTGTGGAAACTATTGGTTTCTTTTTAGGCAACCACTGTTGGTTATAATTAACCTTTTTAGCTTGAAAAGTTCCTTTCCCTGTTTGTGCATATTTTGCAAAAGTTGTTTTGGTGTTTGCACTTTTAACAGGTGACTTAGGGTGACCAGTGTTAACAGTTTTTGCAGTGGCAAAGGTTTTGAGGCCACTTCTAAGTTGAACTGCTCTTGGGACCATTTTGCAATGTGAATTAGGGTGTACATTATGTTGAAACCTGTTAGTCTCCACCCTTTTATTCCCATGGACTTCCCTTCTCCCAACATGATAGTCACAATAAGCATGTAAATGATCAAAACTACCACAAATATAGCATGCCTTATTGTACATTACAAAATCACTACCTAGTTGTTGAGATTTAAAATGATTCCAACTCCTCTGGTTACCCCTAGGAGTTGAAGGCTTGTTCCTATACATCTCAGCATACCTTACAGTTGGTCTAGGTTTATTAACTAGTTTCCTAGGTTCCTCTGTAACAGTATTAACAACTTTTGGGATAGAAGTTTCTACATTCTTTTTAACATTCTCATCAACCACTGATGAATCACTAGCACTCTCAAAAACATCATTATCCTGCTTAAACTCTTCCTCACTTTTCACCACTGTGTCCTTTAAAGGACCATATTCTCTTTCAAGATCCTTAAAATCTTCTAAGCCTGTATAAGCTAAATCTATACCTGGAGGTGATGGAACACCTCTTAGTGGTGGAGGCACTGTATTATAACCCATACCAGACTTAACTTTACTATGTACTTGAGCATTCCAAATTTTATCAATTGACTTAGACTGATGATAGCATGTGTCTAATGTTAAATTGACATTTTCATTTTTCTTTTCAAGTTTTTCCAACTCCTTTTGGTATGCTTCATTCACAGCTGTTGTATGTTCTACCTCTCTTCTAATAAGAATCATATCATCATTATATTTAGACTCATTTGCCTGATAGTGCTCTATTTGCTTTTCTAATACTGCCATAGCTCTCCTAAGATTAGACACAGAATAATTAGCAGTATATAACTCTTGTCTTTCATTAGAATATAAATCATTAAGCCTTTCAACTTCTTTAGCAGCCCTACATGTTTTAGAACAACTATCAAAGTTTTGTACCTCAGAGTCAGAGAAAGCCATGAGAGCAAACTCAGTAGCAACAAGAGCAGCATCAGTATGTTCTTCTTCTTGTTCATCAGCCATGAAACTCCAATCATAGCTCACACCATCAATAGCCAACATTGCCTTTGGTTCTTCCACAGTTGGTCCCTTCTTTTGCTTGTACTAAGTAGACCTGATATCCTTGGTCTTTGGTCTTCTGCATTCTCTAGCAAAATGTCCAAACTTGTGGCAGTTAAAGCACTCCACTTTCTTCTTATCAAAGCCTGCAGTTTCATCACCATTGATGTGAATAGGCTTGCCAGTCTTCTTGAAGAATTTCCTAGCCCTCATGCTAAGAAGAGCTATCTGCCATTTTATATCCATCTCCTCTAAGTCATCTTCATCAATTTGCTCTATGTCTTCATGAGTTAAGACAGAGCCATCAACTTGTGTGGATATGAAAGCATAAAAGGTAGGATCTCCAATACTAGCAACCTTCTTCTTTGAACCCGTAGTGGTAACATTCACATTACCAGTGGAAACTTTAGAACCAGCAATGGCAACATCATCATCACTGTCATCTTCAGAATCATCACTGTCAACAGAGGTTGACAACAATGCCAAGCTAGTAGAGCTTGTACCAAGTTTCCCTGCCTTCTTCAACCTTTGCCCAATAAGTTTGAAGTTGTTGTAAAGGTCATTGAGCTTCATTGTTTCTATGTCTGATTTGTTTTCCCAGACAGTAACATTGGTTTGAAACTCTGAAGGCAAACTTCTTAGAAACTTCAAATTGAGGTCTTCCTTTTCTACCTCAATGCCAAGCACAGTCAGTTGTTTAACAATCTTCTGGAGTATGGTGAAGATACTATCAAGTGAGTCATTGCTTGAAGCAGAGAAATTTTCATAACTTTGCTTCAATAATGTCTTTTGTGTCTTCTTTGTAGCGTCATTACCACCAAACACTGAGCAAATCTCTTCAAATAGTTCCTTAGCAGTTGTGTACTTGCTGAATGCAATAATCTGATCTCTAGGAAGAGTCATCAGCAACAAACTTCTAGCTTTAAGATCATTCTTCCTGCAAGCTTTTTCAACACTATATTCAGGCACAGAAACTTTCACAACATCTGTGCTACCAACCTTCACAGTACTAGTCACAGGCTTGAAAGAATCACCAGTTTGAATGATCTCCCATAGAGCATAGTCCTGAATGAGAAAGTATTACTCAATCAGTATCCTCCACATTTCAAACTCATTTAGTTTGAGCTTAGGTAGCCTTGGTGTAGAAGAGTTTGACTGGTTGTTTTCCATCTCCATTGAATTAAGTGAATAGGTTAAGCTAATTCCTTGGATCTTCTAAAACAAAATATCAGAACCTTCGCTATGATACCACTTAATGGATCTAGACACACACCTTGTGTCAATGATATTTTGTATGATATTATTAAGCACGCGGAATTTACTTAGTAATACTTAGAAGATTGATTATATGATGTATTGTATGTAAACACAGATTAAACACAAAAGTTAAGCTCCAATATTATTGATGAATAATACGAGTGATCTTAGCTTATCACTAGGGTTACACCTTGAAGCCTTTGTGAGTAATACGTAGGTAATTAGATAATTACCTAAGACAATGACCTAGGACCTCCTTTTATATAACAAGGAGTCCTTTACAAGATAAGTATAAAGCTAACATTATAGAATATACACAAGATCTATTCTATACTTAGACGCATTATCCTAATCATAAACTAATTGCAGTGGTAACAATGTACTGGCAGTGGGAATACGTTTCCACTGCTAGTGTTAATCCGAGCAGTGTAAATCACAACTATCTGTGGTAATGAATTATTCCCAACAGTATTCGTTCCCACGATCCCACTAGCGCTCGAGGGGTTTACCCAGGGACAATCCACTAGATAGTGTAGAAGTCCTTAGGTATGATGAAAAAAAGGAGAAAAGTGAGAAATGGGAAGAGTGCAGGTTGAGATAGAGCTAGAACTGGAATAAACCCAATAAGGTTCTAGTAATGAAGTCTCGGTAAGCACTGAAGGGGTTGAAGAATGAAAAAGAAATGAATGAGAAAAGGGTGAAAAGAAATAGCCCTCCAATAATTCAACCTTGGGGCAGAAACCAGGTTCAATTCATATGCTACTGGTTGTTACCAAGGTAACACTGGTATTGAAGACAAGACGTCATGGACCCAGTGACGCACTACACTAAACTTCCCAAGCTACTCAAGTTCCTCTTAAAAGGACTTGTTTCATTCTCACGGGGAACCTACATAATCTATCGACTTTCTCTTAGAGATTGTTGATATTGAAGAAGGAGACCCTCTCCCTAGTCTCTGGCATAGGAACCAAATGTGCACTATTGAGTCTAGAGCCACGAGATCATCAATAAATCTCATTAGGACACACAATTAATGAAGACTCACAGTTTCACACAACGTGGAATGTGATAATATATTTTAAGAGTCCCACGCATTATCCTTGTGGTATTGCCAGAACATCTGAGTGATATGTAAAAATATTCACAATGAAGATGGAAAGCCTTCTAGACCCAACATCAAACAAGCTCTTGATGGGTGGCATGTGAGATCTATCTAATAGATCAATCATTTGACAACTGGCCAGAAACGATGGGGCGATTCACTATTGAATCAATCCTGGTTTAGGAAATGGATTGACGGATGCCTTTGAAAAACCGGTCATTGTGTCAAAATTCTTTTCTCTAGCACATCGACTGTGTAGCAAGTGTTCAAAATTAAAAGGGGTATTTATGATTGAAAATTGATTTTTCTTATAAAATCTTCGTCGTATTGCAAAACTCTTTCTGCAAGCAATACTCGATTGTTTTTCAAATCATTTTTAATCAATCAGTATGTCAATTTGCTTGTTCACTCACTCCGCGTTGTCTTCTTTGAGACGTTCCGGTTTGATAACGGCTAGAGCAGCTGCGAAACCCTGTCAAGGAAATTCTTCGGAATTATACCTGATCACAGGCAGTACTTGTACTGATCAACGGGGAACCGTGGTTCTTGCAACCTATTCAACGAAGGTGATCAAAGACACTTTTCGTGCGCTTTATTGCTAATTGTTGTTTACAGGGACACCCAACGGTTGCAGTTGATCAGAATTGAGGAGTCAATCCATAACCGCATGCTCACACAACACGTTCATTTCAAAGAAATCATGATAAGTGCATATCTTCATCAAGTGACTCTGATATTTTCACTCCATGCTTCTGCTACGCTGCTGCAAATGTCATGAATCAACAAAAGCTTTCGCAACTCTGATAAGAAGATATCATGATCCAAAATGTGAGCATGTCGGTCCAAAAGTCACAACTTCACATAATGGTGATAAGAAGATCTCAATGCTGACTCAATCTCATCATCACGAGGATCAGTTAAAGACCTCCACATTATGATCACAACATGCAGAAATGAAGAATCAAAGACTACGGGCTACAAAGCAAAGAACTTAATCAAGAATCCAAGAACACCAAAATGTAATATCTGTTTGTAATTGATGTAATTGAGGTGACCTCCCTTAGGGGGAGATTGTTAGGATTTAGAAAATCCTGTAGTTAAAGAGTCGGTCACCTCAAGTATATGTATTCGTTAGAAAACTCGTAGTCGCAGTCATTTAGTGTTAGTAAGTAGTTAGTTAAGTAACATCGTGGAGGACGAATGGGTCTTTACCCATTGTATGCCTGATCCATAGCCCGTAGGAGGCGTATCTTATAAGAACCTATAAATACCCTTTTCCTAGCAAGGCAAAGGGTTGGAGCTTTCATAATATCATTTTTCTTTGTCTCACAAAATTTCCCAACTCTCTTTACTTTCTCTCTCTAAAACTCATATTATACACCCCATTGATTTGTGTGTGTGTGTGCATGTTTATGAAAACCAATATGTTATAGAATTTCTGGTCCTAAAGCCTGACGACGTCACGCCTTAATTCTAGAAGGCGTCACTCACAAAAACTACACCAGACACCCAAGATCCAAGATTCAGACGACGTCCTGCATGAAGACTGAGGGCGTCACACATCTCAAGTGACGCCGTCCCAACGTTGACTTGGCCCAAATGAAACCCTAATGACAGTGACCTGACGATGTCACTAGAAAAAGGTGACACCGTCACATTTGTAAATCTATATATAGAATTTAATTTTTCTGTATTTTAAGAGGTAGAATTTTGGATAGCAAACCATAACTCAGTACAATATTCTAGGGTCCCATACCCTATTTTACACATCAAGATAAGTTTGTTTATCCAATTTATCATTATGTCTACCCCATGTTCAATTGATTGTGTGTATGCTTGCTTGTTTAACATGTCTAGCTAAATTATTCTTATGTTTGATTAGATCTACGAAACCTAGTTATTGATTGTTGTTAGGTTGTCTCTTGTCTTAATTGGTAGACGCTAGAGTAAGGAAAACTGGCTTCTTCTTTCATTGTTGCGAGCTTGAACATCCTAAACATCTAAAAGCCATAGGAGTGCACCTAGGCCATCGTTGTGTTTATTGCGTGAGTTGTAGCTTTATGATAATAGTGTATTCGAGGGAGATACTATTGCACTTGCCGATCCCGTGTATTCTAAGGGAGAGTTATAATTTATAGAACTAGGGAATTAGGCACCCCCCTATGACCAATAGGAATACAATGCACCAATTAAGATAAAGAAGTGATAATTCAACCGACCAACAAAAGATAACTAGGGAGTAATAGTATCTAAGTGAACACATCTTTAATCATCATACGAGCACACCTCAATTGAACATAAACTATCTGTAGTTAATTAGATAATTAGTAAAAGTAGTGAAATCGGTAGAAGTACCACCCCCAATCATATACCCCGAGATTTTACCTTTGCTTTCTAAAAAACCATAAAAAGACTAAAATGAATCATCCTCAACCCCACCTTCTCGTCATATATCTCTTCTAGCACTCCTATTCCCCTAGAGAACGAAATCAATCCCTGAGGCTTACCCCATACTACACTACAACGATTTGGTTCACTTCCTAGAGGGTTGAAAAGCTTGCTCGTAGAAAAGGATATTTTCTCGACCCCGAACCCTGCTATCAAATAACTTTGCGTGAATTAAATAAATATAGATAATAAAGAATAATTAATATGCAAGTAAAGAAATAAATGATCAAACCACAACACGGTTGTTTATAGTGGTTCGGTCTACAAGGACTCTTTTTCCTTTCCCTACTCCACTCCCCGAGTCTCCAACTCGAGAGTTATCTTCACTAATCAACAAGCTCCTTTAATCGACGGAGAAAACCATTACACATCGCTTACACAATATTTCTGACACAAAGCTAGATGTCGAGTTCTTTTACAAGGGCACAACCACTCCCAACACACTATGTATTTTAAGGACTAAAATACTAACCGATCAATATCATAGGTTTATGATGGTTTGGTACAAACAATGATGTATGAATAACAATAATTCACACAACTACAAACAAACAAGACTTGCAACAATTCGTTGAAGCTTGGAATGCCTTGATCTTCTTTGTTACAAAAAGAGGATCACTAAAATGAAATGAGAATGAGTTAGATGAAAGAGAATGAGAGAATGTATGTGTTTTATGCTTGTAAGTGATGAGACAACAACTTGGTGTGGCTTGCTATTTATAGGGAAAGTGATCAGCAAACCACGGATGGGACGGAACCAAGAAGAGGGTTTCGTCCGTGCATGTTTTTGGTTCCGTCGTCCCTGACAGAAAATCTGAAAAAATCTTACCAAGATCTTACCTAATCTTACTAAGATTACATTTGATATGTTGAGTGACAATCTAAACAAAATATCCAAGAAATCTTCTAATGATTTCTAAGATGATGCTAAACATGATGTAATATGCATTTTCATTTTTAGTTTTATATGTTTATGTAAATAACCATTGTAATGTATATGTTAGCAAACTAAATGAATTTAATTAGATGAATGAAGAACAATGTTTAATCACATGTTTTATTGTAAAAACTAATTTACTTGTGACAACTAAAAATATAATGTAACATTTTATTTAACATCTAATAGTGGCATTTTTCTTAAAATGAATGATAACATCAAATAGTCCTGAATATTAAGTGTTAATTTCCCCTGATAATGCTCGTATTTTATATCATTTATATGGATTTACACTTTTTTTCCTCTATATTTCACTTTCAGGTAAATTACGAGCACTAGAGCTAAAGAGACGCGGATTTGGAGATTTTCTTAAGATATTTATGATAGTAAGCCCACTATGAAGAAGCTACAGTGTAACTCCACTCTCACATTATGCCGTAGCTAGCGCGTAACTCAGAAGACCAACTCAGCAGCCAATTACGGCGTAACTCCCAACTAGGATTACGCCGTAACCAACTAGGTCAAAGGATGTTCCACGCGGCCATCAAATATGCTGTAACTCCTTCCAAGGATTACGGCGTAATCAATATAAAGTGACATGTACTGAAAATACGACATAACTCACTCTATGTGTTACGCCATAACCAGCTTTACGAGAGCATTATTATGGAATTATATAGGTTACGGCGAAACTCTCAACTCAAGTTACGCCATAACTAGATCACGCCTATAAATACAAGCCTTAATTTCTGCATTTCACATCATTCACACCACACCAAAAAGCAGAGAACGTGATTGGGGGTCTAAAGGCAGATCTTGAAGAGCATACGGAGCCATCTCCAAGTGAGAAATCACTACCTAACGATAAGCATTAGAGATTATCTTTTCTTTTACTTTCGATTCATGTATTTCATTATGTCAAACATTGAATTATCTGTTTATTTTAAAATGATCGGCTAAGCACCTTTGGTGCTAGCCTAGTTATGATTCATTGATTGTCTTGTTTTCGTTTACATGCCTCCGTATAATTGTGTCTAGTGTATGCATGCATAGTTCGTTGGTAGCTACCCTAGTTTTGGTAGTTTTGAATGGCGGTAATGTCTAGTTGCTTAGGAGAATTGACCAACTGACCCTAAGTAGGTAGACTGAGTGAGAAGGGTAAGAATTGACCAACTGACTACCCTTCTTCGCTTGTGCGAACTGACCAAATGATCACCTACCATTTGGATGAACTTAAGAAGTTAGGGATGAGTGTCTAAGATGCTAGCGCCCAGGCACTCATTGTTGGAAATCTTGCATGTAGAGGTACTTAATGACTTAGGGGAATAAAAACAACTAGACTTTCAAGGGTAGTAGCTTGATCTCCGGTGGAAGCCTTTGCTAATAGGTTAGGACGAATTGACCAAATGCTGTCCTAGCGACTTAAACCCCCACTTAAATCAATTGGAAATAGTAAGATGTGAACATAGCATGATAGGATGAGTAACTAGGTTAGCACACTTTACTTCTATTGATCACAACTCTATTTCATTTCATTTCATTTCTTGCATTCTAGTTTATTAATCATTTCGATACTTAAAACAATTAAAACCAGTGACACCTAGACATAATTAGAATCCGCTCACATAGCTCTTGAGACGACCTCGGTTTTACCGATTACTACACTACACACGACCGGGTACACTGCCCGTGGGTGCATAAGGTGGACCATAGGTAAACGAGACATTATAAATATTAAAACCTGATCAGAAAACCTGCATCAAGTTTCTGGCGCGCTGCAGGGGAGTTATATTAGGATTTTTATTAAGTCTTTTACTTTTGTTTTATTTTGAATTTTCTTGGTTTCTCACAATTTCTTTTAAGTTTTAGGTATCATGGAAGTCATAAACATTGATGACCTCACTCTTGAAGAATATTTGGCATTGACTAGGGATGAACAAGGTTCGGGGCTCGTTAGGCCGACTAGTGTAGCTAATATCCTCTCATTGACGAAGATAGCAAGGTTGAAGAAGTAAAATATGGTGAAAACCGAGCGTTTTAAGGGGCTAATGGAAACGAAAATGGTTATCGTAGAGGACCTCCCAGATATTACAACCGTGGGCCTTTCGGGGAGAGAAGGCCCAGCATTGAAGACACTGATGAGTGTGTAAATACTCATCATTTTTAGTCAAATCTGAACTGCAAAACGTCTAAAAATGCTCAGAAATGCATCAAAATACTGAAAATATTCCAAAATTGCATTTTATATGTTTCAGATGCAAAATGTTCAAAATCAGATGAAAAATGAGCAAAGTTTGCATAATTGGCAGTTTCAGTCCCCCAAGTTTCTAAAATTGTCAAAAATAGTCCCTGAGTCATAATTTCAAAAGAAAAATCACCAAAGGTCCTTTTTAAATCATAACTTGTCAAAAGTAGTCCTTTGGTGAAAAATGTCAAAAGTTTGAGAAATTACAAGTTTGGTCCTCCTAGTTTCAAAAAGTGTCAAAATTAGTCCTTGGTTTGCAAAAATAGAAAATTATCTTTTAAGGTCCTTGTACTATTGAAACTTGGCATGAATGATCCTTTGATAAAATTTGAAACAGTTTCACATTTCACCCTTCGAAAATCAGAAAATTACAAAAGTGGTCCTTGTGATACTACAATAACCAACCGGACCCTTATGTGTTATTAACCCAATAATAAGCCCAAAAGCCTAAACAAACCACCCAAGCCCAACCCACGTTTTTGACCCATAAACCGTGAACCCCCCCTACCAACTTGACCCTTCACCCTTTTAATAAAACTTACGCGTCCTATACCTTTCTTTCCCCCCCCAGCTTTTGCTGCCAAAAAGAAACCAACACCATCACCATGTCTGTCCTTCCAGACATCTTTGTCTCCCCCCTCCTCTTTCCAACACCTTCACCGCCACCCTACCCATCACAAGTTACCAAGCCCTGTTGCAACATTGGGCGCCAAAAACGTGAATCAACGGCTGTGATAAAGTGGACCAATCCAATGGCCAAGATGGATGAGTGAAGTAGCACAAGCAGAAAAGACCTGAGAAGAGTAGTATAAATAGGATTGTAAGCCAATGTATAATGGCACCCCCTAGTTTTTAGAAAAAAATTAGTTTTAATGTTTTTAAGATTCTGATGTAATGTTTTTATTTAGTTAATGAAAATTTCTTTTCCTTTAAATGTTATGTTTAATCTTGTTTGAAATTTGTTAAGGCTTTGAGTTCTAAAATCAAAATAGAAGGGGTCAAACAGTTTGCCAAAGGAAAGAAAAATCAGTAAGGAGTGTTTGGTTATTGCTTGAAAACGGGTCAAAACTATTTGTTACCCACTTTGACCAATGAAGTCAAACTCCTTTTAGTGTCATTAGTCAATTTGTGCAAGTTAAGTTCATTTTGAAACAGCTTTGTGGAAATCATGTTGAAGCTCAAATTCATTTTTTTCTCATCTCTGTACCTGGACAGAACAGCAGCCTAGGCTGCTGTTCTTGGGCTTATTTTTTAAGTGCAATTGTTAATCAAAATCAGTAAACTTTGTTTTTCTTAAGTTATCATGTTCCCAACTTAGTTCATGCTCAGTTTTATGCAACAGAGATATCTATAACTTGGTTAAAATTGAACTCCAAATCTGTCCCATTTAGTGTACCAGCAGTCACAGTAGTTAAAAAGCCAAGCTGATCTTAGCTTATTTTCAAGCTTGAAACAGCTTATCTTTATCCTTAACTTGGTTTGTACTACATCTCCACCAACCTAACTTTTAATATGCAGCTTTATCTCTGTCTTGGAAGTTTGTTTTGCAGCGTATAAATAAGCTCAAACAGACCCTTTGGTGTTTGCAGCCTGCTGCATTTAGCTCAACAGGTCACTTCTCTTTTGCTTATCAGTGTTTGTTTGTTGCTTAATTAGGTCTTCTGTAGTGTAATTAGGTTGCTTAGTTAGGTTTAGTTCATGTTTTAGCTTATTTAAGTCTCACCTAGTGCTTACCCCCCCCCCCCCTTAGTTTCTAATATTAGGACTCCCTAGCTAATTGCTTTTGCCCACTAGGGTCTTCTAGTTTCCTTAGTTTTATGCTTGTTTCCTTTTAGCTTATTTCAGTTTTAGATGAATCTGTGTTAACTTACTTGTTCACTCTTGATACTTATCTAGTCGAATTGCTTAGAGCTTATTTGTAGTGAATTAGTTTGTTAACAGGAGTGTTTGGGTGATTGCTTTAAAGGAGTGTTTGTTTGTTTGTTCTTAAAAGTGCTTCTTTGTTAACTGTTAAAATAAATTACACATAAGCTGTTTTTGAGTTTTCAAAACTTAAGTGTTTGCAAAGTTCCTCATTTTGTCAAAATCTCCAAGTTTCAAAAGCAAATTAAACATAGTTTAGCCAAGTTGAATCAAGAAATAGGAGTGTTTGTTTGTTATTTGCTACTGCTGAGATAAGCTGCTTCTAACAGCTTATTTCAGGCTTGTCACACAAAAAGTTTTCACAAAAGTCTTCTATTTTGATCATAACTTCAAGTGCAAAAAGAAAAATAAAAGAAAAAAATAAGTTTTGCAAAAAGTGGCATGGCTGGGACTCGAACCCACGCCACCCAGCTCAACACAACACCACCTTACCAGCGCCCTTGGGACTTGTCTCATTCAAACTTTACACAATTAAATACTTAAGTGTCTAGTGCCAGTTTATGCTATAAGCTCTTTTTGGCTTATTTGTTGCTTATTTCCAATAACAACATACGGTTTTCTTATTTTTCTTAGATCTAGCATAACCTTAAGTAGTTTTCTGTCATTTTTCAGATTTTTCTTAAGTAGTTTAATATTTTTAATCATTAAATTAGTGTAAAATAGTTTTTAATTCATAGTAATTAATTTAAAAGTCAAAAAAATATTTTGCTTTTTCCTAAAATTTTCTTTTGTCATTTAGTACGTAAGAAAATTGTTTTTACATTCGTAGGACTTTTATTTCACAAATTTTACGTTTTATCTTGCGCTCCATCGTAATTTTCGTACATAACGTACGTTTTCATTTTAGGCCACGTTTTTAGATATTTTAAGTTTACGTTTTAATTAAAATAGTTTATTTAAGTCATTTTGTTTTATAAAATCACAAAAACATCATTTTGCAAATAGTGATAGCGTTTATTTAATATTTTTAATCTTTTTAATTTCCTTTAATTTTCATTTTAACCCTTGTAGTTTATGTCCTTTTTCCTTAGTCATAATAAATCCAAATTCTCCTTTCCTGTTCAAATTCCTCGATCACTAAACGTTTGATAATCCATTGCATAGCTCGCTGGGACATAACGCCCCGGGGAAACCCTATACTCCCCAGATCCTCATTGATTTTGTGCTTAAGCTGTTTTAAGTTTTCTTACGCTTGCGTGAGAGAACTTGACGGTTTCGCGCGCATCAAATTTTTGGCGCCGCTGCCGGGGAGCTGTGCTGATTATCTTACGTTTAGCAGATTAGTGATTTGGATATTCACTCTTTGTTCATACCATCCATCTGTATATGTTTGTATTTTCTTATAAAATCAAAAATCCAAAAAGATTTTCATTCTTAGCAGATTAGTGATTTGGATATTCACTCTTTGTTCATACCATCCATCTGTATATGTTTGTATTTTCTTATAAAATCAAAAATCCAAAAAGATTTTCATTCTTTGTTTTTACAGCATATTTTTCAAAAAATCTAAAAATATCCATCCTTTATCCTCTAATCTGTTTAATTCTACATTTCTTATCCTCTATAACCGTTTAATTCTTCATCTCTTATCCCTCTTATCCGTTTAATTCTTTATGTCATGGTATTTGACATGTTCCTGGTGTGGAGGTCCATTTAACGGTGGAAATTGTCGGCGATGTACCAATGTAAGTTTCGGAGACAAATTTGTCGGTAATCCCGATCCCATTTCAAATGAAACACCCGATTTTTCCTACCTACCTCCACAACCCCAATACGAATCCTACTCATGCGAGTTTTGTGGGAATGATTCTCATTACGGTTTTGATTGTCCACCACGGGTTCCGCTTGTCTATGAGCCGGAACCATGTTACAATCAGAACTTTGGTGAAAGTTATTTTCCCAATTATCTCTGTTGTGAGAATTGCGGGGGTCCTCATGCGACTTTTGAATGTCAGCCGGTGAATCAAAATTTTCAAAATTCCAATTCTCCCGGTTTTGACAATTTCCAACCCCCACAGTATTCCATCAGTCATCAGACTTCCGAGCCTTCACATCATTTCAATGATTACGAGGAGTGTAATCTTCCACAAAGTTCTGAAGAAATACGCATTCGAAAGAAACTGCAAATGAAAAGAATGGTGTGTAAGCTTCAGCAGATGAATATAAGAATCAGATATGATGACGATGATGATGAGGATAGTATTCAAATGAAGGAATACTATGATTACGACGAGGAGAGTGTTACTCAATTGAACGATCTTATTTCTCAACTCCCTCAGTCTATTGCTATCACACCTATCTTACCTATTATTGCTTCCAAAGACTCTCTCATAATGGGGGACGAGCCTCCTAGCACTATTCCAGAAGTGGAATCGTCTAGTGTTGAGAGCCTTGTTCCAACCCCAAGTGAGTCCGAGGTTATCTCCGGTAATATGTGTGATGAGCCTCTTAATGATGATTCTTCTCCTCCTCTTGACATTCCATATGATCATGTCGAGATGTTCTCCGATTCTGATAGCGATTGTACTTCGTTTGACGATTCTTTATCCTATGGAGACATCGATTATGTCGAGGAACTACCTTCTGAGCTAGTTAGCTTAGAGGAAGTGAGAAATTCTGATGATCTGGAAATTGAGGACGAGATACTTCGTGAACAATTGTTCAATATAAATCTCCTCGTTTCTAAGATCGAATCATTCTGTGCTAAGTCAGCTTCATCTCCTATCCCCGTCGTGGATAGTGTCTCTACATTGGACAAGCCCGAGCTTGAGGCTTTTTCCAATGATTTTCTTCATGAAGAGTTCTCCGGTGAACTCTCTCATGACATATCTCCTCCGGAATATGATCATTTCTATTTTGATCTTGAGGATGATATTGGCTCGGAGGAAGGTGTACTCTATCATAAGAGTTTGCTTATTGATGATACTACCTTCACCCTTCCTCCCGACATGTCTACATTTGAGGATGAAGAATGGATCTTGATTGTTATCAACATCTTTCTTCCATTCCTCACTTATGATGTGACTTCCTCTCTTCTTCACTCCTTCGGGAATGAAGACATTATCTTTGACCCCGGCATTTTCACTTACCATTTTTGAGCCGGTTTTATGTATATCTCATCGGTGTGGAACTTTCACGTGCTTCAAATGTTTGTCCAAACATCCTGAATGAAAGTCCGATGGAGACTGTTTCTTCCACTTTGCTTCCCCATGAACCAATGAATTCGGTGTCGAGTCAAGCTAGCGACTCGGAAATCAAAAACAGTAGCATGTCATATGGGTTTTCACCCATATTTCTGTCCTCTCACCCCTTTCTACCACCTAAGTGTGGGGGTGATGCCCCACATGTTAAAAAAAAAAAAAAAAAAAAAAAAAAAAAAAATCTTTTCAAATAATGGCCGTAGGATTTCCCTTTTACGTTCTTTGTTTCGGCATAACCGCCGGTACTTTGAATATTGAGGTCAATATTCATTTCTAAGTGTGGGGGGGATTCTCACGAATTTCATATATTATCTACCCAATTCCCCCGTTTTTGGCCAAAAATTTTTTTTGGGAGTAAGTGTTTTACACTCACTCATTTGGTTATCAGTCCGCCATGTATGTAAGACAAAAGGATTGGCTAATCCAGGAGCAAACGGCTCTTGGTAAAGATCTATCAAATCCGTTTATATGGCTTGCAATTTGCCCAAAATTGTATGGTTCTCAGCTCACCATATCCTAAAAAGTGAAGAGTTGGCTAGCCCGCAAGGTTATGGCTTGTGGTAAAGGCAGTGGAAAAACCATGATTGGTATTCAGCTCACCAAAGATGATTTTGATAATTTATCTAAGAGTTGGCTAGTCCAGAAGCAAACGGCTTCTGGTAAAGACAAATCAAATCCGTTGGAAGCTGGTGGTTTGCTCAAAATCACATGGTTATCGGTGTACCATGGTTCTTACTTGAACTGAAACATTTGGCTACTCCAGAAGTAATGGCTTTTGGTAAAGAGATTCAAATCCATTAAATTTTTCTCAAAAGATTGCTAGGGACTAGCAATAGTTTAGTGTGGGGGATTGATGAGTGTGTAAATACTCATCATTTTTAGTCAAATCTGAACTGCAAAACGTCTAAAAATGCTCAGAAATGCATCAAAATACTGAAAATATTCCAAAATTGCATTTTATATGTTTCAGATGCAAAATGTTCAAAATCAGATGAAAAATGAGCAAAGTTTGCATAATTGGCAGTTTCAGTCCCCCAAGTTTCTAAAATTGTCAAAAATAGTCCCTGAGTCATAATTTCAAAAGAAAAATCACCAAAGGTCCTTTTTAAATCATAACTTGTCAAAAGTAGTCCTTTGGTTAAAAATGTCAAAAGTTTGAGAAATTACAAGTTTGGTCCTCCTAGTTTCAAAAAGTGTCAAAATTAGTCCTTGGTTTGCAAAAATAGAAAATTATCTTTTAAGGTCCTTGTACTATTGAAACTTGGCATGAATGATCCTTTGATAAACTTTGAAACAGTTTCACATTTCACCCTTCGAAAATCAGAAAATTACAAAAGTGGTCCTTGTGATACTACAATAACCAACCGGACCCTTATGTGTTATTAACCCAATAATAAGCCCAAAAGCCTAAACAAACCACCCAAGCCCAACCCACGTTTTTGACCCATAAACCGTGAACCCCCCCTACCAACTTGACCCTTCACCCTTTTAATAAAACTTACGCGTCCTATACCTTTCTTTCCCCCCCAGCTTTTGCTTCCAAAAAGAAACCAACACCATCACCATGTCTGTCCTTCCAGACATCTTTGTATCCCCCCTCCTCTTTCCAACACCTTCACCGCTACCCTACCCATCACAAGTTACCAAGCCCTGTTGCAACATTGGGCGCCAAAAACGTGAATCAACGGCTGTGATAAAGTGGACCAATCCAATGGCCAAGATGGATGAGTGAAGTAGCACAAGCAGAAAAGACCTGAGAAGAGTAGTATAAATAGGATTGTAAGCCAATGTATAATGGCACCCCCTAGTTTTTAGAAAAAATTTAGTTTTAATGTTTTTAAGATTCTGATGTAATGTTTTTATTTAGTTAATGAAAATTTCTTTTCCTTTAAATGTTATGTTTAATCTTGTTTGAAATTTGTTAAGGCTTTGAGTTCTAAAATCAAAATAGAAGGGGTCAAACAGTTTGCCAAAGGAAAGAAAAATCAGTAAGGAGTGTTTGGTTATTGCTTGAAAACGAGTCAAAACTATTTGTTACCCACTTTGACCAATGAAGTCAAACTCCTTTTAGTGTCATTAGTCAATTTGTGCAAGTTAAGTTCATTTTGAAACAGCTTTGTGGAAATCATGTTGAAGCTCAAATTCATTTTTTTCTCATCTCTGTACCTGGACAGAAGAGCAGCCTAGGCTGCTGTTCTTGGGCTTATTTTTTAAGTGCAATTGTTAATCAAAATCAGTAAACTTTGTTTTTCTTAAGTTATCATGTTCCCAACTTAGTTCATGCTCAGTTTTATGCAATAGAGATATCTATAACTTGGTTAAAATTGAACTCCAAATCTGTCCCATTTAGTGTACCAGCAGTCACAGTAGTTAAAAAGCCAAGCTGATCTTAGCTTATTTTCAAGCTTGAAACAGCTTATCTTTATCCTTAACTTGGTTTGTACTACATCTCCACCAACCTAACTTTTAATATGCAGCTTTATCTCTGTCTTGGAAGTTTGTTTTGCAGCGTATAAATAAGCTCAAACAGACCCTTTGGTGTTTGCAGCCTGCTGCATTTAGCTCAACAGGTCACTTCTCTTTTGCTTATCAGTGTTTGTTTGTTGCTTAATTAGGTCTTCTGTAGTGTAATTAGGTTGCTTAGTTAGGTTTAGTTCATGTTTTAGCTTATTTAAGTCTCACCTAGTGCTTACCCCCCCCCCTTAGTTTCTAATATTAGGACTCCCTAGCTAATTGCTTTTGCCCACTGGGGTCTTCTAGTTTCCTTAGTTTTATGCTTGTTTCCTTTTAGCTTATTTCAGTTTTAGATGAATCTGTGTTAACTTACTTGTTCACTCTTGATACTTATCTAGTCGAATTGCTTAGAGCTTATTTGTAGTGAATTAGTTTGTTAACAGGAGTGTTTGGGTGATTGCTTTAAAGGAGTGTTTGTTTGTTTGTTCTTAAAAGTGCTTCTTTGTTAACTGTTAAAATAAATTACACATAAGCTGTTTTTGAGTTTTCAAAACTTAAGTGTTTGCAAAGTTCCTCATTTTGTCAAAATCTCCAAGTTTCAAAAGCAAATTAAACATAGTTTAGCCAAGTTGAATCAAGAAATAGGAGTGTTTGTTTGTTATTTGCTACTGCTGAGATAAGCTGCTTCTAACAGCTTATTTCAGGCTTGTCACACAAAAAGTTTTCACAAAAGTCTTCTATTTTGATCATAACTTCAAGTGCAAAAAGAAAAATAAAAGAAAAAAATAAGTTTTGCAAAAAGTGGCATGGCTGGGACTCGAACCCACGCCACCCAGCTCAACACAACACCACCTTACCAGCGCCCTTGGGACTTGTCTCATTCAAACTTTACACAATTAAATACTTAAGTGTCTAGTGCCAGTTTATGCTATAAGCTCTTTTTGGCTTATTTGTTGCTTATTTCCAATAACAACATACGGTTTTCTTATTTTTCTTAGATCTAGCATAACCTTAAGTAGTTTTCTGTCATTTTTCAGATTTTTCTTAAGTAGTTTAATATTTTTAATCATTAAATTAGTGTAAAATAGTTTTTAATTCATAGTAATTAATTTAAAAGTCAAAAAAATATTCCGCTTTTTCCAAAAATTTTCTTTTGTCATTTAGTACGTAAGAAAATTGTTTTTACATTCGTAGGACTTTTATTTCACAAATTTTACGTTTTATCTTGCGCTCCAGCGTAATTTTCGTACATAACGTACGTTTTCATTTTAGGCCACGTTTTTAGATATTTTAAGTTTACGTTTTAATTAAAATAGTTTATTTAAGTCATTTTGTTTTATAAAATCACAAAAACATCATTTTGCAAATAGTGATAGCGTTTATTTAATATTTTTAATCTTTTTAATTTCCTTTAATTTTCATTTTAACCCTTGTAGTTTATGTCCTTTTTCCTTAGTCATAATAAATCCAAATTCTCCTTTCCTGTTCAAATTCCTCGATCACTAAACGTTTGATAATCCATTGCATAGCTCGCTGGGACATAACGACCCGGGGAAACCCTATACTCCCCAGATCCTCATTGATTTCGTGCTTAAGCTGTTTTAAGTTTTCTTACGCTTGCGTGAGAGAACTTGACGGTTTCGCGTGCATCAGACACCATTAGAAAATTTCTGGAGGCCTCAGCCCAAAAACAAAAAGAACAAGATGAGTGGCTCAAAAATTTCCAAGAAAATGCAAAAAAAAGCCTCTCCAACCACGACACAACTTTGAAAAACCTTGAAGCAATGATGGAGAAACTTAGTGAAGAGATGAAGAAAAGCAACACTGAACCTGAGGGGATCAAACCCATGGTGGTGTGCAAGGCCGTTTTTTCTGAAGAGGATGCAAATTTACAAGTTGATGATTTCCATTCTTCAACAAGTAATTCGGATACTGCTAGTACCGGCGACAGTCTGTAGTTACGCCATAACTCTTGTAATCGTAACCATGAGCCAGTAAGCAAACACATGTTAGAAACTGAGATACCTAACCAACTACCGATCAAGGAGGTCTGCACGAACGGGTTCAACATTCCATGTTCCGTAGGTAATCATGATCTTTTGGCACTAGCTGATCTTGGGTCCAGTATAAACATCATGCCACTCTCAGCATTTTTAAAACTAAGATTAACTGATCTTTGGAATACAAGTATGGTGTTAGGATTTAGTAAATCCAGTTATTAAAGAGTCGGTCACCTCAAGTATATGTAATCATTAGAAAGTTCGTAGTCGTAGATTATTTAATGTTCAGTTGTATTTAGTTAAGTAACACCGTGGAGGACGGATGGGTCTTTACCCACTGTATGCCTGATCCACAGCCCGTAGGTGGCGATTTGTGTAAGACTGTAAATACTCTCTACCTCCCAAGGTAGAGAGTTGGAGCTCATAATAATACTTTCATTTTCTCTCACTAAGTTCCCAAACCTCTAACTCTTTCTCTCTCTAAAACCTAATATTAAACGCCTACTTGTGATTATGATATGATGTGTTTGTGAAATCCAATATGTTACAAATGGTATCAAGAGCCATGGTTTGATCATCTCTCTCACATATCATTTGGATCATCTTTTGTGTTAAAGTTTGAATTTTGGGTGTACTTTTGTGTTTAGGATCATTGTAAGTGCTTGGGTTTTGATTTGGAAAGCTTGAATCACTGTGGTTGGGCTTGTTTTGGATTGAAAAGTGTGTTTTTGAAGTTTTTCTTGCTAGCGACTTGACTCTCGTAGTGTTTTTCTTCGTAGCGACTTGCTTCAGTAATTGTTAGCGAGTTGTAGTGTTAATTGTTAGCGATTTGAGCCTAGCGACTTGTCTATTGAGACAAGCCGACAAACAATACAAGTTAGTGGATTCTCCACTACGGCTAGCGACTTGGTTAGGTTAGCGACTTGCTTTCAATTTTGTTAGTGACTTGTACTTTGTATTCTCAGGGACTTGATATTAGCGACTTGAATCTTAGCGAGTTGTTCTTTAGCAACTTGACTGTTTAGCGATTTGGTATTATAACGACTTGTGTCCAGTGACTTGGGTCTTAGCGACTTGGGCTTAGCGACTTGATTCATAGCAACTTGAAGTCTAGCGAGTTGCTACTTGATAACGCTACACGCGTCGTTCGGGGTCAAGGAAACTTCCTTTTCTTCGAGCAAGTTTTATAACACCCTAGGCAGTGAACCTAATCGTTGTAGTGTAGTAATTAGGGTAAGCCACGGGTATTGATATCGTTCTCTAGGGGAATAGGAATGCTAGTAAGGAGTTACTACGCTAAGGTTAAGGTTGAGGAAGATTATTTTTTTTATCTTTTTATATTTTATGAAAGGGAAAGGTACGAATCTCGGGTATTGGATTTGGGGGGGGGGGTGGTATTTCTACCGATTGCTCTACTATTATCTAAATTATCTAAACTAAGGTTGTGGGAGTCAATTAATGTGTGCTCGTATGATAGTTTAAAGATGTGTTTACTTAGTTTATATTACTCCTTAATTATCTCCTATTGATGGTTGAGTGTCACGTCTTATTCTTAATTGCGTTGTGTGTCTAAGGTTGTAGGGTATGCGTTTCTCCCTAACTCTTTGAACTTACCAAAGGGTCTCGTCTACAAACCCACTAGGGATGATAAACTCCTACTCTAAGGCGCTCTTTGGATGGTTTAGCCTACAACTACTCAGGTAATTATATTCTAAGGTTCACAAAGATGAATCAAGCATTAAGTACACAACGAATGACCTATCGCATTACTAGATCATTAAACAACTAAGATAAGAAACAACCAATCAATATTCAATAATTAAGTTTCATACTTCCTAAGCAAACACACAAATAAATTAGCCGGACATGGAGAACATGCAAGCATACACACAAATAATCAAAGACATAATTGAATTAATGAAGTAAAGACTTATCTTGATGTAAGATAGGGTTTAAAACCCTAAAATACTGTACAAGACACCTTAGGTTCGGTTTTAGGTTTTTACTCCAAAGACTCTCCACAAAAGACTGAAAAATTCGGATTCTATATATAAGATTACATATGCGACGGCGTCACCTTATGTTTAGTGACGCCGTCGTGTCGCCGTCATTAGGGTTTCGTCTTGGCCATGTTAACCTTGCGACGGCGTCACCTTATGTCCGTGACGCCGTCCTCTTCAGCTTCTGACGTCGTCTGGATTGCATCTAGGCCGTCTGAGTAGCGACGGCCTACTCTTTTACAACGGGACGTCGTCACTTGAAAACACGAGTTTTGGGTTCTGGACCGTCACAATAATTTTGGGACGGCGTCGCTATTAACACCTGACGCCGTCGCCTTCTAGTTTCAGCAACTGTGAGTGTCTCGATTTCGACTTTGGCCATTTTCTTCATATATTCGCGCCTTTTCGTCCAAATAAGTGTCATTCCAGCATTTTGCCTTCAAGAGACCTAAAAAGTGAAAAGGAACGATAGTAAGCAATAACGGATACAAAAGTGATCAAATAAGGACTTAAACGACCCCTCAAAATGGTACCTTTTAAAACCTTATCAAATATCCCTACACTTGTTATTTGCTTGTCCTCAAGCAAATGTGCTTTTAGCCAATTAATTTATAAGTTAGGGGTCATGAAGCATTAATTCAAAACGGTCCACAACACATATAAGCCTCGCAAAAGTCATAACAAGCACGGAAATTACATACTAGCACCTCACATGGGGTGTTTGGATACTCACATCTCTCTCGGGTGTATATAAGAAATATAACAAAATAGGAAATGGAAGATAAACACTCATTAACCGGTCCTAGTACATAGATTACCATAGGCTTGAGAATAGATCAAACCTGCATCGCTTTGGTGTAAGCACCTAGGAAAGACTATCAAAGAGGTCTTTAAAGGGTTGTAATGTTAGGCTTACGGTAGGGAAACAAGGGTTTGGTGGGATAGGCTATTTAGTGGTGGTAAGTCAAAAATCTCTATGTTAAATGCATACGAAGAATGGCGTTGCTAAGCCAAGACTCGACACTCTAAACTCTACATAACTGAAATAAACAAACATAAATTTAAAAGATAGATGTAGGATGGTAGCCCGTATTTTTTTTTTTTTTTTTTTTTTTTTTTTTTTTTTTTTTTTTAATCACTCTATTTTTTTTCTTTTTCTCTTTTTCTATTTTTTTTTCGATTTTTTTTTTTTTTTTTTTTTTTTCATACACTTTTACTCTACCATCCTCTACGGTAACATCAAAATACTAGGGATTTACAGGCATATCCCTACACTTGAGTTTTTATTACTCTAACACTAATTTGACCCGAATTGAAAAGATCAAAACACTTGGGGTACATTATTACGCAAACAAAGGGAATTTGAATTTTTAACGTTCCCTTCCCGTCATTTCATAAACTTTAACTTTTCCCATGAATCCCAATCGTCCCAAAACTGTATACAAAGGATATGACTCGACTTAGCAACTTATGCAAGCAACTAGATAATTGAACTAAGGGTTTGGGGTGATAACAAACATTTGCACTAAAAGTGAGTGCATAAGGGGTAGGCTAAGGCGATTTGGGTGTATATTTGGGGGTGGAGTGTAAACAATGCTCTTCATTGATATTCCGGAAAAACCGAAACATCACGAGAACCGCGAAAAGGATAGGCTCTGAGGGGTTAACTAGGGGTATCGTGTACTAAAGATGAGTACAACGCAAAGGGTGTGGGGGAATTACTCAACCGATGTGGAAGAAGTAATTATATTACAGGTATCAAACAAGGGTTATCCTAATGCCTCTTATCATTTAGTTATTCCTAACTACACAAGTGTAGCCTCACTTACGATCTCGGAATGCATCACAAAACAAGTTCTAGAATCTAATATACTACCGGTTCACACTCTAAGCATTAAAGATGAATGCTTTAATTCCTACTAATCTAAGGGCGATCCTCACATTTTGGTGGAATTTGGGTGTGTCACAATTCTCAAATTCCGGTCATTTCTTAAATTATATATGCATCATATTAATTCATTCATGGCATTTCATTTCACATTTAACGCGTAATTTTTATATTTAATAATTTTTATCGCGTGAGTTATTATTTTAAATATTTAACCCGTTACTTTCAAAAATGATCCCGAGGTATTTTTAAACTTACATTTAGTCTATAAAAACTATATTTTTAGTTTTCCTAGTGTTTCTAATTTATTTGGTATATTAATCGTTAAAGTTTAATTATTACGTCGTTTTTCTTAAAAATTATACGATAACTATTTTATCACTCAATTTTCACAAGGAATGTATTTTTACAATTTTTATTATCTCAATACATTCTATTTTAATCTATTAAAAACTTACTTGCACCAAAAATTACCATTTACTCTACAAGTTACAATTATATACACTTTATTTACACATTTCTTAATATTACACAAGTATACAAATCATATACATTTTATAAAAAAAAAATATATATATATCTTGAGGACAAGAAGCCCCAAAATCCGGTCATGGGGAAGGTATGCATTAATTGTTGGGTAAAATTTTCTCCTTGAATGGATATATCCACACACTAAGTAAAGTTTACTCATTCACTCTATTATTTCCAAGTTAGTGAAAACATTTTCCTTCTCTCTTTGGGTTCTCCTCAAACCGGCCATACATCAAGAGATCAAGGGGATCAAAATTTTCAAGTTAAAGTGTATTAACAACCTAGTATATACTCTTTATTTGGTTTTGAAATAAAAACCAAGGGTATTTAAGTTAATCCTTGTTACTTTCACCTCATCACTATCACTTGTAAGCATGTTTTTATCATTTTCATGTTTCCTTGTCATTTTCATATGTTTCTTTTCATTTTTGGAGCTTATATGCATGATATGTGATTTATACCATTTTTCATGATTTATTGAGTTATATATACATATTGGTCATCCTATAAATATTCCCATGGTATTCTTTGGTCTTGATGGTGATTAGGAACCCATGACACCCTAAGAAGGTGTATGGTAGGATTAGATTAGTTTTGGAGTTGATTTGAAGGGATTAGAATAGGTTTTGTCCGAGAAAAACTATTTTCGATAACTATATAAATAGGTTCTGTCCTTGTTTCGAATTTCTGGAAAAACCTACTGTTGGTACGAAACTTTGGCCTTGATATTTAGAAAATATACTTTAAAACGAATCCGTGGCCGCTTGAACGGATTAAAACGGACTTATAACGAAGCCGTGGTGAATTTTTAAAGTTTGACGACGAAATGTTTATTTTTCTGAAAATTCAGCATGCAGTTTTTACATTGTTTGGGTCAAAAACGAGCCTTAAGCTTCACAAATTATTTCGACTTATCAAAAATATATTAGTTTACTTCGATACGAAGCTAAGGACATATTATACGTAGAAAACGGATTTGAAACGACAAATATATGCACGTTTTTATAAACTTGCCGTAACTATTATTTTCTGAAAAACTATATTATTTTTACGATACAAGTATTTTAGTAGCTGTAACGTCCATGTTTGCGGCTGTTTTTAACCATGAT
This sequence comes from Chrysanthemum seticuspe, assembly GCA_019973895.1. Classification (NCBI taxonomy): domain Eukaryota; kingdom Viridiplantae; phylum Streptophyta; class Magnoliopsida; order Asterales; family Asteraceae; genus Chrysanthemum; species Chrysanthemum seticuspe. The sequence goes on from BPTQ01000002.1 coordinate 75,243,694, forward strand.
GTGAAACTTTTTGGAACAAAATGTCTTCTAGTAAAATCAAGTTCACCGACCATATTTTTCAAAACAAAAAGCTGTTTGTCAAGCGGAGTTATGGTAAATTATTTACGGATGTTCAAACTTGGCCGAAACTTATTTTCTGCACACAATTAGCCAAAATCACTAACTTTAACCCTTGATATCTTTATAATCGAGACCTTTTGGACGAAAACTCCTGAACTGAAACTTCTAGATATCGATACAAACTTTCCAAAACCGTCGAGTTCGTTCTCTAACGATCGACGTACACCATTTTACGACTACTTTTCCGGAGCCATTTTTGTTAATTACATGATATTTCCGACGACATTGTTTTGCGACGAAAAGTGATAATTTCACCAAAAATCATTATAAAACCATTGTAGGATGACATTTTGACGTAAAAGCTTGAAAAGTGATTTTTGATTGGTCAAGACGTCAAACGAGTATTTTTCGACGACAAGTAATATTTTCAAAACCCGCAAATGGTATAAATAACATACGAAGTGCATGCATAACATTACATTGCAACTCATTGCATATCATATCATTCGTGATAGGTCCCGGTTAACACATCACATTATACCTCGGTGTACTCACTTTTGTCATCGCCTCAGTTTATCAAGTGAGTAATCACATCCCCTTTTTACCGTTTTACTATATTTTGGGGCTGAATGCATGAACCATACTTGAATTAAATTGATCCTTACAATTGTGAACTCTTTTGACTTGAATATTTGAACTCGAATCAATCCTTGAACTTAATTACGAAATTATGACTTATTTGAACTTATTGAACCGTACGTGTTATGACCTTGTCCTAAAGTCTCCAATGTTCGGAGCATCACTATAAAGTCTCCCATGTTCGGAGCATCACTATATAGACACCTTTGTTCGTAGTATATCTTTGGGAAGAGGCACCCAGTGTATCTTTGGGAAGAGGCACCCAGTGTATCTTTGGGAAGAGGCACCCAGTAGGTCTTTGGGAAGAGGCACCCAGTATAACTTTGGGTAGTGGCACCCAGCTTAATTTGGTTTCATCGGTAGCATTCCTGAATTATTATATTCGTGGTACTATATTGGGAACTATTATGACCACTTACACTTGACTACTTGACGCGCTATAATTTTTGTGCAATGGGTTGTGTACACACAGGTTGCAAGTTTTGTATGGGCGGAATTTGGAACTGAGTGGATACACAATGCCTTTGCTTTGAGAACTATTTTTCGTTGACCGAAAGCTTTGTATATTTCTTATGAGTTGTCATATTTCACTAAACGTGTTTACTCACCAACTATTTTCATAGTTGACCCGTTTTTCTCTCATGCATTTCAGGTGATCGTTAGTAAGCTTTTCTATCAAGTCTTGCATAAAGAAGTTTTCTCTGGTCGCTACAAGTCGTATGTTATAAAACTCAATATTTTGGAATCTAAACTTTGTAATATATTTGCCGATGACGGCTAAACTAGTATTGTAATGGAGTATTATTTCTTTTTAATCGTAATGTTGGTATGTTCTATTATCTTGTGCTTATGCTCCCTTCCGTTACACCTCGTGTTTCCGCCTCCGGCGAGGGTGTGACATATTGGTATCAGAGACAAAGGTTATAGAGAATGCCGATTTTTCAAAAATAAAAATCACAGCTATAACCGGAATAAATTTTTTTTGTATATTATTTTATTAAACATTGAACACCATTCGAGTCAACTAGTCCTATCGTTGCATTGTTACTCATAAATTATACATAGCCTGATCAACTATGTCTAATTTATGAAGAACCATGCAATGATAAGAGTGGTAGTTTTAAATCATGTTTAGTCGAGTCTTTAGAGTCTGGTCACCTGAAGTTGCATTGGTCGGGTGGGTATGCATGGCATGTTTTTACATTCACGTCTACATTACCGTATCTTATTTATACCCTCTCTTTTCCATCTTTCGACTTGTTAGACATAGCATGTCTCTGTTCCTGTCATGTTTCGATCACTATAACACATTACCACCGTTCTGCACCTCATCTGACTTCGTTAGAATGTCGTTTACTCAACCCGATGTTTTGGTCCTCTGTAGGATCATGGCTGCAAGAAACACACGCTCAGGAGGTAACAACAACGGCAACCCAAACAACAATGACAATCCAGACAACAACGCTGCTGGAATAGCGGATCTATTCACTCAAATTATAACCCATCTCGATGCTAGACGAACCAACAACGGAGAAGGTACTTCAAACGTTGGTCAAGGATGCAGCTACAAAACTTTCATGACATGCAAGCCAATGGAATTTCATGGTACTGAGGGTGCCATTGGACTGCTAACCTGGTTCGAGAATGTTGAGTCGAAGCTTAGTATCACGAAATGTGCTGAAGGAAACAAGGTTGAGTTCTCTGCTGGTCTACTACAGGGTCGAGCATTGACCTGGTGGAACAACCAACTACAGACTAGAGGAAGAGGGGCTGCAAATGCATTATCTTGGGAAGCATTCAAGAAACTACTAACTGATGAGTACTGCAGAAAAGATGAAGTGCAGAAACTGGAAGAAGAATTTTGGAATCACTTGATGGTAGGAGTAGAGATCGACAAGTACACGATCCGGTTCCACGAGCTAACTAGGATGGTTCCTCACATGGTTTCCACTGTGGAGAAGTTGATTGACCGATATATATGGGGATTGATACCGGAAATTAGGAGGGATGTCACTTCGTCGAAACCAACCACTCTGCAAGCCGCTGTGAGTATGGCGTATCGCTTGACGAATGATGTGATCAGGTCTGGAGAACTAGCAAAAGCAAACGACAATGGACGAAAGCGACAGGAGGATCACCAGGGAAACCGAGACCAGAATCAGCAAAACAAGAGGCAGCGAATAACCCAGAACTATGGGGCGATCACCCAGGAGCGCAAAGGATATGCAGGTCCCCATCCTTTGTGTACTCGATGTAATTATCATCACTCAGGAGACTGCCGAAGGTGCGACAAATGTGGACAGACGGGCCACTTCGCGCGAAATTGCTCAAACAGAACTGGGAATCAAGGACAGAGAAAAGCATGTTACGAGTGTGGAAGTCTAGATCACCTTCGCAATACCTGTCCAAAGCTGAAAAGAACTCCCAATCAAGGAGGAAATCGTCCAAACCTGGCGTTGGCAATAGAAGGCCCACAAGATCAGAACATTGAAATTCCTCCCGCACGTGGTCGAGCATTCTATCTGGGTACCGAGGAAACCCGCAACGCTTAACGGGTACATTCTTTCGAACAACTATCTTATTTCTGTACGACATGATTTTGAGCGCATAACCTCCTTCCAATCTTTACACGTTCACGACATTGACTAATTTGAGACCTATTGATATCGACCTTAGTTGTTATATATTTTGTTGATTGGATTTGATTGTGTAAGCAAATCGAATATCGAGCGAATCTTTCAAAAGACTTCATTCAAGGATGTGGCATCCTACCTTTCTAACAACTTGTTTCCTAGCTTGATCTAGTGACAGTTCTTGTTTGATGAGTTGCGAAAATCAAGCTAAGAGACAAGTTTACTCAAGTCGGTTTAGTTTAATCTCATGACAGTTCTTGTTTGATGAGTTGTGAGATTAAATTAGAATCGACTACCTAAAGGTCTTTTGAGAGCTACGTTCGATATTGGATAAGTTTACCCTATCAAATCTGATCACGGGCACGTACTTAGTTGAATGGGGAACCTGTACGCATGGGCATTGATATGATCATTTAGACTGTTCGTACGATCATGAACTTTTAGAACTCTTGTCGAGGTTCGGACCATAGTATCGTTAATCGAATCACGGGGACGTGATTCCGCTGACATGGGAAGAATGTCACAATTCTCAAATTCCGGTCATTTCTTAAATTATATATGCATCATATTAATTCATTCATGGCATTTCATTTCACATTTAACGCGTAATTTTTATATTTAATAATTTTTATCGCGTGAGTTATTATTTTAAATATTTAACCCGTTACTTTCAAAAATGATCCCGAGGTATTTTTAAACTTACATTTAGTCTATAAAAACTATATTTTTAGTTTTCCTAGTGTTTCTAATTTATTTGGTATATTAATCGTTAAAGTTTAATTATTACGTCGTTTTTCTTAAAAATTATACGATAACTATTTTATCACTCAATTTTCACAAGGAATGTATTTTTACAATTTTTATTATCTCAATACATTCTATTTTAATCTATTAAAAACTTACTTGCACCAAAAATTACCATTTACTCTACAAGTTACAATTATATACACTTTATTTACACATTTCTTAATATTACACAAGTATACAAATCATATACATTTTATAAAAAAAAAAATATATATATATCTTGAGGACAAGAAGCCCCAAAATCCGGTCATGGGGAAGGTATGCATTAATTGTTGGGTAAAATTTTCTCCTTGAATGGATATATCCACACACTAAGTAAAGTTTACTCATTCACTCTATTATTTCCAAGTTAGTGAAAACATTTTCCTTCTCTCTTTGGGTTCTCCTCAAACCGGCCATACATCAAGAGATCAAGGGGATCAAAATTTTCAAGTTAAAGTGTATTAACAACCTAGTATATACTCTTTATTTGGTTTTGAAATAAAAACCAAGGGTATTTAAGTTAATCCTTGTTACTTTCACCTCATCACTATCACTTGTAAGCATGTTTTTATCATTTTCATGTTTCCTTGTCATTTTCATATGTTTCTTTTCATTTTTGGAGCTTATATGCATGATATGTGATTTATACCATTTTTCATGATTTATTGAGTTATATATACATATTGGTCATCCTATAAATATTCCCATGGTATTCTTTGGTCTTGATGGTGATTAGGAACCCATGACACCCTAAGAAGGTGTATGGTAGGATTAGATTAGTTTTGGAGTTGATTTGAAGGGATTAGAATAGGTTTTGTCCGAGAAAAACTATTTTCGATAACTATATAAATAGGTTCTGTCCTTGTTTCGAATTTCTGGAAAAACCTACTGTTGGTACGAAACTTTGGCCTTGATATTTAGAAAATATACTTTAAAACGAATCCGTGGCCGCTTGAACGGATTAAAACGGACTTATAACGAAGCCGTGGTGAATTTTTAAAGTTTGACGACGAAATGTTTATTTTTCTGAAAATTCAGCATGCAGTTTTTACATTGTTTGGGTCAAAAACGAGCCTTAAGCTTCACAAATTATTTCGACTTATCAAAAATATATTAGTTTACTTCGATACGAAGCTAAGGACATATTATACGTAGAAAACGGATTTGAAACGACAAATATATGCACGTTTTTATAAACTTGCCGTAACTATTATTTTCTGAAAAACTATATTATTTTTACGATACAAGTATTTTAGTAGCTGTAACGTCCATGTTTGCGGCTGTTTTTAACCATGATGTGAAACTTTTTGGAACAAAATGTCTTCTAGTAAAATCATGTTCACCGACCATATTTTTCAAAACAAAAAGCTGTTTGTCAAGCGGAGTTATGGTAAATTATTTACGGATGTTCAAACTTGGCCGAAACTTATTTTCTGCACACAATTAGCCAAAATCACTAACTTTAACCCTTGATATCTTTATAATCGAGACCTTTTGGACGAAAACTCCTGAACTGAAACTTCTAGATATCGATACAAACTTTCCAAAACCGTCGAGTTCGTTCTCTAACGATCGACGTACACCATTTTACGACTACTTTTCCGGAGCCATTTTTGTTAATTACATGATATTTCCGACGACATTGTTTTGCGACGAAAAGTGATAATTTCACCAAAAATCATTATAAAACCATTGTAGGATGACATTTTGACGTAAAAGCTTGAAAAGTGATTTTTGATTGGTCAAGACGTCAAACGAGTATTTTTCGACGACAAGTAATATTTTCAAAACCCGCAAATGGTATAAATAACATACGAAGTGCATGCATAACATTACATTGCAACTCATTGCATATCATATCATTCGTGATAGGTCCCGGTTAACACATCACATTATACCTCGGTGTACTCACTTTTGTCATCGCCTCAGTTTATCAAGTGAGTAATCACATCCCCTTTTTACCGTTTTACTATATTTTGGGGCTGAATGCATGAACCATACTTGAATTAAATTGATCCTTACAATTGTGAACTCTTTTGACTTGAATATTTGAACTCGAATCAATCCTTGAACTTAATTACGAAATTATGACTTATTTGAACTTATTGAACCGTACGTGTTATGACCTTGTCCTAAAGTCTCCAATGTTCGGAGCATCACTATAAAGTCTCCCATGTTCGGAGCATCACTATATAGACACCTTTGTTCGTAGTATATCTTTGGGAAGAGGCACCCAGTGTATCTTTGGGAAGAGGCACCCAGTGTATCTTTGGGAAGAGGCACCCAGTAGGTCTTTGGGAAGAGGCACCCAGTATAACTTTGGGTAGTGGCACCCAGCTTAATTTGGTTTCATCGGTAGCATTCCTGAATTATTATATTCGTGGTACTATATTGGGAACTATTATGACCACTTACACTTGACTACTTGACGCGCTATAATTTTTGTGCAATGGGTTGTGTACACACAGGTTGCAAGTTTTGTATGGGCGGAATTTGGAACTGAGTGGATACACAATGCCTTTGCTTTGAGAACTATTTTTCGTTGACCGAAAGCTTTGTATATTTCTTATGAGTTGTCATATTTCACTAAACGTGTTTACTCACCAACTATTTTCATAGTTGACCCGTTTTTCTCTCATGCATTTCAGGTGATCGTTAGTAAGCTTTTCTATCAAGTCTTGCATAAAGAAGTTTTCTCTGGTCGCTACAAGTCGTATGTTATAAAACTCAATATTTTGGAATCTAAACTTTGTAATATATTTGCCGATGACGGCTAAACTAGTATTGTAATGGAGTATTATTTCTTTTTAATCGTAATGTTGGTATGTTCTATTATCTTGTGCTTATGCTCCCTTCCGTTACACCTCGTGTTTCCGCCTCCGGCGAGGGTGTGACAGGGTGGTAAAGGGTTTTTGTGCTAGTCATGCAACTTCCTATCCATGAGACGCTTTTGTTAAGACTAATGGCCCACTCCTATATGTCATAAAAAATTTTAAATTTGGTGCCAAAATTACCCTAACCGACATTTTCTCATGGTTTATTACACAATCACATTTGGACAAAGCAAATAGTCAAGGATAAGCATAGTTTCAAAGTTCCCATTTTATTTTCCCTCCCTACACTTAAACTGAACATTGTCCCCAATGTTCCCCGAAAGTATCAAAGTTATGATAAAAGAAGGTAATTAAAAACGAAAGAAACTAATACTCCCCTGATTAGCTCGGTAGGATCTGTGTAAAGTGGTGGTTAAATCCTTTTCAAGAAGAATTATTGCGTGAAAAGCTCCTTCCAATCTTATGTAACTTCTTCTTGACAAACTAAACCTGCACACTTGAAGAAAACAAACGAAACCTTCGCGTAAAATCGGCGGTAATAATATATATAAGACTCGATTTAAACTAGGATATAATGCTTGTGGAATGGATGTTTACAGAATTTCTAAGAAAATTAAGACCTGGAAAATTCCAAAAATTTATAAGTGGCTCAGAAAACGAGAAAAAAGTAATTTGATGTTTTTACTCCTTCCTGACGCCGTCAGGTTGCAATCCTGACGCCGTCAGGTTATCCTGACAAAAACTGGTCTGCGATTTTCTGGAAAAAATTCTGGAAAATTTACATCTTTAGAATCTGGAAAAATTTCTGCAAAACATCCATTATGACTCGATACAAGCATTTGACTCGAACAAACAAACATATATATCTTTTACTTAATTGTTATTCTCATGTTTACGTTTCTTTTGAAAACGTGTGTAATCCTCCCTATACTTATCCCTTATGTAAAATACCTTTATATGCAATTAAGACGAGGTTAAAAACAAAATAAAGCATTTTTACAAATTTAAACATGAGGATAAACAATTAATAAAAGATATAAGACACTAACAAGCAAACAATTAAACATGGGTTGCCTCCCACGAAGCGCTTTTCTTTATTTAAGAGTCTTGTAGCTAGACTCATAGTCGTGCTCCTACGTTTCCTCACGCATCCTCAATGAGAATTCTATCATGTTGACAAAATCTTCATCGACTCTATACTTAGGCCCTAAAGTCAAGCAATCCTTATAATAATGCCTCCTTCTTTCCCACATGAATTTATAACCTTTTTCAACATCTTCCTTGCTTTTGTCCTCAAAAGCTTTGATGTTGTCTCGATCATAAATGGACAAGTGGCCATACTCAGTTGTTTTCCAAGGCATCCTATAGGTGATCTCATCGGTTCCTTCCTTGAACCTAACCGTTCCCTCATGCTTGTTATGGCTCATTCTAGATGTTTCAACAAACGGTTTCCCTAGCACTACTTGGGATAAGCTATAGTCAATGACGCATCCTACATCTTCTAGGACCATAAAATCAACTAGGTAGGTGAAATTTCCTATAAAGACATGCACGTCCTTGACTCTTCCCACAAAGTTGCAAACTCCTCCCGGATACTTAGGGTCTCTCCTAATATTGAGTCGCTCATTCATAATGTCATTGTAGACAGCAGATGACATTACATTGATGGGGGATTCCGTATCTACGTAAGCGTGGTCGACACTCCTATATCCGATCATACAAGGGATTTTTAAGTTCCAGGGATTTCCCCTCCTAAGCTTTAGGCATATCCTAATGATAGGTGATCGTGGATTATCGATTATGTATTGATGGTACGCAATCTCTTCCTTAGTGGGGTAAAGATTGAAGTAAGCACTATTTTCCACATTCACGTTGTTGTTTATCATGCCATTTTCCGAATTACTGCTAATCATAGAGCCAACTATAGCAGCGCTGACTACTTTCTCAACAGCTTCCCTAATTGTACTATCGAATATTTTCTGCAAATCCTGAAGGTCGGTGTTTCTACTCACATAGCGGCTTCGACGGTTGTGTTGGTTATTGGGTTGGGTTTTGAGTGACATTGAATTTTTTTGTGTTGGGTTATCAAGTGGTGGTTGGTTATCACCTTCCATGATGAAAAGTGATGAGGTTACGAACAAAGGTCACGAAGAAGGGGGATAGACTAAGAGAAAGCTAAAAAATGAGAAAAAATTTACTTGATAGGAATCAAGCAAAGAACCTAAACGAAGTGGACTACTAACTAGCTATTCTATTCCCCGGCAACGGCGCCAAAAACTTGATAACGCTACACGCGTCGTTCGGGGTCAAGGAAACTTCCTTTTCTTCGAGCAAGTTTTATAACACCCTAGGCAGTGAACCTAATCGTTGTAGTGTAGTAATTAGGGTAAGCCACGGGTATTGATATCGTTCTCTAGGGGAATAGGAATGCTAGTAAGGAGTTACTACGCTAAGGTTAAGGTTGAGGAAGATTATTTTTTTTTATCTTTTTATATTTTATGAAAGGGAAAGGTACGAATCTCGGGTATTGGATTTGGGGGGTTGGTATTTCTACCGAGTACTCTACTATTATCTAAATTATCTAAACTAAGGTTGTGGGAGTCTATGTCTAATTAATGTGTGCTCGTATGATAGTTTAAAGATGTGTTTACTTAGTTTATATTACTCCTTAATTATCTCCTATTGATGGTTGAGTGTCACGTCTTATTCTTAATTGCGTTGTGTGTCTAAGGTTGTAGGGTATGCGTTTCTCCCTAACTCTTTGAACTTACCAAAGGGTCTCGTCTACAAACCCACTAGGGATGATAAACTCCTACTCTAAGGCGCTCTTTGGATGGTTTAGCCTACAACTACTCAGGTAATTATATTCTAAGGTTCACAAAGATGAATCAAGCATTAAGTACACAACGAATGACCTATCGCATTACTAGATCATTAATCAACTAAGATAAGAAACAACCAATCAATATTCAATAATTAAGTTTCATACTTCCTAAGCAAACACACAAATAAATTAGCCGGACATGGAGAACATGCAAGCATACACACAAATAATCAAAGACATAATTGAATTAATGAAGTAAAGACTTATCTTGATGTAAGATAGGGTTTAAAACCCTAAAATACTGTACAAGACACCTTAGGTTCGGTTTTAGGTTTTTACTCCAAATACTCTCCACAAAAGACTGAAAAATTCGGATTCTATATATAAGATTACATATGCGACGGCGTCACCTTATGTTTAGTGACGCCGTCGTGTCGCCGTCATTAGGGTTTCGTCTTGGCCATGTTAACCTTGCGACGGCGTCACCTTATGTCCGTGACGCCGTCCTCTTCAGCTTCTGACGTCGTCTGGATTGCATCTAGGCCGTCTGAGTAGCGACGGCCTACTCTTTTACAACGGGACGTCGTCACTTGAAAATACGAGTTTTGGGTTCTGGACCGTCACAATAATTTTGGGACGGCGTCGCTATTAACACCTGACGCTGTCGCCTTCTAGTTTCAGCAACTGTGAGTGTCTCGATTTCGACTTTGGCCATTTTCTTCATATATTCGCGCCTTTTCGTCTAAATAAGTGCCATTCCAGCATTTTGCCTTCAAGAGACCTAAAAAGTGAAAAGGAACGATATTAAGCAATAACGGATACAAAAGTGATCAAATAAGGACTTAAACGACCCCTCTAAATGGTACCTTTTAAAACCTTATCACTACTTAGCGACTTGGTTCAAGGATTATAGCGACTTGGTTAATACTTGTTTCTAATACGGTTTTCTCTTGATTTAGTAAAATCCCGTGAAAGAATCTATTTCCCGGTTTAATCATAGAGTTATAAAATCCCGTGAAATCTGTAAACATGTCTACCAACGTGCCTACAATCATCTCTACTGTAGCTGAGGACGTTCAAGCAGCTGGATCAGACACTCGTCCACCAATGCTTGACAGAACTGACTATGACTCATGGGCTCAACGAATTAGGTTGTATTGTTTGGGTAAGGATAATGGAGTTAACATTATCAAGTCAATTGATGAAGGACCATATCAGGTTGAGACAACCAGAGACATACTTAACACTGCTGCTGATGGCTCAGTGATATTAGGACTGGACATACCTAAAATGTATGATGAACTGACTGATAAGGAGAAGAAGAGATATGATGCAGACATCAGGGCTTCTAAAATCATACTTCAGGGTTTACCTAAGGACATTTACAAGTTGATCAATCACAACACTGAAGCTAAGGCAGTTTGGGACAATGTCAAGATGCTACTCTCGGGTTCTGAACTAACCAAGGAAGACAGAGAATCTCAACTATATGATGAATTTGAGCACTTTAAGATGAAGCCAGAAGAAAGTGTCTATGAGTATTACGTTAGATTCCACAAGCTTGTGAATGATATGAGGAATATCAAAATGACCATGCCAAATATTCAGCTGAATTCAAAGTTTGTGAACAACATAAATCCCGAATGGCATAAATTTGTCACATCTGTGAAGCTAACCAAAGGATTGAAGAACACCAACTATGAGCAACTGTATGCATTCCTTCTTCAGAATGAGAGACATGCTATGTTTGAACGAAGGATCCTTGAACAGTTCAAATCCAAGCAGGGAGAAACTAGTTCGCCAAATGACTCTACAGCTTTTTACACCAATGTTGGAATTACCACCAAAGCTTCTCAAGTCATACCCATGGGTAATGGTAATTACAAGCTCATCCCTGATCCAGCATATAAGCCTCCTGACCCAAACACATTCATGGAAAACTTCATCAATCAACTGTCTCTCATGGTTAGTTAAAACATGAACTCTCTCCCATACACCAACAATAACCTCAGAACAACATCCAATCCACACAATCAAGCTACTGTCAGAGATGGGAAGGTTATGGTGCAACCAGTTCAAGAAAGTCAGTATGAACAAGGAAGAGGTGGAGTTGGTAGAGGATATGTGGCAAATTAGAATCGTGGAAGGAATGGAAATCAAGGTCAAGCTAAGCCAATTAAGTGCTACAACTGTGGTGGTGATGGACACATAGCAAGGAAATGCACTTCTCCAAAACGCCCTCAAAATGCAGAGTACTTCAATGACAAGATGCTACTAGTGCAAGCTCAGGATAATGGAGCTGTTTTGGATGAAGAGGAATAAATGTTTCTTGCTGAGGGTAATGCTAAGACATATGATGCAGATGTGGATGAGCAGCCAATTCAGGATATAGGTCATAATCATTAGAATGCCTTTCAAGTTGCAGACTGTGATGCATACGACTCTGACGTCGATGATGAACCTACTGCACAGACAATCTTCATGGCTAGCATCTCACCTATGGTCTCTCCAAAGGTCTCTTCACCACAACAGGCTGGTCCATCCAAAGATTCAATCATTTCAGAGGTATTAAAACTATATGATGAAGTTGATGAGCAAAAGATGCATAATAAAGTACAATCTCTTGAAACTTATGAATCAGATATTGATGATGAGGGTAATAGCCATATTGTCCCATATGATCAATATGTGAAGCAAAGTGAAAGTGAGATTGTACCAAGTAATGCATCTTCCATAGTCAATGATGACTATGCTTTTGATGAATACACTGTCTGTGCCCCTGATGATTCTGTTATCTCTGAACTAAATGCCTATAAAGAACAAGTTGCTATTTATGAACAGCGTGATAAGTTTGAGCTAACTACCCGTGAGCAGGAAATGGATGACCAAATACGTACAATTATTAGAAAAAGTAATTTTAGAAAAGAAGTGTTAAAACAAGAGTTAAATTCCTTAAAAGAAAAGCTTTCTAAAACTGTTAAGCAAAAGCAAGAGCTGCAAGATAATGTTAAAGTGCTTAAACAAGAATTCAGTGCTAAGGAATCAAAACTTTTGAATGATTTTTCTAATCTAAAAACTTTGAAAAACAAGCTTGAAAATAAGTTGTACGTATAAGGGAATACCATTCAGACTGCTCACACGATCACTAAGCATAGAGTTCTCAGCGATAAGCATAGTATTCCCATTATAGAGAAACCTAATCCTGAGTATGGTAAGATAGCAAAAGCTACTCAAAATGTGATCTATGATGGTAATGAAATCCTTAAGCCTTGGCAGAAACCTAGTTGTGATGAGTGCAAGGAAGAAGATAGAAAACTAGATGATGCATCTAGGGTGAAAATGGATAAGAAGCTTAACGATCCTGCGTGTAAAAAGAATAACATAACTATCAAACCTCACGATTACAATAAGGAAAATTGGATCTCCCTGAACATGTTTAAGCCTCAAACTCAATTAACCCCAGAACAGATCTTTTGGAAGAAAGATATGGATAAGCTAAAAGTTAATGTACTTGTTGAAACAAACACTCCCCTTAGGAAAATGCCTGCAGCTACTGTGTATCCTCAAAATACACCAATGCATCTAGTTCCTAGATCGATTGCCACTAATAGCAAAACCTTAATCAGCATGTATGTTGTTTATCAACTATTCGTTGATTTTGAGAAGACATGTAAGAAGAGAATCACACCTACAGGGATAACTGAGGGGGAAAGGGGTTTTGAGCAAACTAAAGAATGTTATTTAACTGAGGTCATGCCTTTCTTTAAAAAATTAAAAGGTCAATTTGAGAATCTTCAAAAAGGAATAAATTCAGATATTAAAGAAATGGAAAAGGAATTTGATGCAATGATAGTTGAGGTCAATGATTATGAACAGGAACTCAAATATAATGAAGTTGAAAGGAAGAACTTGCATATCTTAAATGAGAATTTGATCTCGAGTTATGTTGCTCAAGATGTGTTTTATACTGTTACTAAGCACACTATTACTACTTCTCGATTTCATGAATTATCTATTGCATTAAAAGTTTCCCATGATCGTGTCATTGAGCTTGAAATCAAAAACTTAGAACTAAATGAGAAAATTGATCAGGATGATCACGATAATTTGGTAAAACATCTTTCTAAACTAGAAGTTGAACATTTTGATTTGCAACTAAAATATCAACATCTTAAAGAAAATGTCAAAACCTCAAATATCAAGACATCCTCAGATGTTCCAGAGTTTGATGCAGTTTTTCAGATAAACCAACGCAACGAACGGATTCAAGCTCATTGTAACACGATCAGAAAGTTGAAAGCCCAAATTTCTCAATTAAAGGGTGAAAAGAACAATGTGACTGGCTCCCAAATGCCTCCTCCTTTAGATTCTCAGTATTCTCAAATTTTTTATCTTCAAAACTTGGTTAATGTTTTACAAAAAGAAAATGAGAGTTTTCTAGAAAAAAATGAAAAAGTTAAACGACACTTTAAAGAGTTATATGATTCAATGAAAGTCACTCGTGACAAAAACAACGAAAAAATAACGTCTTTACAAAAAGAAATTGAGAATATGAGGAGTCAGGAAAAAGGGAAACTGCCACTTGTCTTTAATGAGAATGTTGCATCAAAGTCATCCTCATACTGCAAATTCAATGCCCACTAGAAAATGGATGCCTACTGGTAGAACTATTCCCTTAAGAAGTGAACATACTTTGAATAGGTCAAATACGGACACTAGCATTGCATCTATTTTTGATGATTCCATTGTTTCTACGTCTGATGTGGGTGTTCCAATCACTGTTACTAACCAAATGGAACCCATTCTTGCATGGGGATCCCAATTATCCAGTTATCCATTCTTGTCTATGTTTAACTGCAGATCGTTCAAATCGTTCTGTGGTACCTGGACTCAGGCTGTTCCAAGCATATGACTGGAGATCGCTCGCGGCTCATGAACTTCGTGAGTAAATTCATCGGGACAGTTAGATTCGGGAACGACCATTTTGGAGCAATTATGGGTTATGGAGAATATGTTGTTGGCAAAAGTGTAATCGCTAGGGTATATTATGTTGAAGGACTTGGTCATAACTTGTTTTCTGTTGGTCAATTCTGTGATTCTGATCTAGAAGTGGCATTTAGAAAACATACTTGTTTCGTTAGAGAACTCGATGGAGTGGAAATATTAAGAAGAACCCGTGGTTCAAATCTATACACCATCTCTATCGAAGACATGATGAAGTCCTCTCCAATCTGATTGTTGTCAAAGGCATCGAAAACAAAGTCATGGTTATGGCATCGTCGTCTCAATCACTTGAACTTCGGCACCATTAATAACCTTTCCAGAAAGCATCTAGTCAGAGGCTTACCCAGATTAAAATATGAAAAAGATCATCTTTGTTCAGCTTGCCAATTGGGAAAAAGCATGAAATATGCCCACAAACCTAAACCCACAAACTCAGTAATGGAAGTTCTTCATACCCTTCACATGGATTTGTCCGGACCAATGAGAGTGCAAATGATTAATGGGAAGAAATACATTCTAGTACTTGTTGATGACTACTCTCGATTTACTTGGGTAAAGTTTTTGAGGACAAAGGATGAAACTCCAGATGTCATCATCAAACTTATCAAACAGCTTGAGGTTCGACTCAACAATACAGTTAGAATTGTTCGAACAGACAATGGCACAGAGTTCATTAACAAAGACTTAATTCAGTTTTATGAAAGTGTTGGAATCAGTCATCAAAGAAGTGTTCCACGAACTCCTCAACAGAACGGTGTAGTTGAAAGACGAAATCGAACTCTTGTGGAAGCCGCAAGAACAATGCTTATTTATTCAAAGGTTCCAATGTTTCTCTGGGCTGAAGCTATTGCCACTGCTTGCTACACCCAAAATCGATCCCTTATACATACCTCTCATGGAAAAACTCCATATGAACTTGTCCATAAACGAAAACCTGATCTCTCCTACCTTTGTGTGTTTGGTGCTTTGTGCTATCCAACGAATGACGGTCAAGATTTTGGCAAATTAAGAGCAAAGGCAGATATTGGAGTTTTTTTTTGGTTATGCACCTAACAAGAAGGGTTACCGAATCTACAACAAAAGAACTCGAGATATCATGGAAACTATTCACGTCACGTTCGATGAGCTGTCCGGGCAAATGGCTCCAGGACAATCCAGTTCTGGACCCGCATTTCAACCTTCATCAAGTAGTGCTATCAGTTCTACCCTTGTTTCTAATCCCTCACCAGCAACTCCTTATGTACCTCCTTCAGAAGATGACTTGAAAAAATTATTTGATCCAATGTTTGATGAACACTATGAGCCAAGTGCTAATGATATGCCAATTCCATCAACAGAGGCTTCTTCTATCCTTGTCAATGAAGTTAACCCTTCAGTTTCTATGTCATTAAGTCATGAAGCGCCTGCTGCTGATCACTCTGTCTCGTCAACAAATCATCAATCATCAAGTGCACATCATGGAATTGTTTTTGGCACCCATAATGATGTTAATCCCTTTGCTACTCCCGAAGATGCCCCATTTGAAAACATATTTGCTCCTGAATCTTCATCAGAACCATCTTCATCAGGAGATATCGACTCTGCTACTTCAGTTCCTCAACAACAACCTCATGAACACCTTAGAAAATGGACACATGACCATCCATTGGACAACATCATTGGAAACCCCTCTCGTCCAGTATCCATACGGAAAACAACTTGCAACCGATGCCTTATGGTACTTCTTCAACTCCGTACTCTCTAAGGTCGAACCAAAAGATGTTAAAACTGCCATGAATGAAGACAGCTGGTTCAATGCCATGCAAAAAGAAATTCATAAGTTTGATCGACTAGATGTATGGGAATTGGTACCTGCTCCTGACTGTGCTATGATCATTGCTCTAAAGTGGATCTTCAAAGTAAAACTTGATGAGCATGGTGATGTTTTAAAGAACAAGGCTAGATTGGTTGCAAAAGGATACCGTCAAGAGGAGGGGATTGACTTTGAAGAATCATTTGCTCCAATTGCTCGTATCGAGGCAATCAGAATCTTCTTGGCTAATGCTGCAAGTAAGAACATGGTAGTCTATGAGATAGATGTCAAGACGGCTTTTGTAATACCTGGAATTTCTAAAGTTCATAAAAGACCAAAGTACCCTTATGATTAAAAGTAAGAATAGTTAAATAAACAAAATACCAAATGAGTTACGTAAATTCAGAAAACTTATAAGAAAAGCACATATGATTCAAAATAAATCTTGAATGACTTTGTAAAGTTAATTTTTATAGATTATAATTTAATAAAATCAATTATGTAATTTTATTAATTAGCCGAATATATTTATGAGTTTTATAAAAGAAATTAATTAGTAAAAGCCCAATATAAATTTATATTATTAAGAGACCATTTAATTTAAGTCCAATGCATTATGAAGCCCACAAGAAAAATAGTAACTCAAGTATATATACAAAAATTCGGTTCCCATAATCCCTAATAACCGAATTATCCCAAACCGACTTCAAAACCCCTAACAAATTGAATTCCAGTTTCCAGAGCTTGAGACCATTTTTCTTGGAGAAGATTAAAGGTAAAGAAGGTGGGAAAAATAGTGTTCGAAGTCCTAAGTTGCTGTGGTAATCGTGGTGAGTTTTTGAGTGAATTAGGGTTTCGGCGAGAAGGGTTTTTGTGCTTCTTTTGTTTCAATGATCCAAGCTCATTAAGGGTAAGTTCCTAATGTTGATTTCAGTCCTATAAGTCATATGGAACACATAAAAATTAGCCATGCATGTTTAATATGTCGTATGGAATTATTTAGAACTAAAACCCTAAAAAGCGTATACAAATAACGAATGAGCTTATAATATTTTTAGAGATCATGAATTGATTTTTCCAGAAGCTATTATATGTTATAGGACCTGAATAAAATACGTAATTATGAATTCGAAGCTTGTATGAATTGTTTTGAGTTTTATGGTTCGATTAAACATGGAAAAAGGAAGGTTTTTAAAAGGGACGATTAGGGTTTTGCATGAACTAGGGTTTCTTTGTAATCATTGAAGGTAATTAATGAAGTAGTAATGATGAGCTAATGATTGGTTTAACCTAGGTTTAGGGTTTGTACTTGAATAATGCATATTCGGTTCTAAATAAAAGGTTTGGGTTGGTTTTGTAAATATTGAAACTTAAAGGTTATTTTTGTGAACAGTAAAATAAAGGTACTAAACGTATAAAAATAAGTATGGGGGTTAAACGTGTAATTTTGGATATTTAGAGGGCTATTCGAATTATATTTAACTAAAAGGGTATGTTTTGTAAATTCTAAAACCTTTGGGCTAAAAGTGTAAAATCTGATAATAGAAGTTTAGATCGTATAATTAAAGATGGTAAAGGTGCAACATGTAATTTTGGGTAATTATGGGTCAACATGTGTAAATTAATTACGTAAAGATATGCATGAGTTTTGAGGTAACTTCGGTTGTTTCCATATACGTTCTAGGTCAAAGTGGAAATCATTAAAAGAGGTAACGTGTAAATTAAGTGCGTATTAAGTAATATTAAAAGTAAGGAAACCCTATAACCTAAATAGGAAGTGGATTAGGGTTAAAAGCTAAGTGTGTAATTTCGTTATTTCATGTGAGTTATAGATTATGTAAACTATTTTGAAAGAGAGTCTTAAAATCCGTCTTTGACATTTGAAAACCCTATACTTTGAAAGATGATCATATGAGTCCTCAAATAAGATAAGTATGCCATATTAAACCCTTAAGTTTACCGTTTATCATATTAAACCCATAAGTTTGGCTAAGTAATGATTAATACTCTAAAACGTTGTAATTCCGTCCGTCACTAAAAATGAGTATAATCTGACAACTCTAAAAGTATTAATGAGATTAATCCGTTATACTAATAAGTATTAAATAAATCATAATCCGTGTAGATTCGTTGGAGGGGACGCGACGTTACATCTTCGTATTCGTTCATTCGTTGCTTTTCTTCTCATTTGCTTTAAGGTACGGATATTCTGTCTTACTTTAAGACACTTGAGTTATCGTTCAGATATTCTGACCTTTTCAGTAAAGGTCCCTCATGTTTTTCCTTCTTCGTCATATCTCTTATGATTATTAGGATTTTCAAATGCCATTGCTATGAACCCTTTTCTGAATGTTTGATCTGTTACTTATCTGAATTTATGTTCCAGTGAACTATGCAATATCTGATGTGAACTTATGTTAGGAAAGACTTTGTTATATACATTTGTTGAACCCTGCTACATTGGGTTATGAACTTATGATTATGAATCTCTGGTTATGAACTTCTGTTTATGAATATATGATATGCCACTATGATATGAACTTATGACTTCTGAATATCTGAATATGAACCTTATGCTATGAACTGTCTGATATGATTCTGTGACCTTATGATTGACTATGATCTGTGCTATATCTGAAAATCTGTTTGACTTAAGTTGGTTGATAATAACCAAATATTTAACTAGTCATGGGGTTCCATGTCCGTATCAGTGATGCACCTCTGATATGACTCTAGGGCAGTAGAGTGATGTTCTGCCACGTCTCTGGATGGTGAAGCATATTTTTGAATATGTAGGAAGGGGCGTATGGATGCATCCTAGATCTGATCTGTTATCCGATATGTTATATGGTGAATGATGTCGTGTGCAATACGCGTCTTCACAAAATTCTGGGAGCTAGCTACTCCATATATTTTCTGATGTTACCTTTTGAAGAAGAAAGATATTTATAATGTGATATGTTAGTGAATGTGCTTATGACGTATTTGTTTAAGTGATTATTAATTGCCATGATAGGATACGATTGTTACTTGATTTGTATATCTGATATTTTGATTTGTTATCGTTACGTGAATGCGTTGATTTACTAGATGAATGTGCTAGTATAATTGAGTGTTTTGAAGGTTAATTATCTGTCTGCATATGTGACCTGCCATGTTAAAACTCTGCTAAGTTTAGGATTTGATATGAGAACTGGTTTAGCTATATTGTCTGCCATGACTTGTCTGCCATTTCCGCTGCTACAATATTGCATTAAGTGTATTAAATGATTGATTAATTGATTTGTATGAATGCCATGTTATTATCTAAGAACTGTTTCCGTTAGTTTTGAGACTTTCCGTTTGGCTTATACGTAATCTGTTATTTTGATATGCTATGTGTTTGGTTGTTCTGATATGTTCGTGTTTGTGTCATTAATGTGCTATGTGATGTCTAAACTGTTATGTGGTTGTTTGGATCTCTGTATATTTGTGTTTCCGCAGAATCCTAAAAGATCCTTCATCATCATTTTATTTTGATTTTGTTATTCGTATATTTGTTTTGTTTAGCTTTTGTTTCGTTATATCCGTTCACTGGGATTTGTAAGCTCAGCCGCACTTTTCTTTTCCTGCGGCAGGTATTTAGCATTCAAGATGAGCTTATGGGATAGCTGATCTGGGTTTGAGAGTAGAGCTGAGAGCAAGACTTTACCATAGAGATCTTAGATTTATTTTGAAGTTTTAGCTATTTATGTTTTCTTTTTGAATATTTTGTAAAGGCTTCCGCCTTTGTATAGTATTTAAAGTTCTGATATGAAACCGTATTGTGATATCTTTACCCTTGTCGGGTCGGGGTGTTACAATTTATGGTATCAGAGCTCTAGGTTTTAGGACCCTTAGAGCTTAGGCTATGACCTGTGAGAAGTGGGTAGACATTAGGTTTCCGTCTGTTAAGATATCTTTCGATTCCTTTTGATGGTCGTTCAGATTTGACTTCGATATCCTTTTGCCTTCACTGAATTGACCCTCCTTTGTTCGCATCGAATTTTGTTATTTTGTTTTCGCTCGTCCGTTTGTCGATCGTTAGATGGAGACTACCCGTGGAGCCGAAGAAGATGGTGCCGACCCTGCGTTGCTGCGACGGTTCCTGTACTGGAGAGATTCGTGAAGCAGAAGCCACACTCGACTGCCGTGCTGTCGGAGACATCTGGATGTTGTTGGAGGAAGTTGGATGGACCAACCAAAGACGCAAGAGACGGAGACAAGATTCAACCGGTGGCTGAGAAGATTCATCTACTTCATATGATTTGGGCGCGACTTATGTCACTCTGATTCGTTTGTCATGCGTTTCAAGACGGTTTGATATTCTGATAAGTGATTCTGATCTGTATTGTTTTTCTCTGATTATTTCGGAACTCGGTGTGAATCGTGAAGTTTTATCGTTTAGCATTCTGGTATATCTCAGCTTTTCTTTCTGGTTCGTCAGTAATAAGTCATGAGGAAGAATACGAGGTGGACTCGGATTTGGAATCTACGGCTACTAGTAGGTTCAATCCGACACGAGAATAGGAATTTCGTTTCTGCCTAGTTACTCTCCTTATGAGAATTTTCTGACATTTGATTTTTGAGCTAGGTCCTTTTGTTTTCAATTGACGTTTGAATCTGGGATTTTTAAGTTTTGTTTTGGAAGTTCATCTTAAGACGATTCTGCAAATTTTGTTTGATTAATGGAAATAAAACGAAATTTTGAAAGTATAGTTTCTGTCTGTTGCTTCTTTCTGCTAAAGTCGTTAAGTTTCCGTTAGTCCTCATAAGTTTTGCCGCTATTTATTTTCTCCATGATGTTATTTTCCGTTTAAATGAAGTATGGCCATCATGATGGTATACTCATGTGTATCTGGTTTGTTATAGTATGCTACTTGCTGTCTGTGTATTATCTGTATGTGGTATGTTTTGTTATGATATTAGTTATGTGTTTTGTCATGACCCGAGACCGAATATAATGACAATAAGAACTTGTTATGTGATGCAAGTATTATGACGCCTGATCAACGTAATAATACCGAGATCACATAATCTGAACTTATTGAAGGTATACGACGTCTGGGAAATGACTGTGATTGATGTGTGTATAGACTTTGACTTGTATCTGTTATTTGGTGCTCCTCATGTTCGTTTGAATTCCATACCTATTTGTGAGATTTTGTTGATATTTGTTACGTATAAGTTTTGTACGTTTAGCATCTGAAGTTGTTATAATCTGTACGAACCCATAGATTTCTATGACCACCTTAACCTTATATGTCTCCCCATATTTCGGCGACTATTGAGGCCGATAGGATTTATTTCGTTTATGCATATGATGTCCTCATCATTAGGTATCTGAATAAGTTAGAATTTGTCGTTTGATTTTCTGCGTCTCTTCCGTTCTCCGCCATTATTCTGATGAGTATATAATTTTCTATTATAAGTATTTGACTATCGAATTAATTTCTGAATAAGGATGAGTTCAAATAACCTGATAAGAAATCCATTTGTTCCGAGATAAGATTTACGTTCGATATAATCCTAGAAGTTCTGAAATCCGATTCGTTTTCTGTTCTGTTCCGTCTTGTCCAATTTCGAGGACGAAATTTTCTTTTAGAGGGGAAGAATTGTAATACCTGGAATTTCTAAAGTTCATAAAAGACCAAAGTACCCTTATGATTAAAAGTAAGAATAGTTAAATAAACAAAATACCAAATGAGTTACGTAAATTCAGAAAACTTATAAGAAAAGCACATATGATTCAAAATAAATCTTGAATGACTTTGTAAAGTTAATTTTTATAGATTATAATTTAATAAAATCAATTATGTAATTTTATTAATTAGCCGAATATATTTATGAGTTTTATAAAAGAAATTAATTAGTAAAAGCCCAATATAAATTTATATTATTAAGAGACCATTTAATTTAAGTCCAATGCATTATGAAGCCCACAAGAAAAATAGTAACTCAAGTATATATACAAAAATTCGGTTCCCATAATCCCTAATAACCGAATTATCCCAAACCGACTTTAAAACCCCTAACAAATTGAATTCCAGTTTCCAGAGCTTGAGACCATTTTTCTTGGAGAAGATTAAAGGTAAAGAAGGTGGGAAAAATAGTGTTCGAAGTCCTAAGTTGCTGTGGTAATCGTGGTGAGTTTTTGAGTGAATTAGGGTTTCGGCGAGAAGGGTTTTTGTGCTTCTTTTGTTTTAATGATCCAAGCTCATTAAGGGTAAGTTCCTAATGTTGATTTCAGTCCTATAAGTCATATGGAACACATAAAAATTAGCCATGCATGTTTAATATGTCGTATGGAATTATTTAGAACTAAAACCCTAAAAAGCGTATACAAATAACGAATGAGCTTATAATATTTTTAGAGATCATGAATTGATTTTTCCAGAAGCTATTATATGTTATAGGACCTGAATAAAATACATAATTATGAATTCGAAGCTTGTATGAATTGTTTTGAGTTTTATGGTTCGATTAAACATGGAAAAAGGAAGGTTTTTAAAAGGGACGATTAGGGTTTTGCATGAACTAGGGTTTCTTTGTAATCATTGAAGGTAATTAATGAAGTAGTAATGATGAGCTAATGATTGGTTTAACCTAGGTTTAGGGTTTGTACTTGAATAATGCATATTCGGTTCTAAATAAAAGGTTTGGGTTGGTTTTGTAAATATTGAAACTTAAAGGTTATTTTTGTGAACAGTAAAATAAAGGTACTAAACGTATAAAAATAAGTATGGGGGTTAAACGTGTAATTTTGGATATTTAGAGGGCTATTCGAATTATATTTAACTAAAAGGGTATGTTTTGTAAATTCTAAAACCTTTGGGCTAAAAGTGTAAAATCTGATAATAGAAGTTTAGATCGTATAATTAAAGATGGTAAAGGTGCAACATGTAATTTTGGGTAATTATGGGTCAACATGTGTAAATGAATTACGTAAAGATATGCATGAGTTTTGAGGTAACTTCGGTTGTTTCCATATACGTTCTAGGTCAAAGTGGAAATCATTAAAAGAGGTAACGTGTAAATTAAGTGCGTATTAAGTAATATTAAAAGTAAGGAAACCCTAGAACCTAAATAGGAAGTGGATTAGGGTTAAAAGCTAAGTGTGTAATTTCGTTATTTCATGTGAGTTATAGATTATGTAAACTATTTTGAAAGAGAGTCTTAAAATCCGTCTTTGACATTTGAAAGCCCTATACTTTGAAAGATGATCATATGAGTCCTCAAATAAGATAAGTATGCCATATTAAACCCTTAAGTTTACCGTTTATCATATTAAACCCATAAGTTTGGCTAAGTAATGATTAATACTCTAAAACGTTGTAATTCCGTCCGTCACTAAAAATGAGTATAATCTGACAACTCTAAAAGTATTAATGAGATTAATCCGTTATACTAATAAGTATTAAATAAATCATAATCCGTGTAGATTCGTTGGAGGGGACGCGACGTTACATCTTCGTATTCGTTCATTCGTTGCTTTTCTTCTCATTTGCTTTAAGGTACGGATATTCTGTCTTACTTTAAGACACTTGAGTTATCGTTCAGATATTCTGACCTTTTCAGTAAAGGTCCCTCATGTTTTTCCTTCTTCGTCATATCTCTTATGATTATTAGGATTTTCAAATGCCATTGCTATGAACCCTTTTCTGAATGTTTGATCTGTTACTTATCCGAATTTATGTTCTAGTGAACTATGCAATATCTGATGTGAACTTATGTTAGGAAAGACTTTGTTATATACATTTGTTGAACCCTGCTACATTGGGTTATGAACTTATGATTATGAATCTCTGGTTATGAACTTCTGTTTATGAATATATGATATGCCACTATGATATGAACTTATGACTTCTGAATATCTGAATATGAACCTTATGCTATGAACTGTCTAATATGATTCTGTGACCTTATGATTGACTATGATCTGTGCTATATCTGAAAATCTGTTTGACTTAAGTTGGTTGATAATAACCAAATATTTAACTAGTCATGGGGGTTCCATGTCCGTATCAGTGATGCACCTCTGATATGACTCTAGGGCAGTAGAGTGATGTTCTGCCACGTCTCTGGATGGTGAAGCATATTTTTGAATATGTAGGAAGGGGCGTATGGATGCATCCTAGATCTGATCTGTTATCCGATATGTTATATGGTGAATGATGTCGTGTGCAATACGCGTCTTCACAAAATTCTGGGAGCTAGCTACTCCATATATTTTCTGATGTTACCTTTTGAAGAAGAAAGATATTTATAATGTGATATGTTAGTGAATGTGCTTATGACGTATTTGTTTAAGTGATTATTAATTGCCATGATAGGATACGATTGTTACTTGATTTGTATATCTGATATTTTGATTTGTTATCGTTACGTGAATGCGTTGATTTACTAGATGAATGTGCTAGTATAATTGAGTGTTTTGAAGGTTAATTATCTGTCTGCATATGTGACCTGCCATGTTAAAACTCTGCTAAGTTTAGGATTTGATATGAGAACTGGTTTAGCTATATTGTCTGCCATGACTTGTCTGCCATTTCCGCTGCTACAATATTGCATTAAGTGTATTAAATGATTGATTAATTGATTTGTATGAATGCCATGTTATTATCTAAGAACTGTTTCCGTTAGTTTTGAGACTTTCCGTTTGGCTTATACGTAATCTGTTATTTTGATATGCTATGTGTTTGGTTGTTCTGATATGTTCGTGTTTGTGTCATTAATGTGCTATGTGATGTCTAAACTGTTATGTGGTTGTTTGGATCTCTGTATATTTGTGTTTCCGCAGAATCCTAAAAGATCCTTCATCATCATTTTAT
The DNA here is from genome assembly GCA_019973895.1 of Chrysanthemum seticuspe. NCBI lineage: Eukaryota > Viridiplantae > Streptophyta > Magnoliopsida > Asterales > Asteraceae > Chrysanthemum > Chrysanthemum seticuspe. The sequence continues at coordinate 75,269,118 of BPTQ01000002.1, forward strand.
TTTGATTTTGTTATTCGTATATTTGTTTTGTTTAGCTTTTGTTTCGTTATATCCGTTCACTGGGCTTTGTAAGCTCAGCCGCACTTTTCTTTTCCTGCGGCAGGTATTTAGCATTCAAGATGAGCTTATGGGATAGCTGATCTGGGTTTGAGAGTAGAGCTGAGAGCAAGACTTTACCATAGAGATCTTAGATTTATTTTGAAGTTTTAGCTATTTATGTTTTCTTTTTGAATATTTTGTAAAGGCTTCCGCCTTTGTATAGTATTTAAAGTTCTGATATGAAACCGTATTGTGATATCTTTACCCTTGTCGGGTCGGGGTGTTACAGCTTTTCTTAACGGAGATCTGAAAGAAGTCGTATACGTCAGCCAACCTGAAGGCTTTGTGAATCCAGAGCATCCTACTCACGTCTATCGTTTGAAGAAGGCTCTTTACGGTTTAAAGCAAGCTCCAAGGGCATGGTATGATACGCTATCAAATTTTCTTCTATCAAATGGATTCAGCAAAGGAGCAGTTGATCCGACATTGTTCACCAGAAAGTCAGGCAAACATTTAATTCACGTTCAAATTTATGTTGATGATATTATTTTTGCCTCGACTGACCCCAATGAATGTGACCGTTTTTCAAATGAAATGGGTTCCGAATTTCAAATGTCTATGATGGGACAAATGTCATTTTTCTTGGGATTACAAATTTCTCAAAGTCCCGGAGGCATTTTTATAAATCAATCTAAATATGCAAATGAGATTTTAAAGAAAATTGGATTTGATTCTTGTGACCCTGTTGATACTCCCATGATAGAGCGTACTAAACTGGATGAGGATCACTCAGGGATCATGGTAGACCAAACAAAATATCGTATTATGATTGGATCCCTGATGTACCTCACAGCCAGTACACCAGACATTTTGTTCGTTGTTTGCATGTGTGCTAGATATCAGGCTAATCCTACCAAAAAGCACCTTGAAGCGGTTAAACGGGTCTTTCGGTATCTCAAAGGAACCATCAATATAGGACTTTGGTACCCGAAGGACACCGATATGTCACTAACAGCCTATGCAGATGCTGATCATGCTGGATGTCAAGATACACGTCGAAGTACGTCTGGAGGTTCTCAGTTTTTGGGTGATAAGCTTGTGAGCTGGTCTTCAAAGAAACAAATGAGTACTTCTATTTCCTCTACAGAGGCTGAATACATAGCCATGTCATCTTGTTGTGCTCAAATCCTATGGATGAGATCCCAATTATCTGACTATGGCTTTGAATTCAACAAAATTCCTCTGTACTGTGATAATAAAAGTGCTATTGCTCTCTCATGCAACAACGTTCAACACTCAAGAGCAAAGCACATCGACATTCGACATCATTTCATCAGGGAGCAAGTAGAAAACGGTGTGGTGGAACTTTATTTTGTGAGAACTGAATACCAATTAGCAGACATCTTCACCAAAGCTTTTCCTAGAGAACGTTTTGAGTTTATCCTCCTACGACTTGGTCTAAAGAGTCTACAACCGGAAAAAATCAAACGTCTTCAAGAGGAAGACGAGGAGTAAAGGTCTTTCTTCATCCATCTCTTGTAAATATTTATTTCGAAAAGCAAAATACAAAATTACAAAACCTTCAAAAAAAGCAAATAGAAAAATATAAAACTTTCAAAAACCCATAAAAATTTGAAAAATCTTGAAAATTTTCGAAAAACATTGTCTTTTTGTCATGTTTTTTCTCGATTCGATAATATCTACGGTCATTGTGCTGTCATTCAAAGAATGACACGGGACTTTAGATGTTGTTCGAATGTTCTTAAAAAACATCAAAAAATCAAAAAATATTTTTGGGAGAAAGTGAAACGATTGTTTATTGTTATTTCAGGCAGTAACCCGTTTTTAAAGAAAGAACAGAGCTATGCTTTAATGTATGTTTCAAATCTCATGCTCTGATTCTACCAACAATCAATTAATATCTAATGAAAACTAATTGCTTTGAAAAATAACTCAGACCCTATTTTTGAAAATCATCTGATCTGAACATTTGTCAAAATATCTATCTCTCAATCAACAACTTATGTCATTGATTGAGGGGGATAATGATTTCAATTAAATAAAAAGGTTATTTGTCATACAATTGTTTTTAAAAGATCATCATGCATGTTTAATCAATGGAGTTTAAAGTCTCATAATCCGATCCTTATCAGTTAAAATGTTTTCATAATCAAGTCACAATTCTCCTCAAAAGCTTTCAAAATCAATTTAAATCTACAGAGATCGCAAATCTCAAATGATTTGAAAATTGTGATCGGGGGAGAACTTGTGATTTAAATTGGATTTAAACTGATAATTCGATAAATGGTTTCATAAGTGTTTAACAAGCTTTCCTCCCCACATGTGCCAAACGATTTCAAAATTTTCCATGCACATGTTGAGGGGGAGCATCTTTTTTAAACCACAAAGAATTGAAACGTGATTGATTTGTCTCTAGGTGCAGGTTCCCTCTAATATGTGCAAAACTCTTTCAAACCTCGAGGCACATATTGAGGGGGAGCAAACTTTTGAAAACCTCATCCTTCCCCAAATATGCTTTATCAACTTGATTTAATCAGGGAAGTGATGTTGTTAGCTTTTAGAAAATGGTAATCAAAGAAGTTAATTCTTCCTCTTGCCTCCGTGTGCTAAAACGATTTCAAATACATGATGCACATGTTGAGGGGGAGCTCTTTTTCTAAAAATATCAAAAACAATTCAGGTACAAAATGCTTTGATAATATATCACAAGTATCTAGAGTGATTTTCAAATGGTTTTCAATTGGTTCCAACGGCAGATGAACAATACCAAATAGACTGACCAAATTTACTTTATGTATGGTGATATAAGGATGGTTAGGTTAGGTATTCGTTCCCATGATCCGCCAGAACCGGAGGGATCTACCCAGGGACAATCCACTAGATAGTGTAGAGTCCTTAGGTATGATGAAAAAAGGAGAAACGTTAGTTATGGGAAGAGTGCGGACTGAGATAGAGCTAGAACTGATATAAACCCAACAAGGTTCTAGTTATGAAGTCTCAGTAAGCATTAAAGGGGTTGAAGAATGAAAAAGAATTGAATGAGAAAAGGGTGAAAATAAATAGCCCTCCATTTGTTCAACCTTAGGGCAGAAACCAGGTTCAATTCATATGCTACTGGTGGTTACCAAGGTAACATCGGTATTGAAGACAAGACGTCATGGACCCAGTGACGCACTGCACTACAACTTCCCAAGCTACTCAAGTTCCTCTTAAAAGGACTTGTTTCATTCTCACGAGGAACCGACATTATCTATCGACTTTCTCTTAGAGTTTGTTGATATTGAAGAAGGAGACCCTCTCCCTAGTCTCTGGCATAGGAACCAAAATATGCACAATTGAGTCTAGAGGCACGAGATCATCAACAAATCTCATTAGGACACTGTCAATGAAGAATCTCTATTTGACACAATGTGGAAAGAGAAATTATATCTTATGAGTCCTACGCATTATCCTTGTGGTATTGCCAGAACATCTGAGTGATATGCAAACATACTCATAATGAAGATGGAAAGCCTTCTGGAGCCAACATCAAACAAGCTCCTGGTGGGTGGCCTGTGAGATCTATCCAATAGATCAACCATTTGACAACGGAACAGAAACAATGGGGCGATTCAATATTTTGAATCAATCCTGGTTCAGGTTATGGATTAAAGGATACCTTTGAAAAACCGATCGTTGTGCTTAAAAACTCTTTTCTTTAGCACATCGATTGTGTTCGAATATTTCAAAATAAAAGGTGTTTATGATTGATAATTGATTTTCATTAAAACCTTCGGTGTATTGCAAAAACAATTTCTATTGAGCGGTACACGATGGTTTTTCAAATATCTTTTTATCAATCAGTGAATCTCAATTCGCTGGTTCACTCACTCCGTGTTGTCTCCTTTGAGACGTTCCGGTTTGAGAACAGCTAGAACAGCTGCGAAACCCTGTCAAGGAAATTTTTCGGAATTATACCTGATCACAGGCAGTACTTGTACTGATTAACGAGGAACCGTGGGCCGTGTACCTCAATTCAACGAAAGTGATCAAAGACACTTTCATGTGCTTTATTGCTAACTGTTGTATGCAGGTACGCCCGATGTTTGTAGCTGTTCAGAATGAAGCGGTCAATCCATAACCGCATGCTCATACTACACATTCATCTCTAAAAAAATCATGATAAGTGCATCAACGACTCTGATATTTTCACTCCAGGCTTCTGCTACGCTGCTGCAAATATCATGAATTAACTAAAGCTTCCGCTACTCTGATAAGAAGAAATCATGATCCAGAATGTGAGCATGTTGGTCCAAATGTCACAACATCACATAATACCAACACCACAAAAGAAAAGTCTGAGATTTATGTTAGCTGATGATCTCAAAGCTGGCTCAAAACACATTATCACGTGGATCAGTTAAAGACCTCCACTTGGATTAACCAAACATGCAATAATGAAGAATTAATGACTACGAGCTACAGATCAAAGAACATTAACAAGAATCCAAGAACAATCTAATTGTAATATCTGTTTGTATTCTATGTATTTTTGAGGTGACCTCCCTTAAGGGCAGATTGTTAGGATTTAGTAAATCCAGTTATTAAAGAGTCGGTCACTTCAAGTATATGTAATCGTTAGAAAGCTCGTATTCGTAGATTATTAATGTTTAGTTGTATTTAGTTAAGTAACACCATGGAGGACGGATGGGTCTTTACCCACTGTATGCCTGATCCACAGCCTGTAGGTGGCGATTTGTGTAAGACTATAAATACTCTCTACCTCCCAAGGTAGAGAGTTGGAGCTCATAATAATACTTTCATTTTCTCTCACTAAGTTCCCAAACCTCTAACTCTTTCTCTCTCTAAAACCTAATATTAAACGCCTACTTGTGATTATGATATGATGTGTTTGTGAAATCCAATATGTTACATATGGTGATTGAGATGGCTGTCATGACTAAAGCAACCCCTCTTGGGATCACGGGTGGTATATTGGTCAAAGTCGACAGGTTCATATTTACGTCCAAGTTCATAGTTATTGACATGGCAAACACCCCAAGAGAGCATTTAATTCTTGGAAGACCTTTCCTTGCTTCCTCACGAGCCCTAATCAAGGTTTTAGAAAATGAGCTTTCTTTGGGATATTGTGATAAGAGAGTAGTGTTTAAAATGGATGAAACTTCGTGCCATGTGTTAGGTCACTAGATTTACATCACAAGCTTACTAGAAAGAGATAGAGAGGAGATAGAGTGGCGGATGAACAATACACACACAAGCACACACGTATAAACTATGATGGTTAGGCGTAGAGTGTGAAAGAGAAATGCATTGAACAACCAACCCTCAAGTAAGGGTTATACAAGAGTATTTATAGGAGGGAAGCTAAGGCAACACTCCTAGTTCCCTTCCTTTCCTTTATGGGCTTGGGCCTAAGCTCATGGGCCTTCTACATAAGCTTAAGGCTAATAACAAACATAAAGGCCATAATAAAGCTAACTATTACATGTAAATTACTAACACTTGATTTAGGTCTAGGAGTGATTCCAACAATCCCCCCCTAAGTGTTAGTGATGAAAAACGGTAAAGGTGTTGATGTAATAGTAGCTTTGACGCCTTCTGACATTCTTCTTTCTTGTGAGAAGAATTGCCATGATTCAAACAATATCCCCAGTGTAGAGAAATTGTTTTCTTTAAACGGTTCTGCTTTGACGTCATCATTAACTTTGTTCTTTGATCATTGTTCTTTGTGGTGTAAGTGATAGTATGTTGTTGTCTGCATCAAGTCTGCCTCAGGTCTGCTTCGCTGCTACAGTGTCTCCACGTCATTCTTCAACATGCTCACACGCTCTTTGACGTTGGAATTCAGTACTAATGAAGTTCTTTAAGTCTTTAACTTTGTAGATTCTTTGATTTTACGAAGAATCATTCTGACTGTTGTGTTGCTTTTGGATAGAACTTCCATTAGTGATGATGTTGGCGTGAGCATGAGAAGAATCTGCACGATCATCCCGCTTCGGAGCTTCCATAAGAAGAAAACATTTCAAACGGTTAGTAATAAGCGGATTCCGGCACTTACAAGTTTGAACTTCGAGAGTGTTAATAGCATAGTGTGAAAACACAACTCTAATTCTCACAAAGGCCGTTCCTGAACTGGAGTCCCACAAGTGAGATAACGCGATGTACCGAAGTACATCTACAGTTCAGATGAGTCGCTGAGGTACACCGAAGCATCCCCTCACGACTATAAACCGTTTGAGACACACTAAGCGTAATCCACGGGGAGTTACCGAAGTGACCTGCTGTCAGGGCTGTTTGATGTTGACCCTGGCAGGAGTTTCCATTCAATCACTGAGGATCACAGATGTGAACCTCTCATGAATGTTCTCGATAGATTGCTAAGATCTGTGAAGGACTCGATAATGTACCACTGATGTTCTTATTGTTGAACATCAAGTGATGAAATGTCAAGTGTACCTAAGAGATCTTTTGATGAATCTCGTGGCTCTAGACTCAATAGTGCGTTTTAGTTTTCCTGAGCGGAGACTGCGGAGAGGGTCTCCTTCTTCAATACCAGCGATCTCTAAGAGAAAGCCAATAGTTTACGTAGGGTTCCCTGTGAGAATGAAACAAGCTTCTGTTGAGAGAAACTTGAGTGGCTAAGAAGGTTTAGTGCATGCGTCACTGGGTCTATGACGACTTTTAATCTTCAATACCGGCGTCACTAAGTGACAACCAGTAGCATATGAATTGAACCCGGTGTCTGCCCTAAGTTGAATAATTTGGAGGGCTATTTCTTTTCACCATTTTCTTTGCATTTCTTTTTAATTCTTCAACTCCTTCTTTCTCCGATTCTCATTTTCTCCTTTTTATAATCGTACCTAAGGACTTCTAAGTACTAACTATTTGTGATGTTCTTGGGTAGATCCCTCCGGCTCTGGAGGATCATAGGACGGTTGTTCCTAACCTTAGTCACCTTATCACTCCATGACTAACCTATATTGCCATAAAACCAATTTTCAGGAAAATCTCTCAAAGGGTTTGTAAATGAAAAACATGTTTGAACCACTGTGAGAGTTTTATCTTTTAGCAGAAATACTCCCCCTCCACATGTGCTTTAGAGTTTTGACGGAAATCTGCACTGTGTGGGAAGAGCGCGCACTTTTGAATTGATCAACTCAAGATAGACACTCCCCCGCGAGACACGGTTACGTTGCATAGTTAAAGAGTTACATTGTCAGCTTTTAGGTGACAACTAGCTCTAATAACTACCTTGAAGGTGTATACAAGCCTCGAAAGGTTGTCATACCCGTCAGAGTTCATGTCTACCAAGAGATTCTCGAATGGTACTTTCTACTCGGACAAGTCCTTTGCGAGACACGTTTACATTACTAGCGAACTAGCTTGAAATTATTACCCGTCCAGGACAAGTCTTTTCGAGTTACTAACAGTTTAGTACCATCAATTCGTTGGTTAAGTCTATTACACAAAGATTCATTTGCATTTACACAACATATTTCTTATCACATAAATTTTCTCCCCCTCAAAAATTGCATATAAAATGTTATTTTTGAAAAGTTGAGAATAAATATGACCATTTCGAGTGTTGCGGGAAGATGACCACTATGAACAATTTGTGAACAAAGTTTTAATTCAAATACTCCCCCTCAACAAGTGATATAAACGGTTGAGGTTTTGAAAAATCATACGGGGAAGTACTTGTCCTTTTGAGCAAAACCTTGAAAAAGGAAAGGTTTGATAGGTTTTACTCAAAAGTAGGAAGCTTTCGCTCCTTTTATAAGGATTGTGGCACTGAAGCGTACCACAGGGTCCTTTCTTGACAAGAACAGGTTGTACACTGTTATGTGTGCACAAGCCATACACATATATAAATCACACATCCAAATTGATAATGAGAGAAGCAGTTCAAGGGGTACCAGGAAGTACAGTGATGTTGCCAGGAGTGCGAACAGGGCGTTGATAGCCGGTGATGTTAATCCTGGGTCGACCACCAACAAAGCTTTCCAATGTTCTGAACTGATCCCTTCGAAACAACCTTTCATCAATCATTTTGATGATCCTCCTCACATCCCTTCGATCCTGAGAATTCCATCGCTTAGGAGACCTAATCTTTTGACGTATATCCTTCAACCTATAAGCCAATCCATCTATAACCATCTTTAAAGTGTGATCCCCAAACTTGTGAAGATCACTACACGCCATTAAGCAATTTTGTTGAAGTTCACTGCGGTAAACGACTCCGAATGGTTTGCTGATGAGTGTATATTGTGAGAGCTGGTTGATGTCGGGAAGATCAAGCTGAGGTGGAGTGAAGTTAACACGAGTCTGATATGATTCGACTGCGAGTTGGAGATATTCTACACGTTCTTTGATGACTATGCGTCTGATGAAGATGAGCAGTGACTTGATGAATTCACGTTGTACTTCAGTTGAAAATTGCCTCATGCTACCCTGTACTTTGGCAAGGTACATGTCTTCAATGTCGTTGATAGACAAATTCTCAAAGTCAGCTTCAGAGAATGCATAATCCCGTTCATCTTGCCTTTTGACCACAATCTTCTTGAGAAAAGTGTAGTCCCATTTGGTCGAAAGATCAACATGTTTGATGGCAACTATATCCTTAGTACTGAACACTGCATGTTGAGACTTCTGAACCTGGCAGCTTCTGTAGTAGATTCTTCGGCATTCCGGCCAATGATGAATCTCGTACATTGCATCTCGGTCGTATGCTTCCATGTTGTTGGAGAACAAGTGATTAGCTCTTTCCTCGATAGCTATGCAGTTTGAGTATATGGCTGCTGGGAATGGAAGTGCCAAAGATGTAGCGTATTTCCTTGATCCATCGCCACCGTGTAGAAGAAATTCCAAGTATTTGTTGAAGAAGTATCTGAATGGAATCCTAGGTTCATCTGGTTGGCCGATCGTTGGTAGTGGTTTAGACCAATCGGTGTAATATGGAGGGTTGTCCCGTTTGGTGAAGTCGATGTTTGCTTCTGGGTTGAGCCAATCCATGTTGTTAGACATAGCTCTAGCAATGTTTTCCAGGTGATATTCGACCTCGATGGCACTTTCTGAGCTATCTTTCCACAGTTGAAAAGCTTCATTCTTGATTCGTCTCAACTCGGATTTCCTCATCTTCTTCACATGGAACTTTTCTTGCATAATTTTAGCATGCTCCAATGTATTACCGTCTACCAGATCTTGACCTTCTTCAAGGTAGGGAGTGGAATTGACAAGTGTAGAAAACCATTCAAATTCCTGTGTTGTATCTTCATCTAGCCATGATACGACGTCAGCCATGGGCGCCTTCTTCTTCTTTTGTTTTGGCCTAGATGAGGATTCTGGTTTCTTAACTTGTTTAGGAGAGGTGGATTGTTGTAGGGGCTCACGGACTTCCTCATTGTCACCACCCGTATACTCAAAGTGATCACTGGTTTTCTGAGTCTCGGGCGGTAACTCAGAATCCTGAGGTTTATCAGTAGAAGAACGAGGAGGTGATCTTTGTTGTGCAGGAGTCCGTTGTGGTGGAGGTTGCATCGAGTACTGAATAGAGGATGATACATCAGACTTCTTTGTGCGTTTAGGCTCTTTATCCTTATCCTGATCTTTGTCTTCATCATCTCTTGAACGTTTGGGCCTAACAGCTTCTTCTCGGAATGAGGACCTGAGTTGGTATTCCAATAAATCTTCAAACAGTTTAGCTTCGTGTGAGGCAAACGTTGCAGAGCGTTTCGACATTTGTGCTACTAGCCGGTTCACCAATTCATCATCTGAGAAGATTGTAGATTCAACTGGATTGATGCTTAAATTCATCAGAGTTGATTTCATGGCTTGTTTGGCTAGATGCAAGAGATTTGGATACAGTTTTCTGGTATACATCTGCTTTGTCAGATTCGGAACGACCTCCATAAGGAACTGGTGAGTGTATCCTTTGATCATTTCATTCATTTTTCGTTGAAGATCATCTTTCATGAGCTTCTGGACATACTCCCTTTCATCTTGCATCTTGTCGAGATCATCATGAATATACTGTATCTGATCAGCATAGAAATTCATTTTCCTTTGGAGGATGTCTTTCTTTCTGACATGTTTGACAGCATTCCCAATTCTTTTATGAGCATGAGATATCCAAGATCGAGTAGGCTTCTTCACTGATTTGGATGTTGATTTGGTTGATCTTTTAGATGGTGGTGGTGAGGAGTGAGATGATGAATCAGATGAGGAGGAGACATAAGGAGACTTGGGGTCCTTAGGGGGTTCAGAAGTTTCCTCCTTAGACATGGTCTTGTCATCAGTATTTGTTTCATCAGCAGGTATTTCCTCAGTCTTTTCTTTTGCAGGTTCCTCAATCTCATATTCAATAGAATCCTCCAAAAGTTGTTGTTGTTGCAGAAGAGTGGTGGCACCAGCTCCCTTATCGGGTCGATTAACCGCATCAGGATCTGGTGAAGAGTGGACACCACCACTCGACCCTCCGGGGCCACCCATTTGTTCCTGTTCAAATTCTTTAGCCTTTTGAAGGTGTCTAACGAATTTAAACTTCTTCCTGTAGGATTTATCCAGTTGCTCTTCATCACTTTCTGAGCTTTCTTCATAAGGCACAAGTACAGGAGTCTTCCCTTTTCCTAGGTCAGCTGGAGGACTAGGAGGTTTTGCTACTGAGGGAGGTGGTTCGGTTGCAGATTCAGAGTGGTGAACCTCCTCGTCTGATTGTGTATCTTCAGAGACTTCGTCCAGTAGCTTTCTTGGTGGTTCAGGTGAAGGAATAGGAACAACTTCCTGAGAGGGAACTTTCTTCTTTGGAGCAGGTTTCCTCTTTGGGACATTCCTTTGACTCACTGTGCTTACTGCACTTCCAGCACTTCCTCTTCTGGTTCTACGAGTAGGTGTTCCAGAAGGTTTTTCATCGAGATGACCAACTTTTCCTTCTCTTACTGCTACCCGATACCTTTTGTACATTTCAAGCTTCTTGATTTCGTTAGTCAGTAGGTGATCAGGTAACACAACACCCTGTTTCTTTGTTGACGATTCCTTGATTCTGACTGATAGGGTAGGCTCAGTCAACATATCGTGATTGTCTGGGTCATTGAGCCTTTGTGGGATATTGGGATGAAGTCCAAGTGCTCTCTGGATCAACAATTTTGTGTATCTGACATAGGGAATCTTTGAGCCAAGTTTCTTGTGAAATGACATCATGTCTTCCCATAACAGTGCTTCGATTTCGATGTCCTTTTTGTTGATTAATGACCAGAAAATTTGTAGTTCCATGAGCTTGGGATGCTCATAGCCACTATCACGACCAGAGACTGATTTGGTGATGATGATGTAGAGGGTTCTCCACGGTTGAGGAATATTCTTAAGCTCCACATGAGAATGCTTAGAGATAACTCCTGAAGCTTCATCATAGCCAATATCAAGCAAGAATTGTAGAATAGTCTCCTCAGTAGGTGTGGCAAAGAAGTCGGTTGGCTCGATTTCAGGAATGAGAAGAACAGCCCGTAAGTCTGCATGAGTGATGGTGACTTGTTTGTGATTGAGAGTTATAGTCACTGCACTTTGACCCTTGATCCTTTGCATTGAATTCCAGAATTGTTGCATGTAGATCTCCGGTACTGTAGCAGAGTGTGAGAGCATGTTCTGGTAGGGATGATTCTTTAGAACATCCACAGCAATCAAGCAGGAAGATTCTGAGCATGTGAGGGTTTCAAAGTCAACCATGAGGTTGTTCATTCCAATCTTTCTAGGATAGCCATTAGGGAAGATTTCAGCAATTGTGAGAACTTCTGGTGCATCCACATTCATTTGAGCAGCCATGTTGTGATCTGAAATAACATTAGCCAACAGAACCAACATATCGAAAGACATAATGTTAGTCAACAGAAGGTTTTTATTGTCTAATTATTGAATGTATAGTGTCAAAGATTGTTACGAGTCCACAGTCACTTGTTTGTTCAATAGTCCAATGTCGTCGTGATAAGTTTCGTGAGTTAGTTAACTTTAAGTTTTAAAGTTTATGTTATCACTTATTTAACATAACATTTTAAACGATTAAGTTTATTATTGACATTATTGGTTTCGTGACGTTATGATTCATTTATTTACAAGTTTGTACATGTAACAATTCATAATGAAGGTCAATCATGGCTTAGGCGTAGATTTGGCAAAGTTACGCGTAAACAGAAGTGATATACGCGTAGACGAAAGCTTATGCGTAGGATCCTAACTTACGCGTAAGAAATGTTACGAGTAGGAAAAAGAGACCTTATGTGTAGAGCTTACGCGTAGGCGTATAAAGACCTTACGCGTAAGGCTTACTCATAAAAGTAGACCTTATGCGTAGAGATCACTGTTTACGTATATCCTTCACAGGATACGCGTAGTCCCACTGTAGAACCTTACGCGTAGGATTTCTCTTACGCATAACTGTCTACGCGTAAGGTGATCCTTATGCATAGAGTAACAAGGACCTTGATTCTGAGTTTTACGAGTAGCAAGCCTGAAATAAAATCATCATATCATCAATCTTAACACGTATATTCATTTTACAACAAATGATGGCATGAAAACATGTTAAACAGGTTACGCGTAGAAAGTCATACGCGTAAGTCAAAACCCTAAAGTTTATGAATTACGCATAATATTTCTAACCATAGGATTTGCACCAAACGTTTTCTGGTAGGTCTTAGATGTTATAAGAGTCTAATAACCAAGTTTTAACACTTAATTCGTGGTAAATCAAAAATACCCAAACTCAAGAACATTAAACCCTAATTTATAATTGTGACTCAATTAGTGTTTCTGGGTTGTTATAGGGCCTGGAAATCTTTAATACAACATGATATAAACTATTCACAACAATCTTTTTGACCAGAAACCTTCACACTTGAAAACACCCAATTCGACTTAAGAACCTTAATTTTGAAAAACCTTCAATTCGTGTTTCTGGGTGGATTTAGAGGATAGAATTAGTGTCATTGATGTTAAAGACATGTTTTGACACAATCCTTTTAACCATAAACACCATTTCATGATTTGGTGTTCTTGCGCTTATGCGTAAGACACAAAAATGATCATAACTCAAGATTAAACCGTTGGATTTTTGAAAAATTCAAAACCATTGCTTAAAAACTTGTTATAAACACGAAATCACTTACAAATTGATGATCTGATACTCGGATTTGTCAAACGATTCTTAGGCGTAGGATCCTTTTGGTGTAAGTAATAAATGTGATGGAATAGTTAGGTGGAGAGTGTTTTATTGAAAAATACTTTCATCTTTTGACAGTTTTGGTCCCTCCACCTTTTCCTTTTTCATCCAAAGCCTTTTAACTTCCATTTTGGTTATCAAACAATTATTTTAAGAACTAAACATGACGACACTCCCCCTCGACTTAGGTAAAGAATGAAAGGTTATAGATATAAGTCCGAGGAGTGTCATTGAACCAGAAAAGATTTACCACCATTGATAAAAGAAACAAGTGGGATATGATAACATGCAAGTACACATATATTTTGAAACAGTTAAGTTATAATTTTCTCCCCCTCAACACTTGATCGGAAAAATACTGAATTTTTGAAAGATGATAGTGTTGATGGAAGAAATGTACTTGCCATGTTGAAAGAAAATTAGATTAGAAGAATATTTTTGTTGTTTTATCAGGTTTTATATTTTTGTATTTTGTTTTTGAAAAATGTATTTACAAACGATGTTTTTGGTGTTTGACAGGTTTTTAAGAGTGTTTTAGGAGGTCATCCAATTCCTCTTGAGTCAAACACCTCATACCAATCCGGTGGACCAACTCATTAAACCTAGCGGGAGGCAAGGCTTTGGTGAGAAGATCTGCCAATTGGTATTCTGTACCCACGAAGTATAATTCAACTATACCCTGTTCCACGTGGTCCTTGATGAAATGATAGCGTAGATCAATGTGCTTTGATTTCGAGTGCTGAACTGAGTTGCACGAGATCGCAATGGCACTCCGATTGTCGCAGTACATCGGGATTCTGTCAAATACGTAACCATAGTCTTTGAGTTATGTTCTCATCCATATCACATGAGCACAACACGCGGACATGGCTACATATTCTGCTTCGGTTGATGACAGCGATGTACAATCCTGCTTCTTTGATTGCCAAGACACCAGTTTATCACCAAGAAATTGTAGTGCTCCTGAAGTACTTTTACTTGAGTCTAAGCATCCTGCGTGGTCAGCGTCTGAAAAAGCGATTAGTTCAAAACCAGAATCCTTCGGATACCAGATCCCTAAGTTAATGGTTCCCTTGATGTATCGGAGGATTCTTTTAGCCTCAGAGAGGTGGGTTTTAGTTGGTCGCGACTGATAACGGGAGCATAGATAAACGGCAAATACAATATCAGGTCTGCTAGTTGTTAGATACATGAGAGACCCAATAATACTTCAGTATTTGGTAGGGTCCACTAATTTCCCATGTAAATCAGCGTCTAGCTTTTTGGTATGAGTCATTGGTGTGTCATAAGTATCACATGTTTTCATTCCAAATTTGTTTAACAATTCAAGGGCATATTTGGACTGACTTAAGAAAATACCACGGGGTGATTGATGAACTTGTAATCCTAGAAAGAACGTAAGTTCACCCATCCTGGACATTTCAAAATTTTTCTTCATTAGTTTTGCAAAAGCGATTGAAAACTTTTTATGTGTAGACCCAAAAATGATGTCATCCACGTAAATTTGAACAATTAAGATATGTGCCCCGTGATATTGTATAAAAAGAGTTGGGTCAACCGAACCTTTGGTGAAATTATTAGCAATGAGGAAAGATGATAGCTTATCGTTCCATACCCGAGGGGCTTGTTTGAGACCATAAAGAGCTTTGTTCAGTTTGTAGACATGGTTCGGGAACTCAGGATCAACGAATCCTTCGGGTTGGCTGACATAAACCGTTTCTTTCAGCTGTCCATTGAGAAACGCAGTTTTGACATCCATCTGAAAGACTGTCATATTCATATGAGCCGCGAACGCGAGAAATATCCGAACAGCCTCAAGACGAGCAACCGGAGCAAAAGATTCTTCAAAGTCTATTCCCTCTTCCTGAAGATAACCCTTAGCAACTAGACGTGACTTGTTTCGGATGACGTTCCCTTCAGCATCCAATTTGTTTTTCCAAATCCATTTGAGCCCAATGACGTAGACCCCTGTTGGTCTTTCAACCAGTTCCCATACTTCAAGACGTTTGAATTGGTTGAGTTCTTCTTGCATGAATTCAATCTAGTTGTCTTTTGTCATTGCGTCTTTAATGTTTTTAGGCTCAGATTGGCAGACAGTGAGTGCATAAATGCAATGTTCGCCATCTGTGTGAAGACGTTGTCTCGTAACGACTGGTTGATTCGGGTTGCCAATAATATTAGCCAGAGGATGGTCTTTTGCCCATCGATGTGTAGAGGGTTGATGTTGGTATACATTGTGCAGATTCTGAGGATTCAAATGCTTTGTTGATGATTCCGCGAAATCAGGTGTAGCAGTGTCATTAGCAAACGGGTTAAAGAACGCATTTGGATCAAAATCTGCAGGTGGGGGTACTTCATTCAGAATGTCATCAGCCGGTTCATCATTGTTGGAAGCGGTTTGTTCAACTGTTGTGGTGGAGTCAACTGGTGGTGCTTCTTCAACAGTAGTTGTTGTAGCAGGTGTATCAGGTATAGGAATATTATCAGGTTGTGCAGCGGAAACAGCGGATACACCTGGAGCACGTTCATCAATATCGTCACTGAACAGCGGAGCAAATAACCTTTCCATTTGTTGACGAGTGAGTTGGGGGCTTTGTTCAGCTGATGATGGGGGTTGTGGGAAGTTTAAACGGTTGTGTCCGGGTTCTAAGCTGTTATACTCAGAAGCCATTTCCGTAAGTTCATCAAAATGAGCATGAGTCGTTTCCATCACCTGTTTTGTACGACGATTCCAGATTTGGTAACCTTTAGAATTCTCATAGTGTCCAATAAATACTCCAATGTCGGCTTTGGCTTTGAGCTTTCTAAAATCATCACGATCATTATTCGGATAGCAAAGGGATCCAAATACATGAAAGTGTTTGAGATTCGGTTTGTGGTTGTGGACAAGCTCGAAAGGTGTTTTTTTGTGGCGTTTTGTGATCATAGAAAGGTTTTGAGTATAGCATGCAGTAGATACAGCTTCTGCCCACAAGTAATCTGGAAGTTTAGCATTGATTAACATTGTTCTTGCAGCTTCTACTAACGTTCGGTTTCGTCTTTCAACAACTCCGTTTTGTTCTGGTGTACGTGCAATAGATGTTTGATGTTGAATTCCCACTTTCTCATAAAATTCACGAAGGGTTTGGTTAAAAAATTCAGTTCCTTTGTCTGTTCTTATTTGGCGGACGGTGTTCCGGAGTTGAACTTGAATTTTCGTGAGAAAGGTGATGATCATTTATGGAGCTTGGTCTTTGCTTCGAAGAAAGTAGACTCAAGTCCATCATGAGTAGTCATCAACAATTACTAAGATGTAGCGTTTGCCATTGATCGTTTGCACGCGCATTGGGCCACACAAATCCATGTGAAGAAGATGAAGCACATGCTGAGAGCTGTGTTCCACCATTGAAGGAAAATGAGCACGAGTGTTTTTTTCTTGTTCACAAGCTGAGCAAAGGTGATCTTTTGAATACCAGAATCGTAGGAGACCTTCAACTAGTTTGTGTCAAGAAAGGTTGGTGATGGTTTGAAAGTTTAGATGTGAGAGACGACGGTTCCATAGCCAGGATTTTGTTGATGTTGCCTTTCAAAGTAAGCAGATGGGAGATGAAGCAACCATGTCTTGCATAGAGATAGTGTAGAGACTAGAATTACGCGAGCCAGACATAAGGTCATTTCCTTGTAGATCACGAATGAAACAAGTTTTCTCCCTAAAAGCAACCTCCAAATCTCCATCACAAAACTGACCTACTGAAAACAGATTGTGACCGAGGCCTTCTACATAGTAAACCCTGCTAATTTCGATGTTCCCATTGATATAGTCTCTGTAGCCCATGATAGCTGCGAAGTGATCATTCCCGAATCTGACAGTGCCAATGAACTTTGCAATAAAGTTTGATAACAGTTTAAGGTTGCCTGTCATGTGTCGGGAACATCCGCTATCAACAATCCAGAGAATGATCTGTATCACCTGCATTACACACAGACGACACAGATGGAATAGAAGTAGATGTGGAACCCGAAATGTTAGAGGGTTCCGGAGCAGTGATAGTAGACATACACATATTAATAACTTTAGGCATCCATTTAAAACCTAATGTGTTATATATCCATTTCTGCCAGCTATAACTACTGTTTGCTTTAGTCTTTGTGAATGCACTAGGTGGTACTACATTCTTAGGAGGTGAAACTGGAGCTACAGGAACTGCAATGCATGCCTTAGAATCTAAAGAAGGCGGTCTACCAAGCACAGACTTAGAATGATTAGTGGGCCTAGAGGTATGCCGATTCTTAGGATTCCGTAAATGAGAGATTATAGCTTTAGCAACACATTTGTCATGACAATCAGAATTCATACTTTTACGACAAATAACACAAGGTGTATTAGACTGAATATCAAAAGTACTTAAAGGTTTAGAATTCGTTACATCACTATTTCTATTACATTTGCCAGACGCAATATCTATAGTGGAAATAACGTGAGTCTTATTCATAGTCCTAGGGTGTTCTTCTACTTTAGCATCCTTACTGATCTTTTCTTAGGTCGAAACTTCCTATTCTTCGATTGAGTGCTCCTAGGCTGTGAAGTGCGGATGTTTGGAAAAGACGCAACTATTCCTGTTTCAGTAGAAGGAAGCACGTTAGCAACTTGTGATTTGGCAGTAGGGATTCTAGGTGGACGATTACTAAGTGTTACTGGTGCTAATCTCTTAAAGATGGTTGGCGGAAGTTGTTCATACTTTCCTAACATTTCTCTTAACTTAGAGATAGTGTGAATCAAATCTTGATTTTCAGAACGAATATTACCAGCAAAATTCATAACTTCTCTAGTGTGAGCAAGATAGTGATCAAGTTCATTTGATGTTTCATGACGAGTCTTATTGAGTAAATCAAATATGACACCATATTCCTGTTTAACTGTTACAAGTTCTTGTTCATATTTTGAGATTTGACTTTTCAAAGACACGTTTTGATCATCCAGTTGCTCAAGTTTAGGATCAAAAGATTTTGTATGCAACTGAGCGATTTTCTTTTGAAAACCAAGTTGTTGATTGTGAATATCTTTTTCACACCAATTAAGAAAACGTTTTGCATTGTAAAGTTCGGTAAGTAATCATTCATATTTAGCTTTTAAAGACTCGATCTGAAGCACATTATCAGTATTCTCAACAGTTACCACAGAGTCAACATTATCAGCAGAGATATAATCAGATGCATGTGGCAAAGAATGGAATAACACAACATTATGGATATCAGCACAGATAACATCTTTCAAGAGTCGATCAACATCTTTTCTCAACATTTTATTTTTACGTTTAGTATTAGAAATAGATGTTTCAGTTTTCTCAAAAACGACCTTCATGACTCCAAGTTCCTTATGAAAGTCCCGTTCCCAAGACAATGACAACTTTTCAAATTTTTAACATTTGGTAAAAGATTTTTCTGAAAAATGTCTCTTTGTTCTCGCGCCAGAGGCGATTAAAAGTGTTGAACTTTGATTTCAGAATGATATTCTATCTCATGTTCTAAATTTTTGAGTCAGCCATAAAAATATCAAAATATCTAAGAATTTTGCGATTTTTAGGTTTTGAGTTTACTTCACTGATGGAAGGTAAAGGACCATAAATTTGTGCATAATCTGGTTGGGGATTAACATTAGAAGACTCAGGTGTTTTGATGATAATTCTTGGTGTGTTAGAAGAATCCGTTGGTGTGACAAAAGTGACCGGTTTCGAATAATTAAAAGGTTTGTTGTAAACAACAGTTTTTAATTTTGATCGACTCTCGTCTTCTGCATCTAATTCCTCTTGACAATGATATTCAAAAACACTCATAACAGAATTATCAATTTTATATTCTGCACTGGAAACTTCAGGATTTGGTTTGAATGTTTTGGTTGAAAGATTTGGTTTGTAATCGGCAAGATTTGGTCCATATCCTTTTGGATCGGGTTTTAAGGTAAACTTTTCAATAGCAGTTACTGACTCACCATGTTTATAAACAATAGTTTTAAACTCTTTAAGTTTGCATTTCAAGCCGATAATTTCTTCAAGATGATTATCTATTCGGTTCGTGGAATGCTTTTTGTATGCAGAGAACTGTTTTTGACAAGTTAACAACTCAGCCTTAGCTTTTTGATTTTCCAAGGTGAGAGCGTTAATTTGCTTTTTATGTTCATGTTTCAGTTGTTCTATCTCAGACAATAAAGCATTCTTCGAAGTGGCTAGATCACGCATCTGTCTCTCTAAATATTTTTCGTTTTGATGAGATTTAGTAAAGGCTGCTTCAAAACCTTTTTCACGTTTTTCTTGAGTTTTGAAAAAGTTGAGTTGCTTTTGTAAACATTCAAAATCCTTGGTTAACAATGCATTTTTACTTTTTAAGTCCTTATTTAATGCACAACATTCTTCAATTTGGGATTGCTGGTCTTTAAGTAAGAGAGCAAGATCTGGATGAGGCAAAAGTTCGGCTTGTTCAACAGAAGTTACCACATGATCATTATTTAGATCCTCAAGTAGAACCACGGAGTCAATTTGATTATCAAAGGAAACCATAAGGTCATCTTGATCGTCAAATGTAACTACAGGGTCTATTTGAAAATCGTCGGAATGAGATGTAAATGACTCATTTTGAACAGTCTGAGCCTTGCCGGATTCAGATGTTGGCGAAGATATTAGATCAGAGATAAATATGGTTTGTTCGGGTACCTGAGACAAGCCATCAGTGTCATACACTGGGCCTGTGTCACTCATGTGTAACTCATGCATATTAGCCATCAACATAATTGTTGCATTGGCCTGCAAATCCTCCATATCATCATCTGAGTCTGCATTTGCCATAAAACTCTGTTCTTTGTCTGTGAGAGATCCACCAGCTTCATCCTTAAGATCCAAAAGAAGAGCCTCTTTGAAATAAGCACTGCCCCTAGTCCTCGGCTTTGGGCATGCATTAGCCAGGTGTCCCTTCTCATTGCAGTTGTAGCATCGAAGACCATTCAACCCATTCTGAGCATTTCCCTGTTCCACCACTGGAGCTCTGTTGTTATTCCGACCCACAGCATTAAACCCTTGACCACCGCCCATCTGACGACCATAACCACAATTCTGAACTTCAACTCGTCCATTGTTGACAACAGCTTGATTGCGTGTGTTAGATGAGGAACGAATACGATTGTTGGATCTGTTGGTATAGCGGCGAAAAGCATTAGCAAGCATAACAAATCCTTGTTGCAATGCATCAAACGGATCGATGTCCTCATTAGCTTCACTGCCAATTGGTTGAGCATTGTTGTTGTTGTATGAAACCAGTTGATTTTGTTGAGATTTTTGCTGGGAATAATTGTTTTGTGTGACAGAGGCAGTTGGTTGAGTTGCTTGTTGAGGAGGATAACTTTGTTGAGCATATAAGGCAAGTTGTTGATTTTCCAGATGTGTAGGTGGAGCAATTTGAGCACGGAGAATCCTTTCCCGATCAACTTCCTTTTCATGAGGCTTCAAGTAATCGTACAACAATCCATATGTAGAATGATGCATATTCTTCGCTTGACGGAGAAAAATGACATACTTCTCCCATTCAGGACCAAGACTACTCAGGAACTTAGTATTCACTGCAATTCTTGGCATGATGATGTTGTGTTTATCCAAATCATTGATGATGTCTGAAAATCTATGATGATAAGACTCTAGTGTCTCTCCAGGTTCAATCATGAAGTGTTCATAAGCCAAGTAAATTTTGGATTCCAAATCCTCCTGATTGAGTACAGATCCTTCCATAAGAAGATGAATATGGTCCCACATTTCCTTTGCAGTCTTTTGAGCATCAACACTTTGAAGAATTGGGTTAGGTAATCCTAAAAGGATATATTGCATTGCAAGTTCATCAGCTTCATAGTGTAGAAGTTCTTGAGGATTCAATTCTCCAACAGTAGCAATGTTCGTTTGTTCATCTCTTGGTGGATTAGCATTAGGATCTCCGGGTACAATGACAATAGGCATCTCAAATGGACCTTCCAAGATAACCTTCTTTAAGAACTTTCCATGTGGCTTCTTCAGATCACAAAACCTAAAGAACCTTATCACCCATTGATCGTAGTTTCCTGGAGTGAGCATTGGAGGTCTATAAAGTGATCTAGCCTCATGAATTGATTGTTGGCTGCTTAAAGCTTCACACATCTTTGCAAACCAAGTGGGTTCCTTCATAGTGTTCCTTGATGGATGTTGATTGAAGTCATTTGTGTAGGGTTGAACTTGAAGACTTCGAGGTGTTTGAACCATTTGTGGTGGAGGAATTGCTCCAAGTTGTGGAGTATGTTGTTGATTAAATTGTTGTTGATAAATTGCTTGTTGTTGATTCCATTGTTGATGTTGTGGACTAGGTTGTTGTTGTCGTTGCGAATAAGTGTAAGGGAAATAGTTAGAGTATGGTGGTTGTGACATGTTGAAAACTTGTGTTGGTAAAAATGGATCTTTGTAGTCGAATGAACCTTTGTTGATGAAGTGTCCTTAGGCGTAGAAATCACAAGAAACCAAGTGGAACTTATGCGTAAAAACACCAAAGTTACGCGTAGTTTTAGCTTACGCGTAAGTATGGAAAAGACTCTAAAGTTAGGCGTAGACACAAAGTTAGGCGTAGAAAGTTAGGCGTAGGATTAGCTTATGCGTAAGACTAGGCTTATGCGTAAGAATAATCGTATGCGTAGGATTTCTACGCGTAAGCTTTATGCTTATGCGTAAGATTAGGGTTTAACCCAAGTGATCTTTTACACTTCACAATGCAAAAGATATCCAAAGTCGACGTATTTTCAGGCTTATCCAAGCAAGAAAACACGGAGTAAACCACGAGAACGAAGATCAAGCAACGGATAAAGTTACGCGTATGATTAGGGTTTTGATACGCGTAATCTTACTCGTAAAGATGATTATGCCCAAATTTGTTTCTAAACCAGATTTTTGTTATGGAATAGTGTTAATAGCACCAAAATAACACAAGAGTGTGAACCTTGATGAACCAAAACGGCTAAACGGGTTACGCGTAGAACGATACCCACGAAAAAAAACAAGGATAAAAACTTAGATCCACGCGTAAAGGTTGAAACGTTTTGCCAAAAACAAGTATTTTAACACCTTAAAACATTGAAAGTACAAGAATCTTGGATTAAAAAGTGTAAAAACAAGTTTTTAAGCGAACCAAAGTAGTATGTTATTCTACGCGTAGGACCAAAACCTACTTCAAGAAATAACGATTCACCCAACTAGTAGGCGATTGATACCACTGTTAGGTCACTATATTACAACACAAGCTTACTAGAAAGAGATAGAGAGGAGATAGAGTGTCGGATGAACAATACACACACAAGCACACACGTATAAACTATGATGGTTAGGCGTAGAGTGTGAAAGAGAAATGCATTGAACAACCAACCCTCAAGTGAGGGTTATACAAGAGTATTTATAGGAGGGAAGCTAGGGCAACATTCCTAGTTCCCTTCCTTTCCTTTATGGGCTTGGGCCTAAGCTCATAGGCCTTCTACATAAGCTTAAGGCTAATAACAAACATAAAGGCCATAATAAAGCTAACTATTACACGTAAATTACTAACACTTGATTTAGGTCTAGGAGTGATTCCAACACCATGAACCTGATGAAGATGTCACGGAAGAAGTTTCCAAAGAAGTGCAAGCAATTTTTCTGATAATTTTCCTCCTTCATATTTTGGTCATTTACTGGAAACCGAGTCAAGTGATGAAGACGACAGCGATGAGTCTTCCCAAGAAGAGAACGATGAAAATCAAACTTCACCTAGGGAGCCTGATAAAAAGGGTATCACTATTGATATAGGAAAACTTCATTGTTGTGCTCCTATAAACTCTATGATAGAAGGGTCTAAATTAACACTACCAACGTGTTCTCCATTTCTCAAACGGTGCAATGGGGGAGGACGGTTCTTCGTGAAAAGAATTAAGAAAGAAGCCGAAGTTTGGTGGTGTTTCGAGGATGAAAAACTAATTAAGGATCATTGGTTTCAGGGGAGCGATATTATGACTGATTGGTTTGAAGAGGTAGATTGGACCCTCCATTTTTGTGAACTGGTAATTATGATGTCGGGAGGAACCACTAAGGCCTAGCCTACATGCGATCCTAACCGAAAGATTTGCAATGGACGAGAATTCCCCAATCCCGATTGGCTCAAACGCAAGTAGTGGGCATGTTTTGATGAAGACAAATGAATGGAATTCGGATACAAGGGGATTGTTAGGATCGAAAATCTATAGATTTATGTGGTTTTGAGAGGTCTAGGTTGGTGAAAAAAGATGAAGAGATTCAACTTCTTAGAGAGAGAAAGTAGAGAGAAGGCGGAGAAAAACACAAAGTATTTTATTGAAAGAGAAACAATACAAAACCTAATGATCAACCACACCCCTTAGGGAGAGTCATGAGGGGTATTTTTAGGCTCAACATGCTACAACTTTGCCACTTAAACGATACTAGTCCCTGCGGGCAAAGTATACTTCGAATCTAGTCCAATTCACGTAAGTGACGTTATCTTTATAAAAGAGCGAGGCTAACAATCTCCCTCCAAGATATCGTGACGCGTGAATGGTTACAATGAGACCTATAAATACAAAACAAAGTAAATTACAATAGTAATGAACAATGTTGACTTTGTTGAAGCGCAGAGTCTCTGTAGTCTAGATACTGAGGCAAACTTGAAGTTCTCTCTTCCGACGATCTCGGCATTTGATCTTTGGCACTGAAGGCACAAATCCTTGTAGCTCTGAACTTCAACTGTAACGGTCTAGTTAGGTTATTAATCCCTCCTAACTAGTGAGCCTTTTTTTTTCTTTTGATCCCTCCTGAACCAACAACACTCTTCAAACACGCAGTGCAAAAAGTAGACTCTTGATTCTAGCACAATGGTTGTCGTTCTGGGAACATCATAACAACATAACTCACTTAGTATTGCATCCAAGTTGGTAAAAAGCCCCGATGTACACACACTAATTCTCCTTCTTCGATATTAAGCACAATTCCCTTCGACAATCCAATCACGAAAGATGAAATACCAACTTCTCCCTCCTTATGGATGTGAGCTATTGGAATCATCATAATGTTGCGTACATGCCGTATTACCTTTTTCTTGATGCAATATTAAATCCTTATATTGAGCATAATTCCGTGAGAATATGTCGCAAAAATACTCTTAATAATTCTCTCAAACCAACCTGAAAACGAACCTCCTTTTGATTCACCGGCTAATAGTAATGACCACATATAGAGAAAACCCGATACGACCAACTTGAAAAGGAAGTAAACATCCCAACTGTGTGACTTACTGCTTGTTCTATATTTTTGAACAATCCACAACGCCGTGTGACACTGAGCACTACATGTGAGCACTATAACGTAACTCCTTACATCAGTTATAACCATACTGTCAAATTCATAATCACTTATGAAAAATGTGCCCAGACAAGTTATCTTGAGACATGCATTTAACCAACCAACGTCTCAAAGATAAATAAGATGACCCGTGAAATATCACTTCAATTCCTCGGAAGTAATACCGTACAAAAACCCCGAAGTCATTTTTTCAAATTTATGCTCAAGCCGTAAATTGTGTATCCTTCTGTGAACATTTATAATACCAAAAATACCACTCACTTTTTCAATCCATAAAATACGTATCCTAAATTTTTCAAAAAATTGGATAACACATTCTTTGTAAGACCAATATTGAGTGACTAACGTTTTGCAGCACACAGCCCATTTAATAAACCGGATAACCCATAAACAAATTTAAGTCTCAAAGCCCAAGTCCATATTCGGTTTTATCAACCCAATTGAAAGCCCGATCCATTCTCACTGCTTATACCGGTTATAAGAGATTAACACTACTTTAACCTAAACCTAAAATAACTCTTGTGATAAAAAGGACATCTACCACACATTTTTCTCTCACCAAAACAATATTTCTCAACACATATTCATCAAAAATCTGCCAATCTTTCATCTCTTCTCAAGAGTCAAACGAATATCATACTTCTCGCAATCTCAGTTAACCATCATCCCCATACAACGCACGAACGGACACACATAAACACGCCCTTCCTTCTATGTGTATTGTACGGAAGAAGAACAACAAATTGTCTCTTCAAGATCTTTAAGTAAAGGTCTCGGGTAGGTTTTATGTGTTGTTATTTCGTTTTTCTTGCAATCAAACCAAAGAAAGGATTAAAACCGATTGGTTTTGGTCTTTCTTTAACCTTTGAATATTATCTTAAAGCTTTGATTTTGAAAAGGATCCATGATGATTGATGTTCAATTTAAAACAATCTTTAAAAGATTGCAAAAAAAATTGATTTGAATCTGAGATCATTTGTAATTTTGTTTTGAGTCTTGGTTTTGATAGAGGGTTTGAGTTGAGATTAGGATAGTGTTGATCGATTGAGTTGGATTTGGTTGTTGGTTCTGATGTGATATTCTCCTTGAGTCACGATGTTTTTTTTTTCAGTTTATGATTGGTCTTCGACTGTTAATGGGACTGAAGTACTGAAGTCGAGTGTTGGTATATATAGTTGTGGTCTTGAGTCATTTTACGCATAAGTTTTTTATTTTCATTTTACGCATAAGGAAACTGATGTCTATCTTACGCGTAACTTCTTAAGCGTAAACTTGAGTCTTAGACGTAACTTATGTGTGCTTGTAACCTTATGCGTAGAGACTGGATTTTATGCGAAACCTTTTCATTTTCTTATGCGTAAACCATGCTTATGCGTAAGCTTAGGCTTATGTGTAAAAAAAACCTTACGCGTAACAATCCTTACGCATAACTTTCCAAGTTATGCGTAAATATATATGAAGATGGGTTATGCGTAGAAAACGAGGGGTTTTGACCATTTGACTTTTTGCTCCGGCGAAGTTTTCGACCAAAAATCCGTTCAGTTTCATAATAACCCAGAAAAAGCATACAAGCTTTTCATATTGACCTGTTTGACCACTCAAATCTGACCATATGACCACTTAAATTCACGGATTTGAAACAAAAACGTCAAAAAAATATGATGTTTGAAACAAAACACTGTTTGGACCAGAAAAGTGACCCAAGATAGAAATGTAACCATGTATAGACCATTTGACATCTTTGACCAAAAGAGATACACAAACAGTTTTAAAACTGTTTTCCCACGATAATAGGAAAAAAAAATTAGACCATGAAATACTACAAAAAACAGATTAAAACTTGATTCGAAAACTACACAGATCGACAAACAATAACCTTGCCTCTGATACCACTTGTTAGGATCGAAATTATATAGATTTATATGGTTTTGGGAGGTCTAGGTTGGTGAAAGAAGATGAAGAGATTCATCTTCTTAGAGAGAGAAAGTAGAGAGAGGGTGGAGAAAAACACAAAGTATTTTATTGAAAGAGAAATAATACAAAACCTAATGATCAACCACACCCCTCATGGAGAGTCATGAGGGGTATTTATAGGCTCAACATGCTACAACTTTGCTACTTAAACGATACTAGTCCCTGCGGGCAAAGTATACTACGAATCTAGTCCAATTCTTGTAAGTGACGTTATCTTTATAAAAGAGCGAGGCTAACTGGGATCTCATTCGAAAATTGGGTTAAAGTGAAATTTGGGCCTACAAGACTAGAATGGGAAGTCGAGTCTAAGTTTCGCTATGAATGGGCCAAAACTAATTTTTTGCAAGAGACTCGATATTGCATGACTCCGTACATTCCTCCATCTTTTTGGGACCAGCCCTCTTCCAACAATAGAACAACTAAGGAGAATGTTGGCCAAGTTCGAAGGCCACCATAAAGCCCCATGTCTTTGAGTCTAACTTAAAGACTCGGTAATAAAGAAAAGTGCTCTTTTGAGAGACAACCCGAATTATCCTTTTTATTTCTTTTATTTCTATTTTTGTTAGGTTTTGTGTTTTTAACAAATTTTGCAGGAAATTGGAGAAGAATTCACAAGTAACTTAAATGGGGACCTGACCTGTCCATCAGTTACGGCGTAAATCATCCCCATGATTACGCCATAACACGTCATCAGTAGCGATTCTATCTAGAGCATTGCCCATTACGGCGTAATCCGATGCTATGGTTACGCCGTAGCTACCTTCCAGTAGCGACTGCCAGGTTTTGCCTTACTTACGACGTAACTCCTTCAAGGAGTTACGACGTAACTATCCTTTTGTTTCAATTCTTTTTATTTAAACACAGTAACCTTGTATTGGTTTTTAAATGAACTTTGTGGGTATGTTCCCTGTAAACCCTCAGGAGACTACACTCGTCCACTTGGGACACCAAGTGGTTTAAAAGGCTTGTTGCATACGCTAAATGCAACCGTGATTCCTACAAAAGTGAGTTAGATTTCTTTTTGTTTTTATTTTTCTTTTTAGAATTATGCTTGTTGGTTAGTGTGATTTCAGGGAATGAAGTTTGCTCGTGGATGCTTAAGCAAAGGCACGATTCTCTATCATGGGCCTTCTTTATTTTTCAGAGCGAATTTCAGGGAAGTTCTTGCTCTAGTTCTACTTTCTCTTCACCTTTATTTAACGTTTAGTAGAAAAGGGACTTTTTACATTTCAAGTGGGGAGACGGGTGTAGAATTATCTCTTGAACTTTATTGCCCTCGTTTTTCTAGTTTATTTTGGAAAATTATGCCATTTTTAAACTTTGGACATGTTTTTCTTAACCTAACTAGATTAGACCTTAGCCGAGCACATTATAACCCTTGATATTATATGGTGAGATTAGCCTTATCCATTTCCAATTATTTTCCCAAATCCACCAAATTATGAGTGTGTCGGTAGCTTGTAAACTTTAGAACTTGGCTTTTGCATCATTTCGAGACCATAGACGAGTTATGTTGAGTTCGCTTAATGTATTTGGAATATTCAGTTTAAGAAGGCAGTATTTTAGGATTATCACCCAAACAACCTATCCTTGTGTGTTTAACAATTAGTCACCTCGACTTCTCGACCCCCATGTTAAACACTTTTATTGCACTTACCTTTAGTGCAAGATACCCCTAGATACACCCGTCTGAGCCATTCCTTTCCTTTTGTTCACCCAATATATATTGTTTCGATACACCCTTTCATCTTAGCCTACCGTGTAGTCTTAATTTGTGATCGGGAAGTCATTGTTTGCCTAAGTTCAAGGTTCTAGTAGAGATGTTCGGAAATCACGCTTTCGTCAAAGACATATATTTGAAGATCATTGAAGACCCCCCAAATTCTCATTATGTTCATCTCAAGTGGGGGGATGTTATGTTTATTTATGATAAAAAAAAGAAAAAAAGAAGAGAGATTCGAAAAATAAAAATAAATAATAATAGTTGTAGTTTATTTGTTTATTGTAAAGTGCAAAGTTATGAGCACTATATTTGAAGCTCATCAAAGATTTAGTATCGAGGAGGCCACCTCGGTCACATTTGAAGAATGAGGTTGATAATTATTGCACCAACAATTGAAGAACATGTAATGTGCCCATCATGACGTCCGCTAATGGCACATCTACTTTGTATATCATGATCAGGTTTCTTAGCCTTAAAACTTTAACTTTGGATGAACGGTAAGTGGTGATGACTTGGTTATAGGTTTAGATTATTTGCTTGTTATTTTCTACTTTACACCAATTATATCCCATGTCTTATCCTACCCTTTAGTCATGAAGCGTGTCTAGATGATGAAGCGAGCAATCTTTAGTGTCTTGGCCATGGATTTGGTCATGTATCATTGATTTTTTCCACTTTTCTGTGACATGTTAGTAACGACAATTCACCCTTAACCCTTGTCGTGTCTACCCATCTTGCCTTCAAGAATTGTTTAGTCCTTAACTCTATTGGTGGAGATTTGTGTAACCGCCAAGCTTATGATAGAATACACGCTATGATTGTGCTTTGAGTGATCACCCCTAAATCGACACTTAGACTAGTTGAGAGATTTTTAGTGTTTTGCTCCCATTTCGTGAGGTGTTCGGCTTTGATTTATTCTAGCATAATAGATTTTTAAACTTTTATTTTCCAGGTAATGGGAGATACCTTTTTAGGAATTTTTCTAATAAGGCTACTTGAGAGAAAGTAGAGTTCAAGTGGGGGAATATTTGATAACATCAAATAGTACTGAATATTAAGTGTCAATTCCACCGATAATGCTCGTATTTTATATCATTTGTATGGATTTACGCTTGTTTTCCTCTATATTTCACTTTCAGATAAATTACGAGCATTGGAGCTAAAGAGACGCTGATTTGGAGATTTTCTTAAGAGATTTATGATAGTATGTCCACTGTCAAGAAGCTACGACATAACTCCACTCTCACATTACGCCGTAGCTAGCGCGTGACTTATAAGACCAACTCAGCAGCCAATTACGATGTAACTCCCAACTAGGATTACGCCGTAACCAACTAGGTCAAAGGATGTTCCACGCCGCCATCAAATATGCCATAACTCATTCCAAAGATTACAACGTAATCAATACAAAGTGACCTGTACTTAAGATACGGCATAACTCACTCCATGTGTTACGCCGTAACTAGCTTTACGAGAGCATTATTATGGAATTATATAGGTTACGGCGTATCTCTCAACTCAAGTTCCACCGTAACTAGATCACGCCTATAAATACAAGCCCTAATTTCTGCATTTCACATCATTCACTCCACACCAAAAAGCAGAGAACGTGAGTAGGGGTCCAAAGGCAGATCTTGAAGAGCATACGGAGCCATCTCCAAGGGAGAAATCACTCCCTAACGATAAGCATTAGCGATAATCTTTTCTTTTACTTTCGATTCATGTATTTCATTATGTCAAACATTGAATTGGTTGTTTCTTTTAATATGATCGGCTAAGCACCTTTGGTGCTAGCCTAGTTATGATTCCTTAATTGTTTTGTTTACGTTTACATGCTTCTGTGTAATTGTTTTTAGTGTATGCATGCATAGTTCATTGGTAGCTACCCTAGTTTCGGTAGTTTTGAATGGCGGTAGTGTTTAATTGCTTAGGAGAATTGACTAACTGACCCTAAGTAGGTAGACTGAGTGGGAAGGGTAAGAATTGACCAACTGACGACCCTTCTTCGCTTGTGCGAACTGATTAAATGATCACCTACCATTTGGATGAACTTAAGAAGTTAGGGATGAGTGTCTAAGATGCTAGCGCCTGGGCACTCATTGTTGCGAATCTTGCATGTAGAGGTACTTAATGACTTGGCTTAGGGGACTAAAAATAACTGGACTTTCAAGGGTAGTAGCTTGATCTCCGGTGGAAGCCTTTGCTAATAGGTTAGGACGAACTAACCAAATGTTGTCCTAGCGACTTAAAACCCCACTTGAATCAATCGAAAATAGTTACACGTGAACATAGCATGATAGGATGAGTAACTAGGTTAGCACGCTTTACCTCTATTGATCACAACTCTATTTTATTTGCTTTCATTTCTTGCTTTCTAGTTTATTAATTATTTTGATACTTAAAACATTTAAAACCAGTGACACCTAGACTTAATTGGAATCCGCTCACATAGCTCTTTGGACGACCTCGGTTTTACTGATTACTACACTACACACGACCGGGTACACTGCCCGTGAGTGCATAAGGTGGACCATAGGTAAACGAGATATTATAAATATTAAAACCTGGTCAGAAAACCTGCATCAATGACAAACTACCATCTTGTGAACAAATGTTGAAAACAATTTGTGTTTAAGACAAACTTGTAGCTATGTATAAAAGTCTTGACAAGATTTATACTTTTGCTAAAATAAAATTTATTATTGTTGACAACAAAATATAGCAAAGATCGTAAAATATAAATAACGATTTTTTAGATGATATTTTTATTAACAGGTGTATTAGACTATTTTATGTTTAAATACTTGTCAGAGATAATTGGGTAGGTTTTTTAGATCTAACATTGTCATGTCGGCATGTTTAGACCCATCTTGCCTCGGGCTTAAGGTTCTCACTGCTTAACTCGATTAAGTCATCCAATTTAAAAATGTGTGAAAATATGACTAGGTCTCACGCGTAGGTAATAATCAGCTTGGGTTGCAATTCACTTGGATCTCACTACCAAGCAAAAGGCAATTGCAAAGCAATTGGACGAATTGACTTAAATTTGTGATGGGTAAAATTTTGATTAAACGAGTTGATAAAAAACGTGTACGAAGAAGCATGCATTCATTCATTCGTAGCACAAGTTAAAACTTTCTTAACTTAATCATTGTTTTAATTTTGTGTGTGTCAAGTTGTCCATTTTCAAGAATATGATTGTTACTGTGATATTAAGAAAATTTTCAATTTTCAAAAAAACATATGATTGTTACGGTGATATTAAAATTTTAAAAAAAAGTCATGATAGCTATTGTGATATTAAAAATAATAAAAAAATGTTTTACATGTAAAAAGGAACACTGATATTTACAATTTTATTAAAAATGTTACTTTGATATTAATAAAAAAACTAATATCATTGTCTTTTTATTCCGATATTAAAAACACTTAAAGTGATATTAAAAATATTCAAAAAAAAACTATGATAGTTACGGTGATATTAACAATTTTATTATTAAAAACACATTTTTGTGATATTAACATCTGATCTTAACTTTTGTAAAAAAGTCAAAATCAAACGCTAATATCACAATACCTTTAACCATGAAAATGACTTTTTTTTGAATTTTTTTCAGTGACTCTTATTAATTTGTTGTTTTTTTTTTGTTTTTTTTTTATTTTTTTAGATTTTTCTTAAAATTTATTGTGATATTATCTCTACTATCCTTACTTAGAATCTCATCCCTACCTGATCTCCTCCTCTCTCTCTCTCTCTCTCTCTCTCTCTCTCTCTCTCTCTCTCTCTCTCTCTCTCTCTATCTATCTATCTATCTATCTCTCTCTCTCTCTCTCTCTCTCTCTCTCTCTCTCTGTTAGGATTTAGTAAATCCAGTTATTAAAGTGTCGGTCACCTCAAGTATATGTAATCGTTAGAAAGCTCGTAGTCGTAGTTATTTTATGCTAGATAGTATTTAGTTAAGTAACACCGTGGAGGACGGACGGGTCTTTACCCACTGTATGCCTGATCCACAGCCCGTAGGTGGCGTTTATGTATGATACTATAAATACCCTCTACCTCCCAAGGTAGAGGGTTGGAGCTCATAATAATACTTTTAATTTCTCTCACTAAGTTCCCAAAACTCTAACTCTTTCTCTCTCTAAAAACCTTATAGTATACGCCTATATTTGATCATGGTTTCATGTGTTTGTGAAATCCAATATGTTATAAATGGTATCAAGAGCCATGGTTTGATCATCTCTCTTACATGTTCTTGGATTTCTAGTGGTTTTATATGGTTTTTGGGTTTGAAAAAGTTTAGTGGTTTTTACATCATTTGGATCATTTCTTATGTTAAAGTTTGAATCTTGATTGTACTTTTGTGTTTAGAATCATTGTAAGTGCTTGGGTTTTGATTTGGAAAGCTTGAATCACTGTGGTTGGGTTAGTTTTGGATTGAAAATTGTTGTGTTTGAACTTTTATTGGTAGCGACTTGAGTCTCGGATTTGTTTTCTTGGTAGCGACTTCCTTCTATAATTATTAGCGACTTGTAGTTGAAGTGGTAGCGACTTGAGCACTAGCGACTTGTCTATTGAGACAAAGCGACAAATAGTACAAAGTAGTGGTTGTACCATTACGGCTAGCGACTTGTCAACTTAGCGACTTGTCTTTACAATTTTCAGCGACTTGACTTTGTTGTGGGTAGCGAGTTGTTCTTTAGCGACTTGCCTTCTTAGCGAGTTGTTCCTTAGCGACTTGCCCACTTAGCGAGTTGTTTTTTAGCGACTTGTCTACTTAGCGAGTTGGTACTATTAGCGAGTTGTTCTTTAGCGACTTGTCTACTTAGCGAGTTGGTACTATTAACGAGTTGTGTCTAGCGACTTGTGTACTTAGAGACTTGGTTACTTAGCGACTTGTCTTTAGGGTTTATAGCGACTTGATTGATTATTGTGTTTGATACGGTTTTCTCTTGATTTAGCAAAAACCCGTGAAAGAATCTATTTCCCGGTTTAATCATAGAGTTATAAAATCTCGTGAAATCTGTAATTATGTCTACCAACGTGCCTACAATCATCTCTTCTGTAGCTGAGGACGTTCAAGCAGCTGGTTTAGATACTCGTCCACCCATGCTTGACAGAACTGACTATGACTCATGGGCTCAACGAATTAGGTTTTACTGCTTGGGAAAGGAAAATGGGGTCAACATTCTCAAGTCAATTGATGAAGGGCCTTATCAGATTGAGAGTACAAGAGACACACTTGAAACTGCTGTAGATGGTACTGTGATCTTAGGCTTGGACAAACTAAAGACGTATGATGAGCTCAGTGATAAGGAGAAAAAGAGATACGATGCTGATATCAGGGCTTCAAACATTATACTTCAGGGTCTTCCAAAAGATATCTACAAGCTTATCAATCACAACACTGAAGCCAAGGCGGTTTGGGATAATGTTAAGATGCTTCTCTCAGGTTCTGAATTAACCAAGGAAGACAGAGAATCACAACTGTATGATGAATTTGAGCACTTTAAGATGAAACCAGAAGAAAGTGTCTATGAATATTATGTGAGATTCCACAAGCTTGTGAATGACATGAGGAATATCAAAATGACCATGCCAAATATTCAGCTGAACTTAAAGTTTGTGAACAACATGAATCCCGAATGGCACAAATTTGTCACCTCTGTGAAGCTAACCAAAGGATTAAAGAACACCAACTATGAGCAACTGTATGCCTTCCTGCTTCAGAATGAGAGACATGCTATGTTTGAACGAATGATTCTTGAAGAGTTCAAATCTAAACAAGGAGAAGCAAGTTCGTCAAATGATTCAACAACCTTTTACACCAATGTAGGAATTACCACCAAAGCTTCTCAAGTCATACCTACTGGAAATGGTAATCACAAACTCATTCCCGATTTGAGGTTCAAGCAACCTGATGCTGATGCAGTCATGGAACACTTCATCAATCTACTGGCTCTTATGGTTAAACAAAACTTGACCCTCACTCCAAATACTAACAGTCTTCACACTAACAATGAAATCAGAACTGCATCCAATCTACACAATCATGCTATTGTCAGAGATGGAAAGGTTATGGTGCAACCAGTTCAAGGAAGACAGTATGAATAGGGAAGAGGTGGAGTAGGTGGAGGGTATGTGGCTAATCAGAATCGTGGAAGGAATGCAAATCAAGGACAAGTAAAGCCAATAAAGTGCTACAACTGTGGTGGTGATGGACACATTGCAAGGAACTGCACATCTCCAAAACGCACTCAAAATGCAGAGTATTTCAGGGTCAAGATGATGCTGGTGCAAGCTCAAGACAGTGGTGCAGTTTTGGCTGAAGAAGAGTTGTTGTTTCTTGCTGAGGGAAATGCCAAAACCTATGATGCTGATGTGGATGAGCAGCCAATTCAGGAAATAGGTCACAATCATCAAAATGCATTTCAAGTAGCTGACTGTGATGCATTTGACTCTGATGTCGATGATGAACCTACTATCCAGACAATCTTCATGGCTAGCATCTCACCAATGGTCTCTCCAAAAGTCTCATCACCACAACAGGCTGGTCCATCCAAAGATTCAATCATTTCAGAGGTATTAAAACTATACGATGAAGTTGATGAGCAAAAGATACATAACGAAGTACAATCTCTTGAAACTTATGAATCAGATATTGATAATGAGGGAAATAGTAATATTGTCCCATATGATCAATATGTGACACAAAGTGAAAGTGAGATTATACCAAGTGATGCATCTTCTGCAGTCAATGATGACTATGTTTTTGATGAATATACTGCATGTGATCCTGATGACTTTGTTATCTCTAAACTTAATGCCTATAAAGAACAAGTTGTCATTTATGAACAACGTGCGATGTTTGAGTTAACTACTCGTGAGCAGGAAATGGATGACCAAATGCTTACAATTATTAGAAAAAGTAATTTCAGGGAAGAAATATTAAAACAAGAGCTAGATTCCTTAAAAAACAAGCTTTCAAAAAATGTTAAGCAAAAGCAAGAACTCCAAGATAATGTTAAAGTGCTTAAACAAGAATTTAATGCTAAGGAATCAAAACTTTTGAATGATTTTTCTAATCTAAAAACTTTGAAAAACAGGCTTGAAAATAAGTTGTACGTACAAGGGAATACCATTCAGACTGCTCACATGATCACTAAGCATAGAGTTCTCAGCGATAAGCATAGCATTCCTCTAGTAAAGGAACCCAATCCTGAATATGGTAAAGCAGCTAGAGATGCTCAGAAGGTAATATATGATGGTAATGAAATCCATAAGCCTAGGCAGAAACCTAGTTGCGCTAAGTGCACTGAGAAAGATATGCAATTTAAAGAAGTCAATAGGGAGAAAATGGATAAGAAGCTAAAAGATCCTGAGTGTAAAAAGCAAAACATAACGTTCAAACCCCATGATTACAAAAAAGAAAATTGGATCTCCCTGAACAAGTTTAAGCCTCAAACCCAATTAACCCCAGAACAAATTTTTCGGAAGAAAGATATGGATAAGAAAAAGGCAAGTGAACTTGTTGAAACAAACCCTCCCCTTAGGAAAGAGCTTGCAGCTACTGTGTATCCTCCTAATACACTAATGCATTTAGTTCCTAGAACTATTTCCACTAATAGCAAGACCTTAATCAGCTTGTATGTAGTTTATCAATTATTTGTTGATTTTGAGAAGACATGTAAGAAGAGAATCACACCTACAGGGATAACAGAAGGGGAAAGAGGTTTTGAGCAAACTAAAGAATGCTATTTAACTGAGGTCATGCCTTTCTTTAAACAATTAAAAGGTCAATTTGAGAGTCTTTAAAAGGGGATAAACTCAGATATTAAAGAAATGGAAAAGGAATTTTATGCAATGATTTTTGAAGTCAATGATTATGAACGGGGAACTCAAATACAATGAAATTGAAAGGAAGAATTTGCATATCCTAAATGAGAACTTAGTATTGAGTTGTGTGGCTCAAGATGTGTTTTATATTGTTACTAAGCATTCTATTACTGCTTCTCAATTTCACGAATTATCTGTTGCTTTGAAAGTTTCACATGATCGTGTCATTGAGCTTGAAACAGCAAATTCAAAACTGCATGATAAAATTGAACAGGATGATCATGATAACTTGGTCAAACATTTTTCTAAATTGGAAGTTGAACATTTTAATTTATGACTAAAATATCAACATCTTAAAGAAAATGTTAAAACCTCAAACATCAAGACATCCTTAGATGCTCCTGAATTTGATGTAGTTTTTGAAATAAACAAACGTGATGAACAAATTCAATCTCATTGTAACACGATCAAAAAATTGAGAGCCCAAATCTCAAAATTGAAGGGCGGAAGAAATTATGTGAGTGGCTCCCAAACGCCTCCACCTTTAGATTCTCAATCTTCTCAAACTTTCCATCTTCAAAACCTCGTTAATGTTTTACAAAAGGAAAATGAGAGTTTTCTGGAAGAAAATGAAAAGGTTAAACTACACTTTAAAGAGTTATATGATTCAATGAAAGTCACTCGTGACAAAAACAACGAAAC
Source organism: Chrysanthemum seticuspe (assembly GCA_019973895.1). Taxonomy (NCBI): domain Eukaryota; kingdom Viridiplantae; phylum Streptophyta; class Magnoliopsida; order Asterales; family Asteraceae; genus Chrysanthemum; species Chrysanthemum seticuspe. Next base: position 75,305,996 of record BPTQ01000002.1, read on the forward strand.
AATAACTTCTTTACAAAAAGAAATTGAGAATCTGAAGAAACAGGAAAAAGGGCAAATGCCACTTGTCTTTAATGAGAATGTTGCATCAAAGTCATCTACAGACTCTAAATATACTGTGACTGTTAAATACATTCCTCCTCATCTTAGGAATAACGAACTTGTGTTTCATAACTATTTCGCTCACCTTAAGGTTAGTCTAGAATGTCTCCGTGAGATTGTAGAAGAGGATTTCGTAAATAAGCCACTTGATAGAGAAATTATGTTTGCTTGCATTCAGGCCAAACCATCTCAGGAGCTGTTAGAAGGTTTAAGAGCAACATGTCCTAAATCCTTATGTGAGAAAGATAAAGTTGTGATGCCTTGTTCTATGCCTAGTGCTAAGTATGCAACCCATTATATGCCCAGTACTAAGAAAGTGAACTCTAAAGTGCCTTGGAGTAGTTTAGATCCCTGCACTTCTAGTCCAGGAATGCAAAAGGTAGCCCAACCAACTAATGTTCCCATAATTCCCTCTACAGGAGTAATCAGTGACATAAAAGCAAGCGGGTCAAAGCCTCCAGGCAATACAATGCAAGATAGGACCTCGCAAGCTAAGAATGTGCAATGGAAGAAAGTAGAAAACCACCCTAGGAATATTAAGTTTGAGTTGAATAAAACGAATCGTGTTGATTCTAGTATTAGCTATAAGTGTACTGTAATTAATTCAAATTCTGCTACTTTTGACAAAACATGTAATGATGATTGCTTGGTTTCTGTTACTAATCATGAATGTGGTGTAAATGATTTGATTAATGCTGTTAAATGCCATGTTAAAATTGTTAATGCCAAAAATCAATCTAAGAAGGCTAGAAAGCAAAGGCGAAAGAAAGTTAGAAAATATTGGAAACCTACAGGAAGAAAATTTAGTAATATAGGTTATCAATGGATACCTACTGGCCGCAAGTTTAATCTTAATGAGTTGTGCCCTAAATTTTCTAAGTCAATGACCATTAGAAAATGGATGCCTACTGGTAGAACTATTCCTTTAAGAAGTGAACATACTTTGAATAGGTCAAATACGGACACTAGAACTGCATCTATCCCTGATGATTCCATTGTTTCTACTTCCGATGTGGGTGTTCCAATCACTGTTACTAACCAAATGGAACCCATTCTTGCATGGGGATCCCAATTATCCAGTTATCCATTATTGTCTGTGTTCAACTACAGATCGTTCAAATCGTTCTGTGGTACCTGGACTCAGGCTGTTCCAAGCATATGACTGGAGATCGCTCGCGGCTCATGAACTTCGTGAGTAAAGTCATCGGGACTGTTAGATTCGGGAACGACCATTTTGGTGTAATTATAGGTTATGGAGACTATGTTGTTGGCGATAGTGTAATCTCCAAGGTATATTATGTTGAAGGTCTTGGTCATAACTTGTTTTCTGTTGGTCAATTCTGTGATTCCGATCTAGAAGTGGCTTTTAGAAAACATACTTGTTTCGTTAGAGAACTTGATGGTGTGGAACTGTTAAGAGGAAATCGTGGTTCAAATCTATACACCATCTCTATCGAAGACATGATGAAGTCTTCTCCAATCTGCTTGTTGTCAAAGGCTTCGAAAACAAAATCATGGTTATGGCATCGTCGTCTCAATCACTTGAACTTCGGCACCATTAATAACCTTTCCAGAAAGGATCTTGTAAGAAGCTTACCCAGATTAAAGTATGAAAAATATCATCTTTGTTCAGCATGCCAATTGGGAAAAAGCAAGAAATATGCCCATAAACCCAAACCCACAAACTTAGTAATGGAAGTTCTGCATACCCTTCATATGGATTTGTGCAGACCAATGAGAGCGCAAACGATTAATGGGAAGAAATATATTTTAGTCGTTGTTGATGACGACTCTCGATTTACTTGGGTAAAGTTTTTGAGGACAAAGGATGAAACTCCAGATGTCATTATCAAAATTATCAAGCAGCTTCAGGTTCGACTTAACAATACTGTTAGAATTGTTCGAACAGAAAATGGCACAGAGTTCGTTAACAAAGACTTAAGTTAATTTTATGAAAGTGTTGGAATTAGTCATCAAAGAAGTGTTCCTCGAACTCCTCAACAGAACCGTGTTGTTGAAAGATGAAATCGAACTCTTGTGGAAGCCGCAAAAACAATGCTGATTTACTCAAAGGTTCCAATGTTTCTCTAGGCTGAAGCCATTGCCACTGCTTGCTACACCCAAAATCGTTCCCTTATACACACCTCTCATGGAAAAACTCCATACGAACTTGTCCATAAACGAAAACCTGGTCTCTCCTACCTTCGTGTGTTTAGTGCTTTGTGCTATCCAACAAATGACGGTCAAGATTTAGGTAAATTCAGAGCTAAGGCGGACATTGGAGTTTTTGTTGGTTATGCATCAAACAAGAAGGGTTACCGAAGCTACAACAAAAGAACTCGAGATATCATGGAAACTATTCACGTCACGTTCGATGAGCTGTCCAGGAAAATGGCTCCAGGACAATCAAGTTCTGGACCCGTATCACAACCTTCATTAAGTAGTCCCATTAGTTCTTCTCTTGTACAAAATCTCTCACCAGCAACTCCTTATGTACCTCCTTTAGAAGATGATTTGAAGAAATTGTTTGATCCTATGTTTGATGAACACTATAAGCCAATTGCTAATGATCTGTCAAATTCATCAACAGAGGCTACTCCTATCCCTGTCAATGAAGATAACCCTTCAGTTTCTATGTCATTAAGTCAAGAAGCGCCTACTGCTGATCACTCTGTCTCATCATCAATTCCTCAATCATCAAGTGTACATCATGGAATTATTTCTGGCACCTATGATGGAGATAACCCCTTTGCTACTCCTGAAGATGCTCCCTTTGAAAACATATTTGCTCCTGAATCATCATCAGAACCATCTTCATCAGGAGAAAATGACTCTGCTACTTCAGTTCCTCAAACACAACTACATGAACACCTTATAAAATGGACACATGACCATCCATTGGACAACATCATTGGAAACCCCTCTCGTCATGTATCCACTCGTAAACAACTTGCAACTGATGCCTTATGGTGCTTCTTCAACTCCGTACTGTCTAAGATCGAACCAAAAGATGTTAAAACTGCCATGAATGAAGACAGCTGGATCAATGCCATGCAAGAAGAAATTCATGAGTTTGATCGACTAGATGTATGGGAATTAGTACCTGCTCCTGACTGTGCTATGATCATTGCTCTAAAGAGGATCTTTAAAGTAAAACTTGATGAGCATTGAGATGTATTAAAGAACAAGGCTCGATTGGTTGCAAAAGGATACCGTCAAGAGGAGGGTATTGAATTTGAGGAATCATTTGCTCTAGTTGCACGCATCGAGGCAATCAGAATCTTCCTGGCTAATGTTGCAAGTAAGAACATGGTAGTCTATCAAATGGATGTAAAGACGGCATTTCTTAATAGAGATCTTAAAGAAGTCGTATACGTTAGCCAACCTAAAGGTTTTGTGAATTCAGAGCATCCTACTCATGTCTATCGCTTGAAGAAGGCTTTTTACGGTTTGAAGCAAGCTCCAAGGGCATGGTATGATACTCTATCAAAGTTTCTTCTATCTACTGGATTCAGCAAAGGAGCAGTTGATCCGACATTGTTCACCAGAAAGTCAGGAAAACATTTAATTCACGTTCAAATTTATGTTGATGATATTATTTTTGCCTCGACTGACCCCAATGAATGTTACCATTTTTCAAAGGAGATGGGCTCCAAATTTCAAATGTCAATGATGGGACAAATGTCATTTTTCTTGGGATTACAAATTTCACAAAGTCCCGAAGGCATTTTTATAAATCAATCTAAATATGCAAATGAGGTTTTAAAGAAATTTGGATTTGATTCTTGTGACCCTGTTGACACTCCCATGATAGAGCATACCAAACTGGATGAGGACCACTCAGGGATCATGGTAGATCAAACAAAATATCGTAGTATGATTCGATCCCTGATGTACCTCACAGCCAGTAGACCTGATATTCTGTTCGTTGTATGCATGTGTGCTAGATACCAGGCTAAGCCTACCAAAAGCACCTTGAAGCGGTTAAACGGGTCTTTTGGTATCTCCAAGGAACCATCAATATGGTACTTTGGTACTCGAAGGACACCGGTATGTCACTAACAGCCTATGCAGATGCTGATCATGCAAGATTTCAAGATACACGTCGAAGCACGTCAGGAGGTGCTCAGTTTTTGGGTGACAAGCTTGTGAGCTGGTCTTCAAAGAAACAAATGAGTACTTCTATATCCTCTACAGAGGCTGAATACATAGCCATGTCATCTTGTTGTACTCAAATCCTATGGATGAGATCCCAATTATCTGACTATGGCTTTGAATTCAACAAAATCCCTCCGTATTGTGATAACAAAAGTGCCATTGCTCTCTCATGCAACAACGTTCAACATTCAAGAGCAAAGCATATTGACATTCGACATCATTTCATCAGGGAGCAAGTGGAGAACGGTGTGGTAGAACTTTATTTTGTAAGGACTGAATACCAGTTAGCAGACATCTTCACCAAAGCTCTTCCTAGAGAACGTTTTGAGTTTATCCTTCCACGACTTGGTCTAAAGAGTCTACAACCGGAAACACTCAAACGTCTTCAAGAGGAAGACGAGGAGTAAAGGTTTTTCTTCATCCATCTCTTGTAAATATTTATTCAAAAAAGCAAATAGAAAAATATAAAACTTTCAAAAATCCATAAAAATTTGAAAAACTCGAAAAATTTCAAAAATTATTGTCATTTTGTCATGTTTTTCTTGATTCGATGATATCTACGGTCTTTGTGCTGTCATTCAAAGAGTGACACGGGTCTTTAGATGTTGTTCGATTGTACATAAAAAAAATTAAGAGAAAGAAAAACAAAGGCTTATAGTCATTTCAGTGTATAACCCGTTTTTAAAGAAAGAACAGAGCCATGCTTTATCTTATTTTTCAAATATCATGCTCTGATTCTAAAAAACAATTATTTGTTATCTAATTTAAAACTAATAAAAATAACTCGGTCTCAATTTTTGAAAATCATCTGGACTTGACATTTGTCAAAATCTCTATCTCTCAATCAACAACTTATGTCATTGATTGATGGGGAGAATAATTTCATTTAAATCAAAAGGTTTTTTGTCATACAATTGGTCAAACTAAGGTTTATGTCATGTTTTCAAAAGATATTCAAGCATGTTTAATCTTTAGAGTGTAAAGTCTCAGATTTGATCCTTATCGGTTAAATGTTTTCATAAGCAAGTCAAAATTCTCCTCAAAAGCTTTCAAAATCAATTTAAATCTACAGAGATCACAAATCTCAAATGATTTGAAAATTGTGATCGGGGGAGAATTTGTGATTTAAAGTGGATTTTAATTGATAATTCGATAAATGGTTTTATAGTTATTTACAAGCTCTCCTCCCCACATGTGCCAAATGATTTCAAATTTTCCATGCACATGTTGAGGGGGGGCATCTATTTCAAACCAAAAAGGATTGAAACGTGATTGATTTGTTTCAATGTGCAGGTTTTCCCTAATATGTGCAAAACACTTCCAAATTTCTATGCACATATTGAGGGGGAGCAACTTTTTGAAAACCACATCCTTTCCAAAATTATCCTTAACAAAGTATGAAAAATACAAATTTTGATCAGGAAAGTGATGTTGATATCTTTTAGAAAATGATAATCAAAGAAGTTAATCCTTCCTCTTGCCTCCGTGTGCCAAAACGATTCAAATACACGATGCACATGTTGAGGGGGAGCTCTTTTTCTAAACTATCAAAAACAATTCAGGTACAAAATACTTTGACAATATATCACAAGTATCTGGATTGATTTTCAAATGGTTTTCAATTGGTTTCAATGGCAGATGAACAATACCAAATAGACCGACCAAATTTACTTTATGCATGATGATATAAGGATGGTTAGGTTAGGTATTCGTTCCCACGATCCCGCCAGAGCCGGAGGGATCTACCCAGGGACAATCCACTAGATAGTGTAGAAGTCCTTAGGTATGATGAAAAAAGGAGAAAAGTGAGAAATGGGAATAGTGCGGACTGAGATAGAGCTAGAAATGGAATAAACCCAACAAGGTTCTAGTTATGAAGTCTCGGTAAGCACTGAAGGGGTTGAAGAATGAAAAAGAATTAAATGTGAAAAGGGTGAAAAGATATAACCCTCCAATAATTCAAGCTTAGGGCAGAAACCGGGTTTAATTCATATGCTACTGGTGGTTACCAAGGTAACGTTGGTATTGAAGACAAGACGTCATGGACCCAGTGACGCACTGCACTACAACTTCCCAAGCCACTCAAGTTCCTCTTAAAAGGACTTGTTTCATTCTCACGGGGAACCTACATAATCTATCAACTTTCTCTTAGAGTTTGTTGATATTTAAGAAGGAGACCCTCTCCCTCGTCTCCGGCATAGGAACCAAATGTGCACAATTGAGTCTAGAGCCACGAGATCATCAAATAAATCTCATTAGGACACTGTCAATGAAGACTCTCTATTTCACACAATGTGGAAAGAGAGATTATATTCTTAGAGTCCTACGCATTATCCTTGTGGTATTGCCAGAACATCTGAGTGATATGCTAACATATTCACGATGAAGATGGAAAGCCTTCTAGAGCCAACATCGAGATCTATCCAATAGATCAACCATGTGACAATTGAACAAAAACAATGGGGCGATTCAAATTTATGAATTAATCCTGGTTCAGGTTATGGATTGACGGATACCTTTGAAAAACCGATCGTTGTGCTTAAAATCCTTTTCTCTAGCACATCGACTGTGTATTAATATTTCAAAAATAAAAGGTGTTTATGATTGATAATTGATTTTCCTTAAAACCTTCGTTGTATTGCAAAAACACTTTATTAAGCAGTACACGATTGTTTTTTTTTCAAATCTCTTTTCATCAATCAGTGAATCTCAATACGCTGGTTCACTCACTCCGTGTTGCCTTCTTTGAGATGTTCCGGTTTGAGAACAGCTAGAGCAGCTGCGAAACCCTGTCAAGGAGGTTCTTCGGAATTATACCTGATCACAGGCATTACTTGTACTTATGAACGGGGAACCGTGGGCCGTGTACCTCAGTTCAACGAAAGTGATCAAAGACACTTTTTTGCGCTTTATTGCTAACTGTTGTATGCAAGTACACCCAACGTTTGCAGCTGATCAGAATGGAGAGGTCAATCCATAGCCGCATGCTCACACAACACATTCATCTCTAAAGAAATCATGATAAACGCATCAACGACTCTGATATTTTCACTCCATGCTTCTGCTACGCTGCTGCAAATATCATGAATCAACTAAAGCTTCCGCTACTCTAATGAGAAGATATCATGATCCAGAATGTGAGCATGTCGATCCAAATGTCACAACATCACATAATGTCAACACTACAAAGGAAGAGTCAGCGATTTATGGTAGCTGATGATCTCAAAGCTGGCTCAAAACTCATTATCATGTGGATCAGTTAAAGACCTTGTTAGGAATTGGAAATTCCATGTTAAAGTTTCGGTCACCCCAATTATGGTCTAGCATAAGTTAGCTCGTAGACATATTGTTAGTTACGTTATTTGTTAGTTTATTAGTTAGTTATTAGCGTAGTTTAGTTTAGTGCAACACCGTGGAGAAAGGACGGGTCTTTACCCACTGTATGCATGATCCACAGTCTGTTAGGAGGACGTATTGTATGTAACTATAAATACCCTCTACCTCCCAAGGTAGAGGGTTGGACGTTTTATTCTAATCTAACCTTTTCTCTTTTGTTTACTTTCTCTCTCTAGAAAGGCTCCCATTCTACTTTCTCTCTCTAAACTCTTAAACCATACGCCATATTCGTGATTGATTGAGTGTTTGTGAATCCAATGTCTAATAATTGGTATCAGAGCCATGGTTTGATCATCTCTCTTACATATCCTTGGATTTCTAGTGGTTTTATATGGTTTTTGGGTTTGAAATAAGTTTAGTGGTTTTTGCATCATTTGGATCATTTCTTGTGTTAAAGTTTGAATTTTGAGTGTACTTTTGTGTTTAGAATCATTGTAAGTGCTTGGGTTTTGATTTGGAAAGCTTGAATCACTATGGTTGAGCTTGTTTTGGATTGAAAAGGGTTGTGTTTAAGTTTTTCTTCCTAGCGACTTGGTTCTCGGATAAATATTCTTTGTAGCGACTTGCTTCATAAGTTGGTAGCGACTTGCAGTTTAAGAGGTAGCGATTTGAGATCTAGCGACTTGTCTATTGAGACAAGCCGACAAACAGTACAAAGTAGTGGAGACACCACTTCGGCTAGCGACTTGGTTGACTTAGCGACTTGTCTTTATTATTTCTAGCGACTTGTCTTTGTTGTTACTAGCGAGTTACTCTTTAGCGACTTGACCTCTCAGCGAGTTGTTCCTTAGCGAATTGTCTACTTAGCGAGTTGCTCTTTAGCGACTTGTGTTTTGCAACTTGGTTCATAGCGACTTGTGTTAGCGACTTGGTTACTCTAGCGACTTGTCTTGCTAGCGACTTGTTGACTTTTCCCGACAAAACTTCAAACGGCCATAACTTTTGAACCGTAACTCCGTTTTCAGCGTTCTACCCATCAAAACGACCGTGAAAACGAGGAGAATGTCATGCCGAATGAACTAAAGGGTCAACTTTCGAGGCCTAAATCCGCACCGAACAGAAGTTATTGAGGTTTTTATGTTTTTTGACCTAAATTTCTCCGTAAAAACGGGCATAAACCAATCCAAATCTTAACCAAACAACATCTCTGCTAATCCTTCAAACAATAATACGTCCTAACACACAATTTTCTTTCATTGTGTCGATCCATCAGTCATCTTAACACATTTCATTGGTCATTGCTTAACGGTTTGGTCTTGATTTTAGTAAAATCCCGCGAAAGATTCTATTTCTCGGTTTAAATCATAGACTTGTAAAATCCCGTGCATACTACAACATCATGTCTTACACTACTGACCCAGTGATTTCAGAAGTACTTAAATTGTATGATGTTGTGGACAACAATGATAATGTATGCTACACTGAACGGTTAAAGATGTTTGAATTAATCAATGAGGATGTGAGATCTTCATGTTCTGAGTACAATGAGAATGAATTGCACCTGCTAATGCTACAGTATGCCATGCAAAAGGAATGTTGCATTATACCCTATCAACAACTTCACTCTCACCTCATGTTACTTCTACCCACAACAACGGAACGAACATGTATTGCCCTTTTCCGTCAAGATTTATCCACATTAACGGGTACATTACTGTTGAACTTAGAACAATTGGAACAACAACTTGATAAAGAAAAGGTTCAAAAGGATAGTTCCAGTGCTGCACTTCAAGTGATCCACAACCAATTTCAGTCATTCATCAGTGGGGAATTTACATCAGATTATGATCAAGACATGACTGAAATGTCTTTCAAGAGACACACTAGAATGGAAATTAGCGTGTTTATAGAGACACTTATCCATCTCATGGATAATGTGGATAAGTATATTGAGGAAGTTACTCAGAAAGATGAAATAATAGAATGAGAGTCTGGTGCTGTTGACAGAATGTTGTGATGAGTTGGGTAATGTATCAGTTGAAGAATTGGGTGTTGCTGAATGCAGAATAACAGAGACAACAAAGAATGATGCAACAAATTGTTCAGTAACTCATGTTACATATGATGTGGATGCAGATATCAGACAGATAAATGAACAGGTGTCATGTGATGAGGTACCCTTAACTGTTCAACATAGTGCATCTGCTAATGTACCTAAACATACTGATCTTAATGCTAAACATGATTCTGATAAATGTTCCTTGGTTGAGGCTGAGTCTAATAATTTCAAAACAAATGATATGGTTGATAAAAAGGCTTTTGATGAACTTTCAAACAAATTCTCAAAACTTGAAAAACATTGCATTTCACTTCAAATTGCGATACAGAGTAAAGAAGAAAGTTTTCAACTTAACAAACCATGTAAAAATCCAGAACTTCCTGAATTCCGTGAACTTTTTGAAATTAACACTTTGAAAGCTCAGCTTCAAGACAAAGAGTCAACTTTCAAAAATTTGAAGAAACATATTTCCAATATGCATGTGAAAAGTAATTTGGTTACAAGTAATTCTGATGTTAATGCTATTGATGATATTCAAATGTAAAATGATGAATTAGCGGTTTGTGTGGCCAAATTACTAAAGGAAAATGAGTCATTGAGTATGCATCACATAGAACTAAGTGACTCTGTCAAAGAAGCTAGAATTAAGTCATTGGAACAAACAAACTCTTTGATTTCCAATATTGATGAACTCAAAGCTCAACTTCAGGATAAGAGATTCACAATAATTGCCTTAAAGAATGAGCTCAGAAAAACAACAGGGAATAGTGTGAACACTAAGTTTGCAAAACCATTAATCTTGGGGAAATGAGTTATTAGACAACCGAATGGGTTTAGATCCAAATGACCAAAATTTTCAAAAACGCGGTTTGCCTCCCAAGTTGATGCGAAACAAGTTTTGACAAAACCAATCACTTCACCTTACTTGCCTAGTAAAAAGGCTATGAATGACTTGTATAAGAACTCTTATCTAGAAATGGATAGAAAGAAGGCACATATTCAAAAAGACGGAATTTTTGGTGCAAGACCTAGGGTGATGAATTCTTTGAAATTTCAAGGCACTGCTAGTAGTTCTAAACCATTACCTAGGAACAATAAACTAAAGACTAGGGATTGGCTTGTATCTAAGAGTAGTTACGTTTCAAATAAATCTATTCCCATAGCAGATCACTCTAAGAACTCTAGATCATTTTCTAAATCCAAACAAGCTGTTTGCTCAAATTTTCTGAAATCCATCTTTAAGGCGAATCATGATAATTGTTTTTCGAAATCCCTAAAGAAGGTAAATGCTCATACAAAGGTTCAACCTGTTAAGTCTAGGATTTTCACTAAGTCATCTACTGTGCATACGAAGCAAAACAAACCAAAATCTTCTCCTAGATGGATACCAACTGCTAAATCTGTGGAAACTAGGAATAAGGATAAGTCTTTCACTATGCATATGAAGCCTAACAATCCTAGACCTTGCCATAAGTGGATACCGTCTGGTAGAATGTTTAAGGATGCTGGACTTAGGTGGATACCTACCGGAAAGCTGTTTACCGATGACAAAATCACGGTTGACTGTGAAACCCCAAAGGGTTTGGATACTAATGTCACTAACCAAAATATATGCAATCAAATTTGTAATATTAGTGCAGGTAGTCCTTACTCAGTTGCAGATACTTCGATCCTTCACTACATGGACTGGCTTAAAGTATGGATTACAAATGGATTGATATCTCATAACTCACGGGTTCAAGTAACTCAATCTTGATATTCATTCGCCTATGATGTCTGTTCACATCAGTTCAGGCCTCGTTCTTCATCACTATGGCGTCTGCAGATAACACTTCAGGCCCCGTTCCTCAAAGAAAAGAAGGTGTATGCTTCAGTGCACTTTATCTTCAAAAGAAGAGAAATCTTCATGTGTATGACCATTCTCATCGACATTCTCATCAACATGCTTCATGCTTTTTCCATGCGCTTCAGTCATCAAGTGAACCGGACTACTGATAATTACTCTTATTCCACTTGCTCAATATAATGAAGATGGCGACATCATGTGCTAATTTTGCGGGGAGAAGTGTGAATAGAATAAATTTGGATGATAATCACTTTTTTAATCAAGAATGGTATCTCCGTATGCAATTCTTAAGGGGGAGAAGAAGTGTGAATTTTTTGCATAGTTGATTGATACTTGAGAATATATGGTCAAACGACTCCTAACTCATGTAAGAACCGAGACTCTTCTTATCGGATCATCTTCACATGCAGTTTCTTCTAAGAGCCGCTGGTTGACATCTTCACACGGGCTGATATGATTAATGACAAAGTGCTTCTGGTTAATGCTTCACGTACACATCAACATGATGATTCCGAACAATCTCTCTATTCTTGTTTGATGTGATTGGTAGTTTGGTGTTACCATTTAGTGTGTTCGTTGCGGGCTGATTGCTGATTTCCTTGATGAATATCTTTCTGTTCTTGTTTGATTAGGAGGTATTTTAGTTAAAGGGACTTGCAAGAGGTAAGTTAATTGGGATATTGTTTGGTGTGATGAAGATGTTAACTATCTATTCCCCAACTGGACAATCTTGAAGAAGGTCGAGTCTATAGTCTGTTCTACATTTTCTGATGCATGTTAGAAGACTAAAGACGAGTTGCATTTGATTATCTAAAGACTTCTTCTTAATCTGGGCATTTATCAAATAGATTGTCGGTTTATGGGAGAGCACTAATTGGGGGATAGTGATAAGTCAGATTCAATCCCCAATTAGAGTTGCTCATATTCTTTAGCAGTGATTCCTCGAGAAACCCAATCTCCAGTTATTCCTTGAGGCGTTGATACTGACTATTATAATATTGCAGTTGCACTATTGAATAATAATCCGCTCTTTGGTATTCCTTTGCCAAATCTTCACGGATTATTGTTCATGAAAAATGATCCGCTCTTTGGTATTCCTTTACCAAATCTTCACGGATTATTGTGCACTCTGTAAATCAACCACATGAACATTAAGGAAAATGACTACCTCATCCGCTTGAAGACATTATTGGTGAATCTTCCAGATCAGCCTCTATATGTATATCTTTAGGAAGATGGAATTGATGTTGAGGAATCATTTGTTCCGGTTCATTACAATGTACATCTGGTTGTACATTTATTCACGTGTTGGACATTTGACACAAGTTGATTACTTCGGAGTTAATCATTTATCACTTATTTGAGATTGAAGTTGACTTTCACAAGGGCATGTTCTTATTTGATAACTTGCTCGGGCTTAAAAATTTGAGTTGAAGACTTGGTTTATCTAGTTACCAGCAGTCAAGGTGGATGGTTGAAGACCTGGTTAACTATCACTATTAGGAGTTACTTTGTTTTAATCAGTGTCACACGCATATGACGGTGTGGATAATCAGTGTCACACCTAATTGCTGATTCTGAAGTGTCAAAACTAGCAAGGGGGAAGGAGACAAGCATCTAAACGCGAGTAAACTTGATGAACTTAATTCTTCTAAGTGATTGAAGATATCCCGGGAAGACAAATGTCATAACCGCAGAGAAACTCAAGGTTTTACTCATCAAGGCTTTTAGTGTTATTATTCCAACTACGTGGGGGAAGTGATGTAAGAGAAAGTTTCTGAAGATAAAAGAGGTACACAAGTATGACATTCTCAAAGGAGATAAGTGTATAACATGAGGGAGGTGTTATCAGTTATTCTTTCGGTGGGAATGTGTGTACTTCAGATTCTGGAGCTTCATACTCGATCATCAGGGAAGAAAAATGTGAACATTGGGGAGGTGTTTTCATTCCCCTCATGATGGGTATTTGGAAGAGTTCTTGAGCATTATACAAAGACACTGGCTGCATCAATTCAACTACTTGGGGGAATTGTTCTCTTGACACCTTTTTGAATGGATCGCTTCAGACTTCAGTGGAAAAGGAATTTGAGAAGATTATTTAAATGTGGGATGATACGTTGATGTTCTTCTATTGGATGATATAACCTCGAATGAAGAATCACAAAGATTATTCTTAAAAAGAGCAGCAAGATCGATGATAATGGTGTGCTTCTTTGTGCACCTGGCTAAGGGAAGCTTGAAAGAAAGCTTTGAATCTGCTCAGCTAAAGGATTTTCGGTTTGGGGGAAGTTGCCAAAGTCTCACTTTCAGATGGTTCAATTTCTTCTTTTCAAGAGCCTCGGAAGCTTTGGTGGTGGATGTTTAAGAGATGGCGATTTCTATCTTCTACAACGGGGCTGTTCGATATCTTTATCTCAGTACTCGTAGCATCAACTTTCTTAAATTATATCATCTTCTCTATCTTTGTATATATTTATCAGAAAATCAAAATACACAAATATAAAACCAACAAAAAGAAAATAGAAAACTATAAAACCTTCAAAAAACCCATAAAAATCAGAAAAATTGAAAATTCCAAAAATATTGTTTTCTCTAGACATGTCTTCTGGTATCGATAACATCTACGGTATTAGAAATGTCATTCAATAATGGCACGGGACCATAGATGAAGTTCGAGCAGGAGATGTAAATATTCTTTTCTAAACATGTCTCAAAATATGGCTTACAGTTATTTCAGACTGTAACCCGTGCTTAAACTATGGCTTGCAGTTACTTCAGACTGTAACCCGTGCTTAAAACTATTGCTTGCCATTGTTTCAGATAGCAACCCATTCTTCAAGAAAGGAAAGTGCTGCGCTAAACCATTTTTCAAAATTCGTGCACTTATCCTAAAACAAAACATGGAAAGCATGTCGTCAAAAAAGACTGTTGTTTCTACACAAATGTTTTTCCGTCTAAAATTCTTCAGAAAAAGATTTGTTGTTTTTCAAAAATAGTGGTAAATGAGTTGCTTGAAAATCAATCTTATTCTGAGTTTTCGAAATAAATTGAAAACTCAATCAATGACTTCATCGCTTTTAAACTTTTCAAAAAAATGAGTCATTGATTGAGGGGGATAATGTTTTCAAATCTATATCATCTAACGGGCTTTCTTAATTATCCTACGTGCTTAATTAAAAATGATATTTGCCTATGTCGAAGGACTAGGAATTTAGGATATGATTGTTAGGATTAGATGATTATAGTTTCATGAAACACATTATTCCCATGCCTTATATGAACTGATTGATATGTTGGATTGACTTTTATTAGTCGATTGCTGTTTGGGTGTTGTCGACCACCATATGTCTGTTTGTATGTTTACTAACGCATGCAGATATCATGGTTCATAAGAATGTTCCCGATCCGGATCCCACAAATTATGTTGATTGGATGCCGAAAGGAAAGGGTAACTATATCTTGGGTTGACAAATGAAGAAACGGGGCTTAATTTGACTTCTATGGAAAGTTGGCAAGATAAAGTGCAACGTAAGAGGTCTCACTGCATCAGCAGATGGTTTTCTTCATCATCGAATGAAGAAACGTAGCTTAATTGGACCTCTATGGAGAGTTGGCATAACAAATGCAACGTCAGAAGTCTCACTGCATCAGCAGACGGTTTTCTTCCTGCCTTACAGCAACAACAACAAAAGCGGCTCAACCACCTAACGTATCTTGTGCAGGGATAATAGTGATGATACCATTTTTTCTAAAACTTTGAAAAAAAATTTGTTTTGAAAATGGAAAAATATTGTTTTGAAAATAAATCGGATTCAAAGTTTTGAAATCAACCGGACCTTATGTTGTCAAATCTTAAGTGATTTCAAATTAAATATTTTCAAATGATATTTCATCAAAAAGTCCGTTTGTACAAAATAAAGTGGTGATCTAAAGATTTAATGTTATGTCATGGTATGATTTTTCTTTAAAACTCAAAGATCTTTCAAAATGAATTTTTTTCTGTTCTTGTTTGATTGTGAAATTGTTTTGTTTTACTTAAAAGATCTCTTAAAAACTGTCATACCTGACACTAACAATCTTTAATGTCTAAATCTGTTCCTATCTGTCATCTTTCAAAATTAAATCTTGCCACGTCTTTCCCCAAAATTTTCTAAATGATTTAAATCTTTTGGGATCACAAATCTCAAATGGTTTGAAATTTTTGATCGGCGGAGAGATAGTGATTTAAATCTCAAATCTGTTTTAATGGAATTGGTTTTAGTCCTTCAAAGGCACTCCTGCCTCCATGTGCCAAACGATTTCAATATACATAATGCACATGTTGAGGGGGATCATTTATCCAAAAACAAGATTAGTTTTCAAATCAGGCACATATTCTCCCATGTTTTCTAAACCTTATTAAATCACTTGGTATCCAAAATCTCAAAGGGTTTGATATTTTTGATCGGGGGAGAATTTGTGATTTAATAATGAAATTTGAAAAAAAAATGATCGTTTTGATTCAAGTGTGCATACTGCTCTCTCATATGTGCTAAACGCTTTCGAATCTCGAAGCACATATTGAGGGGGAGCATTTCAAAAGAAAATAAACTATCAAGGTGCAAATGCTTTTATGTTTTAACATGAAGTACCTTGATTGAGTTTTAAATGGTTTCTTAATGGAATTTGTGATCATGGATGTACTTCAAATGAAATCTTTCCTCTATGTGATAAAATGATTTCAAATATCCTACACACATATTGAGGGGGAGAATTTACCAAGAAAATCAAATGGCTTTTTCTATGAAAATTGTGATCAAAGAAAATATTTCAAAGTCCTCTTTGCCTCCATGTTCTAAACAATTTCAATATACATAATGCACATGTTGAGGGGGAGGTTTTTCTAAATGATCAAAACTATTAAGGTACAAAATGCTTTGATCTCGTATCACAAGTACCTTGATTGATTTTTCTAAATGAGTTTTCAATTGGTTTCAAGGAAGAATGAACTGTACCAAAAGACCGACCATTTTATTTTATGCATGGAGTTATAAGGATGGTTAGGTTAGGTATTCGTTCCCACGATCCCGCCAGAGCCGGAGGGATCTACCCAGGGACAATCCACTAGATAGTGTAGAGTCCTTAGGTATGATGAAAAAAAGGAGAAAAATGAGAAATGGGAGGAGTGCGGACTGAGACAGAGCTAGCACTGGAATAAACCCAACAAGGTTCTAGTTATGAAGTCTCGGTAAGCATTGAAGGGGTTGAAGAATGAAAAAGAAATGTAATGAGAAAAGGGTGAAAAGAAATAGCCTTCCATTAATTCAACCTTAGGGCAGAAACCGGGTTCAATACATATGCTACTTGTGGTTACCAAGGTAACGTCGGGATTGAAGACAAGACGTCATAGACCTAGTGACGAACTGCACTACAACTTCCCAAGCTACTCAAGTTCCTCTTAAAAGGGCTTGTTTCATTCTCACGGGGAACCGACATAATCTATCGACTTTCTCTTAGAGATTGTTGATATTGAAGAAGGAGACCCTCTCCCTAGTCTCCGGCATAGGAAACCAAAGTGCACAATTGAGTCTAGAGCCAAGAGATCATCCACAATATCTCATTAGGACACTAAATTAATGAAGACTTGCTGTTTCACACAATGTGGAAAGTAAGAATATATTAAGAGTCCTACACATTATTCTTGTGGTATTGCCAGAACATCCGAGTGATATGTAAATATTCACGATGAAGATGGAAATCCTTCTAGAGCCAACATCAAACAAGCTCTTGGTGGGTGACATGTGAGATCTATCCAATAGATCAAGCTTGTGACAACTGGATAGAAACAATGGGGCGATTCATTCTTGAATCAACCTTGGTCCAGGAAATGAATTGACGAATACTTTTGGAAAAACCGTTCGATGTGCAAATCTTCTTTTCTCTAGCACATCGAATGTGTATTCATATTTCAAACTCAAAAAGTATCTCTGATTGAAAAAATTCTTTTGGAAAAACCGTTCGATGTGCAAATCTCTTCTTTTATCTAGCACATCGAATGTGTAATCTTTTCAAATATAAAAAGTATTTAAGGTTGAAAATTAATCTTTCTCATAAAACCTTCATCATATTGCAAAACTCTTTCTTCTAAGCAATACGTGATTTTTTTTCAAATCATTTTTCTTCAATCAGTGAATCTCAATTTATAGGTTCACTCACTCCGTGTTGTCTTCTTTGAGACGTTCCGGTTTGAGAACAGCTAGAACAGCTGCGAAACCCTGTCAAGGAGATTCTTAGGAATCCTAACTGATCACAGGCAGTACTTGTACTGATCAACGAGGAACCGTGGGCCGTGTACCTCAATTCAACGAAAGTGATCAAAGACACTTTCGTGTGCTTTATTGCTAACTGTTGTTTGCAGGTACATTTGGACGGTTGCAGCTGATCAAAATTGAGGAGTCAATCCAAAGCCGCATGCTCACAGCATCCACACTTAATTGAAGAAATCATGACTTGTGCATATCTACATAACCTGGCTCTGATATTTTTATATTGTGCTTCTGCTACGCTGCTGCAAACATCATGAACCAGTAAAGCTTCTGCTACTCTAATGGAAAGATGTCATGATCCAAATAGTGTGAGCATGTCGGTCCGAAAGTCACAACATCACATGAAGGCAACATAACTATGGATGATCCAGAGAGATTTACTGTGGCTGATGATCTCAAAGAAAGCTCGAAGATCATCAAAGATGCGGATTAGTTCAAAGACCTCCACTTAAAGTACAAATCAATGCGGACTTTAAAGAATCACTGCTAAAGCACAGAGATGCAGATGTTGAAGAATTAAAGTCTACGAGCTCAGAACTAAAGGCAAAAATAGAATGCTAGGATGCAAAATGTATTTCATGGGGTGACCTCCCTTAGGGGGAGATTGTTAGGAATTGGAAATTCCATGTTAAATGTCGGTCACCCCAATTATGGTCTAGCATAAGTTAGCTCGTAGACATATCGTTAGTTACGTTATTTGTTAGTTTATTAGTTAGT
The DNA here is from genome assembly GCA_019973895.1 of Chrysanthemum seticuspe. Lineage (NCBI taxonomy): Eukaryota > Viridiplantae > Streptophyta > Magnoliopsida > Asterales > Asteraceae > Chrysanthemum > Chrysanthemum seticuspe. The sequence goes on from BPTQ01000002.1 coordinate 75,324,516, forward strand.
TATTAGCGTAGTTTAGTTTAGTGCAACACCGTGGAGGAAGGACGGGTCCTTACCCACTGTATGCCTGATCCACAGTCCGTTAGGAGGACGTATTGTATGTAACTATAAATACCCTCTACCTCCCAATGGAGAGGGTTAGACCTTTCATTCTAATCTAACCTTTTTCTATTTTGTTTACTTTCTCTCTCTAGAAAGGCTCCCATTCTACTTTCTCTCTCTAAACTCTTAAACCATACGCCATATTTGTGATTGATTGAGTGTTTGTGAAATCCAATGTCTAACAGACCTCCACTTGGATTAACTAAACATGCAAAAATGAAGAATCAATGACTACGGGCTACAGAGCAAAGAACATTAACAAGAATCCAAGAATAATCTTAATGTAATATCTGTTTGTATTCTATGTAATTTGAGGTGACCTCCCTTAGGGGGAGATTGTTAGGATTTAGTAAATCCAGTTATTAAAGTGTCGGTCACCTCAAGTATATGTAATCGTTAGAAAGCTCGTAGTCGTAGTTATTTTATGCTAGATAGTATTTAGTTAAGTAACACCGTGGAGGACGGACGGGTCTTTACCCACTGTATGCCTGATCCACAGCCCGTAGGTGGCGTTTATGTATGATACTATAAATACCCTCTACCTCCCAAGGTAGAGGGTTGGAGCTCATAATAATACTAAGTTCCCAAACCTCTAACTCTTTCTCTTTCTAAAAACCTTATAGTATACGCCTATATTTGATCATGGTTTGATGTGTTTGTGAAATCCAATATGTTACACTCTCTTTCTCTCTCTCTCTCTCTCTCTCTCTCTCTCTCTCTCTCTCTCTCTCTCTCTCTATATATATATATATATATATATATATATATATATATATATATATATATATATATATATATATATATATATATATCCTAAGTTGAATATTAATAGTTTGAATAATACATAAAATAAATAACGATTAAAGATCATTTACATATCAAATTTTCTTACATACCAAGGGACCAATCTCCACCCTTATTTGATCTAATGAATGATACTAATCCTAACAATTTAAAAAACACACTTTCATCATTTTTTAAAAATATTAATATTGTTGGGTCAATGAATCCTCAAACTTCCTAAAACAAGGATTTGAAGATAAAATGTCCTAAGTGTTTAATATCCTTAAACATAAACAAGTCACTGAGTGAACACTTGCTCAGTGAGTCATCTTCAGGACACTAAGAACGAGACTTAGAAGAAAGTCTCTCCACTCAGTGAGGCGAAGACTGAGTCAAGAAGAAGATTATGGGTTCAGTGAGTGATGACAATAACTCACTGAATCCCATAACTCCTCAACAACTACAATCACTGAAGACAAAGACTGAAGAGTAAGAATACTAAAGAATGGGCGGGACAAGGCGGGAGAAGTTTGAATGCATAAGGAGAAGTCCTTATCAACCATAAGTCAAACTTTCCCTAAAAGGCTAACAACCAAGATCAGTGTCATCACTGATGATCAGAAAGTAGTATTGTCTTTTACCCAATATAGCTTCTTATAAACAGAGACAAAATGCATAAGCATTTTGTCCTCTATAGCTTATGTCAGTATTGTCTTTTAGGAAATAGTTAAAACTCATACTTGTATAAATAGGCATAAGGATGGAGTGAAAGTCAAGCTTGTGCATTAAATGTGTTAACATTCACAAGAAACTTTAACTCCTCCAAATACAACTAGTCCCTTAAATAGTTCGGTGGTTCCGTGTAGTTGTGCTTAGACTTAGCCTAAGCTTAGTGAGGAGTTCACACCACACTTTTCATTCAATCCTAAGTGTTGTTCCACAAATACTTGGGTAATATATTCTTTTGATTTGTTTTAATAAGAATATAAACGTTGAAAAATCTCTTGTGCATTTACTTTACTTAACTTGTTTAACTGATTTTTCAAACTACTTTAGTTAAGTCATGGATAAAAATTAGCTTTAAATTGTAATTTTGCTACTTGTGATACAGGAACAACAAGTGGTATCAGAGCAGGCTGATTTATAAAACTTTTAAAGCTGCTCAAAACATTTTTAAAATAAGGATCCTACCATGGTTGAAAGTGAAGTTCCCTAATTTGTCAATAAAAAGGGTGGAGCCTATGTTGCTGTTGCCCCTCGACTTGAAGTTGGAAAATTCAACAAGTGGAAAAAGCGTATTCTTCGCTATTTAACTGGGATGGAACCTTATTAAATGTATTATTGAATGTCCATTTGTCCCTAAAACCGCTGAAGGTGTACCAAAACCAAAAGCTCAGTGGACCCAAGATGAGAGAAGGGTGGTGAATTAGGACCAAAGACTCAAAAGCTTCATCATATCATGTCTCCCTAATGATGTAATGGAATCAATCATTAGTCGTAGTACAGCTAAACAAACATGAAATGACTTGGTTCATAGCTATGAGGGTCCCTTAGATACCAAGAAAAACAGGATCATGGACCTGAAACTTGAGTACAACACCTTTAGAGCCAAAGACTCTGAAATCCTCTCTCAAACTTACACTCATTATAAAACCTTGTTGAATGAATTGAAAAATGATGGTGTCAAACTGTCTAAACATGAAATTAATGTAGGTTTTGTAAACAGTCTCCCTGAGAAATGGTTAAACTTCTCTCAGGGACTTAGAAATGCAAATCACATTCAAACTCTTGAACTTCCTGAAATCTATGGGAAGTTCGTCTATGAAGATAATCTTATCAATAGACGATACCCTAATTTAAAGAAGTCTCAAGAGGTTAAAAAGTCTTTGAAAACTACCTCAACACCCATTTTAACTGCTTTCTTTTCAAAAAATGCTGTTTCGGATTTTCAAGAAAACTCTGATGATGAGGCTGATGAAAGAACTAGTGAGGAGTACCTGAATGACATACACAATGAGTTTCAAGAAAGGGCTCTCCTTGCTAATTCAAAAATATTTATAAGAAGAAACAAAAACTTTTCAAGTGCTAAAGCCATTGTGGATACTGAGTGCTATAAATGTCACAAAAAGGGTCACTTTGCAAAAGATTGTTTTTCAAAAACTGTTTCAAAACCCTCATAAAAGTCCTTAGGGTCAAACCAGTCCTTTGGTTTTATCAAGTTTCAACCCAAGCTTCTTTAGTCTCCTCAATTTTATCAAAATAAGACTGACAAAAAAAACAGTTGATTTTGAAGCAAAATATAAGAAATCTAAGGCTAAACTTGCTATTCTTGAGACCACTCCCTTAGAATCTACACAAAATACTGTGCAGGGAAAGAACAAGGGCCTTGTAGCTGAAGTCTTTGACTGGGATGAAGAGCCAGTGTCCTTAGATGATGAAATGGTACAAGTCAGTGCACTAATGGCTCTCTCATAAGAAGACAAGCTCACAGTTGGAAAGAATCATGCAAGAAATGGTGAATGGGTTAACATCACCATGAAGAAGGTAAACATCTAACTATCCATGGATGATGATTCTGACTGGCAATATTTCATGAATTATATAAATGTTGATCTTAAGTTTGTTGTAGAGCAAAGATTAAATCTGTTTTCCAAATATAACAAATTAATCTTTGAGTTAAATAAGTGCAGAGATGAACTTCTTACTTTAAAACAAGCTAAACTTGAGGCTGTTACACTTCAAATTAAAAACTTTGAGTTAGTAAAACGAAATCAAGCTCTTCAAGAAGAACTTAAGAAAGAAAAACAAGTCATTGAAAGTTGGACCACTAAAAACCCTAGAGTCTATAAAACTGTTCAAACCCCTAGTAATAAAAGGAGAATTCTAGGAGAGGATCAACTCACTGATTCACTTAGTGAAGGTCAAAATCCTAAACCTTTTGTGTCTGCTTGCCTGCTCTCTAGTCAAGAGACAATACCTAAACCCAGTGACTAGGTTGAAAGGGTAAACCCCGATAGTAAGCTACCAAACTTTGATTCTGGAAGAATACTTGAACCTGAAAGTCAGGCACTCAAAAACATGCTTAGACTCCGTAATGTACCCAGTCATACTGAGTCCATCACTGAGTCTGAAGCTGAATCGCAAACACCACTTCCACATCTAAAATCTCTTCAGTGAGTTGCACCTAACTCTAAGCTTACTCAGTTGAATATACTCCAAACTCTCCTAGAGAAAGATCAGGCCATGGTAGAACAATACTAAAAAGACCTGAAATACCAAACAAAGAAGGTTCAGTTCCTACTGAAACTTCCACATCTTCAGTTCCTACTAAAGAAGATCAAATCAAACAGTTGACTGAACTTGTGAGGAAACTGAGTGAAAAGATGAACTCAATTGAGAAGGTTCCTGATTCAAAAATAAAAGAACCAAAGTCAACCTCCTCAAGTTCCTCCAAGTCAAAAACTAACTCCAAGCCCAAAAAGAAGTGTGAACTGTGCCATTATACAAGTCACTCCACTGATAATTGCTACAGAATTCTCTTTTGCATGATCTGCAAAAATAAAAAATCACAGAACTTTTGATCACTTACAATACACAAGTCACTGAATGAAGCAAATTATCTGAACCTTGGTCACAACTACGCCTCATCATCCAAGCAGGCCCAAAGGCCAAAAGCTAAACCTTTTTTCTCCTTGTCCACATTATGAATTTAATGACCATCATCCTGAAAATTGTCTCATGAACTCATGTTGTGAAATATGTGGAAATCCAGCACATGAGACATCTCAACATGACATGGTCATACATGCAAGGAGAAGCATAAACTTCAAATCACCCCGCATCACTGAGTCTTCCTTAGTAACTAAGTGTAAAACGTGTAGTAACACAGTCCACTCAACTACTGATCATGAGTCCATTGCACAGTTTAAACAGTCTATCAGACCTAAGCCCACTAGTAAGTGGGTTAGCAAGAGAAACTAACTCAGTTTACTATTTGCACAGAGACATGCCAGGGAGCCTATTTGGCATCTAGATAGTGGATGTTCAAGAAGCATGACTGGTGTGAAGGAATATATGCACAAATATGTAGAAGAACCAGGACCTAAGGTAGTATTTGGTGATAATTCATCATGTCTCACTGAAGGTTATGGTTCAGTAAACAGTAGTGGTATAGTGTTCTCTAGAATTGCTTATGTTAATGGTCTGAAGTATAATCTTATTAGTATCAGTCAGTTGTGTGATGCAAAATACATTATGCAGTTTGATATAAACAAGGAACTCTTTTTAATGTCAATAAAGAAGTTGTTCTCATAGCTCCTAGGAGAGATGATGTAAATGTACTTGACATGTCAACTCTCTCTCAGAATGGAATACGTCTCTTTCCCAAAGCCACTAAAACAATCAACTGGCTATGGCACAAGAGACTGTCTCACTTGAATTTAAAAAATATAAAAACCTTGGCTAAACAAAAAAAAGTCCTTAGTTTACCATCCCTTGTATTTGCAAAGGATAAACCATGCTCAGCCTGTGAAAAAGGAAAGCATCACAGAGCCTCTTTCAAAACCAAAAAAAACTTTTCTAAAAGTTGCCGTCACCTCTTGCACATGGATCTATTTGTCCCTGTCAATCCTAGATCAATCCAGCATGAAAAGTATACCCTTGTCATTGTTGATGAGTTTTCAAGATACACTTGGGTTTATTTCCTTACAAAACAAGAGTCAGGCTGCTGATACAATAATTTCATTTATCAGGAAGATTGAAAATCAAAATGACATTAAAGTAAAACAAATCAGAATTGAAAATGGTACTGAATTCAAGAATCAGGAACTTGAGTGTTTCTGTGACGAAAAAGGGATTTCCCAAAATTTCTCATCTCCTTATACCCCTGAACAAAATGGGGTAGCTGAAAGAAAAACAGAACTCTCATTGAGGTTGTAATAAGTATGCTAAATGGTTCAGCACTCTTAAAGCTCTTCTGGACTGAGGCTGTTAAGACAGCTTGTTATACTCAAAATAGGTCAATCATTGTCAAAATATAAAACAAAACTCCCTATGAGATCTTCAAAGGAAGACTCCCTGATATCAACTACTTTTATGCGTGTGGACGTCCTGTGTTCATTCACAATCACAAGGATCATTTAGGAAAATTTGATGCAAAAGCTGATGATGGTTACTTCTTAGGTTACTCACTGATGTCTAAGGCTTACCTTTGATGAGAGCTCTGAAAGCATTAGGTTCTCTATCACCTCAGTGGAAGAAATAGGAATTAATGACTCATCTAGGTATCCTCCTGATGAGTACAACTCTGAAAAAAATTCTTCATGTCAATATCAAGCTAATGCTGATGTCTCCTACTACGTTATTCCTCACAACCTCCCTCAACCAACCATCAGTGAATTAATTGATGCTCCAACAGTCCCTAATGGAATAGGACATACTGAACCAACTGTTTAGGAACCTAAAGTTTACACATCCCAATTTGAACAACCAGTTATCTCATCTGAGGAACCTCATAACTCTATTGCACCAGCTCCTGAACCCTTTCCTCAATCCCCAATGACCTCATCAAATTCAGATCCAAAACCACAAAATAAGTGGACAAGATCTCAGGACATTGAGCTTATGAATATCATTGGAGAGCCCACTTAAGGCATGCTCACTAGGAGCATGGCTGCTAAGTTATCAGCAACTTTAGCTAATGAGTGTTTGTATGCAGACTTTCTCTCAGAAGTTGAACCCAAAAGTTTCTCAGAGGCTCTAAAACATCCAAGCTGGGTTCAGGATAAGCAAGAAGAACTTCATCAGTTTGATAGAAACAAACTCATGACACTGATCAAATGTCCTCAAGATGTCATAGTCATTGAAATGAAGTGGGTTTTCAGAAATAAAACTGATGAAAATGGCACTGTCATCAAAAACTAGGCCAGACTTGTAGCTAAAGGATACAATCAACAAGAAGGCATTGACTATGATGAGACATTTGCTCATGCTGCTAGAATGGAAGCCATCAGGATCTTCCTTGCATATGCAACATACATGAACTTCAAAGTCTACCAAATGGATGTCAAAAGTGCCTTCCTGAATGGTAACCTTAAGGAAGATGTGTATGTTCAGCAACCCCCAAGCTTCAAAAGTAGTGAGTGCCCTTACTATGTCTGCAAGCTTGATAAAGCCCTTTATGGACTGAAGCAAGCTCACAGAGCATGGTATGAGACACTCTCAACCTTCCTACTCCAAAACAAGTTTGTCAGAGGAAGGATAGATAACACTTCGTTTATCTATAGGATAAAACAAGATGTGATACTAGTCCAAGTATATGTTGATGACATCATATTTGGCTCAATAAATTATAAAATTTGCAAACATTTTGAAAAACTGATGACAAAGAAATTTGAAATGAGCACGATGGGTGAACTCACATACTTCCTTGGACTTCAAATCAAACAAACTGACAAAGGAATCTCCATCAGTCAAGAGAAGTACACTAGAAATCTCTTAAAGAAATACGAGATCTCTGATTGCTCCTCTTTTAAAACTCTCATGGTCCCTCCACATAAATTAGGGCCTGACCTTGCAGGAAAATCAGTAAATGAAACTACGTTTCGTAGAATAATTGGTTCCCTGATGTATCTCACTGCCTCAAGGCCTGATATTCAATTTGCAGTCTGCCTATGTGCAAGATATCAGTCTGATCCAAGAGAATGTCATCTCACTGCAGCTAAGAGAATCATCAGGTACCTGAAAAGGTACACCAAACCTTGGGCTCTACTATCCCAAGTGTTCTGGTTTTGACCTCAAAGGATACTCAGACTCTGACAATGTAGGCTGCAACATGGATAGAAAAAGCACCTCAGGCTCTTGCCAATTACTTGGAAGAAAATTAGTGTGTTGGACCACTAAGAAACTACAGTCAGTGGCTATGTCATCAACAAAAGCTGAATATGTAGCTGCTGCAAGATGTTGTGCAAATGTACTATGGATGAAAAGTCAACCCAGTGACTATGATATCCATCATAAGATGGTACCCATCTTTTGTGACAACAGAAGTGCAATTGCCATCTCTAACAATCCTGTACTTCATCAAAGAACCAAACACATTGACATTAGGTATCATTTCATCAAGGATCATATCCTGAAAGGTGATATTGAATTACACTTCATCCCCATTGAATATCAGTTAACTAATATCTTCACAAAACCCCTGGATGAACCCTTTTTCACAAGACTAAAAGCATAACTTGGGATGTTGAACATTGATTTGTCAGTTCACTAATTTATCATGTTGCACATAGTGTACATTCTCACTGAATAATAGTCCCTGAATAAAATTAACACCTAAATCAATCACTGAATGAGTAAAACTCATTCAGGGTCCCTGACATTGGATATAGAACATACTAAATGAGTAACTAAATGCTCTAAGTATTCAGTAACTTAATGTCTTAGGTTGGTAAACAAGCCAATTTAATATAGGAATATATGTTTCTTAACCTTTCTGTCACTTATGTCATGGATCCCTACATTCCTCACCTTATCCCACTTGGCATTAAATGCCTATACACACAACAAATATCCTAAGGATATTTTATTGGTGATATCACCACTGCAAATGCATTTTTACCGTGCTCTGCAACTGTTCCCTTGAAACTTGGGAAAAAACTACGGGTAATGGAGTGGAAACATTAAATGTGGAAAATGACACATTTTTCAAAAAATACTTTCCAAAATTTCACATGTGCAAAATCAATCCTTTCACCACTCTATAAATACCCCCTTCCCAAACACAAAAAAACACATACACAATTGTTTTTGCAGTCAAACTCTATTAAAATCTCTTAAAAACTCATAACAACTGTGTGTGCTTTGTTCAAATTGGTTGAATCAAAAATTACTTTTCCTCTTTGCTATCACATTAAAAGGTTTTCTTCAAATCTCAATCTTTAAAAAATAACTGGTAATAAAATTACCCCTTTGATTCTCTTGTCAAAACCAAAAACCTAAAAACTTTTCCAAATATAAATGGCAAGAACTCAAAGCCTTTTATTTGCACCATAGTGGGTGGGAGGTTTGGAGAGTGTAGAGTTTAAAACCAACAATGTTATAGGCAATTTTGAATACCCTAATGATGTCCCAGCCTATAATGGAATCATGAAATTTTTGTTTAACTGCCCACTAAAAAAGGCCTTTACAAATTCATCCTTCATACTGTACCAAAACTACCTCAGGGAGTTTTGGGTAACAGCAGTGTCCTTTGACCCGTCAAGACCCCTCAGGGAGTTTCTCATCAGGTTTTCGGTCCTAAATAGGGAACAACAAATAACTTTGGACTTTAAAACTTGTTGCTCTTCAACAGGGCTAGACCACAATAATGTTGAATATATTGAACACCCTGAGCCAGCCACTGTTAAGGCTGAGTTAGCAAAACATTGCTTTAGACCCAAACTTACTGGACAGGACCCCTGTCACCAAGAACTCATTTCTCGTGGCTTGGAAGATCATGTTTACTTTTATGATTCAGCTTCTCGGCGGGAACCACTCATCCACAGAACAGATCAATTCTATTCAGTTGATGATGGCCTATTGCCTGATGACTAGGACCACTTTCGATATTGGAGAGATCATTTACAGTGATCTCATAACCAAGATCCTGAGCAAAACTAGGGTGAAATACGCTTCATACCCTAGGTTTGTCTCTTATGTTTTGCAAGAGTGACTAGGTTGCAATTACACTCAGGAGTATCACTTTGGCGCTTTACATGCCGTCTTGAGTCCATCAAATTTTTCAAAGAACCCGTACTTAGTCACTGATATTGAATTGACGACCCATATGGTTGCTATAAACAACCAGAGGGAATCATTGTCTCTAAACCCTGGTCCTAAAAAGAGAAAGGGGAAGTCTCAGACTGGGACTAAGACCAAACCCAAGTCCTAAGGCCCTGAGTCTTCTAGAACACAGGCCAAAAGGCCAAAGAAACGCCAGATTGATAAGACACCAAAGGGTGACCAAACAACACTACCCCCAGTGACAACAAAGGACACTGATAAATCACAGTCAGTGCCCTTGGTCCCAACTACTACTCCCCAAGATCCAAAGGGAAACATACAACCCACTAGTAGGGGAGCGCCTTCCACCAAGCCTGATGATGACATTCGCAAATCATCGCTTTTGTCTAAGGGCACAAACACTGATCCCAAATACTCGGGAGGAAACAAACAACCCACTGATAGGGATCTCACTGCCACTTTCTCTAAGGATAGTACTGGGAATCTCCCACCAGTGCTGGAAGGGGCAACAAGAGACAAAGACTCAGAGGGATCAATACCCCCCGCTGATACGGAACTTACAACCAATCCTGACCTTAGAGAAGGCACTGGGAAACACCCATCAGTGTCTGAAGGGTCCTTGGGGGACAAAGACTCAGGGGGACAAAAACTGATACGCGTACAACGCGCTTTTGGGGTCAAAGGAACTTCCTTTTCGTCGAGCAAGTTTTTCAACACCATAGGCAGTGAACCTAATCGTTGTAGTGTAGTATTAGGGTAAGCCTCGGGTATTGATATCGTTCTCTAGGGGAATAGGAATGCTTGTGAGAAGTTACTACGCTAAGGTTGGGGTTGAGGAAGATTATTTTTTTTTATCTTTTTATATTTTTTTAGAAAATTGAAAGGTACGAATCTCGGGGTATTGGATTTAGGGGTTGGTATTTCTACCGATTACTCTACTATTCTAATTAACTAAGCTAAGGGGTAGTCTATGTCTAATTGATGTGTGCTCGTATGATGGTTAAATATGTGTTTATCTAGATGCTACTATTCCCTAGTTATCTCCTATTGATGGTCGAATTGTCATGTCCTTATTCTTAACGCGTTGTGTCTTCTAAGGTTGTAGGGTATGCGTTTTTCCCTAACTCTTTGAGACTACCTTAAGGTTATTGCCTGTGAAATCTCTAGGATTCATAAACTAACTTTAAGGTTATCTTTGAGACTACCTTAAGATACTGCCTAAGACAGCCAAAATTTGGTTTTAGGTTTTACTCCATAAAACTACCTTTGTAAAAGTCTGAAGATTCGAATTCTATATATAGAGTTACAACATGCGACGGCGTCACTCTTTAAATGTGACACCGTCGTATCGCCGCCATTAGGGTTTCATCTTGACCACGTCAACCTTGTGACGGCGTCACCTTATGGTTGTGACGTCGTCGGCTTCAGCTTTTGACGCCGTCTGGATCTGAATCTAGGCCGTCTGAGTTGTGAAGCCCTACTCTTTAAAACCTGACGCCGTCGGGTGTAAAATAGCAATTTCGCTACTGAGTCGTCACAAATTTGGAGCACGTTGCGACGGCGTCACCTTATAACTCTGACGCCGTCACCTTCTATTCAAGCAGCTTGAGTGTCTTGATCTTGACTTGGCAATTTTCTTCATATATTCACGCCTTTTCATCCAAATAAGTGTCATTCCAGCAATTTGCCTTCAAGAGACCTAAAAAGAGAAAAGGAACGAAATTAAGGAGTAACGGATATAAAAGTGGTCGATTAAGGGCTTAAATGACCCCTCAAAAGTGTACCTTTTAAATCCTTATCAAATGTCCCTACACTTGGTATTTGCTTGTCCTCAAGCAAATGTGCTTTTGGCCAATTAATTTATAAGTTAGGGGTCATGAAGCATTAGTTTAGAACAATTCAAAACAAGTATAAGCCCCGCAAAAGTCATAACAAGCACGGAAATTACATACTAGCACCTCACAAGTGGTGTTTGGATACTCTCATCTCTTGGGTGTATATGAAATATATCAAGTTGGAAATGGAAGATAAACACTCATTAACCGGTCCTAGTACATAGATTACCATAGGCTTGAGACTAGATCAAACCTCCATCGCTTTGGCATAAGCACCTAGGAAAAACTATCCAAGAGGTCTTTTAAAGGGTTGTAATGTTAGGCTTACGGTAGGGAAACAAAGGGTTTGGTGGAATAGGCGATTTAGTGGGGGCAAGTCAATAATCTTTATGTTACAAGCATGAGAAGAATGGCGTTGCTAAACCAAGACTCGACACTTTAAACTCTAGATAACTTTGAAATAAACAAACATAAATTTAAAGATAGATGTAGGATGGTAGCCCGTATGTTTTTTCATTTTTTTTCATTTTTTCTTTTTTTTTTCAACAATTTTTTTTTTCATACACTTTTACTCTACTATCCTCTACGATAACATCAAAATAATAGGGATTTATTGGCACATCCATACACTTGAGTTTTTTATTACTCTAACACTAAATTGACCCGAATTGAAAAGATCAAAACACTTGGAGTACATTATTACGTAAATAAAGGGAATTTGAATTTAACGTTCCTTCCCGTCACTTCATAAAATTTAACTTTTCCCATGAGTCCCAATCGTCCCAAAACTGTGTACAAAGGATATGACTCGACTTAGAAACTTATGCAAGTAACTAGATAATTGAACTCAAGGTTTAGTATGATAACAATAATGCACTAAAAGTGAGTGCATACAAGGTAGGCTAAGGGGATTTGGGTGTACATTTGGGGGTGGATTGTAAACAATGCTCTTCATTGATATTCTGGAAAACCAAAACATCATGAGAACCGCGAAAAGGATAGGCTCTGAGGGGTTAACTAGGGGTATTGTGTACTAAAGATGAGTACAACGCAAGGGTGTGGGGGAATTACTCAACCGATGTGGAAGAAATAATTATAATACGGGTATCAAACAAGGGTTATCCTAATGCCTCTTATCATTTAATTATACCTAACTACACAAGTGTAGTCTCACTAGCGATCTCGGAATGCATTACAAAACAATTTCTAGAATCTATTATACTACCGGTACACTCTCGAAGCATTAAAGAGGAATGCTTTAACTCCTACAAATCTAAGGGCGATCCTCACATTTTTTGTTGAATTTAAGTGGTAAAGGGTTTTGTGCTAGTCATATAACTTCCTATCCATGAGACGCTTTATTAAGACTAATGGCCCACTCCTACATGTCATGAAAAATTTTAAATTTGGTGCCAAAATTACCATAACCGATATTTCTCATGGTTTTTTACACAAATGAAATTGGACAAGGCAAATAGTCAAGGATAAGCATAGTTTCAAAGTTCCCGTTTTATTTTCCCTCCCTACACTTAGACTGAACATTGTCCCCAATGTTCCCCGAAAGTATCAAAGTTATGATAATGGAAGGTAATTAAAAATGAAAGAAACTAATACTCCCATGATTAGCTCGGTAAGATATGTGTGAAGTAGTGGTTAAATCCTTCTTCAAGAAGAATGTATGCGTGAAAAGCTCCATCCAATCTCATGTATCTTCTTCTTGATAAATAAAACATGCACACTTGAAGAAAACAAACGAAACCTTCGCGTAAAATCGGCGGTAACACTATATATGACTCTACTAAACTAGGATATAATGCTTGTGGAATGGATATTTACAGATTTTCTGGAAAATTAAGACCTGAGAAATTCCAAAAATTTATAAGTATCACAGAAAAAAGAAAAAGTAGTAAGTTGTTTCTACTCCTCCTGACGCCGTCAGGTTATCCTGACAGAAACTGGTCTGCGATTTTCTGGAAAAAATTCTAGAAAATTTATATCTTTAGAATCTGGAAAAAAAAATCTGCAAAACATTCATTATGACTCGATACAAGCATTTGACTCTAAAAAATACACATGTACATCTTTTTAATAATTGTAATTCTCATGTTCACGTTCTTTTTGAAAATGTGTGTAATCCTCCCTACATTTATCCCTTTTGTAAAATACATTTATATGTAATTAAGACGAGGTTAAAGACAAAATAAATCATTTTCACAAATTCAAACGTGAGAATAAACAATCAATAAAAGATATACAACACACAAACAAGCAAACAATTAAGCATGGGTTGCCTCCCACGAAGCACTTTTCTTTATTTATGAGTCTTGTAGCTAGGCTCGAAGTCGTGCCCCTACGTACCTATATAAGTAAGCTTATCCTCAAGAATGTCATAAGGATCAAACTTATCATTTAAGTTCCTAGTGGTACGCTTAGTTTGGTATGCCTTTTCAAACTTTTCTCCATCGGGGTCATAGATCGTTATCCTAATATGCCACTCTCCATTACCATCACTAGGCGGTCTATCCCAATTCCACTTATGCTTAGGCTTATCGCTCTCAACTTTCCACTTATTCATGACAAGGTTGATGGGCAAGCTTCCTAGGAACTCGGTCATCTTCCTAAACACTAAGGCGTCCTCAAATGGGTTCACTTCCATGTCCCTAGCCAATTCTTTTTCATGGAAAGTTGCTTTACTAGCAAAGGCTTCATCTAGATAGAAAGGTCGTTGGGGACCTATGAAATCCTTATTAATCCAAGGTCCATATATAGATGGCGTTCTATCCAATCTAATCTCATGGGGCATTTCCTCTTCCTTGTAGTAAATATGCTTTTTGACATCGTAAATTGACCTAGCACTCCCTTCTCCTACCACTATTTTAGACATCTTACAATCAATGATGGCACTAGCGGTAGCTAAGAATCCCCTTCCTACTAACAATGGGCATGTCGGGTCCTTATTCATGTCTAGCACATGGAAATCTGCCAAAAGAGTCAAATCTCCTACGTGTACTACCATGTCTTTTATTATCCCTACCGGATATGTAATACTACCATCCGCTAGACCTAAGATAGTTTTCGTTGGTTCTATCTTACCTAAGTTAAGGCTTCTATGGAGGGACAACGGAACAAGATTGATGCATGATCCTAAGTCGGCTAGAGCATCAAGAGGTTTGGAGGTTCCAAGTCTACATGGAAGAGTGAATAGCCCAGGATCGTCTAACTTCTTAGGTAAATTATTTTGCATAAACGCGGACCCATGTTTTCCAAGTTTTAGTTCTCGCTCATATTTTTCTTTTAAAGCATTGTAAGAAGGTGCATGAGCTAAGACTTCAAGAACCGGTTTTTCTTGGTGGAGTTCCTTGTACTCCTCTTCTAGATTAGGTTTGGGTTCTTGGTTGACGGGTTTCACAAGAGTGGGTTGTACCAATGGTGTAGGGCCTTGGTACCTCATTTGGGATTGCTTGGAACCCTTGTTGATAGCATTTACTGAGTGGACCTTTGGGTGTGAGGGGCATGGATGTGAACTCTCCCATGGTGAACAAGAACATGAAGTCGATGAAATCGAATTCACTTTTGGGTTCTTTATTGTATCACTTGGGAGTGCTCCAATTTCCCGGTCATTAAAGGCTTTTAAGAGGGCATCAAGCTTGTTTGTCATCTCGTCTTGTCGTTGCTTGAAATCGGCTTCAAGCTTAGTCAATCGAGTTTCTTGAGATGACATGAATCTAGACGCAATTGCCTCAAGACTAGTGGGGTTCCCGGTGTTTGGAGGGTTGAACCTATTAGGTGGACTAGATGAGCATTGGGATGGGTTTGAATTTTGGTTCCACTTAAGGTTAGGGAGATTCCTCCATGAGGGGTTATAGGATTTTCCGAAGTTGTTTTGTTCGGGCTTAAAGGTGTACCACTTCTCTCCCGCTCCGTCAGTACGTGTGGAGGCGTAGTCCGCAAAAGCTTGTTCGGGGAGTCTTGTGCAATCACGAGTGTCGTGGGGACCACTACAAAACTTACAAGGTAGAGTGATTTTGTTCACTTGATGTGAAGACTTAGGATTTTTGTAGGAGCTCATTAGGAATTTGACTTGATCTTCAAGCTCGAGCATCCTACGGTCGGAAGGTTGTGAGTCAATGGGAGGCAAGGAGATTGCCTTTACGGTTTTGGGTAACTCACGGGGGTCATTCCAACTTTCGTTGTCATAGAGAGAAAGGTCCTCTATTATACCCCACAATTCTTCCGCGGTGAGATCACTAAGTTTACTACCGGCCGCTTGGTTGATGGATCGCTTAGTTGGGAAGTTGACATGAACATAAAAGAGTAGGACTTGAAGCCAAAGATCAATGCTGTGATGAGGGACTCTATGGAGTAAGTCCTTGAATCGAGTCCATGCTTCATAGAAAGATTCACCTTGATGTTGTTGAAACATCAAGATTTCATTCCTAAGCTTAGTAGTTCTCCCCGGTGGGAAAAATTGGGCAAGGAAACGAGAAGTGAGATCATCCCAACTTGAGATGGAGCCGGCGGGAAGTCGCTCAAGCCAATTACTAGCTTGGTTCCGTAGAGAGAATTGAAAGAGACGCAAGCGCGTGGTCTTCCGAGTAGTAGCATCAAGGTCGATGGAATCGACGATTTTAAGGAAATCCTTAAGATGCTGATTAGGATCTTTGGAACGAAGTCCATGGAATGCACATCCGTTTTGCACCAACCGGATGGTGTCGGATCGAAGAGCCGTATTTTGGGCTTGGTCGGGAAGCTCAATGGTGTTCCTATAGCCTAAGTGGCTTGGTCTTGAGTATTCACCAAGAGTACGGCCTCTTGGTGGGTCATTTGGTGGTGAGTTGATGAGTGGGGGTTGATTATCACCTTTCATGATGAAAAGTGATGGGGTTATTAACAAAGGTCACGAAGAATGGGGATAGACTATGAGGAAGCTAAAAATGAGAAAAAATCTTACTTGATAGGAATCAAGCATGGGAACCTAAATGAGGTGGAAATCTAACTAGCTATTCAATTCTCAGGCAGCGGCGCCAAAAACTTGATACGCGTACAACGCACGTTCGGGGTCAAAGGAACTTCCTTTTCGTCGAGCAAGTTTTTCAACACCCTAGGTAGTGAACCTAATCGTTATAGTATAGTACTAGGAATCCTAGTGAGAAGTTACTACGCTAAGGTTGGGGTTGAGGAAGATTTTTTTTTTATCTTTTTATATTTTTTTAGAAAATTAAAAGGTACGAATCTCGGGGTATTGGATTTGGGGGGTTGGTATTTCTACCGATTACTCTACTATTCTAATTAACTAAGCTGAGGGGTAGTCTATGTCTAATTGATGTGTGCTCGTATGATGGTTAAAGATGTGTTTACCTAGATGCTACTACTCCTTAGTTATCTCCTATTGATGGTTGAATTGTCACGTCCTTATTCTTAACACGTTTTCTCTTCCAAGGTCGTAGGGTATGCGTTTTTCCCTAACTCTTTGAGACTACCTTAAGGTTATTGCCTACGAAATCTCTAGGATTCATAAACTAACTCTAAGGTTATCTTTGGATGTTTAGCCTACAATAACTCTAGGTGATTATAAACTAATGTTCACAAAGATTACTCAAGCATTAAAAACACAACGAATGACCTATCGCAATCTTAGGTCAATCACAATTAAGATAAGAGACAACCAATCAATATTCAATACCTAGGTTTCATAGATCTAAGCCAACACATAAGTAAATTAGCCAAACATGGAAAACATGCAAGCATACACACATACAATTGAATACATAATTGAATCAATGAAGTAAATTACTTATCTTGTTGTAAAATAGGGTATGATTACCCTAAGATACTGCCCAAGACAACCAAAATTCGATTTTAGGTTTTACTCCATAAAACTACCTCTGTAAAAGTCTACAAATTTGAATTCTATATATAGAGTTACAACATGCGACGGCGTCACTCTTTAAATTTGACGCCGTCGGATCGCCGCCATTAGGGTTTCATCTTGACCACGTCAACCTTGTGATGGCGTCACCTTATGGTTGTGACGCCGTTGGCTTCAACTTCTGACGTCGTCTGAATCTGAATCTAGGCCGTCTGAGTTGTGACGCCCTACTCTTTAAAACCTGACCCCGTTGGGTGTAAAATAGCAATTTCGCTACTGAGTCGTCACAAATTTGTAGCACGTTGCGACGGCGTCGCCTTATAACTTTGACGTCGTTACCTTCTATTCCAGCAGCTTGAGTGTCTTGATCTTGACTTGGCCATTTTCTTCATATATTCACGCCTTTTCGTCCGAATAAGTGTCATTCCAGCAATTTGCCCTCAAGAGACCTAAAAAGTAAAAAGGAACGAAATTAAGCAGTAACGGATATAAAAGTGGTCGATTAAGGGCTTAAATGACCCCTCAAAAGTGTACCTTTTAAATCCTTATCAAAAACCATCCGCTGATATGGAACCCATCACCCCCTCTAGTTTTCTAAGTGTAGCAGATGTTCAAAAGTTCCTGATGAATGATGATGAGTTGGAGAATGAAAGTGAGGAGGAAGAACTAGCTGTTGGCGATGAAGTGGACGTTGATGTTCAACCCATTGAACAAGAACATCATCCTGATCCACAAGAGATTGAAGAGTCACCTTTTCAGCCTGATAATGACTCTTCTGCCTCTTCAGACTCTACAACATCTTCATGCCCTGAAGACCTAAAGAAGTATGAAAACATTCTTCCCTTTACTGAGAGACAATTAGTTAAGTTTCTGAGGAAGGCTACTCAGAAGTTGTATGCTCATGTCACTGATGAATTATGGGATCATCATGTATAGGCTGCTGCAAGTTATGCTGATCTCAAAGTTGTTGTGGTTGAAAACTTTGAAGACAATGGTGAACACAGAGAAAATATGTATCATTCTCTTCACACCATGTCTGAGCACCTGATAAAGTTCCTCAAGGCTTTTCAGGATGCTCACACCAAACTCGACCAGATCAAAGAGGCAGTTAAGGAAAACCTTGCACTGAACAATAAGACGCTTGAGGCTACTGAGACTTATATGAAAAACTCATCGAGCCTGACTGAACTCATCACCATGCTCAACAACTCAAATGGTCAGGGTCTACATTCATCAGTGAAGGCAATTCAGTCCTCTCTTTGTTCACTGGATAAAAATGTTGCTGATTTGGCTAAGTCTTCATCTTCTATGGCCTGGAATCTTGGGTCTAGAAAGACTGTACTGGAAAAATCTCAGGCCAATCTTGGTGAGAAAGTCACTGGTCTTCAAAAGTATACTTTAGAGATCAAGTCCATGGTTTCTGAAATCTATTAGGCTTTCAAGGGTCAATTAGCTCCCTCACCCTCAGTACCCGGGCCAACTCTTTCTCTCATTGAAGGTCAAGCAACAGTTGAGGGGGAGAATGTCACTGAAGAACCTCTTTCTCACCCTGAGGGGGAGCCAACTCCACCAGTCCTCATCACACAAATCCAACCAACATCATCAACAACACCGCCATCATCAACAGTCCCTCCTCTTGACAAAGGCAAAGGCATACTAACAACGCCTGAGCCTGTGCAATAACAACTGGTACCTGCTTCCAAGACAGTCAGAACGGATTCTGAAGAACCTATCAGGATCCCGTATGAACTCAATGGCAAAGTTTACCTACTGAATGCGGAACAGATGAGTACCTATCTTGAGAAAGAGGAAAGAGCTAAGAAGTTGGCTGGGAAAGAGAAAAAGAGCAAGGTTTCCCTGGTCAATTTCGTTCATGAAGAAGCTGCAAAGCTAGGCATTGATCCTAAGACACTGGAAAGTGTACAAGCATTTCAGAAGTTCAAAGATGCTCAGGATGTTAAACTTCTTGCCCTAAAGAATAAAAAGGCTGAAAGAGAGAAAAGGTTGGCTAAGATCAGGCAGAAAAGAATAGATCATTAAAACTGGGTGATGATAAGCAGAAAGAGGCCTGAACCTATCTCTGACATCAAAATTCATGCCAACACTAAACCATCAGTCATCAATGTCTACAGAGATCCTTACAAGCGAATCTTTGAGGTTCACGATCCCTTCAAATTTTCTGAATTTGTAAAAATCTCATGGATGCACTGTGCAAGAGATTTGAGAAACTAAGACAAATTCCTGAAGAACTTGGAATTCAGTCTCTTCTTCCAGCCCCAACAAATCATCTTTCCCCCTCTTAGTCCTCTATGAGAAAGAGGAAGATCCTGGATCGTGAACCAGAGATCAAGATCCATGGCCTAAACTGTAACAGAGCCCTCTCTGAAGGAGTTATATTCGTGAAACATCTGGCCATTGAACGACCTGAGAGAGGTCTATTCTTTACTGATGAATTTGGGGGGCCTGCTTTCCAAAGGTGGAGTGATATAGACGAAGCTGGGATTGAGGCTATGGTTGGCTTTCTAGTAATGGCTACTCAAATCCAATGTCCAAAAAACACAAGGTTCAGCAATGACTTAAGGACCAAGATTAGTGAACACCCTGACCAGGACAAGTTGAAGTCTAAGAAACCTAAACTTGAAGCTCTTGGATATCAAATGGAGTAAAAATCACATTTGCTGCAACATCACTATCTTTTATTTTGTGCATTGTAACTTAGGACTTTGTAATAGATTTCTTAATGAATGATGTTTTACGTTACTCAGTATTCTTTAGTTACTTTGTAGAATAGTCAGTATGATAAGAAGACCTTTGCTCAACTCACACTGGACTTAGAAACACTTAAGCTATGTTTATATCCAAATAGGGGGAGACTGTTGGGTCAGTGAATCCCTAAAACTTCCTGAAACAAGGATTAGAAGATAAAATATCCTAAGTGTTTAATATCTTTAAACATAAACAAGTCACTGAGTGAACACTTGCTCAGTGAGTCATCTTCAGGACACTCAAAATGAGACTAAGAAGAAAGTCTCTCCACTCAGTTAGGCAGAACTCAAAGGGCGAACACTGAGTCAAGAAGAAGATGATGGGTTCAGTGAGTGATGACAATAACTCACTGAATCCCATAACTCCTCAACAACTATAATCACTAAACAGATAGACTAAAGAGTAAGAAGACTAAACAATGGGCGAGACAAGGCGGGAGAAGTTTGAATCCATAAGGAGGAGTCCTTATCAACCATAAGTCAAATTTTTAATAAAAGGCTAACAACCAAGATCAGTGTCATCACTAATGATCAGAAAGTAGTATTGTCTTTTACCAAATATAGCTTCTTGTAAACAGAGACAAAATGCATAAGCATTTTGTCCTCTATAGCTTACGTCAGTATTATCTTTTAGGAAACAGTTAAAACTCATACTTGTATAAATAGGCATAAGGATTGAGTAAAAGTCAAGCTTGTGCATTAAATGTGTTAGCATTCACAAGCAACTTTCACGCCTCCAAATACAACTAGTCCCTGAAATAGTTCATGGTTTCCGTGTAGTTGTGCTTAGACTTAACCTAAGCTTAGTGTGGAGTTCACACCACACTTGTCATTTAATCCCAAGTGTTGTTCACAAACACTTGGGTAATATATTCTTTTGATTTGTTTTAATAAGTATATAAATGTTGAAAAATCTCTTGTGCATTTACTTTACTTAACTTGTTTAACTGATTTTCCAAACTACTTTACTTAAGTCATGGATCACGATTAGCTTTAAATTATAATTTTGCTACTTGTGATACGGGAACAACAAATATATTTCAAACCGTTAATCGATAAGCGTAAAAAATATACCATTATGATGCTGGTTTTACTGACCAGGTTTTAATATTTATAAGTGTCTCGTTATACCTATGGTCTACCCTTATGCACTAATGGGCATTGTACCCAATCATGTGTAGTGTAGTATTTGGTAAAACCGAGGTCGTCCCAAGAGCTATTCGAGCGGATTCTAATTAAGTCTAGGTGTCACAGATTTTAATTGGTTGAAATGATTAATTAACTACTAAAGCAAGAAATGCAAGAAAGCAAATAAAGGCGAGGGTTGTGATCAATAGAGGAGAAGTGTGCTAACCTAGTTAATCATCCTATCATGTTAAGTTCACGTTTAATTACTTCCAATTGCTTCAAGTGGGGGTTTAAGTAACTAGGACAGCATTTGGTTAGTTCGTCCTAACCTATTAGCAAAGGTTTCCACCAGAGATCAAGCTACTACCCTTGAAAGTCCAGTTGTTTTTAGTCCTCTAAGCCAATTCATTAAGTTCCGCTACATGCAAGATTCATAACAATGAGTGTCCAGGCTCTAGCATCTTAAACACTCATCCCTAACTTCTTAAGTTCATCCAAATGGTAGGTGATTAGTTGGTCAAATTGTACAAGCGAAGAAGGGTCGTTAGTTGGTCAATTCTTACCCTTCCCACTCAGTCTACCTACTTAGGGTCAGTTGGTCATATCTCCTAAGCACATAGACACTACGGCCATTCAAAACTATCGAAACAAGGGTAGCTACCAACAAACTATGCATGCATACACTAGAAACAATTATACGGAAGAAACGTAAAAAGAAACAAAACAATTAAGGAATTATAACTAGGCAAGCACCAGAGGTGCTTAGCCGATCATATTAACAGAAAAAATTGATTCAATGTTTAACATAATGAAATACATGAATTGAAAGTAAAAGAAATGATAAATCGCTAATGCTTATCGTTAGGGAGTGATATCTCCCTTGGAGATGGCTCCGTATGCTCCTTGAGATCTGCCTTCAGCCTCCTACCCACGTTCTCTGCTTTTGTGTGTGGAGTGAATGATGAGAAATACAGATTCTTAGGCGGTATTTATAGGCCAGCTCTGGTTACGGTGTAACTTAAGTTGAGAGTTACGCCGTAACATCAATATCTTCGTATTTTGCTCTAGAAAAGCTGGTTACGGCGTAACATCTGGAATGATTTACGCCGTATCTTCAATAAATCATGGTTACGTCGTATTTGTGGAAAGAGTTACGGCGTAACTTGCAGCGGCGGGGAACATCATTTGACCTAATTAGTTACGACGTAATCCTAAGATGGAGTTACGCCGTAATCTTCAGTTTAGTTGGTCTTATGAGCTACGCTTTTGTTACGGCGTAATGTGAGAGAAGAGTTACGCCATAATTACTTCAAAATGGGCATACTATCATATATCTTCAATAAACTTTCCAAATCCGCGTCTCATTAGCCCCAATGCTCGTAATTTATCTGAAAGTGAAATATAAAGAAAAACAAGCGTAAATCCATATATATGATATAAAATATGCGCATTAACGGGGAAAATTGAAACTTAATATTCAGGACTATTTGATGTTATCAAATATCCCCCCCACTTGAACTCTACTTGCCCTCAAGTAGACCTTATTAGATAGATTCCTAAAAAGATATCTCCCATTATCTGGAAAATATAAGTTTACAAATCCCTTATGCTAGAATAAAACAAAGCCGAACACCTCACGAAATGGGAACAAAACACTCAAATCTCTCAACTATTCTAAGTGTCAATTTCGGGGTGATCACTCAACGCACAGTCATAGCATGTATTCTATCATAAGCTTGGCGGTTACACAAATCTCCACCAGTAGAGTTAAGGACTAAACAATTCTTGAAGGCAATATGGGTAGACACAACAAAGGTTAAGGGTGAGTCGTCATTACTAACATGTCACGGCGAAGTGGACAAAATCAATGATACATGACCAAATCCATGGCCAAGACACCAAAGATTGCTTGATGCATCACCTAGACACGCTTCATGACTAAAGGGTAGGATAAGACATGGGATACAATTGGTGTAAAATAAAATCAAGCAAATAGTCTAAATCTATAACCAAGTCATCACCACTTACCGTTCATCCAAAGTTCAAGTTTCAAAGCTAAGAAACCGGATCATGATATACCAGGTAGATGTGCCATTAGAGGACGCCATGATGGGCACATTACCTTTTCTTCAACTGTTAACACAATTACCAACTCCATTCTTCAAATGTGACCGAGGTGGCCTCTTCGATACTAAATCTATAATGAGCTCATAAACATAGTGCTTATAACTTCGCACTTTTCAATCAACAAATAACTATAACTATTTTTTTAATCATAACTAACAACTAAACATAGCATCCCCGCACTTGAGATGAACAATATAAGAATTTGGGGGGTCTTCAATGATCTTCAAAAATATGTCGTTGACAAAAGCGTGATTCCTGAACCTATCCACTTGAACCTTGAACTTAGGCAAACAATGACTTCCCAATCACAAATAAAGACTACAGGGTAGGCTAAGGTGTATGGGTGTAATGAAACAATATGTTGGGTGTATCTAGGGGTATCTTGCACTAAAGGTGAGTGCAACAAAAGGGTTTAACATGGGGGTCAAGAAGTCGAGGTGACTAATTGATAGACACACAAGGATAGGCTTTTTGGGTGATAATCCTATAATATTGCCTTCTTAAACTGAAAAGTCCAAATATATTAAGCTAACTCAACATACCTCGTCTATGGTCTCGAAATGATGCAAAGGCTAAGTTCTAAAGTTTACAAGCTACCGGCACACTCATAAATTGGTGGATTTGGGGTAAAAATTTGGAAACAGATAAGGCTAATCTCACCATATAATATCAAGGGTTATAATGTGCTTGGCTAAGGTCTAATCTAGTTAGGTTAAGAAAAACATGTCAAAATTTAAAAAATGGCATAATTTTTCAAAATAAACTAGAAAAACGAGGGTAAAATAAAGGTCAAGAGATAATTCTACTCCCGTCCCCCCACTTGAAATGTACAAAGTCCTTTTTGTACTAAACGTTAAATAAAGGTGAAGAGAAAAGTAGAATTAGAGCGAGAACTTCCCTGAAATTTGCTCCAAAAAGAAAGAAGGCCCACGAAAAGAATCGTGCCTTCGCTTAAGCATCCATAAGCAAACTTCATTCCCTGAAATCACACTACCAACAAGAATAATTCTAAAAAAGAAAAAGAAAAATGAAAAGAAACCTAACTCACTTTCGTAGGAATCACGGTTGCATTTAGCATATACAACAAGCCTTTTAAACCACTTGGTGTCCCAAGTGGATGAGTGTAGTCTCGCGAGGGCTTACAGGGAACATACCCACAAAGTTCATTTAAAAACTAATACAAGGTTATTGTGTTTAAAAAGAAAGAATTAATACAGAGGATAGTTACGTCGTAACTCATAGAAGGAGTTACGCCGTAATTAATGCAAAACATGGCAGACGCTACAGGAGTGTAGCTACGGCGTAACCATTGCATGGGATTACGCCGTAATTGGGAATGCTCTGGGAAGAACTACTGCAAAAAGGTGTGTTACGGCGTAACCATAATATTGAATTACGTCGTAACTATGGATAGATCAGGTCCTCGTTCAGCATGCTGTAGCAACTTTCTCCGATTTTCTGCAAAAATGGTTAAAAACACAAAACCCAACAAAAATAGAAATAAAACAAATGAAATGGATAATTCAGGTTGTCTGCCGAAAGAGCACATTTCTTTATTTACGAGTCTTTAAGTTAGACTCAAAGCCTCGGGGCTTTATGGTGGCCTTCGGACTTGGCCAAACTCCTCCATATCCTTCATCAAATTATGTCTGACCCAAGCAACATTTGTAGCAGTGCGGAAATATTCCTTAGTCTCTATTTTCTGAATTTTAAAAAACTTTTCGTCCGGCCCCAAGTGGTATCTAGTAAACTCATAATTTTCAGCTACAATTAGTGGCGGCCTCTTATATGGAATGCCAAGAAGTTTGTACCTTCTTTGCTCATATGCTTCATCGTCGGGGTCAGTGAACCCATCTTCACCTTGTACTTCAAGGTAATCCAAAATCCCCTCTATATCATCATCGTCAGACTCGGTACCTTTAAACCATTTATCGTCGAGTAAATCTTCCATAATCACCCGTTTGCATTCTTCTTTCTCATTTCCCATCGAATATTTGATATTTTCATCTGTTACTTCACTTATGTCGTTTGGAACTTCTTCGCTCGGGTCTTCTTTTCTCATACATCCTTTTCGGATCTTCTCCTTAGTCAACGCATCCACCTTCCCATATTTTTTTTGACCCAATTGTCGAATCCCAAATTGTCTAGCCAAGGTAATTCTGTTCTTTCCGCATCATTGGTTGAGGTCCATAAGAATTCATCTTCCCCGACTCTCTCTATACTGCTTCCCCCATTACATTCATCATCAAAAGGGTTGCAAGATGCCCAAAAAACTTCGACAGGTGTTTTTATCTTCCCACACCAATGACTTCGAGCTACTTTGTCATCGGTGTTGCTTGAAGGAGTACCTTTGCAGGAGGTCTCATCGTTGATTGGCTTTTCATCTACGGACTTTCTTTGAAGAGTATGTTCTTCATAATTGAGCTTCAATTTCCTTAATAAACTGGTATTAATAATCGCATCCCCGAATCTTACCAAATACCAATCACTGAAGGATAGATCTCTGAAATCAACGTCGTGCCTTTATAACTCATGAGGGCATATCCATACTTCGTCCTTCATATTGCAACCCCCGTTGCAATACTCACGAAAGGGATTACATGTTGGCCAAGCTAGTGTGGACCCGTCTTTCGTGATCATTAAGGGATCACAGCAGCGCTTGATAGGTGGTTCCTCCTCTTCATCGATTGAGAATTAGCTAATCTTTCTTCATCGTTAAGTGCATTCCACATGTATCTGTTATCATTAACCCTTTCCCTATCGACCCCTCAATCGCAGATTTCATTCTGAGGGTCGCATGAAGCCCATAGATCATACCACTTTCCATTATCAATTGCCATAGCCTTACACCAATGATTCTTCCCTTTAGATGCGTCTAACTCGGGAAACTTGTCAGACCTTGTATCCCAGCTACGCCGTAACTCTGAGGTTGGTTACGGCGTAACTAACTTCCGTCAGAACCATCAATATCTTTCTCATCTATCGTTCTGCGTTTGCTACCTAACTCCTGGTTACGCCGTAACTCATTAGAAGTGTTACGGTGTAACTGCGTACTGTCACCGGAATTCTCAGCAGCATCCGAAATGTTTGTTGAAGAATGAAGATTATCAACTTGTAACTTTACATCTTCATTAGAGAAAATGGCCTTGCACACCACCATAGGTTTTGTCCCTTCCGGTTTAGTGTTATTTTTCTTAACCTTTTCACTAAGCTTCTCCACCATTGTTTCTAGGTTTTTCAAGGTTGCGTCGTGAATGGAGAGGCTTCTATTTGTGTTTTCCTGGAAATCTTTTAGCTATTCATCTTGTTCTTTTTGTCTTAGGGCTGAGGCTTCCAGAAATTTGTTAATGGTTTCTTCAATGTTGGGCTTTCTTCCTTCATAAGGCCCACGGTTGTAATTTCCAGGAGGTCCTCCATGATAGCCATTACTATTACAATTATCCCCATAAAACGATCGATTTTCTCCATATTTAGCTTCTTCAACTGTGCTATCTTTGACAATGTGAGGACAATTTTTGGTGAGATGTCCTCCTCCACAGCTTTCGCAACCTACTTGGATGGCATGAACACATTCTCTGAGCTTGAGCATATCCCGACCAAGATTTTCAATTTTGCTAGTGATGGCAGCAATTCCATCAAGACTTCTTCTTAGGTTTCTCTTGCTTCCTCCATCGTGCCACTTTTGGGAATGATCGGTCATTTTTAGATGGCTTCAATGGCAAGAGTAGGAGTCATGCTCGGAATCGGTCCTTGGTAGTCCAACATTTGTCTTGTAGTTACGTTGATACCCTTGTAAAAGATATTGACATGTTGCTGGCTGTTCAGGTCATGAGTCAAACACTTGTAGAGGAGATCGTTGTATCTATCCCAAGCTTGATACAACGTTTCATCGTCATCTTGTTTGAAATTATGGATCTCCATGAGCTGATTAGATATCTTCGAAGGAGAACAATATCTTTGGATAAAATGTTTTTTTAGTAGAGCCCATGTATCAACTGCCTTGGCTGGCAATCTTTCGATCCATCTTCTTGCTCCCCCGGTAAGAATCATGGGGAACACTCGTAGCATAACAGCGTCATGAGAAACACTGGGAATACTGGAAAGGCTTGCGATGTACAAGACATTCTCAACGTGTTCATATGCATCATCATCCCTGTTTCCTGAGAAAGGGTTAGCACGTAGCTCCCTCATAAACTGCTCTTTAATCTCAAAACGGACATTAGCTCCAATTACCGGTCTTACGAGCCCCGGCCCTTGTTCCTCTCTTGTTAACGCCAAATATTCCTCAAGACTGAGGTCATCAATGTTAACAACTTCCATGGTACCTGAAACTTGAAAAGAGACCGTGAGAAATTGAGAGAATTTAAAACAAAACAAAAATGAATGACTTAACGAAAATCCTAATATAACTCCCTGGCAGCGGCGCCAAAAACTTGATGTTGACCAGGTTTTAATATTTATAAGTGTCTCGTTATATGTATGGTCTACCCTTATGCACTAATGGGCAGTGTACCCGATCGTGTGTAGTGTAGTATTCGGTAAAACTGAGGTCGTCCCAAGAGCTATGTGAGCGGATTCTAATTAAGTCTAGATGTCACAGATTTTAATTGGTTGAAATGATTAATTAACTACGAAAGCAAGAAATGCAAGAAAGCAAATAAAGGCGAGGGTTGTGATCAATAGAGGAGAAGTGTGTTAACCTAGTTACTTATCCTATCATGTTAAGTTCACGTTTAATTACTTCCAATTGCTTCAAGTGGGGTTTAAGTCGCAAGGACAACATTTGGTCAGTTCGTCCTAACCTATCAGCAAAGGTTTCCTCCGGAGATCAAGCTACTACCCTTGAAAGTCCAGTTATTTTTAGTCCCCTAAGCCAAGTCATTAAGTTCCGCTACATGCAAGATTCATAACAATGAGTGTCCGGGCGCTAGCATCTTAAACCCTCATCCCTAACTTCTTAACTTCATCCAAACGGTAGGTGATCAGTTGGTCAAATCGCACAAGCGAAGAAGGGTCGTTAGTTGGTCAATTCTTACCCTTCCCACTCAGTCTACCTACTTAGGGTCAGTTGGTCATATCTCCTAAGCACAGACACTACCGCCATTCAAAACTACCGAAACAAGGGTAGCTACCAACAAACTATGCATGCATACACTTGAAACAATTATACGGAAGCAACGTAAACATAAACAAAACAATAAAGGAGTCATAACTAGGCTAGCACCAGAGGTGCTTAGCCGTTCATATTAACTGAAACAATTGATTCAATGTTTAACATAATGAAATACATGAATTGAAAGTAAAAGAAATGATAAATCGCTAATGCTTATCGTTAGAGAGTGATTTCTCCCTTGGAGATGGATCCGTATGCTCTTTGAGATCTGCCTTCAGCCTCCTATCCACGTTCTCTACTTTTGTGTATGGAGTGAATGATGAGAAATACAGAATTTTGGGCGGTATTTATAGGCTAGATCTGGTTAAGGCGTTAATTAAGTTGAGAGTTACGCGGTAACATCAATATCTTCTTATTTTGCTCTGGAAAAGCTAGTTACGGCGTAACATCTGGAATGAGTTACGCCGTATCTTCAATAAATCATGGTTACACCGTATTTGTAGAAAGAGTTACAGCGTAGCTTGCAGCGGCGGGGAACATCATTTGACCTAATTAGTTACGGCGTAATCCTAAGATGGAGTTACGCCGTAATCTTCAGTTTAGTTGGTCTTCTGAGCTACGCTTTTGTTACGGGGTAATGTGAGAGAAGAGTTACGCCATAATTACTTCAAAATGGGCATACAATCATATATCCTCAATAAACTTTCCAAATCCGCGTCTCATTAGCTCTAATGCTCGTAATTTACCTGAAAGTGAAATATAGAGGAAAACAAGCGTAAATTCATATAAATGATATAAAATACGAACATTAACGGGGGAAATTGACACTTAATATTCAAGACTATTTGATGTTATCACATTACGACGAGCATTTAATTATCTTTCTATAGATAGGCACTTTAATATAGTTTTGACAAAAAAAATTGTGTTTTTCATGTTTTTTTAACATTTTTTTCGTTACTGATATTTGCACATTTGTGGTTGTGTGTTTTTACCATAGATTAGAATAAATAAAAAGAGATAAATAATTAGCCAACAAATCTAAGAAATTAATTGACAGGAATTATAACCCTAATATGTACGTGTAACACATGGCCTTAGGGTTATTAAACATTGATTTTAGGACTTTCAAAAGGTCAAATTTATAGAAAAATTTCCCATAGGGCTTGTGTTAAAAACCGGATCTCAAACCGTTTAAAACACGTGATTTAGCCATCTTACACATACCCGATAATCATATGGCAACAAATGATGGTCGTGATACCACTATAGGTGATTTAAGATATAAATGGCATATAGATGAATAAATAACGCAGTGGAGAATCACCTATAAACGAATCCATATGTGCCATATGATCAATCAAAGAATAACAAGTAAAAGCATACTTTTGTAGCGTGATTCATCAGATTGCACAGAGACTATCACCAATATCCGATCTATGCAAGAAACCTAATAGATCAATAAATTTGATCTCATCTAAGTAGAAACATAATACAAATCATTGTATACCACCTTGATGTTAGTCCAATAACCTTGTTAGTAACAATAAACTTAGATATATAATAGAAACTAGTTTAGGCTCAAAAATTACACACACGAACTACACATAGTATGTATGCCATGAGTTTAGGGTTAGGAAAGGAGGATGATGAACTTAGTTCTTTTATGCTAGTGAGGGATGAGAAAACAAATTGGGTTGGCTTGCTATTTATAGGCCAATTGTTCAGCAGGACCACGGACTGGACGGAACCAAATAAAGGGTTCCACCCTTGTTATTTTTTGGTTCCGCCAGTCTAACAGTAAAGATCACAAAAAATCTTTCCAAGATC
The DNA here is from genome assembly GCA_019973895.1 of Chrysanthemum seticuspe. Lineage (NCBI taxonomy): Eukaryota > Viridiplantae > Streptophyta > Magnoliopsida > Asterales > Asteraceae > Chrysanthemum > Chrysanthemum seticuspe. The sequence goes on from BPTQ01000002.1 coordinate 75,354,849, forward strand.
ACCCAAATCTCTCCAAGATTATGCAAGATATGATGAGTGAATATCTAAACAAAATATTTTATGAAATCTCCTAAAGATTTCCAATGTGATGCAAGCCATAATGTAATATGTTATTTTCCATTTTTAGAATTAATATGTTATATAAGTAAATACTTATGTAATATTATGTTTAAGAAACTAAACATACTTGTTCTAAAAATGTTGATGCACATTATGGTTTAGAAGGATATCAATGTTAATTGATACATAGCTAATCAAAATGTGATAATATGTAAATGCTTAAGTGATGAAGATTTTAGAAAAGCTTGTTTTAATATCTATTAATCTTGACAAGCTTTATACTTTACAAAAATGAAATTTACTTTTGTCGTTAACAAAACAAGATAAAGATCATAAAATATAAATAACATTTTAGGATGATATTTGTATTAACAAGACTCAAAGCCACGGGGCTGTGTCAACCACCACAAAATGTGGTGTTCAATAAATCCTTTATCACTCTGTCGTCTTTTCCTATATCACCTCCTCCTAGGTTGCAATCAACCATCCACTCAGTAAAAACCTTTTTCCTAACCGTATTGCCAACCATTGAGGTACCAAACCTATGCGTAAGCCATTCGTTGAATGATAAACATGGCTTACCATATTCGTCGTCTTCAATCCTCTTATGTTGGGAATTACTTGTGAGTCTCTCCGAGTAATCATCCATTTTATTCACAATTGAACTGTTATCAAGTAACTCTTCCTGGTGAAGGCGATACTTGTCGTAGTCGGACTTTAATATTCTAGTCAGACATGTGTTAATAATAGCGTTCCCATATCTAATTTATACCAATTTTGGAAAGATAGATTCCCAAACTCGATATCTCGTCTTTCTAACCTATGGAAATATGTCCATTCCATTTTGGTTCTCTGACCTTCTTCTAACTCTCCATTATCACCCCCATTACATTTGCTGTGAAACGGGTTACATGATGGCCAAGCCTGCGTAGTTTCGCCGCTCACAACTATTACCAGATTGCAGTAATGTTTGGTAAAAATAGGTGCTCCTTCTTTTAAAACTATGTCCATGGTATGATCAATTCTACCATGTTCCTGCTTAAAACTTTCAACATCTTTTTCATTTTTATTAGATTCAATCTTCATACATAAAGGTTAATCACTTAAGGATAAATTGAAATTACTATTAAAGTTGTACAAAAGTTTATAGGACGTTTTAACTGCGCTGATTTCATTGGAAGATTCAGGATGAGGGTTCAATCGATCATTCATATCAAAAGTTATTCATTTTCCCCATATTCCCAAGGGGAAATTTGTTTTTCAAAAACCATCATATGAGCATGACATGTTGCTAAAAATGGTCTTCCTAAAATTAAGTTATTATGTTGCCGCTCGCCTATGTCGATAACCACAAAATCGGTGGGGGAAAAGGAATTTACCAAATTTAAGTTATACGTTATCAATAATTCCCTTAGGTACAGCCTTAGTAATGTCAGCCATTTCAATCATCATTGTTGTTTCTTTAAGATTGGTTAGTTTTAAAATATTAAACAATGAAGAAGAACTAAGATTAACTCCAACTCCTAAGTCGGCTAAAGCAAGAATTTTAAAGTTACCAATAGTGTAGGGCAATATAAAGTCTCCCAGGTTAAGCTCCTTTTTCAGGTAGTTGGCATTGCAAACTTTCGTCATTTTCAGATTCATCATCCTCTTGTAGGTAATTAATTCTACAAAGGTCATTGGTGATTGTTGAAGTGTGCTGCACTTCCTCCTGCTCATCATGTGCGAAAACGGCCTTGCATGCTATGGTTGCAGCTTCGGCTCCCTTAGCTTCGAAATCTTTAGCAAGCCGCCCAATTTGAGTTTCTAAGTTTTTGATTGCGGTATCTTAATTTCATAACTTCATGTTCGTGTCCTCCTTTACCTTATTCATCCATTCCTTAAACCTGTCATTTTTCCTTGTAAATTCCTTGATATGCTTATGAACCAATTCGTTGAGACTTGGTTTAGGAGGCCTGCTGTCAATCCTTGTATAGTACCCTGGAGGTCTGGCTCGATATTTAGCTCTATTACCCCCATATCCACAAAATGGCCTATTAGTTTCTCCATATTTTACTTCTTCAACCCTCTTGACCTTTTCCTTAAGTGGACAATCTTTGGCTAGGTGAGCTCCTCTACAAGTTCCGCAACCTACTTGTATAGCGTGCACATTTTCTTTCAGTTTTTTCATGTCCCTGCCAAGACTTTCAAGTTTATTGGTGATGGCTGCAATGCCATCCATGTTTCCACCCACACTTCTACTGCTTCCTCCGTCATGCCACTTTTAAGAGTGGTCAGCCATGTTTTGAATAGCTTCCAAGGCTTGGATAGGAGTCATCCCGGGGACCGACCCCTAAGAGTCGAGCATCTGCCTAGCTGCAATGTTGATGCCTTTGTAGAAGATATTAACCTTTTGTTGGCTGTTAAGGTCATGAGTTGGGCATTTGTAAAGGAGATCATTGTACCTTTCCTAAACTTGGTACAACGTCTCATCACCTTCTTGCCTGAATTTATGGATCTCCTCGAGTTGTTTTGCCATCTTCAAAGGAGGGCAATATCATTGAATGAAATGTCTCTTGAGAAGGGCCCATGTATCAACTGCCCCGGCGGGCAATCTATCGATCCATCTTTTTGCGGCTCCAGTGAGTGTCATTGGAAACACTCAGAGCATAACAGCATCATTCGAGACTCCAGGAATGTTAAAGAGGCTAACAATATATTCCACATTTTCCACATGCTCGTAAGCATCATCGGACATGCATCCGGAAAATGGATTTGCTCGTAGCTCCCTCATGAACTGTCGCTTTATCACGAACTGTACATCCGCTCCAATAGCCGGCCTAACAATCCCCAGCCCTTGCTAATCTCTGGTCATTGCTAAGTATTCCTCCAGCGTGAGGTTGTCGATATCCACAACTGCCATATTATCTAAAACTAAAAGTAAATTGTGAGAAAAAAAACAATAAAACAAAAATAAAAGACTTAAACAAAAATCCTAATATAGCTCCCCGGCAGCGGCGCCAAATTCTGATGCAGGATTTCCAACCAGTATTTAAATTTTTAAATTCTCGTCTACCTAAGGTCTACCTATTGCACTAATGAGCAGTAAACCCAGTCGTGCGTAGTATAGAGTGTGGTAAAGCCGAGGTCGTTCGCAAGAGCTATGTAGTTTTGGATCGTATTTAAGTCTAGTGTCACGGTTTTAAAAGAGAATAATATTTTGAAAGATTAATTAAACTAATAAGAAAGAAATGAAATGCGGAAATGAAACGAGGTTGTAAACAATAAGGAGAAAGTGTGTTAACCTAATTATTCATCCAATCATGTTATGTCTATGTTTTCTAATTATTGCTTCCTATCGCTTCAAGTGGGGTTTAAAATTGCGAGACTCCTTTGGTCAGTTCGTCTGGCCTATTACACATAGATCCCTACTCGATATCAAAGGCATTACCCTTTGGATTAACGAGGTTCTCGATAATCTATGCTAAGTCATTAAGTGTCCTACATGCAAGATTTGAAATAATGTGTGCCCGGGAGCTAGCATCTTAGACACACATCCCTAACTTCTTAAGTTCCGCCCTCTGGAAGGTGATCATTCGATCAATTGGTACGAGAGGGATTGATAGTCCTTTGGTAAATTCTTATCAACCCTCGCAACCTACTTCCCTAGGGTCCTTTGGTCAATTCTCCTAAACAAGCAAGTACAACCAGGCTTAAAAACTACCAAAGCAAGTGTTGGGAATAATCTGTTACCACTGATAGCTGTGGAAGACACTGCTAAGTATTTCACTAGCAGTGGAAACGTATTACCACTGCTGGCATATTATTACCACTGCTATTAGATAATTGTTAGGAAAACGTGTTTAGATAAGTATAGAAAAGATCTTGTGTATATTCTATATTGTTAGCTTTATACTTATCTTGTAAAAGACTCCTTGTACTATAAAAGGAGGTCGTAGGTCATTGTCTTACTAACTTACTTACATACGTATCATTCACATAAGCTTCAAGGTGTAACCCTAGTGATAAGCAAGATCACTTGTATTATTCATTAATAATATTGGAGCTTAGTTTTGTGTTTAATCTGTGTTCACTTACAATACATCATTTAATCCGTCTTCTAAGTATTACTAAGTAAATTCCGCGTGCTTATTAATATAATACAAAATATCACTGACATAAGGTGTGTGTTCAGATCCATCAAGTGGTATCAGAGTGAGGTTCTGATATTTTGATTTAGAAGATCCAAGGAATAAGCTTAACATACTCATTCAATTCAATGGAGATGGAAAACCAATCCAACTCTTCTACTCCAAGACTTCCTAAGCTCAAACTTAATGAGTTTGAGATGTGGAGGATAATGATTGAACAATAATTTCTCATTCAAGACTATGCTCTATGGGAGATCATCTTAACTGGTGATTCTTTCAAGCATGTGACTAGTACTCAGAAGGTTGGTGACATAGATGTTGTGATAGTTTGTGTGCCTGAGACTAATATTGAAAAAGCACTGAAGAAGAATGATCTAAAGGCTAGAAGTTTGTTGCTGATGACTCTCCCTAGAGACCAGATCATAGCATTCAGCAAGTTCAAGACAGCTAAAGAACTTTTTGAAGAGATTTGCTCAGTGTTTGGTGGTAATGATGCTACAAAGAAGACACAAAAGACATTGTTGAAGCAAAGTTATGAAAACTTCTCTGCATCAAGCAATGACTCACTTGATAGCATCTTCACCAAACTTCAGAAGATTGTTACACAACTGACTATGTTTGGCATTGAGGTAGAAAAGGAATACCTCAATTTGAAGTTTCTAAGAAGTTTGCCTTCAGAGTTTCATACTAATGTTACTGTCTGGGAAAATAAACCAGATATTGAAACTATGAAGCTCAATGATCTTTACAACAACTTCAAACTCATTGAACAAAGATTGAAGAAGGCTGGAAAACTTAGTACAAGCTCAAGCAGCTTGGCTTTGATGTCAACCTCTGTTGACAGTGATGATTCTGAAGATGACTGTGATGATGATATTGCCACTACTGGTTCTACAGGTTCCACTGGTAATGTTAGTGTTATCACTCCAGGTTCAAAGAAGAAGGTTGCTGGTATTGGAGATCCTACCTTTTATGCTTTTATCTCCACTCAAGTTAATGGCTCTATATTAACTCATGAAGACATAGAGCAAATTGATGAAGATGACTTGGAGGAGATGGATATAAAATGGCAAATAGCTCTTCTTAGCATGAGGGCTAGGAAATTCTACAAGAAGACTGGCAAGCCAATCCACATCAATGGTGGTAAAACTGCAGGGTTCGACAAAAAGAAAGTAGAGTGCTTTAATTGTCACAAGTTGGGGCATTTTGCTAGGGAATGCAGAAGACCAAGGATGAAGGACAACAGGTCTACTTGGTATAAGCAAAAGAAAGAACCAACTGTGGAAGAACCAAAGGCAATGTTGGCAATTGATGGTGTGAGCTATGATTGGAGTTTCATGGCTGATGAACAAGAGGGAGAACCTTCAGATGCTGCTCTTGTGTCTACTGAATTTGCTCTCATAGCTTTCTCTGACTCTGAGGTACAAAACTTTGAAAGTTGTTCTAAAACATGTGGGGCTGCTAGAGAAGTTGAAAGGCTTAATGAATCTTATGAAAGTCAAAGAACTGAGTTGTTTGCTGGTAATTATGTTGTGTCAAACCTTAGGAGAGCTATAGCTATATTAGAAAAACAACTAGAGCACTATAGAGAAAATGAGTCAAAATATAATGATGATATGATTCTTCTTAAAAGAGAGGTAGACCATAAGACAGCTGTGAATGTGGCATACCAAGAAAAGCTTGAAAAACTTAAAAAGATAAATGAAAATGTCAATTTAACTGTAGACACTTGTTATTATCAGTCTAAGTCAATTGATAAAACTTGGAATGCTCAAATTATGAGTAAAGATAAGTCAGGTATGGGATATCATACTGTTCCACCACCACTCAGAGGTGTTCCATCACCTCCAGGCATAGATTTAGCTCATACAGGCTTAGAAGATTTTCAGGAACTTCAACGTGAATATGGTCCTCTAAAGGACACATTTGTGAAAAGTGAGGAAAAGGTTAAGCATGAAACTAATGTTTTTGAAAGTGCTAGTGACTCATCAGTTGTTGATGAGAATGTTAAAAAGAATGTAGAGGCTTCTATCCCAAAAGTTGTTAATACTGTTACAGAGGAACCTAGGAAACAAGCTAATAAACCTAGATTAACTTTAAGGTATGCTGAGATGTATAGGAACAAGCCTACAGCTCCTAGGGGTAACCAGAGGAGTTGAAATCATGTTAAATCTCAACAACTAGGTAGTGATTTTGTGATGTACAATAAAGCATGCTATATCTGTGGTAGTTTTGATCATTTACATGCTTATTGTGACTATCATGTTGGGAGAAGGGAAGTCCATAGGAATAAAAGGGTGGAGTCTAACTTATTTCAAAATAATTTGCACCCTAATTCACACAGCAAAATGATCCCAAGAGCAGTTCAATTAAGAAGTGGTCTTAAAACTTTTGCCACTGCAAAAACTGTTAACAGTGCTCACCCTAAAACACATGTTTCAAGTGCAAAATCCAAAACAACTTTTGCAAAATCTACACAAACAGGGAAAAGAACTTTTCAAAATAAAAAGGTTCATTATAACCAACAGTGGGTACCTAAAACCAAACCAGCAGTTTCCACTGCTCATTCAAAAGTTCCCACTGCAAGGGTTGTAAACAAGAAAAGGGGGGACATGGGAAATGTTGTGAAGGCCTCAGCACGTTGGGAATGGAAACCTAAACGAGTTACCTCATCAACCAATCCCAATGGTGTATCAATGACCTTTGATAGATTTAACTATATTGATATACGAGGCAGATCCAAGTCAATCATGGCTTGGGTCCCCAAAAGAAACTAACTCTTTACTTTAATGTGCAGGAACATCCAAGGACAAAAAGATTAGATCAAGGCTACACAGATAGTGGGTGTTCAGGGCACATGACTGGCAACAAGTCCTATCTCTCAGATTTTGAACATTATGATGGACAGTATGTCAGCTTTGGAGGTGGAGTTAATTGAAATATAAAATGGAACAACAAGTATGATGCAAGAGTTTTAAAGCAAATAACATGGATTTTTATTATTATCAATGTAACATATTGGATTTCACAAACACATCATATCATTAACACAAGAGGCGTACAAGATGAGTTTTAGAGAGAGAAAGTTAGAGGTTTATGGAACTTTAGTGAGAGAAAGAAAAATCTTATTATGAGCTCCAACTCTCTACCTTGGAAGGTAGAGAGTATTTATAGTCATTACATAAATCGCCACCTATCGGGCTGTGGATCAGGCATACAGTGGGTAAAGACCCATCCGTCCTCCACGGTGTTACTAAACTAAATACTACTTAACTTATAATAATCTATGACTACGAGCTTTCTAACGATTACATATACTTGAGGTGACCGACTCTTCAATAACTGGATTTACTAAATCCTAACAATCTCCCCCTAAGGGAGGTCACCTCAAACACACATTAAAATTACATTGAATACAAACAGATATTACAGTTTAAATTGTTCTTGCATTCTTGATGTAGTACTTTGCTCTGAAGCTCGTAGTCATTGATTCTTCACATTGCATGTTTGGATAATCTGAGTGGAGGTCTTTAACTGATCCACGTGATACAGAGTTTTGAGCCAGCTTTGAGATCATCAGCATCAGTAAATCTCTGACTCATCCATTGTGGTGTTGGTATTATGTGATGTAGTGACATTTGGACCGACATGCTCACCTTCTGGATCATGATATGTTCTTATCAGAATAGCGGAAGCTTTCGTTGATTCATGATATTGGCAGCAGCGTAGCAGAAGCAGGGAGTGATAATATCAGAGTCATTGATGCACTAATCATGATTTGTTTGGAAATGAATGTGTTGTGTGAGCATGCGGCTATGGATTGACCGCTCCATTCTGATCAGCTGCAAACGTAGGGAGTTCCTGCATAAAACAGTTAGCAATAAAGCACACAAAATTGTCTTTGATCACTTTCGTTGAATTGAGGTACACGGTCTACGATTCCCTGTTGATCAGTACAAGTACTGCCTGTCATCAGGTAAAATTCTGAAGAACTTCCTTGACAGGGTTTCGCAGCTGCTCTAGCTGTTCTCAAACCGGAACGTCTCAAAGAAGACAACACGAAGTGAGTGAACCAGCGAATTGAGATTCACTGATTGATAAAAAGAGATTTGAAAAACAATCGTGTATCGCTCAATAGAAATTGTTTTTGCAATACAACGAAGGTTTTAATGAAAATCAATTATCAATCATAAACACCTTTTATATTGAATTATAAGTACAAAATCGATGTGCTAAAGAAAAGAGTTTTTAAGCACAACGACAGGTTTTTCAAAGGTATCCGTCAATCCATAACCTAAAACAGGATTGATTCAAAAGATTGAATCGCTCCATTGTTTCTGTTCAGTTGTCACATGGTTGATCTTTTGAATAGATCTCACATGCCACCTACCAGGAGCTTGTTTGATGTTGGCTCCAGAAGGCTTTCCATCTTCATTGTGAATATGTTTGCATATCACTCAGATGTTCTGGCAATACCACAAGGATAATGCGTAGGACTCAAGATATAATCTCTCTTTCCACATTGTGTGAAACAGAGAGTCTTTATTGAAAGTGTCCTAATGAGATTTATAGATGATCTCGTGGCTCTAGACTCAATTGTGCATATTTGGTTCCTATGCCGGAGACTAGGGAGAGGGTCTCCTTCTTCAATATCAACCATCTCTAATAGAGAGTCGATAGATTATGTTGGTTCCCCGTGAGAATGAAACAAGAGCTTTTAAGAGGAACTTGAGTGGTTTGGAAAGTTGAAGTGCAGTGCGTCACTGGGTCCATGACGTCTTGTCTTCAATACCGATGTTACCTTAGTAACCACCAGTAGCATATGTATTGAACCCGGTTTCTGCCCTAAGGTTGAATAAATGGAGGGCTATTTCTTTTCACCCTTTTTCACATTCAGTTCTTTTTAATTCTTCAACCCCTTCAGTGCTTACTGAAACTTCATAACTAGAACCTTGTTGGGTTTATTCCAGTACTAGCTCAGTTTCAGTCCGCACTCTTCCCATATCTCATTTTTCTCCTTTTTTTCAATATACCTAAGGACTCTACACTATCAAGTGGTTTTGTACCTGGGTAGATCCCTCCGGTTCTGGCGGATCATTGGACCACAACCTAACCTTATCATCCTTATATCCCCATGCATAAAGTAAAGTTGGTCGGTCTTTTGATATAGTTCTTCCGCCTTGAAACCATTTGAAAATCAATCAAGATACTTGTGATATAAAATCAAAGTATTTTGTATCTTGATTGTTTTGATATTTTAGAAATGCTCCCCCTCAACATTTGCATATCATTCCGAAATAGTTTAGCACATGGAGGCAAGAGATCTTTGAAATTGTTAGATTAAGAATGAAAGGTCCAATCTTTTGATTAACATTTTCTAAAATGATCATCATCACTTCCCAATCAATTTGAGTAGATAAAACATTTTGAGGAAGGATGAGGTTTTCAAAAGTTTGCTCCCCCTCAATATGTGCCTCGAAGTTTGAAAGAGTTTTGCACATATTAGAGGGAACCTGCACTTAGAGACAATTCAATCACGTTTCAATAATTTAAGGTTTAAAGTAGATACTCCCCCTCAACAAGTGCATGGAAAATTTGAAATCGTTTGTCACATGCGGGGAGGAAAACTTGCTAAATACTTATGAACCCATTTATCGAAATATCAGTTTAAATCCAATTTAAATCACAAATTCTCCCCCGATCACAATTATCAAATCATTTGAGATTTGTGATCTATGTAGATTTAAATTGATTTTGAAAGCTTTTGAGGAGAACTGTGACTTTCGTATGAAAACATTTTTAACTGATAAGGATCGGATTTTGAGACTTTAAACTCCATAGATTAAACATGCATGATTATTTTTTGAAAACAATTGTATGACAAATAACCTTTTGATTTAATTGAAATCATTCTCCCCCTCAATCAATGACATAAGTTGTTGATTGAGAGATAGATATTTTGACAAAAATTAAGTCCAGATGATTTACAAAAATAGAGTAAGAGTTATTTTTCAAAGCAATTAGTTTTCATTAGATTGAAAGCAATTGTTTAAAGAATCAGAGCATGAGATTTGAAAAAAGCAAGATAAATAATGGCTCTGTTCTTTCTTTGAAAAGCGGGTTACTGCCTGAAATGACAATAAACCATTTTTTCTTTTTCTCTCAAAAATATTTTTTGATTTTTTTTTTTATATGAAAATTCGAACAACATCTAAAGTCCCATGTCATTCTTTGAATGACAGCATCAAGACCGTAGATATTTATCGAATCGAGAAAAACATGACAAAATGACAATATTTTTGAAGATTTTTCGAATTTTTCAAATTTTTACGGATTTTGAAAGTTTAATATTTTTCTATTTGATTTTTCGAATAAATATTTACAAGAGATAGATGAAGAAAAACCTTTTACTCCTCTTCTTCCTCTTGAAGACGTTTGAGTGTTTCTGGTTGAAGGCTTTTAAGACCAAGTCGTGGAAGAATAAACTCAAAACGTTCTCTAGGAAGAGCTTTGGTGAAGATGTCTGCTAACTGGTATTCAGTCCTCACAAAGTAAAGTTCCAACACACCGTTTTCAACTTGCTCCCTGATGAAATGATGTCGGATGTCGATGTGCTTTGATCTTGAGTGTTGTACGTTGTTGCATGAGAGAGCAATAGCACTTTTATTATCACAGTACAGAGGGATTTTGTTGAATTCAAAGGCAAAGTCAGATAATTGGGATCTCATCCATAGGATTTGAGCACAAAAAGATGACATGGCTATGTATTCAGCCTCTGTAGAGGAAATAGAAGTACTCATTTACTTTTGTGAAGAGCAACTCACAAGCTTATCACCCAAAAACTAAGCACCTCCTGACGTACTACGACGTGTATCTTGACATCCTGCATGATCAGCATCTGCATAGGCTGTTAGTGACATACCGGTGTCCTTCGGGTACCATAGTCCCATATTGATGGTTCCTTGGAGATACCGAAAGACCCGTTTAACCGCTTCAAGGTGCTTTTTAGTAGGCTTAGCCTGATATCTAGCACACATGCACACAGCGAACAAGATGTCTGGTCTACTAGCTGTGAGGTACATCAGGGATCCAATCATACTACGGTATTTTGTTTGATCTACCATGATCCCTGGGTGGTCCTCATCCAGCTTGGTACGTTCAATCATGGGAGTGTCAACAGGGTCACTAGAATCAAATCCAAATTTCTTTAACATCTCATTTGCATATTTAGATTGATTTATAAAAATGCCTCCGGGACTTTGTGAAATTTGTAATCCCAAGAAAAATGACATTTGTCCCATCATTGACATGTGAAATTTAGAACCCATTTCATTTGAAAAACGGTCACACTCATTGGGGTCAGTCGAGGCAAAGATGATATCATCAACATATATTTGAACATGAATTAAATGTTTGCCTGAATTCCTGGTGAACAATGTCGGATCAACTGCTCCTTTGGTAAATCCAGTAGATAGAAGGAACTTTGATAGCGTATCATACCATGCTCTAGGAGCTTGCTTCAAACCATAAAGGGCCTTTTTCAAGCGATAAACATGAGTAGGATACTCTGGATTCACAAAACCCTCTGGCTGGCTGACATAAACCACTTCTTTTAGATCTCCATTAAGAAAGGCAGTTTTCACATCCATCTGATAGACAACCATGTTCTTGCTAGCAGCATTAGCCAAGAAGATTCTGATAGCCTCGATACGAGCAACTGGAGCAAAAGATTCCTCAAAGTCTATACCTTCCTCTTGACGATATCCTTTTGCAACTAATCTAGCCTTATTTTTCAGAACATCTCCATGCTCATCAAGCTTCACTTTGAAGATCCACGTAAGAGCAATGATCATAGCACAGTCTGGAGCAGGTACTAATTCCCATACATCTAATCGATCAAACTCATGAATTTCTTCTTGCATGGCATTGAACCAGCTATCTTCATTCATAGCAGTTTTAACGTCTTTAGGTTCAATCTTAGAGAGTACAGAGTTGAAGAAGCACCATAAGGCATCAGTTGCAAGTTGTTTCCTTGTGGATACTTGACGAGAGAGGTTTCCAATGATGTTGTCCAGTGGATGATCATGTGTCCATTTTCTGAGGTGTTCATGTGGTTGTTGTTGTGGAACTGAAGTAGCAGAGTCGATGTCTCCTGAAGAAGATGGTTCTGATGATGATTCAGGAGCAAATATGTTTTCAAATGGAGCATCTTCAGGAGTAGCAAAGGGATTAACTTCATCATTGATGCCAGAAACAGTTCCATGATGTACATTTGAAGATTGATGATTTGTTGATGAGACAGAGTGATCAGCAGCAGGCGCTTCTTGACTTAGTGATATTGAGACTGAAGGATTGACTTCATTCACAGGGATATGAGCAGCCTCTGTTGTAGGAATTGACAGATCATTATCACTCGGCTCATAGTGTTCATCAATCATCGGATCAAACAATTTCTTCAAATCATCTTCAGTTGGAGGTACATATAGAGTTGCTTGAGAGGAATTTGGTACAAGGGATGAACCAATGGGACTGTTTTGAAGTGCGGGTCCAGAACTGGATTGTCCAGGATCCATTTGACCGGTCAGCTCATCGAACGTAACGTGAATTGTTTCCATGATATTTCGGTTTCTCTTGTTGTAGATTCTGTAACCCTTCTTGTTTAGTGTATAACCATCAAAAACTCCAATATCTGCCTTTGCTCTTAATTTTCCTATGTCTTGACCGTCATTCGTTGGATAGCACAAGGCACCAAACACACGAAGGTATGAGAGATCAGGCTTTCGTTTATGAACAAGTTCATATGGAGTTTTTCCATGAGAGGTGTGTATAAGGGAACGATTTGGGGTGTAGCAAGCAGTGGCAATGGCTTCAGCCCATAGAAACATTGGAACCTTTAAATAAATTAGCATGGTTCTTGCGGCTTCCACAAGAGTTCGATTTCATCTTTCAACTGCACCGTTCTATTGAGGAGTTCGTGGAACACTTCTTTGATGACTGATTCTAACACTTTCATAAAACTGAATTAAGTCTTTGTTAACAAACTCTGTGCCATTGTCTGTTCGAACAATTCTGACTGTATTGTTGAGTCGAACCTAAAGCTGTTTGATTAGTTTGATGATGACATCTAGAGTTTCATCATTTGTCCTCAAAAACTTTACCCAAGTAAATCGAGAGTAGTCATCAACAACTACTAGAATGTATTTCTTCCCATTTACCGTTTGCACTCTCATTGGTCCGCACAGATCCATATGAAGGGTATAAAGAACTTCCATTACTGAGTTTGTGGGTTTTGGTTTGTGGGCATATTTCGTGCTTTTTCCCAATTGGCAAGCTGAACAAAGATGATCTTTTTAATATTTTAATCTGGGTAAGCCTCTGACAAGATCCTTTCTGGAAAGGTTATAATGGTGTCGAAGTTCAAGTGATTGAGACGACAATGCCATAACCATGACTTTGTTTTAGAAGCCTTTGACAGCAAGCAGATTGGAGAAGACTTCATCATGTCTTCGATAGAGATGGTGTTTTGGTTAGAACCACGAGTACCTCTTAATAATTCCACACCATCAAGTTCTCTAACGAAGCAAGTATGTTTTCTAAAGGCCACCTCTAGATCGGAATCACAGAATTGACCAACAGAGAACAAATTATGACCAAGACCTTCCACATAATATACCCTGGATATTACACTTTTGCCGACTATATAATCACCATAACCCATAATTGCTCCAAAATGGTCGTTCCCGAATCTAACAGTCCCGATAAATTTACTCCTGAAGTTCATGAGCCGCGACTGGTCTCCAGTCATATGCTTGGAACAGCCTGAGTCTAGGTACCACAGAACGATTTGAACGATCTGCAGTTGAACACAGACAAGAATGGATAACTGGATAATTGGGATCCCCATGCAAGAATGGGTTCCATTTGGTTAGTAACAGTGATTGGAACTCCCACATCAAAAATAGAAACACCCATATTAGAAATAGAAGCAATGGAAACATTAGAAATAGATGCAGTACTAGTATCCGTATTTGACCTATTCAAAGTATGTTAACTTCTTAAGGGAATAATTCTACCAGTAGGCATCCATTTTCTAGTGGGCATTGCCTGATTAACCTTATGGCCAAAAGGTATCCATTGATAACCTATCTTACTAAATGTTCTTCCTGTGGGTTTCCACTGTTTTCTAACTTTCTTTCGCTTTTGCCTTTTAGCCTTTTTAGCTTAATTTTTAACATTAACAGTTTTAACTGAGCATTTGACAGCTTTAGACAAATCATTCATACCACATTCAAGATTAGTAACAGAAACCACGCAATCATCATTACATATTTTGCCAAAAGTAGTAGAATTCGCATTAATTACAGTATGCTTAGAGCTAACACTAGAATCAACACGATTCATTTTATTCAAATTCTCTCTACGGTGATCTTCTACTTTCTTCCAATGCACATTCTTAGCTTGCGAGGTCCTATCATTCCTTGTATTGCCTTGAGACTTTGACATGCTCGCTTTAATGTCACTGATTACTCCTGTAGAGGGAACGGGGAACATTAGGTTGTTTTGCTACTTTTTGCCTTTCCTGTTTTGATGTGCTGGGATGTGAACTATTTGAAGGCACACTGATGTTCACTTTCTTGACACTGGAGGTGCTGGGATCTGAACTATTTGAAGGCCTACTAAAGTTCACATTCATAACATTGGGCATTGAATGACTTGTATACTTGGCATTAGGCATAGAACAGGGTATCAAGGGACTGACTTGCTCATCTAGGGATTTAGGGCATATTGTAATTAAGCATTCTAGAAGTTCTTGAGATCATTTGGCATATAAGCATGCATGGCCAATTGCATTATCAAGTGGTTTCTCTAACTTATCCTCTTCTACAATCTCACGGAGACATTCTAGACTATCCTTAAGGTATGAGAAATATGTTTGAATGGCAAGTTTGTTATTCCTAAGATGAGGAGGAACATATTTCACAGACAAAGCATATTTATTACACCCATGCACCTTTGATGCACCATTCTCCCCATTGGTCATTGGCATTTTCCCTTTTACCTGACTCTTCAGATTCTCAATTTCCTTTTGCAACGAAGTTATTTGTTCATTATTTTTATTACGAGTGACTTTTATTGACTCAAATAACTCATTGAAATGACGTTTAACCTTTTCATTTTCTTCTAGAAAACTCTCATTTTCCTTTTGTAAAGCATTAACCAAGTTTTGAAGATGAAAATTTTGAGAATTCAGAGAATCTAAAGGAGGAGGCATTTGGGAGCCAGTCACATTGTTCATTTCACCCTTTAATTGAGAAATTTGGGCTTTCAACTTTCTGGTCGTGTTACAATGAGCTCGAATCTGTTCATCACGTTTGCTAATTTCAAAAACTGCATCAAATTCAGGAACATCCAAGGATGTCTTGATATTTGAGGTTTTAACATTTTCTTTCAGATGTTGATATTTTAATTGCAAAGTAAGATGCTCAACTTCCAATTTAGAAAACTGTTTTACCAAGTTATCATGATCATCCTGTTCAACCTTATTATGCAGTTTAGAGTTAGTTTTTTCAAGCTCAATGACACGATCATGGGAGACTTTCAGAGCAACAGATAACTCATGAAATTGAGAAGCATTAATGGAACAATTTGTAGCAGTGTAAAACACATCTTGAGCAATACATTCAGAAATAAGATTCTCATTCAAGGTATGCAAGTTCTTCCTCTCAATCTCATTATATTTTAGTTCTCGCTCATAGTCACTAACCTCAACAATCATTGCATCAAATTCCTTTTCCATTTTTTTAATATCTAAGTCGATCCCCTTTTTAAGACTCTCAAATTGACCTTTTAATTGTTTAAAGAAAGGCATGACCTCAGTTAAATAGCATTCTTTAGTTTGCTCAAAACCCCTTTCCCCTTCAGTTATCCCAGTGGGTGTGATCCTTTTCTTACAAGTTTTCTCAAAATCAACAAATAATTGAAATATGACATATTGACTGATTAAGGTCTTGCTTTTAGTGGCAATAGTTCTAGGAACTAGATGCAGTGGTGTATTTGGAGGATACACAGTCGCTGAAGGCATTTTCCTGAGGGGAGGGTTTGTAACAACAAGATTCTCTGCTTTTTGCTTATCTAAATCCTTTTTCCAGAACACTTGTTCGGGAGTTAACAACGTTTGAGGCTTAAACATAATCAAGGAAATCCAGTTTTCCTTCTTGTAATCATGGGGTATGATAGATATTTTCTTCTCTTTACATTTAGGATCATCTAGTTTCTTGTTCATCTTCTCCCTAGTGACTTCATCTGATTTCTTATCTTCCTCAGTGCACTCAGCGCAACTAGGTTTCTGTCTAGGCTTAAGGATTTCATTGCCATCATGAATTACCTTATGAGCACTTCTAGCCTTTTTAATGACCTCTGGATTTGGTTCCTCAATAAGGGGAATGCTATGGCTTATCGCTTAAGACTCTATGCTTAGTGATCATGTGAGCAGTCTGAATGGTGTTCCCTTGTACGTACAACTTATTTTCAAGCTTGTTTTTCAAAGTTTTCATATTAGGAAAATCATTCAAAAGTTTTGATTCCTTAGCATTGAATTCTTGCTTAAGCATTTTCACATTTTCTTGAAGTTCTTGTTTTTGCTTAGCAGTTTTAGAAAGATTTTCTTGTAAGGAGTTTAACTCTTGTTTTAATACTTCTTCTCTAAAATTACTTTTTCTAATAATTGTACGCATTTGGTCATCCATTTCCTGCTCACGGGTGGTCAACTTAAATTTAGCACGTTGTTCATAAATAGGAACACGTTCTTTATAGGCATTCAGTTCAGAGACAACAGAATCATCAGGGGCACATGCAGTGAATTCATCAAAAACATAGTCATCATTGACTGCAGAGGATGCATCACTTGGTACACTCTCACTTTCACTTTGTTTCACATATTCATCATATGGGACAACATTGATATTACCCATATTTTCAATATCTAACTCAATAGTTTCAGTTGATTGTACTTTGTTATACATCTTTTGCACGTCAGCATTAACGTTTAGTTTTAATACCTCAGAAATGATTTTGTCTTTGGATGGACCAGCTTGTGGTGATGAAGAGACTTTAGGAGGGACCATTGGAGAAATGCTAGCCATGAAAATTGTTTGTGCAGTAGGTTCATCATCAACGTCAGAGTCGTATGCATCACAATCAGCGACTTGAAAGGCATTCTAATGATTGTGGCCAATCTCCTGAATTGGCTACTCATCCACATCTGCATCATATGTCTTGGTATTTCCCTCAGCAAGAAACAACAACTCCTCTTCATCCAAAGCTGCACCATTATCCTGAGCTTGCACAAGCAACATCTTATTCCTGAAGTACTCTGCATTCTGAGGATGTTTTGGCGATGTGCAGTTCCTTGCAATATGTCCTTCCCCTCCACAGTTGTAGCACTTGATCGGTTTTGCTTGTCCCTGATTTCCATTCCTTCCCCTATTCTGATTTGCCACATATCCTCTATCAACTCTACCTCTTCCTTGTTCATACTGCCTTTCTTGAACTGGTTGTACCATAACCTTTCCATCTCTGACCAAAGCATGGCTGTGTAGATTGGATGCAGTCCTGATTTCATTATTAGTGTGAAGTCTGTTAGTGTGTGCAGTGAAGGTTAAGTTTTGTTTAACCATAAAAGCCAGTTTATTGATAAAGTGTTCCATGACAGCATTGGCATCAGGTTGTTTGAAACTTGGATCTGGAATGACTTGAGATGCTTTGGTAGTAGTTCCATCATTGGTGTAGAAGGTTGTTGAATCATTTGATGAACTTGTTTCTCCCTGGTTGGTTTTGAACTGATCAAGAATCTTTTTTTCAAACATAGCATGTCTCTCATTCTGAAGAAGGAATGCATAGAGTTGCTCATAGTTTGTATTCTTCAATCCTTTGGTTAGCTTCACAGAAGTGACAAACTTGTGCCATTCGGGATTCATGTTGTTCACAAACTTTGAGTTCAGCTGAATGTTTGGCATGGTCATTTTTATGTTCCTCATGTCATTCACAAGCTTGTGGAATCTTACGTAATACTCAGAGACACTCTCATCTGGTTTCATCTTGAAGTGCTCAAATTCATCATAGAGTTGTGATTCTCTGTCTTCCATAGTTAGTTCAGAACCTGAAAGAAGCATCTTGACATTATCCCACACTGCCTTGGCTTCGGTGTTGTGATTGATCAGCTTGTAGATATCTTTTGGAAGACCTTGAAGTATGATGTTAGAAGCCCTGATATCAGCATCGAATCTCTTTTTCTCCTTATCATCGAGCTCATCATATGTCTTTGGTCTGTCTATTCCATAGATCATTATTCCATCTGCAGCTGTATCAATTAAGTCTCTTGTAGTCTCAATCTGATAAGGTCCTTCATCAATCGATTTGAGAATGTTGACCCCATTTCCCTTTCCAAGACAGTACAATCTGATTCTTTGAGCCCAAGAGTCATAGTCGGTTCTGTCAAGCATGGGTGGACGAGTATCTGAACCAGCTGCTTGAACATCCTCGGCAACAGTGGAGATGATTGTAGGTACGTTGGTAGACATGTTAACAGATTACACGGGATTTTATAACTCTATGATTAAACCGGGAAATAGATTCTTTCACGGGATTTTACTAAATCAAGAGAAAACTGTATTATAAGCAAAAATCACCCAAGTCGCTAAGAAACCTTGAACCAAGTCGCTAAGAACCAAGTTGCTAACTATCAAGTCGCTATAATGCCAGGTCGCTAAGACACAGGCAAGTCGCTAAAGAACAACTCGCTAAGCACCAAATCGCTAAGTTATCAAGTCTCTAAATAGCAAATTTCTAGGCACCAAATCGCTAACACCAAGTCGCTAACAAACTTAAGCACAAGTCGCTAACTTTCACCAAGTCGCTACCTGTAGTGGAGAATCCACTAAGTGTACTGTTTGTCGACTTGTCTCAATAGACAAGTCGCTAAGCTCAAATCGCTAACAACTTCAACTGCAACTCGCTACCAACTTACAAAGTAAGTCGCTACCAAGATTAATAATCCGTGGCTCAAGTCGCTAGCAGGAAAAACTCACAAACATCACTTTTCAATCCAAAAACAACCCAACCACGATGATTCAAGCTTACCAAATCAAAACCCAAGCACATACAATGATTCTAAACACAAAAGTACACCCAAAATTCAAACTTTAACACTAGAGATGATCCAAATGATGCAAAAACCACTAAACTTTTTCAAACTCTAAAACCATCTAAAAACCACTAGAAATCCAAGAATATGTAAGAGATGATCAAACCATGGCTCTTGATACCATTTGTAACATATTGGATTTCACAAACACACCATATCATTAACACAAGAGGCATACAAGATGAGTTTTAGAGAGAGAAAGTTAGAGGTTTAGGGAACTTTAGTGAGAGAAAGAAAAATCTTATTATGAGCTCCAACTCTCTACCTTGGAAGGTAGAGAGTATTTATAGTCATTACATAAATCGCCACCTATCGGGCTGTGGATCAGGCATACAGTGGGTAAAGACCCGTCCGTCCTCCACGGTGTTACTAAACTAAATACTACTTAACTTATAATAATCTATGACTACGAGCTTTCTAACGATTCCATATACTTGAGGTGACCGACTCTTCAATAACTGGATTTACTAAATCCTAACAATCAAACAAAACTGCATACTAAGTGTAGTAGATACATCCATGAGATACTGACAACAAGCATCATTACATAAACTGATAAACTGAACACATCACACAACTACAACATGATCACAAAAGCTTCACATCCTACCCCAACCCTACTCCAATCTAACCACCATCTACCACCTAAGGCTTCTTAGGGAAGGCCCACTCTGGCATCTCTTTGGGCGCCATTTGCCTAGCAAGCACCCTCTACACCTTTGGGCATGCTAGCCCCATCACCACTCCTCCAACAGGTGGTGAGGATGATGAAGGACCCTCTTGTGGTGGTGCTGTTAACAGTGGTGGAAAAGGTGGTGCCTGCAGCTCTCTTGGAGGAAGGATTGCAGCAAGGGGAGGCACACTCAGGACTCTTGCAAATGTTTCATCATTTGTGCCTTCATATGGAGAAATGTAGCTTGAAATGGAATCTGAGTTATCCTCTTTGATGATGGCATCCTGAGGCATTGGTTGGAGAGATGAAGGACCAGCAGCAAAAGGATTTGAAAGAACACTTAAATGTCTTCTCTTTCTTGAAACAACCTTCTCATACTCTTCTTTCTCAACTCTCCCAGGGTTATTCAAAACAAAGTCATCCCAGGAACTATCAGATGAACTTCTAGATGAAAGGTTGATTGGGTTGGAATGACTCATGATGATATTTGGAGAGCAGTAAGTTTGTGTGAGAGAAATATTTTTGGAGTATGTGATATGAGTGGTTTGTGTGTTTTTGATGCTTAAATACAAGTTAAGCAGGTTTCAGTAAGTTAATGTGGGGAAGGTGTAAGTGGTTGAGGAGTAAATGAAGTCTTTGACTTTGGTGGACGGATTAATGACTTGGAGTTGACTTGGTGACTGGGTGGTTAAGTACTATTCTAACCACTGCTAGCATACTCTTGAACTCACTTCTGGTTATTTTCTAACCACTGCTATTCTTAACAATACTTTCTGTGTGCGGTTTATGTTTGTGTTATACAGGTTTGAAGGATTCTACATTGGAGTTATTGTTGTTTAGTGCTTGTATTTTTAGTTGTCCACTGATTTTTATGCAGAGTTTGAGGCTAACTGTGGAAACTATAATGCAAGCAGTGGTAAAAGTGACTCTCACAGTGGAAAAAGTAAAACAAGAAACTTTGTTCCATTTATGAATAAGATTCATTACATTCAAAGAGGGAGTGCTAACAACCACAATCAACACAAAAGATAACAATCTAACACATCCTTCATTCCTACACTCTACACCAGCTACTCCATTGGATTCTTGACCTTGTCCTGATAGTCATGCTTGTTCTTCTGTGCTCTCTTCCTCTTATTCTTAAAGGTTGACTGCATTCTTGGACAAGAAAGACCAAGAACTTGTGGAGGAGGCCTTGGTAGTCTTGCAGGTTTCTCTGGTATGGAGATTTTCTTCATATTGGAGATAGTTGTTCCCAAAGCCTTTGACAGAGCACTTGACAATTTCTTGGACAAGGCATAGGTTTCATCATCATCATCTGATGAGCTGGAGTAGAACTCAAGAGAAGGTGCACGCTTGGAAACAGGCTTCACAGTCTTTTTTGTTGGCTCCTTGGAAGAAGAACTAGTGGAATAGCATGGAATGTATTCCCACTCGGATATCTCTATGTCAGAAGAGGAATTGGATGAGATGTCAATGATGTCTGGAAGATTGCTCATTGCGATTTTTAGGGTTCTTATGCTGGTATGAATGTGTTTTGGTACAAATTATGCAGAGTCAAATCACTTTATATAGACAAAGTCAATCAAAAGGTTTAATTTACGAAGATATTTACTTTTACCTATTTTGGTAAGTAAATATAGATATTATTGGCTTGACTTTGGGAAGATATTGTATTAAAATAAGTCGGTTATGCATATTCTTTGTATTATACTAACACTTGTAGGTTCATAACCAAGCATAGATGGGAGTTAATCTTAAAAGGTGTATAACTGAGATACACAACAAATGGTTATTGATTCACCATGTCTAATCCACATAAGAATCAACTAGTCCAGAGCAAACGGCTACTGGTAAAGACTTGACAAATCCGTTTATGGTTGATAGTTTACCAAAAACTATATGGTTATCAACTCACCATATTTTATCTGATTAAGAGTTGGCTAGTCCATAGCAAACGGCTCATGGTAAAGACATATCAAATCCGTTGATAGCTGGTAGTTTGCTAAAAACTATGATAAGAGCAGTCTATTTTTATATGTTTTTCTTTACCACTGCTCTTTGCAAATCTTTTTGAAAAATTCCCACTGCTAGTTCACAGTTTCCACTGACAGTGTTATTTTTACCACTGTTAATCTAGCCGTTACAACTGTTGTGTCTGTAACAAAAATTTTACTAGTCGTTGAGAGTTAATTACTTTCTATATATAAATAGGGTAAATTTTTAGAAAGATTATCTACTTTCCTACTTATAATTTATCTTCTTAAGATAACTCTTTTCCTTAGATAATCTTTCTTGCGCAAAACACTAAAACCCTAACTGTTTATATATTTTCTCTCAATTGGCGTGTTCTTTATACAATTTATACTGACACAATATATTTTTCATCAAAAGATTCTATGGAACCTATCACTTTTGCAGATGAGCACAACCAAGTGGCCTACTTACAAAAGTCAAACAAGAAGAGTGGCCCTGTTTTTCATCAGATTGTGGACTTTCTTAACACTACCCATATAAGGTATGCTTTACTTTTAAATCCCACAACCTATATCTCTCAAATCAAACAGTTTTGGACTTCTGCTCAGTCCATAACACTTGAGAATAGAGATACACATGAAATAGTGGATGCTCTAAGAGCCACTGTGGATGGGGTAACTATTGATGTTACTGAGCCATATTTGAGGAGAGTTCTCCAATTGGATGATCTCAATGGTATCATTACATTACCTATGCCAGAAATACATGAAAATTTATCATCCATGGGGTATGATACCACTGATAAAAAGGCTACTTTCAAAAAGAGTGGTTTTTGTCCCCACTGGAGATTTTTGATACATACTCTTTTACATTGTCTTAGTCCAAAGAAAACATCTTATGAGCAATTTAGTTCAACCATGGCTTACCCTTTGGTTTGTCTAGCCACTGATAAGATTTTTAACTGGTCAAAATATATTTTTACAAGTATGACTGGCAATGTAAAGAGTTCAACAAAATTTTTAATGTATCCAAGGTTTGTGCAAGCAGTGCTAAATGAGTTTCAACTGCAACCCCATACACGAACTTATAAAATCCGTTGCCTTAAGCCTAAAGTTTTTCAAAATATGAATAAAGATGGCAATATGGATTTTACACCTCTCTTTCCTCAAATGCTTGCAAAGATTTCACCTGAACAAATTTCACCCATAATCTCTGTTCCAAACATTGATTATACTCTACTTGTTTCTCACACCTATGAGAGGAGGCAAAAACAGCCAACTCCTCCCATTACAACACAGCATGTACCTGATCCTTTTGGTTTAGGCACAAGCAGTGGTGGTTCCAGGCTTCAATCTAGTCCAACTAGGGAGGAACCTGAACCAATGCCCTATGATTTACATCTCCCAACAGGTTACACAGTTGGAAGTGTTGAGGGCAGTAAGCAACCAATGGAATTGATGGAAATTTGTACAACATTAGTAACGCAAGTTAAATCTCTGGAACAAGACTTGGCATAACTTAAGGAGCAGCATGCCAAGGACATTACATCTTTGAAGGAGGAGATTTAGACCTTGAAGGAAGATTTGCAGGGGTTAAAGCAAAGAAGAACTGCAAAGATTGTGCTATCATCTCCATCCTCACCTCCTGATGGTGATTCAGAAGATTTTAGTGTATATTTGGGTAATTCTCCCAAACAGGGGAGGAAAACAGGTGCTGAAGCTAAGGGGAGGAAGCTAGATTTTAGAGATGAAGATGTTACAAGTAAAGGCACAGAGGAGGTTATTAAGCAAGAAGAACAGCAACTAGAGCAAGAAATTTTCAGTACTGCAACCACTGATGATTTCATTCCCACTATAGAAGAAATTACCACTGATGATCAAGAGATTACCACTGCAGAGGAAGAAATCAAAAAGAAGAAAGGTAAAGCAGTTATGGAAAGTGAAGAGCAACCTGGAAGGAATATTTCTAAGAAAGAACAAGCTCAAATTGCTTTTGATGCTGAAGTTGCTCAAAAGATCAAAGAAGAAGAAGAAGCAAAGAAGAAAATGTTATATGAACAAGAAGTTGCAGACTTCATGGAGGCTAAAAGACTGGACAGAATGGAGGATACTGATACACTGGATATTAATCCAATTTCCACTGTTCCACCTACAGTTATTAGAGAAAAGACTCCAGAGTTTTCATATGTGCCTACAGAAGAAGAAATAGATTTCTTGATTGCACATGATCCAGTAATCAAGAAGAAGGCAATTGACCTTGTAGCTGACAAATCTTTAACTGAAGAACAAAGAACAGCTCAGTTAAAGGACTTTATTCAGATGAAGAATAATCAAGCACTTCAAGAGGTAATTGGTTCAGTCAGAAAAGGTCAAAAGAAACCAAGGCAACCAACTAAAGCACAAGTTATTGCTTACATGAAGACTTATTGTTGCAATGTTGGTGGCTGGAAAAGTCATCAATTCAAAGAAATGCCTGATGATAAAGTTGAAAGTATCTACTACAGAGTTCAAAGACAAGATAAAGATTTCATTCCAATGGACTCTGAAGAAGAAGCAAGAAGGTATCCTAATTTGAAGAGAAAGACCAAAGATAGTGAATCTCAGACATTTAAGAAGACAAAGTTTGTTGAAGAACAAGAAGTTCCAACTGAGAAATTCACTGAAGAACAACTGATTGAAATGATTATGATAGAAGAACAAGATTTTTATCCAGAACCACTGCAAGTCAGATATCCTATTATTGATTGGGAAGTATACACTGCCAGCAATTTTGCTCCAACATGGAAGATTACAAGGCTAGGTGGTGAAACTTCATCATTCATTCAATTTGAAGATCTCATCAAAGCTTTTGACAGAGATGATCTTGACAAATTATGGAAATTAGTTTAAGAAAGGTTTGATGCTGAAGATCTCAAAGATATGAAGGAGATGTAGTTGTGGGTTAATCTTAGAAGGCTCTATGAACCAGATGTTAATGATGATTTCTGGAAATTCTCATGTTCATGTCCTGGTACTAAATGGTTTTACTATGATTCATGTGATGTTCATCATGTTTCTACAACAAATGGAACTCTCACTGCGATGATGTGTACTACTATAAGAGTTCATGAAGATAGTGAGAAAGTCAGAGCATTGTTACACAGGCTTCAAAATCAATGTTCAATAGCTATTCAAAATTCAAGGAAGAAGTGAAGTGTTTGGTAGAATTCCCCAAATCCTTGAAGATGATGCAGATTGAAGAAACTTATTGATTTGCAGAGAAATCATAAGTTTAGGGGAGGATTGTTGAGAATAATCTGTTACCACTGATAGCTGTGGAAGACACTGCTAACTATTGCACTAGCAGTGGAAACGTATTACCACTGCTGGCATATTATTACCACTGCTATTAGATAATTGTTAGGAAAACGTGTTTAGATAAGTATAGAAAAGATCTTGTGTATATTCTATATTGTTAGCTTTATACTTATCTTGTAAAAGACTCCTTGTACTATAAAAGGAGTTCCTAGGTCATTGTCTTACTAACTTACTTACATACGTATCATTCACATAAGCTTCAAGGTGTAACCCTAGTGATAAGCAAGATCACTCGTATTATTCATTAATAATATTGGAGCTTAGTTTTGTGTTTAATCTGTGTTCACTTACATTACATCATATAATCCGTCTTATAAGTATTACTAAGTAAATTCCGCGTGCTTATTAATATAATACAAAATATCACTGACACAAGGTGTGTGTCCAGATCCATCAGAAAGTGTGGCTACCAACGAACTATGCATGCATACACTAGAAGCAATAAAAGAAGTGCGAAAACATAAACAAAACAATTAAGAAATCATAACTAGGCTAGCACTAAAGGTGCTTAGCCGATCATATAAAATGAAAAATCAATTCAATGTTTAACATGGTAAATGAAGACATGAATCAAAATGTAAATGAAATAGGAATCGGTAAAGCTTATCGAAGATATGTTGTGACTTCTCCCTTGGAAATGGCTTAGTATGCTGTGTAAGATCTGCCTTGTGGACCCATTTCACGTTCTGAATTTTTGTGGTGTGTGAATGATAATCAAATGCAGAATTTAAGGCTTGTATTTATAGGCCCTATCCCGTTACGGCGTAACCTTATAATGTGGTTACGTCTTAACTAAAATATCCTCCTTTATCCATTCTCGTAGTGATGGTTACGGCATAACCTTAAGGATGGTTACGCCATAATCCCTTCAGCTCCGTCGTAAACTCAACAAGTGGCTACGCCCTTCAAAGATCCCATCAAGACATTCGCAGTGCTGGTTACGTCGTAACTAATGTTGGGGGTTACAGCGTAACTGATGGAGGCGTAAAATTTACTATGACCCAGATGGTTACGGCGTAACTTGAGTTGATAGTTACGCCATAACTATTGTTGACTTGGTCTTCATATTTGAATTCATAGCTACGATGTAAATGAGAGTGTAAGTTACGTCATAGCTTCTTCCATGAGAGCATACTAAGTTATAAATCATTAAAGTGCATCTCCAAAACCGCGTCTCTTTAGTTCCTACGCTCATATATAACCTGGAAATGAAATATAAAGAAATAAGATCATATATCCATATAAACAATATAACATATGTTCATAATCAAGGGAAATTGACACTTAAAAATCAGGATTATTTGATGTTATCAATTGCCCTACACATTAGGTACGAAAATCAGTTTCTTTAGGGACCCAAGCCATCACTGACTTGGATCTTCCTTGTGCATCAACATAATCAAACTTTTTTAGAGTGATTGATGCACTGTTGTGTTTAGAAACATCTCAAAATGATCAAAGCTTTCACACACATAACATGCCTTATTAAGCATCTCAAAATTACTTCCTAGTCTTTGAGACATCATATTATTCCAGTTACTTTGATTTCCTCTTAGACTGTGAGTGGTTTTCCTCGGTTGCTCAACATGTTTAATAGTTTTCCTAACAGTTTTTCCTTGTTGTTTAGTTTTGACAAACTCTTTCTTTGCAATACTATGCCAAACTGTTTTCTTTTCAGTTTTAGATTGAGACACATCATGTTCCTCATAATCTGACACCCATTCATCAATAATTGGGGCATCATTATTCTTCCTATCTATCTTAGGCTCTTCTTCACTAGACTTAGCTTTACTATTCTCAACAACAGGCTCATTAACAACTCGTCTAAACCAGTAAAAGACAAGTCAGGTGTTGGAGGCATAAACTTTCCTGTAAATGGAGGTGGAACTGCATTAAAGCCTAAACCTTTCTTGTAGTTGTCAATAATCTGACATTATATGATCTTGTTTACACTTTTAGATGCATTTTCAAATTTATCTACATTAAGTTGAATGCCATCTTTTTTATTTTGAACTATTTCAAGCTTCTTCCTAAGCTCTCTAGTAGTTATTTCTCCTACATGAATTTCAAACTCTAAGCCCTTAATCTTTTCAGTATAAATACACTCATTTGTGTTATAAAAGTCAAGTTTTTCTTCCACTGACTCTAAACCTGCCTTATAACCTAGAACCATTCATTCAGATTTCTTAACATCTTTTAATAGTTTATCATATTGATATTTAAGAGATTCAACAGTCTTCAAGCAATATTTTGAACAAATGGAATCATTGGATACCTTTGAGTCAGAACTTGAAGATGAGAAAGCCATGAGTGCATAGTTAGGTCCTTCCTCTTCCTGATCACTCCAGTCATAACCACCAAGACCATCACATGATACCAAAGCTATGGAATTAGATGTTTCCACAGGCACACTCCTTCTTAATCTTTCTGTTAGCCTCGCTAAAGTGAAGTCATTACGGGAATTGCATTAGTTTCTTCTTTTACACATTTACAAGGACTAGTTTAGTCATTTGTGCTAAGTTAGGCTTGTCCTAGTATAAATACACCTCCTAGTCCCAATTAGGAGGGTAGGAAGTTCATATTTTGTAAAGAAGAGTGTGTGGTTTCTTCTTCTTCTCTCTAGAAACACACACATCTTCCCTTTTCTTCAATCTAAACAATACCATGTCTTTCTTATTCTTTAAGCTTCCGCGACCCCTCGAACCACATGAATCTTATATTTTATCGGTCCTACAATTGGTATAACGAGCCAGGTTGTTGTTTTTATAGATTTGTGTGGTTTCGAATGTTTGTTTAAACTATTTTTAACCAGTTTTTATGTGCCGGAAAATTTTTTTTTCCATCTTTTGAGGTTAACAGTTTATTCACTTGTATTTGTATCATATTCGTCAAAAAAGAAAAAAATCAACAAATTTTATTAGCAGTCTCAAGGTTCTGTTTCTTGTCCAAGATTCACGTTCTTGGTAAGATATGTTTTTGTGACTTATTTTTTGTACCAAACTCGTGACAATTTTTGTGGTCAACTGGTCGTCAACGTGGTCAAATGGGTAATATTGGAAGCGTTTTCTGCAAATATATCTGGGTTTCTTTATGCTGAACGGAAAAATGGTCGGAAAAACTCGCCGGAAAAAAAGTCAAATGGTCAAAACCCTCTTTTTCTACGCCTACGGAGAATCTACAGAAATATTACGCATAACTGTGAAGTTATGCGTAGGAATTGATACGCGTAAGGTTTTTTACGCCTAAGCATATGCTTACGCGTAACCTAGACCTCGTTTACGCATAAGAGCTTTGGCCTACGCTTAAGAAGAAAGGTTACGCGTAACTGATAATTTTTTACGCTTAAGGAAAATGAAAGAAAAGTTACGCGTAAACTTGACTGAACCTTGACCACGACCACAACCAATTACCGAACCTAGACTCTAAGACTTCAGTTTCTCATCTCAAGTCTTATCTATTAACGAAAAAAATCAAATAAAAGTTCATCTCAGCCCTTTAACAAATCCACATCTAACTCATACTCCCATCTCCTTCTAACCTTACATCAACAACACTAATATGCTATATCCCTTCACCAAGACTCGACGAAAAAGAAAATAATAATTATACGATCTCAGTTTTTTTCTTTCGTGGTATACAACGATGCATCAAGACTCTTTATCTAACGAAAGAAGGGTAACATCATTGATCAATTTTTGAAGATTGACTTCATCTCATATCCGAAAAATTAAAGAGAAACACAATAACAAATATGTTATATGTTTTCTTTGGTTCGTTCATAACAAGAAAACACAAAAACAAATACAAACCAACCTACCCGAGACCATTAAGATCTTGAAGACAACCTTCACTTCATTATCTTTTCGAAAACTTGTGATTCGAATAGTTCATAGGCTGAAATGATTATAAAGGGTTGTTTGGAATCGTGCCTTTCATATGGATTAATGGAGAATCAGCTTTGTGTATTTGTGAATGTGAATCAAGGTTTCGGATAGTATGATACGTTTGATGATTTAGATGAGATCTAGATTGAGTTGAGATTTGAGATAGTTAGGTGGATAAAAATGAGAGGCGAATATTATCAGTGTGTTTAGGTTAAATGGTTATTATGCAAGTGAGAGAATATTTAGGGTTATGTTTTTAACCGGTTTAGTCAAAGTGTTGAATCGGGTCTTAGGTTGTGAACCGGATAATCCAATTCTCTTCTTGTTGGGTTGGATTGCTTATTGGGTTTGTAATTTAATCTCGCATGGGATGATACCGAGTTAACATAATAATGGACTGAATCGCAATGGTTAGTGCATCCGACATTTATATAAAGAGAAATTAACTAAAGTGTTTATTATCCGATGTATCTTTCAAATGCATTGTGTTAATTTTCGGCAAAAAGGTGGTATTGTGGTATTTCGAATTTTCACGAGGTTACTATTCCACGGCTAAAGTTTTCGATGAATTTTAATGTGACCACGGAGATGACTCTTTATTATTTATTTGGGTGTGAAGTGACGTTTGACGGGCGAGTTTACTTATTTCGTCTTCTTTTTTTTCT
Organism: Chrysanthemum seticuspe; assembly: GCA_019973895.1. NCBI lineage: Eukaryota > Viridiplantae > Streptophyta > Magnoliopsida > Asterales > Asteraceae > Chrysanthemum > Chrysanthemum seticuspe. Next base: position 75,384,796 of record BPTQ01000002.1, read on the forward strand.
TCCCTTCCGCGAAGATGACTTGTCTGGGCAAATATATTGAGTGTGATGAAGACTTGCTATCTAGTTACTTTTGTGATTCTTTCTCTCTTTAACCCACAAAGTAGCTATCTCTTTCGGTGTCTCACGTAGTTGAGGATACGTCAAGAGGTTTTGTACAATGGGTACACCGTTCTTTTTCACAAGGATAGTACAAGCTTAAGTAACTATTCCGGGAGATTTTACTTCATCCTCAAGTTCGTCATATTGGGTTATCCTCACATGTGGTTACTACAGACAGCCGTTGAATTTTGATACAGGGGGTTGAAATGTGTTAGACAACTTTAAATGGTATTGTTCATCGACATCTTCTCATGGGCTGATATGATTTATGATAGAATGCTTCCAGTTAATGCTTCATGTACACAATTGTATGCTGATTCTGATAAATCGTAACCATCAGGGGAGAGAAATGTGTACATTATGGGCTGATTTGATATATGAAAGATAACTGGAATGCATTTAGGGAGAGCGATGTTGATATCTTATTCCCCCGAATGGACAATCTTGAAGAAGGACGAGTCGATAGTCTATTCTACATTTTCAGCTGCGTGTTAGAAGACTAAAGACGGTTCTAATTTAATTATCAAAAGACTTCTTTGAATTCAGGAAATTCATCAGAAAGGTTGTCAGTTTGGGGGAGAGCACTAATTAGGGGAGAGCAAATAGGCCAGATTTAATCCCTAATTAGATTTGCTTGCATTGTTCTTCTGCAAGAAAAGAGATGGCAGCTGAGAAGATACATGAAGTTTGAAGACTGTGAAGACACTCTTGGAGCTGCTGCACTTATCTTTTGTATTTAATTTTGCTTGTAGGGAACATTGTAAGCAACTCCCGTATGACATCACTTGGGGAGAGATTGTTAGCCTCGCTAAAGTGAAGTCATTACGGGAATTGCATTACTTTCTTCTTTTACTCATTTACAAGGACTAGTTTAGTCATTTGTGCTAAGTTAGGCTTGTCCTAGTATAAATACACCTCCTAGTCCCAACTAGGAGGGTAGGAAGTTCATATTTTGTAAAGTAGAGTGTGTGGTTTCTTCTTCTTCTCTCTAGAAACACACACATCTTCCCTTTTCTTCAATCTAAACAATACCATGTCTTTCTTATTCTTTGAGCTTCCCCGACCCCTCGAACCACATGAATCTTATGTTTTATCGGTCCTACACTTTCCTTGTTCTTAGTCTTGAGTTCTTGGAGCTCTGCACTCTCTAGCAAAATGTCCCCTCTTGTGGCAGTTGTAGCACTCCACTTTGAACTTACCAAAGCCAATGTTCTCATTGCCATTGATAGTAAGCTTCCTTCCTATATTCGTAAAAAACCTTCTAGCCCCCATAGTCAACATGGCCATTTGCCATCTCAAATCCATTTCTTCTAAGTCATCTGGATGGATTTTTTGCAAGTCCTCATATGCAAGTTAAGGACTATTTGGTTGACCAGCAAAGAATGAACAAATAACAACATCACTAAAGTTATCAATATTAGCAGCATTAACTTGAGTGCTAGTAGTAGAAACTCCATGAGCAGTATTAACTTCTCCTTTAGTGCTGCTAGTACTGTTATTTGAAGAGGACGCAAAAGCCATGTTCTTTGTGCTTGAACTTGAGCTATATTTCCCTTTAACTTTTGGTTCATACACTTTAAGGTTGTTATAGAGATCATCCATGCTCTTAATATCCAAATCAGCTTTATTTATCCACACATCAGCATGTGTGTTCCATTCAGGTGAAAAGCTTCTTCATAACTTTTGATTAACATCTTCTTGTGAAAGTTTTTCACCAAAAATCTCCAACTGACTCACAAGCTTTTGAAGCCTATCAAAAGTTCATCAAGCATCTCTGAGCTTGAAGCAGTGAAGTTTTCATATTGCTGCTTTAAGAGATTCCTTTTAGTCTTTCTTGTAGCATCATTCCCACTCTTCTCTACAGCTTCCAGCAACGACTTGGCATCTTTAGTAGAGTTAAACTTTAACTGATGTTCTTTGGGAATGCCCATCATTAAAGTACTTCTAGCTTTCACCTCCAGTCTTCTCTGAGCCTTATCTTCAGCAGATGTAATAGGCAAAGTTGTCTCAACACCTTCAACAACCTTTGTTTTTGGCAAGGTGTTACCATTCTCTATAACTTCCCATAGTGAATAGTCTATCATCTGGATGTATGATTCAATCCTCATCCTCTATATCTCAAACTCACTAGGTTTGAACATTGGAACTTTGGATGCAACCACCATGTGTGCAGAATATGGATCCATATCTTCTTTTAGATCACAAGCTCTGATACCACTTGTTGATCCCAGTTGAACTAGATCTTATTCCTTAGCTTGTAAAAGGATTAGTTATATTAGATAAATCTAACACAAGTATAGTAGAAACTATGTTTGAGTGTATTAAGATTATGCGAAATCTAATTTTTAATATTAAGAAGAATTACTAATGAAACAGTGAAACAATAAACACACAATTCAACAAACAAGCTCCAATATTATTAAAGATAATAATACGAATACTCTTCACAGTATTAGGGTTACAAAATCTTGAAGCTAAACGGATGTATACTTTTGTGTATTGAGATGTATCTAACTCAATGCCCTATGACCTCCTTTTATACACCAAAGAGTCCTACACGGCTTACAATACTTTTCTAAGTATATCAAATCTTTTCTATAATTATCTAATACATATATGATAAGCAGTACTAAAAAAAACATCTAACAGTACTAACTTATACTAACAGTTGTAACTTTACACCAGCAGTCTTAACTTTGAACACTTATAGTCTTAACTCTGAACATCATTAATTTTGTACTAGCAGTCTTAACTTTTGCACTGGTAGTTATAACTACTTAGTATATATTCTTTGAAGTTCCTCAGTAGCACTAACTTTGTAAGAGTAGCAGTAACTCCAATAAGAGCAACAGTAACACAAACAGCATCAAGAAGGCTTTTAATCCCAACAATATCTGTGATAAGATTTGGTGAGATTTGGAAGGTTTATTTGTTAAAGGGTTGGTTTTGTAATAAGAGAATAATCAAAGGATTGATTATGAGATAATCATATTGTCATTAAGAAAGAAAAGAATAGACAATGATAATTATGGGTTGTGTGTATCGTGTAAGAAAATCAAAGGATACTCAAGCTCCCAAATAACACAACGTCAAGTGTTTATAATATCATAACTCGTGTTTTTCACAACTTGACATAATCAATAATCATCTTGATGCAAATAAGCTAAGTGTTTTGCATCATAATAAAGCATGTCCCATAACGGGAAAGGATGCATTTACGCAAAGAGACCTTTGACTTAGTTTGACCAATAACGGAGTAAAACCTGTTACGTGATTAGAGAAACGTAAACACGGATTATGGTCATATGAATAATTTCCCTTGATGTCATATAAAGGTATGAGTCTCCTAGGTTTAGAAAAGCCTTGGTGATAAGGATTTAAAACATACATTTATAGGGGGTCATTTAAGCCCTAAATCGACACATTTTATATCCGTTACTACTTAAAATCGTTCATTTTCACATTTTAGGTCTTTTGGAAGCAAAATGCTGGAATCAAGCATATTTGGACGAAAACATGAAGAAAACGACAAAGTCAAGACTAAAGTTGTTCTTAAAGCTTGACTGCGTCCCATCTCAAAGGGCGACGCCGTCACTTGTTGATGATTTTGATAAAAGACCAAGCGACGGCTCAGGTGATTTTTTGGTTCTAAAGCCTGACAACGTCAAGTGTTAAATCTGAGGGCTTCACCCTTTGTTTTACACCAGACGACCAAGGAACAAATCTCAGACGACGTCCCTATTGAAGTTTGACGGCGTCATACTCCTCAACTGACGCCGTCCCAACGATGACTTGGCCCAAACGAAACCCTAAAGACGGCGACCTGACGGAGTCACCATCAAAAGGTGACACCGTCGCACATATAAATCTATATATAGAATTCGTTTTTTCTGCATTTAGAGAGGTAGAATTTTGGAGAGCAAACCCTAACCTGTGTGTAGTCCGACTTGGAAAGTATTTTAGGTTTCCAAACCCTTCTTTATATCATAATACAAGTTTGTTAATCCATATTATCATTATGTCTACTCTATGTTTAATTGTTTGTGTGTATGCTTGCTTATTTATCATGAGTAGCTAAATTACTATTGTGTTTGCTTAGATCTATGAAACCTAGTTGTTAATTATTGTTAGGTTGTCTCTTGTCTTGATTGGTAGACGCTAGAGTAAGGAAAACTGGCTTCTTCTTTAATTGTTGCGAGCTTGAACGTCCTAAATAGAAAAAAGCTTAAGAGTGTACTTAGGCCATCGTTGTGTTTATTGCGTGAGTTGTAGCTTTAGGATAACAGAGTATTCGGGGGAGATACTTCGGTACTTGGCGATCTCGGATAGTCTAGAGGAGAGTTACGATTCATAGAATTGGGGAATTTAGCACCACCCTATGACCAAACGGAATACAACGCACCAATTAAGATAAGGATGTGACAATTCAATCGACCAATAAGAGATAAATAGGGAGTAAGAACATCTAAGTAAACACATTTTTAATCATCATAAGAGCACACCTACATTAGCATAGCCTATCCCTTTATTTTCATTAGTTTAGTTAGTGATTAGTTTAAAGAATTAGTAGTTAAAATTAGTAGAAGTACCACCCCCCCCCCCTCTTATACCCCGAGATATTTACTTCCTTTCTAAAAAAAACATAAAAAGACTAAAAAGAATCTCCCTCAACCTTACCTTCTCGTCATACATCTCTTCCTAGCATCTCTATTCTCCTAGAGAACGATCAACCCCCTGGGCTTACCCATACTACACTGCAACGATTAGGTACACTGCCTAGAGGGTTGTAAAGCTTGCTCATAGAAAAGGAAGTCTTTTAACCCCGAACCTGCTATCACTTGGCTAGAGGCGTTTGATAAAATATTTGAGTTGGCGTTTTGTCAAAAATGAGAGGTTGTGATTTTGAATCCTCTAATTCTAAAACTCGTTTCGAGTGTTCACAATGAAGCACATATCATATTCATACCTGTATTGAAAGAACCACATTTTCTGGGTAAGAGAAAAGCCGACTTTCAAAAAAAGACTTGAACCAAACAGTCCCTGGCGCGTTGCATGCGCGTCGGAGCTCCAGCAGCGTGCAGGAGCAGTTATAGTTCATTTTGGTTTTTTGCTGACGTTTGTGATTTTATGTGTTGCGAAGGTTTATTTTTCATCACTAAAACAAAAGGAGACTCGAGTAATGTTCCCAAAAAATTAAATTAATATTACAAATTTATTAAAATAATGGCAAAAGCCCAAATAGAAATTAAATGGAAACAACCACGAATCAATGCACACAAGGTCTAGGTTATCATCGGCTTTGTACACGGAGTATAATAATACACTAATATCATAAATAAAAAGGTTTTGGCTAATTCCATGAGCATAAATGCATGTTTTTACCATAGATTCAAATAAATAAAAATAGATAAATAATTAGCCAACAGATTTAGAAAATTAATTTACAGGAATTAAAACCCCAATATGTACGTGTAACCCATGGCCTTAGGGTTATTAAACATTGATTTTAGGACCTTCAAAAGGTCACTATTTATTGAAAAATTTACCATGGGGCTTGTTTTAAAAATCGGATCTCAAACCGTTTAAAACACGCGATTTGGACATCTTACACATACCCGATAATCATGTGGAAACAAATGATGGTAGTGATACCACTATAGGTGATTTAAGATATAAATGACATAAAGATGAATAAATAACGCAGTGGAGAATCACCTATAAACGAATTCATATGTGCCATATGATCAATCAAAGAATAACGAGTAAAAGCATACTTTTGTAGCGTGATTCTGTAGATTGCACAGAGACTATCACCAATACCCGATCTATGCAAGAAACCTAAAAGATCAATAAATTTGATCTCATCTAAGTAAAAACACAATACACATAATTGTATAGCACCTTGATGCTAGTCCAATAACCTTTTTAGTAACGATGAACTTAGATCTATAATAGAAACTAGTTTAGGATCAAAGAACACACACGCACGCACTACACATAGTGTGTGTGCCATGAGTTTAGGTTTAGGAAAGGAGGATGATGAACTTAATAATTTTTATAGACAAAGTTTTCACACAAAGGATAATCAAAGGGTTACATTCTAATAGGTAATACATAAGTGTGTAATACACAATAAGTAGTACACTAGTGGGTATTACCCTTGTGTACTTATGACTTATGTGTCCTTTTGTGTCATACACCAAAGGAATATGTCATATTCTCTTTATTATCCCTTTCTTCATTTTCTTAAATATTAAGTCAATAATTAGTGTTTCGTCATTTGATCCCGAGTTACGTAAGTTATCTATAACGTAAATACGATAGATACGATATATTAAATGGTACATCCATGTATAAGGGTGTGACGCCGTAGGCTCACATGTGCCTAGCCATATAATTATTTATTATGATATGAGCATACTCCAACGCCCGCTTCTACCACTACCACCCGTATTCACTTCGTAGTAATCTTTTTTCCTCATCCAGAATAACATATCTCATCTCCTTGCCTATGTTCTTATACAAACCATACTCATAAATAACTTCATCGCTAAATGTAGCAAGAACTTCCTCAAAGATTGGTAGGTTCAATAAACTTTTGACCACTCCTCTTTCGACGTGTGATCATCCCCAGTATTCAAAGCCTTCCCATTATCATTTTCTGCCATTATTAGTGATTGGGTTCGTTTGGATTGTGTGTACCAAATGGAAATTAGGGTTGGGTTATGTGTGTTTTGGGGGAAATTAAGGTTGGGTTATGTGTGTTTATAATCGGCAATAAGTCTGGGTATAACCCGATGATAACATCAAAGTATCCTGAATATTAAGTGTCAATTTCCCACGATAATTCTTGTAATTTATAACATTTATATGGATTTACACTTGTTTTCTATAATATTTCACTTTCAGGTAAATTACGAGCATTGGAGCTAAAGAGAGGCGGAATTGGAGAGTTTACTGAAGATTTATCATAGTATGCTCACTTTGAAGAAGTTACGGCGTAACTCCTCTCTCACATTATGCCATAGCTAAGGCGTGACTCAGAAAACCAACTTATCAGAAGATTACAACGTAACTCTCCCAAAGATTACGTTGTAACCATATTAAGTCAAATGAGGTTCCGCGCCGCTGATAATTACGCCGTAACTCGTGCATCAACTACGGCGTAACCAAGATTTATTGAAGATACGACATAATGACTCGGCTTAGGGGACCAGGAACAACTTGACTTATGAGGGGACACCTGACTTCTCCAGTGGTGGCATCTTTGCTGATAGGTTAGGGCGAACTGACCAAATGCTGTCCTCTCGACTTTGACCCCACCTGAAGTAATTGGACGTAAACATTACTAGCTAGGATGAATAACTAGGTTAGCACCACTCTCCTTTATTGATCACATCCTTTGCCTTTATTTGCTTTAGTAGTTTATTAGTTAAATATCAGAACCATCTTAAAATCTGTGACACCTAGACTTAGTATTAATCCACACACATAGCTTTTGGGACGACCTCGGTTTTAGCGAATACTACACTACACACGACCGGGTACACTGCCCGTTAGTGCATTAGGGTAGACCATAGGTATAACGAGACATTATAAATAATAAAACCTGGTTATTAAAACATGCATCAAGTTTTTGGCGCCACTGCTGGGGAGTTATTTTAGGATTTTTTTTATTAAGTCTATTTTTAATTTTCTTTCTTCTCTTAAATGTCAGGATACAAGACTAGAAGTTCGAGGCCATTTCTGGCCACCCCATTCGATGATCTGGAGAAACAATTTCGGACAAGAAAAGTTTACTCTCCGGTTCCTATTCAAAACATCTTTTCGTTTTACGAATCTGACCAGTCTGATGCAGAACCGGAAGTCATTGATGAAAATAATATCGAAGAATTAACCATGGAGCAGTATTTGGAGCGACCAAATGAGAACTGCCAACGAACCTTCACACAGGATTCTAGTATGGAAAAATACTCTATTCCGGACGAATTTATTCGAGAGTTACACGAGCTTAAGTTTTCAGGAGATGAAAATGAGGATGTTCATAATCATATAGAAGAAGTACTCTACTTATCATCTCTTTTCATCGTCCGGAGCATCCCGAGCTATTCGGTTACCGCAAGAATTTTTCCTATGACTCTTACAGGAACTGCGAAAAGATGGTACAATAAACTCCCTAACGAATGTAAAGGAGCATGGGATAAATTAAGAAGAGAATTCGTCCAACAATTTTGCCCTACTTCAAAAATGGCTAAACTTCTTAGTAAGATCCATCAATTCGTTCAAGAAGGAGAAGAAACGCTTTATCAGGCATAGGAAAGATTTAATGAGCTACTTTATGGATGTCCCACTCATGATTTGAACAAACATCAAATCGTCTGTCTTCTACAGGGGAATTAATGCGCTAACACGGGAATTACTCGATTCTCCTAGACCTATTCCTAGCATGATGTAACAACCCCAAAATATCGCAGCAGAAGATTGTGTCATTGGGGTGCTACTTCATAATACACAATACAAGTTATAGAAAACGACCTCTAAATGAGACGTTTTGAAAAGTTACCATTCGATTAATGAAATCAGAGTTACAAACAATGAGGTCCCAAAGTATAATATATAAATGTTTACAAAATGTTTCGAATGGTAAATGATAAAAGCGTAAGTCTTCAAAATATGTCATGTGACTCTATGCTTCAAACTCTAGCTATCGCCTTAAGACCTGAGATAAACATGCTAAAAAGTGTCAACACAAAGGTTGGTGAGTTCATAGAGTTTGTTTTAAATAAGTTGAAAAGCCTTGAAAAATGTTTACGCAGCAAAGGCATTGTAAATCCACTCAGTTCCAAGTTCCGTCCATACAAAACTTGCAACCTGTGTGTTTACAACCCACTGCCAAAATATAGTTTGCACAATACACCGGATTATATTCACCCAAGGTCATGAATCGGGTACCATGGGCGGGGGCATCTTCCCAAATAGCACTATATTAATCCCATGGTCATGAATCGGGTACCATGGGCGGGGCATACCCGACTTATAGTCTATCAATACCTCTCCGACAGCATAGAGTATTGTGCACGTTTGTAAATACAATTCATGTATTTAAGCGAGTTAAGTATTTCCATGTATGTAAAACGAAATCAAGTATAACGTAATCAAGTATAATGCAACCAAGTATAATGCAATCACGTATAATGCAATCAAGTATAATGTTTTGAATATTTATGCAAGTAAAAGCAAGTAGTTGATCATGTATCTCCCCCAAAGAGTTTAAAAAAAATATTAAAAGAGTAGGGGCTATGACTCACGAAAATCCTTAAAAGTTTAGAGTACTTGTGAAAGTAAATGAAAATAGTTGAGCATGTATCTCCCCCAAAAGTAATTTCAAAATGTATAAAAGTAGGGGCTATGAAACTCACCTTAAAAATGATATCACAACGTATAACGGAGTCGATGGATAAGCCTGGAAGTCTCTACGTATAACCTAGAATATGATGTCAACTCTTAGGTTCGGAATAATGCCTAAGAAAACATGAACGAGCCTATATATGCCATTATATTGATCATGACGTAGTATTTGTATGTTTGTTTATAGAAATGGTTTTAGTTTGTATATCTCGTACTACCGTTCGGGCCATCATAATTCAGAGGTCATGCAGTAAACGTTCAAGGAACTAGGACACTTTAAATCGTAAATCCAGCAACTCGTCGATCTGTTTACCCAAATGAACCCCTCACATGAAGTTCCCTAGTGTTGTAGTGCTTAATACGTGAAACATGTATTTTAATTATTTGATTATATGATAAATTAAGAGTTTATAAATACGATAAATAAACTAACAAAGTTTATAAGTATTTAAATAAGTTTGAGTTATATATATACTTACCTTAAAATAGAATGCTTGAGTATTATGAAAAAATAAAATATTAGCGGAGCTTCGACGTAGAATTTGCAATCTTCGAAAACCCACGACTATTAGAAGATTATAACAACGCCTTCTTGAGAACCCGAAGAAGAAAAGAAGATTATAACGATGTCTTTTTGGAGACTTAAAGATATTTGAAGATTATAACGACTATTTCTTGAAAACTTCCAAGAACGAAGATCAAACGCTAGTTTTCTTCAAGAACACATGAATGTTCTTACAAGATCTATAAGAAATTCCTTAGGGTTTAGGAATTTAGATGATAAGAAGGGGTGGTGCAAGAAAAATGAAGTGATTTAGCTTGGTATTTATAGGCTAGAGATTATGGTTAACTATATATTGGGTAAAAAACTAACCATGGTTAAGTTTACACATGTAATGATCTAAAGAAAGTATGCTTAGGATTTTGACACCAACATGATGACTCCCCTCCCTAATTTCGTTCATGATAAGATAGGATGACTTTGGTGGATAGTTTTGGTATTATCTTGGTTACGGAGTGAGTTTTGGTTCCGTTAAATGCTAACCGAAGCCATAAAAGGTAAAACCGAGTATCGTAAAAATATGAAACTTGCAGGAATGATGAAACTCATCATTATACTCCATCTAAAAATATAAAATGGGTGATAAGTCTTATTGGGTGCAAAAACGCTGCTTAGAACTGGAAATACGGGTCAAAAACGCGTAATTCGTAGTTTATCAGAAAAGAACGAAATTTCAGGGAAACGACCGTGAATTTATTTAGAGTAGACTAAAATTAGTCTAAAAGTGATATGAGATGTAAAAATGTGGTTTTCGTCATACGTGGGATAACTTAACAGTTATTTGCGAAGTTTAAAAGTTACGCGATTTAAGAAAAATGTAGAACGTACAAGGTTAATTTCTTTATGGTCAAAGGAGGAGGGAAATATGTTTGACTTTTCCAAAAATGTAAAAGTTTCTAAAAATCTTAGGAAATACAGTGCAGGAATCGTTAAGTCTGGATGTAAGTAGAATTGTTTAAAACGTAAGTTTAGTTTCGTACTGCGCTGGGCTTATTTGGTAACATAAAAATAAATCTTAAAAATTCTCAAATTCATCATGAGTGATCCAAAAATTAATCTAATGCGGGGAAAATTGTCAGAGGCAGTTTTCGTTATGCGCGGGACGTTGAAATGGTGTTCCGACCAAAATAAAACTTTAAGACGATGTTTTCTTAATAACTATTGCGAAAATGATCTAACGATTGTCGAACTTTCAGGTTATAAACTAAAATAATTTATCCTACGAGAATGTGAAATAAAAATTTTACGGGATGAATAGTGAAAAGTGAATAGTAAGAGTGAATAGTAAATGTGAATAGTGACCCGAAAATGCGAATTGTTACACATGACCCTTGACCAAGCCTTGGAATGTATTCAACGGATTTCTGAACATTGCTACAAATGGCATATGGAGACAGGGTACGGACCAAGAGACAATTTTGATCATAAGGTAATGAAAACATTGACGAAGCAAGAATACAATTATGGTGAAATTTTCGAAAAGCGAAGGTTGGAAAGGGCAAAAGAAGCTGAAGCATGTAGGATTGAGAAGGTTAAGAGTGTGTTTGGGACCAAAACCGGAAACAACCTTGAAAAAAAGATTCTTGACCACATCAAGGAATCAAGCGAACGAGATGAGAGAATTGAAAAAATGATGAAGACATTCGTGGAAAACACAGTCTCTTCTCTCAAAACTCATGAAGATCGGATTAAGGGATTGGAGAAGAGTGTGAGCTCATGTTCGCAAGCCATCACATATTACCTAGCTGCTCGAGAAGAGGAAGTTGTCAATACGGTGGAAACAATCTTTGAAGAGCCCACTACCTTTTCGGAGAAGGTTAAGCGAGGAATCAGCATGGAGAAACTCTCGCTTCTGGACAAAGCTCTACCGGTAAACATCCCTCTTATTAATTCCATTAAAACTGATCATAATAATATTTTGCAGGAATTAAGCAACGATTCCGATGAGACGGTTCAACTTAACGAGAGATGTTCAGCAGTTTTAAGAAATGAACTGCCACAGAAGGAAAAAGATCCTGGTTATTTCACTCTCCCTTGCTTGATCGGGAGTCTCAATATGTGTAATGCCCTACCTGATCTTGGAGTGAGCATAAGCATAATGACTCGTTCAATGTTCCTACGTATGGGTATTGGAGACCTAAAGCCAGCCAAAATGAAGATTGAAATGGTCGATCGATCGATGCAGTCACCCTTGGGTATCGTTGAGAACGTTTTGGTGAAAATAAAGAAATTTTTCTTCCCAGTTGATTTCGTGATTCTGGATATTCCTGAAGACAACAGAATACCTATTATCCTAGAAAGACCAATGCTTGCTACTGCCCATGCAAAGGTGGATGTCTTTGCCCGAAAATTAACTCTCAAGGCTAGCGGGGAAATTGACACATTTAGACCTAATGAACTTCTATCCACTTAAAAAGTTTGTGCAATTGACCCCATTGGTGATTTTGGCGACGCATTAGAGGATTTTCTTAGTGACTCTCCGAAAACTCATACAAATCTTGGCGAGATAGCTTCGGGAAAGGATTTCGATGTGTTCGTAAATTTTGAAGAAGAAGACCTAGGGGTTAGTGCCGATGATTTATCTAGCGACATCGAAATGGTTCTTTGGAACAACTCTGAAAAGACTCTTTCACAACATGACCAACCAAAGTTTTATGAGATGGGAGCTCGAATCCATCATAGAAACCCTCATTATCTGAAAATTTCCTGCAAAATTGGGTTCATTGATTTCCATCCATTCATCGACACAGAGTCCCCAATTAACATCATTTCTAAGGAATGCTACAACCAGGTTATGAAAAAAGAACTCGAATATAGAGGAAAAAATTTCCTATGTATTGCAACAAAGATCAGTGTCTTTGTTGGGACTCACTCATTTCTGGTGGACTTTGTGGTTTTGGATGACGTTAGCGAATTCATAGAAGATGGGCTAACCAGAGTAATTTTCGGGAAACCTTTTAAAGAACTATCTGGGCTAGAAAAAAAATGAGAAAGAAGGGCTGGTATGGTTAAATATTGGGGACAATAAAACGGTTTTTAAAATGCCACGGACTGTTACAAATTTTAAAAAATGGACAAAAAGGCAGTTAAGCCATGCTCAGCCACTACTCGATATTAGTGATGAAGATAAGGTCAAGGGTATTGACCACCCTTACCAGAAGATCAAGAATTTTTAATCGGGATGTTTAGAACTAGGGATGGACTACAAACGGGATGAGAATCTGATAAGTTGGATCCAACGTGGAGATTGCCATATCCACGAAATGACCAACAAGCACTGGTAGCCCCGAGGGTCTGAGTCTAACTTAAAGACTCATAAATAAAGAAAATTTCTCTTTCGGGAGACAACCCGAATTATCCATTTCTTTTTTTTTTATTTCCATTTCTGTTGGGTTTTGTGTTTTTAACCATTTTTGCAGGAAACGAAGAAAAAGTTGCTGCTGCAGCTTGCTGATCTGACTAGAGTTACGGCGTAACTCATTCTCATGGTTACGCCGTAACAGACCCCTTGCAGCAGAACTTCAGATGTACTACCAATTACGGCGTAATCCAATCTCAGTAGTTACGTCGTAGCTACACTCTTACAGCGTATGCAAGGTTTTGCCTAGTTACGGCGTAACTCCTTATAAGAGTTACGACGTAACTATCCTCTGCATTACTTCTTTCATTTTAAACACAATAACCTTGTATTACTCCCTCCGTTCCTAAATAAGTGTCCAGTTTGACTTTTCAGAGTCAAACTGGTTCAACTTTAACCGTGAATATTTTTTTTGTGTTATATAATACTTGATGAAAAACTATACCAATGAAAAATACACTTAACACTCAATCAATTCATATATTTTGCATCAAGTATTATATAACAATCGCAAAAATAGATAAGGTCAAAGTTGATCTAGTTTAACTTTGAAAAGTCAAACTGGACACTTATTTATGGACGGAGGGAGTAGTATTTAAATGAACTTTGTGGGTGTGTTCCCTGTAAACCTTCACGAGACTTCACTCGTCCACTTGGGACACCAAGTGGTTTAAAAGGCTTGTTGCATATGCTAAATGCAACCGTGATTTCTACGAAAGCGAGTTAGGTTTGTTTTTCATTTTTCTTTTTTAGAATTATTCTTGTCGGTAGTGTGATTTCAGGGATTGAAGTTTGCTTGTGGATGATTATGCGAAGGCACGACTCTTTTTCGTGGGCCTTCTTTCTTTTTGGAGCAAATTTCAGGGAAGTTCTCGCTATAATTCTACTTTTCTCTTCACCTTTATTTAACGCTTAGTACAAAAGGGACTTTGTACAATTCAAGTAGGGGGACGAGAGTAGAATTGTCTCTTGAACTTTATTTTGCCCTCGTTTTTATAGTTTATTTTGAAAAAATATGCCATTTTTAAAATTTTGACATGTTTTTCTTAACCTAACTAGATTAGACCTTAGCCGAGCACATAAAACCCTTGATATTATATGGTGAGATTAGCCTTATCCGTTTCCAATATTTTACCCTAAATCCACCAAATTATAAGTGTGCCAGTAGCTTGTAAACTTTAGAACTTGGCCTTTGCATCATTTCGAGACCATAGACGAGGTATGTTGAGTTAGCTCGATGTATTTGGACTTTTCAGTTTAAGAAGGCATTATTATAGGATTATCACCCAAATATCCTACCATTGTGTGTCTATCGATTAGTCACCTCGACTTCTCGACCCCCATGTGAAACCCTTTTGTTGCACTCACCTTTAGTGCAAGATACCCCTAGATACACCCATCTGAGACATTCTTTTCATGTTGTTAACCAAATATATTTGTTTCGATACACCTATACACCTTAGCCTACCCTGTAGTCTTTATTTGTGATTGGAAAGTCATCATTTGCCTAAGTTCAAGGTTCAAGTGGAAAGGTTCGGGAATCACGCTTTCGTCGACGACATATTCCTAAAAGATCAGTGAAGACCCCCCGAATTCCCATTGTTCATCTCAAGTGGGGGGATGTTATGTTTAGTTGTTATGTTTATGTTGAAAAAAAAAATGTGATTCGAAAAAAAAAATGTTATGTTATTCAGTTTATTGTAAAGTGCGATGTTATAAGCACTATGTTATGATCTTTATATAGATTTAGTATCGAGGAGGCCACCTCGGTCACATTTGAAGATTGGAGTTGGTAATTGCGCCAACAGTTGAAGAAAAGGTGGTGTGCCCATCATGACGTCCTCTAGTGACACATTTACTTAGTATTTCATGATCCGGTTTCTTAACTTCAAAGCTTAAACTTTGGGTGGACGGTAAGTGGTTATGACTTGGTTATAGATTTAGACTATCTGCTTGATTTTTATTTTACACCATTTATATATCCCATGTCTTATCCTACCCTTTAGTCATGAAGCGTGTCTAGGTGATGCAGCGAGCAATCTTTGGTGTCTTGGCCATGGATTTGGTCATGTATCATTGATTTTGTCCACTTCGCCGTGACATGTTAGTAATGACAAATCACCCTTAACCCATGTCGTGTCTACCCATATTGCCTTCAAGAATTGTTTTTTCCTTAACTCTAGTGGTGGAGATTTGTGTAACCGCCAAGCTTATGATAGAATACATGCTATGACTGTGCGATTGAGTGATCACCCCGAAATTGACACTTAGAATAGTTGAGAGATTTGAGTGTTTCGTTCCCATTTCGTGAGGTGTTCGGCTTTGTTTTATTCTAGCATAAGGGATTTGTAAACTTATATTTTCCAGGTAATGGGAGATATCTTTTTAGGAATCTATCTAACAAGGTCTACTTGAGGGTAAGTAGGGTTCAAGTGGGGGGATATTTGATAACATCAAATTATCCTGAATATTAAGTGTCAATTTCCCCCGATAATTCTTGTAATTTATATCATTTATATGGATTTAGGCTTGTTTTCCATTATATTCCACTTTAAGGTAAATTACGAGCATTGGAGTTAAAGAGACGCGGAATTGGAGAGTTTACTGAAGATTTATCATAGTATGCTCACTTTGAAGAAGTTACGGCGTAACTCCTCTCTCACATTACGCCGTAACTAAGGCGTGACTCAGAAAACCAACTTATCAGAAGATTACGGCGTAACTCTCCCAAAGATTACGTCGTAACCATATTAGGTCAAATGCGGTTCCGCGCCGCTGATAATTACGCCGTAACCAAGATTTATTGAAGATACGGCGTAACCCCTTCTAAGGTTACGCCGTAACCAGCAGATCTAGTGCAATTTACGAAGAAGTTATATGTTACGGCGTAACTATTTTATTAGTTACGCCGTAACCAAGATCTGGCCAATAAATACCCCACGATTTCCAGCATTTCAAAGCATCCCATTTCACACACAACAATCAGAGAACATGGGAAGAAGCCAAAGGCAGATGTAGAGGAGCATACGGAGCTATCTCCAAGGGAGAAATCACTCCCCTACGATAAGCATTAGCTTTTTATCTTTTCTTTACTTTCGATTCATGTATTTCGTAACATTAAACATTGAATTGATTTGTATGGTTAATATGAGCGGCTAAGCACCTCTTGGTGCTGGCCTAGTTATGATTCCTTAATTGTTTTGTTTGCGTTTACATTACTTCCGTATAATTATTTCTAAATGTATGCATGCATAGTTTATTGGTAGCTACCCTTGTTTCGGTAGTTTTGAATGGCGGTAGAGGCTAGTTGCTTAGGAGATATGACCAACTGACCCTAAGTGAGTAGACTAAGACAGGAAGGGTAAGATATGACCGACTGACGACCTTTTCTACTTGTGCGATTTGACCAACTGATCACCTACCGTTTGGATGAACTTAAGAATTAGGGGGTGAGTGTCTAAGATGCTAGCGCCCGGGCACTCACTATTATAAGTCTAGCATGTAGCGGAACTTAATGACTCGACTTAGAGGACCAGGAACAACTGGACTTATGAGGGGACACCTGACTTCTCCAGTGGTGGCATCTTTGCTGATAGGTTAGGGCGAACTGACCAAATGCTGTCCTCTCGACTTTGACCCCACCTGAAGTAATTGGAAGTAATTAGACGTAAACATTACTAGCTAGGATGAATAACTAGGTTAGCACCACTCTCCTTTATTGATCACATCCTTTGCCTTTATTTGCTTTAGTAGTTTATTAGTTAAATATCAAAACCATCTTAAAATCTGTGACACCTATACTTAGTATTAATCCACACACATAGCTTTTGGGACGACCTCGGTTTTACCGAATACTACACTACACACGACCGGGTACACTGCCCGTTAGTGCATTAGGGTAGACCATAGGTATAACGAGACATTATAAATATTAAAACCTTGTCAGTAAAACCTGCATCACCGGACTAAAAACGCGCAAAAAAAAAAAAAAAAAAAAAAAAAAAAAAAAAAAATCGTCCTTGTGGTTTCACAGAGAAAATGGACCATTTTACGCTTCACGTGAGGCGTACATGACAAGACTTAACGACAAAAACTAACGCCCGTACGATCAAAGGGTGAGTCAACGCAAAATGGATAACCACAAAAACAATTCGTGTAATTCTTGAGAGTTAAGGATGATTTATGCAATTAACTCAAAATATTTATGATAATTCGAAATAGAAAGATACTTTGAGGGAAAAAGTTAATTGATTGAGAATATAAAATTCTTAAAAAGCCTATAGACACCACCTTGGCTTTTGCTTCTCTTGTTCGTCGGTTTGTGTATTTTGATCGAAATAATCATTTCTGTGTTCAAAATTCTGAGATAAAGAAAAAATGCATTCAAATCATCTGCTTCTCGAAGAACCAATCAGGATGGCTTCCATCCTCGAACCTTCGAAACCCGTAATTTTCTTTCTTTGTAATTCATTAATCATGTTTTTCCGATCTTTTGAATTTTTTAATGATGTTTTTTGTAGAGTTTTTTTCCTGCGATGACGAAAATTGTGGGAACTTTAGGACCTCGTTCTCGACCTGTTGATGTTATTTCTGGTTGTCTTAAAGCTGGCATGTCTGGTATGATCGCTTTATTTTTTATGCTTTAAAGTCCTCGAGATAAATTTGTGGTATAAATATTGTTAGATAGTTAAAAAGAAAAGAAAAAAAAAAGTTTTTTGAGCAACAATTTTTTTCACCCTTATATCAACTATCTCACAATATATCTCACAAATGACTCAAGTTAGGCTTTACCCACACTAGGTTGGTCGACAACTCCCCATACAACTATACAACTAGACGAAGGGCCTTGGGTACGAAAAGTGAGTGTACTATTTTTATGGAGTTTTGACTCATTGTACTATCAAAACTATTATTAAAACTTGCTAATTGAGTCAATTGATTTTAAAATTTAATCATTTCGGAAACCTGATACCTCAAATCAACAAGTTACCCCTTTCAAAGTGTGTAAATGTTTTTCATCTCATCCAACATGTTACTTCCAACTCATTTTTAGAAGTTATTATGTAACAAACTTTTCTTTTTTGTTAGAAAAACAACTAATAAAAATGAGTTGTAAATGACGTGTCAAATAACATGGCACATGGTTTGGACACGTAACCAATGGATATGAGGTATTTGGTTACGGAAATGATATTATGATTGTTTTTATAAAAGTTCAGTCTCGATAATGTCTCGATTACCAATTTTCAACAGTACGATGAGTTAAGAAAACCACGAAAATAGTACAGTGACTCAAGTGAACAAAAACACAAAGTACAACGACTTGTTTGTATGTTAACCCTTTCAGAAACATACATTTGCGCACTTGTAGATATAAGAGGAAAAAAGAAACGCTCTTTTTAAGAAACGTTTGCGCGCCTGCATACACAAAGTTTCAAAAAAGTACTTTTTTGAAAAAATAAACACAACTTAGTTTATTGATGTTGTTAGGTTATGATTTTGATTATTCGTGTGTTTGGGCAGTTGCTAGATTTGATTTTTCATGGGGAGACAGTGAGTATCATCAAGAGACTTTGGAGAATCTTAAGAATGCTGTTAAGACTACAAAGAAGCTTTGTGCTGTATGTCACTTCTCTCTCGTTTATTATTAGATTATAACTACTCTATCCATCTCAAAATGATTGTCGACTAGACAAAAAGCCAAAATGAAACCACAGTTTAAGGAAACTGTAATTATTAGAACGTTCATCTAGTAGAATGATAGTTCTTCCCCTTGTCCATAAAGTGTGTCCCAAAATATTTGTTTACTTCTAAAAATAAGTATGTATTATTGGTTAAGGGTAAACCTGCCATTTTGTGAAAAGTAAGCTGTATAATACAACGTGTATTGATTATGGAAGTGGTCATTCCGCAATAAGGAAATACTGTATTTGTTTATCATATTGAAAATAGTTGGTCAGGGTATTTTGCATCAAGTATGTTGTATTGATTAGGTCATTTTGCTAAAAGTAAATATTTGTTTACCTTATTGCTCTTAATAGTAACAAATTACAAAACTCTAAAAAATTGGTTAAGGGTAAAATTATCATCCTCTAAATTGTGAGATGCATCGATGATTATTATTTTCTTTTTGATGGTGTGTGTTTTTGTGTCGTGGACAATTATTTGGGGACAGAGTCATGGATGAAGAATTTGTTTTCTTTCAAATTTTGTTATAGTAAATTAGTAACTTTTATAAAGGGGTATATGGGAAACCTAATCATTAAACTTAGGTGGACAGATAGAGTATTTGTTAAGTGGAATTAAGGCGTGTAACTCATCATATGTTTCATGGATAGGCCAAGTAGAAAGAAACACTTAAAGTGCACTGAGATAAGTCTAAGGTGGTTATGTCATAGAATAGGACATTCAGTTTATAGCTGTAATCAAGTTTCTGATGCAAATTGGAACATAGGAAGAACAATGTAATGTGTTAGCTAAGACATGGAATAATTTATATTACGTGCAGGTTATGCTCGACACAGTTGGTGCTGAGATGCAGGTTGTTAATAAAAGTGAGAAAGCTATTTCACTTCAACAAGACGATGTTGTTGTTTTGACTCCTGATGAAGGTCAGGAAGCTTCTTCACAAGTACTACCAATCAACTTCGCAGGCCTAGCTAAGGTATAGCCTTCTCATGATGATGGGTAGTTATGTAATTTCACAATATGCTACTGTCACATGGTCACAAGTGAAGTAATAAAATTTCAAGAAACTCTTCACAGGAAATGTTACTTGGCATGAAATTTTCTTAGGAGATTATTTTGGGTGCTTCTCGTGGTCTCTGTACTTATTAGGCTGTTTATGTGGTCTTTGCAGGCTGTGAAAACAGGGGACACCATTTTTGTTGGTCAATACTTGTTCACAGGAAGTGAAACAACCTCTGTCTGGCTGGAGGTATGATGTGCAAACTTGTCTTGCGGAATAAAAACAAACAGAACATGCCTTTTGTTGCTCATGTAGTCTATGCCGACATTAAAGTTTAGGAGCCAGACAGATAACTATTTATATCCAGTCAACCATACACTACCGAATTTTAAATTAAAATCTGTATAATTTGAATTTATGTATGGGCTCTAATATGAGCAGGTTGATAAAATCGAAGGGGTCGATGTTGTTTGCAAGATAAAGAATTCTGCAACTTTGGCTGGGGCTTTGTTCACTTTGCATGCTTCTCAGATTCATATTGATCTGCCTACTCTGACTGATAAGGATAAAGAGGTCAGTTAATTTTTACGGTTAAGGTTCAACTTATAAGAACTTCATTCTCTGATGCTAATTTGTCTCAAAAGCCCTTACGTAACTTGATTTGGTTACAGTTATATAAGAAGTTTTTGTCTATCTCTCCTTAAACCGTAAAAGAGACATTTTTTGTTTTCAATCTTTCTTACTTGTGATGTGTTCATGTTATTAAAGACAGTTGTCTGGCATATGCACATTGTTATAATGTGGTAATAGCCTTCAAATGCATAAGCAACTTTCTTCTGTTAGATGATAGTTTCCTTGCATATTCAAATTTGTTGCATTGTTATTTCAATTTATGGATCTTCTTTTGACCAAAAAAAAAAAAAAAAAAAAAACTAGAAAGTTAATCAGATGGCAGTAAGTTGGAATAGTGCTTTTAATGACAGCTTTCATCAATTTCAGAACATCAGTACATGGGGAGTTCGAAACAAAATTGACTTTCTTTCATTGTCATACACACGACATGCAGAAGACGTTCGTGAAGTGAGTGTGATTTTACTCTTATTTACGTATTATTGTATTACAATGTTCTTTTCTTTCTTTGTTATCTAGTTCTCCTTTTCATTAGGTTCATACCATCATGGTTAATCAATTAATTTGCAAATGCAGGCCCGTGAGTTTCTTTCTAAGCTTGGTGATCTTAGTCAAACCCAAATATTTGCTAAAATTGAAAACGTTGAGGTGATTGTTTTTATTTTTGGTTACCCCTGATTACTATGTTTAAGTTTCATATCATGCTTAATATTTTTATTCATTTATAATGATTATTCAAGTATTGACAGGGTTTGAATCACTTTGATGAGATCCTTCAAGAGGCAGATGGTATTATCCTTTCCCGTGGAAATCTTGGCATTGATCTTCCACCTGAGAAAGTAAGCTCTAATTAGTTTGGTCGGGTGATCGTTGTTTTTTTGCTTGTAGATCAGCTTATTGGCTCAAGTCAATTTAGTAGAATATATAATACCATTAAGCTGTGTAATAGACCAATAGGCCCTTCATATCCTAAATCATAATTATAAATCTTCAAAACCAAATCTAGCACATGCATCGACATTCATTACAAGATATTAACGATATTGGTCTTCCAGCATTCTCAGTTCTGCCACCTTAATTGCCGTTTTAGTTATTTGATAAGTAGTCAAACATATATTATACTGAGTAGAAAATGCTGCATCTTCTGCGATGATTGGGTGTATATAATTATTTAGTGAGAGTGTCATAGGTTTATTTTGCTTTATTATACCAGGATCCTGTATAATTTTTCCGTTTTTATGCAGCTGTGATATGCTAAGTGGATAGATTTCAGATCTTCTCCCGTGTATCTTATTTGTTAACAAGCATGTGTGTAGTTTTGCAATTCATTCTTGAACCGTATGAAAATTCATGCAACTCTTTATAGAAGGCAGAACCTCTTTCTATTTTGTTTTCTCGTACGACCTTTACCTGACTAGCAACTATTTTTGCAGGTGTTTTTATTCCAGAAAGCTGCTCTTTACAAGTGTAACATGGCTGGTAAACCAGCCGTGGTTACACGTGTTGTGGATAGCATGACTGACAATTTAAGACCAACTCGTGCAGAAGCAACTGATGTTGCTAATGCTGTTTTAGATGGTGAGCTGGTTCCAATTGTAATTTTATTTACAGAAGTTATTGTCTATATTCCTGTATACACAATTTGAGGATTGCATACAGTTTATGTTGATTAATAGAATAGGTGGGATCGGTAACGGGTATAAACATGTCAGATTGGGCCAAACTCCACGCATTCTTTTGTTTGCAGACTTGTGCAATATTTGGAACCTTAATATTTTCTTAACTATACATTGGCAGGAAGTGATGCAATTCTTCTTGGGGCTGAGACCCTGCGTGGGTTATACCCTGTTGAAACAATTTCTATTGTTGGTAAAATTTGTGCTGAGGTAACGTTTCCTATAAATTTTAATTTCTTGTGTTATACCCGGATGATGTGAATTTCTTTGCTAAATATGAACATAACCAGTATAACACTCTCTCCATACATCTCATCTTGTAATTTCTCGCATGCCGATTATCCACACACTGTATCGCACAAAACTAACGAAGGATAACTATAATGATGGACATGTTAGTCGTTCTAGTAAATGTGGCAAATTTGGTGGGGGTAACTGTCAACATAGGTTCATGTCAAACAGGTAATTTTTCAGTATGGGCCTGGTTAGGTTGACCTGCAAACACTTTTTTCCAGTTTGTATCCTTTTATAAATAATGCATGTGATAAATATGATAACCAAACACTATATTTCTGCAATAATAATATAGTTTTTTTGATAACGCGATTTAAAAGGTTGTACTTCAACAAAATACAGTCTGGGTAAGTTTTGACTCATTTGAGCGGTCTATTAGTAGCTAGATTGACGTGGGTCCTATTTTCCACCTCTACGTTGTAGTTTAGCTACTGTAAACCCTACACTTTTGATTTGAATACATATCAAATGGTACCTGGCATCTAGTATTGTTCTGCTGTAAGACATGATTAGATACTTGAGAAGAATTATTTGGCTTTTGGTAGTACTTTGTTTTCTTGACGTTTATTTATGTATTAGAGACACAAATTCAATGTTGACTATTACTTGCAGGCAGAGAAGGTTTTCAATCAAGACTTGTACTTCAAGAAGACTGTCAAATATGTTGGAGAACCAATGACTCACCTGGAATCGATTGCATCATCAGCGGTATCTAAATAAACATTGCTTGTAGAGTTCCCTGATTTTATTGGGTTTCTAATGGAAGTGACCTGATCGATATATTTGATGCATTTCTTAGGTACGTGCAGCTATTAAGGTGAAGGCATCTGTTATTATTTGCTTTACATCTTCCGGAAGGGCTGCAAGGTATATAAAATTTAATGCGGTGCTATGTGTGATAGCTTTATTGATTTATCGTCTTAAATTTGGCAACATGGGGGTCAGGCGGGTTGACTAATGGGTAAAAAAAAATCATTTTGTTACTGGTCAAATCGGGCCAGGTGGGTTGACATGCAAACGTTTTTTTGTCTATCTGTTGTAAATTATTAATGCTGAAGCTATGAATACTATACCAATAATATCACAATTATAATTTTGTTCTGAAAAATACGTTTCAAGAGCTTTTATGCATTAAAAATAGAATTTGATGACTTTCAACCCGTTTGACATGTTCTTGTTTTAGCTAGAAATTTTATGGCTTAAAATGGTCGCCTCTACTTTAGTACTTTATCTCCTTGTTTTGATATAGTTCATTATCCTCTTCAGGATGTAGTTTGCCACTTAGATTGTCCACAAAAAAAGATTTCGTTCTTTACACTTGTTTACAAGATGCGATCTCGGATCTGTTTAATTTGTTTATTAAATGCACAGATTGATTGCAAAGTACAGGCCAACAATGCCAGTCATATCAGTAGTGATTCCCAGGCTAAAGACTAATCAATTGCGGTGGAGTTTCAGTGGAGCATTTGAGGTACAAGTTTATATATAAACTCCCCTTTCCCACTGGCTGTTGTTGTTTGTGAGTTAATAGTATATATTATTTTGGGGTTTGCTAATTGCTCAATATCAATTGTTTAAACTGATGCATTGTTAATTTTGTGAATTGATGAGTAGGCAAGGCAATCACTTATCGTCAGAGGTCTTTTTCCCATGCTTGCTGATCCCCGACATCCTGTAAGTTCTGATCTTTAATTCTTTATTGCAATACATTATTATGCTCTAGATTTACTAATGTATTGTTTTAGCTATATTCACAAGAGTGTTGTAAAATTAAATAGTTAAAAAGCAACGACGGACACTTAAATTTGAAATCTTTAATTTCTTGGGACAAATGGAGTAATTGAGGAAATATTTCTAAATAACCCCAAAGTCGGTTTCAGATATCTCCTCTATTTAACTTTCTATCAAAATGAAATATATTCTTTCTGTCTGATAAAATGCAACATTTGTTCATTAGCAATTGTTGCAAAATAAGCATGGTATTAATTTCCATCTGCAAGTTTTCTCTGGCTTCTGCTGCTAAAGACTAGTTGGGTCTTTATTCATTACATTTTTCCTTTTTTATTTCCTTATATTTTTTCCTGATACACTATGGCTTCATTTCAGTTCCAACACTCATAACTCAGACACTCCTTTTGTCCATTATAAATTTTTTGGAAATACTGTAACTAATGTTTGTAAATATGATTACAAAAAATGTATTTTTCAAGTAATAATTGCACTTTATGAGTAAAGTTGTTTAGGAGGTTGATTCATGAAAAATGAACTGTGGGTGACTTTCAACCTGTTTGGCTCGTTCTGATTTTAGGTAACGATTATGATTTTACCTGTTTGTCCCGTTGGAGATAAAATAACCCAAATCAACCTGTTTGTTAGTTAAGGGGTAATACTTGCCACATCTATATTCATGGATATCATGTGATTGAAACACAGAACAACGAAATTTGTTCTTTCCATAATTACTCTTGATTCTGGGACATTCTTTTTAGCGGCACATCTCGTTTAACCTACATTACTTTCAGGCTGAATCTACAAGTGCAACAAACGAGTCGGTCCTAAAAGTTGCACTTGACCATGGAAAGACATCAGGAGTGATCAAATCACATGATCGAGTTGTGGTCTGTCAAAAAGTGGGAGATGCTTCCGTTGTTAAAATTATAGAGCTTGAAGACTAGAAAGAGGGTGCAGGTAACATCTTCATACAACACTTATATAATGCGTTCTTCATTCTAATGTTTGTAAGTAGGCGTTGGATATATCGCCACCAACTGCTAGTGCTAGGTCTCTCAAAAGCCTTGAGCTTTTGGAAACTTTAGGCTATCAGTTTAATGCATAATACGTGACTGTAAAACCTGGCACAATGTTGGTTCTAGACAGATAAACAACCCAAAGATCTGTTTTCTTGTGTTAATAATCCCCGCCCTTCATTTTTGGGTCCCCTTAAAATTTAATAAGATGCATCTGTGATTCACGTGAAATTGTATATCATTGTTTCTCTGTCTTTATCTTCTATCATTGTTTTTCTTTAACGTACAAATACTCTTAAGAGTCTTAGGGTGTGTTTGTCGCAATAGCAAGTCTTTTATTTTATAAGTGGACGTTTTAGTTATTATAGCAGTTGATGAAGTAGCTGGTGACTGGTGTTAAAATATTAAAATGACATAAATGGGCGTATTCAGTTATTAAAAATGTCATGCTGTAATTAGTCTTTTCATAAATATGCACGATTAGGAGACAACCAAAAGCCATATGAATAAACATAAATGGAACACTCATAATAGATTATGGGAGCAATTCCATACTTAACTTAAATATCATGTCATATTTACCCACAACATTTTATTGCTACAATTTTGAGTGTATATAAGACATTTATTCGGTATATATTTAAAATTATCCCTAGATTATGTAAGACAGTGATTCCATATTGATGTAGTATTACTACGGACATCACAAAGTTTTTCACTTGTGATGTTATGTGGATGTTGCTCGATATAGAATGACCTCTTCAGCCAATTCATCACCTACTATTTCCAAAGAAAATATCTGCCCACTACATTTATGACCTGAAACATACCTTTGATCACAGTAGAAGCATCGGTTCTTATCTCTTTTTTCATCTGTCTCCTTCTGACTTAGATGCCTCCTATGTGGTGGTTTATTTTACACCAGTCTTTGTCTGTTGTTCAACATTAGATGGCGAAGCTAATGGAGTTGCAGGTTTTGGTCTTTCATAAGCATGGTTGGTATAGTTAGGTGTATGTCTAGGAGTTGGTAACAAAGGCTTTGCATTCCTTCTAGTCACATTGTTATTGGCCACTTGCAGTTTGGATAAACAATAAAGGTTCGTTGACGGAATTAAATGTCAAATGAATGGAATAAACGACGTAATGGAATAAATGATGTTATGTAACGATTCATTACCGTTATTTATCATGTTTAGTTAGTATTATATGACTGAATGTAATCGATAAAAAAGACTAAAATACCTCATTGAGGTAGGAAGTTTATTTAATGTGGTTAGTTAATGATAAACTATTATATTATTTTGATTCCGATGGAATGAAAAAAAATAAGGACCCCTATGGAATCAATTGGTAATTTTTGATGTAATAGGTCATTCCTCGTAATGAATCATTACATTATAAAATTGTAAAGAAACAAGATTTTTTTGTCGCAATGATCCTTTTAATTATCACTTTGATTACATCATTCCTAATATTGCATAAGCATCGACTCGTGTTTTTGGCTTAAACATTCTAACATGCATTTCAATATCACTATCCAACCCGCCAATGTAAAAACTCACAACTTGTGATTCAGGTATATCAATTTTGGTTAACAAGAAGTCAAAAGCATCTTGGTAAGTCTGAACCAAACCCTCATTTCGCCTAAAGGTTTTCAACTGAACCATTGGATCATCAAAAGCATCACTAAATCTTTTCAACAAAGCTTTCACATACAATTCCAACCAATTTCATCATCTCTGTTACTACAGATAAATGGTAAAAGCGAGACCATCTTTATCGTGATATATAGGAATATAGTGAACAGTGTCATGATAATCTTGTTGAGTTGATTTAGGCATTATTGAACCTGGAAAAACAATGTTACATCATTTTAACGAAGTAAGATGCGAGCTCAATATTGAGTCGTGTGACACAGTGTTTAAGAAAGGATGATTCTAGGCAAGTGAATGCCTTGTTCCAAAAATTCTTTAACAAAATTCTATCAAATGGACTTTTTAGAAGATTTTTATAAAACGGTTGGGGATTTTATTTATTAACTTTATAAATAACGATCAGAAGGAGTTTAACAAAACGTTTTTACTTTGATTAACAATGCCAAACATACTATTAAATCTTTCCTGTACAATAATTCGAAAATTATGTACATGAGGTTTTTGTGAAGATTAAATTAAGTTTAAGAAAATGCAATTCCTAACTAACACGAATTAAATTAGTTAGGTAACTAATTTACACAATGAAATAGCATAAACAAATTGATTTTGATAAACTTATTTGAATCAATTTTGATTATGAACTAAACTTTAGAATTAAATTAAGAACAATGAAAAGGTGTTATTACTTACATAGATGATTAGAAACAGAGATGAGTGAAGATTGAGCCCTAGAAGAAGTCAATGTGTGTTTTTGGTCGTTTGGGTGAAAAGAGGAAAACTTTGAAGTTTGATTATGATGTTTGAAAATAATAAACAGTATGTTCTCAAGTTAGCCACTTTTATTTATTTTAGATTAACACTATGTTCTAAAAAAAAAAAAAAACCGAGAAAGTAAAGTAATGAAAGGGGAAGTAAAGAAATGGAGAAGAAGAAACGTTGTGTTGAACTTTATGTTCTCAAGTTAAGAATGAAAGTGAAAGAAAGATAAGGGTGTGTTTAGTTGGAGAACGAATTCTCTTATTTTCTATCTCTAGTTTTGTAAAAATTTGGAAGGAGAATTAATCTCCACAAAACATTTGAAAATATAGAAAACGCGTTTAGTTGATGTTGTTTTTTTTTTTTTTTTTTTTTTTTTTTTTTTGAAGAAAGGGAGGGAGGGTTGAGGGTTACAAAGGAAAACAACTAAAATTTGTTTTGTAATTTTCCTTGTTAAGTTAGGAAATAGGGGATTTGTGTTTTGCAAAACATTTTGTTGGAAAACGTAGATTTGAACGCGATTTCTGTTTTCCTTATTTTCCACAAAACATTTTATGGAAAACAAAGGTGTTTTGCCTCAACTAAACGCAACCTAAATGTTTTTCATTTTAGTGAAAAATATAAACAAATAAAGAACTAGCAAAAATACATTTTTGCCCTTGTATAAAATGAAAGTTAAATAAAGATAAAGGGTAGTTGTGGTAATATAAAATTCCCTCTTTTTTGTCTCTCATTTTCACCCCAAAAGTGGGGTGAAAGTTTTTAAAGGAAAAACATTTCACTTTCACTCATATACTTTCACTTTCCTCACTAAAAAAACTTGAGAATATGAGGTTTTTTTTTACATTTCATGACTTTCTTTTACTTTACTCTTTTTTACTCAACTTGATAACCTCGTGTAAGAGTTCATGTTGTCCATCTTTAAGAACACTATTTTTTACACTCTTAACATTAACGTATATAGGATAAAGTTCATAATGCATAACCAATTTTCTGTTTTCTAGCTCAGTAAGCTGGATCATTTGGCTAACACTAGTCGGATCCATTTTGAAAGAAATTTGGCGGATTCGGGTTTACAGAGATAGTTAAAAACGGATTTTCCTAATTTAAAACTTTCTTTTCTCCACTCCAACACTCAATAGTACCTTAAATATTTTTCCTAGTAACCTGCAATGTTGTTAGTTGAGATTTACATGCAAATAATTGCATTTTGAAGGATTTTAGTGGATTAGGCATTTAAGTTTTTGCATGGACTTTCACTTTTTAAATCATGCATTTTTCCACCTCAATCATTCACTCAAATATCACCATTCTCGGCTGATCACTCATCTTCAAAACACTCCTTTACCATGATAAAAGCTTCTAGTGCACATTTATCACCTAGAATCCCTCCTCCCAAAACCAATCGCATTATCTATGAGATTTCATCAATCGAGTCTTCACCTACTAAGAATCCCTCAACTAATTACATCCAAACTCTTCTTCCCTCTCCTATTGAACCAACACCACAAACAACACTTGCTTCACAAACTACAACACCTCAAGTTGAACCTTCATCTCCTGAACCAACACCTCTAGTCATTCCTACCACCACACAACCACCACTAGGTGCTTTCATTAAACCTCGTCAACTCACCTTTGAAACACCTCATATCTCACCACATCCATTTGTGAACTCATTAGAAGATTTGCCTCCAAGATCAACTAATCCACCACCACTACCAACATTTACCTCCAAAGAACAATTGACTAGACAACAATCTTCATTACCCGACAATATGGATATTGACACATCCTTGCCTCCTCCACCAACACACATGCCCTCACCAACACCAATTGTGCATCCACAACCATCACATTTGTCTCCATCTACATCACACTTACCTCCATCAACATCGCATTTGCCTCCACCAAACACATTTTATCCTCTTGATCATTCTATGTGGATTGAGGATCCATCACAATAACCTCCAACACATGAAGACTCTTGTAATCATTGTCAACATACTCAAACATTGGTTCATAACCTACGTGATGAAATGCATTTAATGTTCTATCACCTTCTTGAACGTTTAGATGACATCAACATACTAAATCACCCTTAGGAACATTGGAAAGAAGTGCAAGCACACGTGGTCACCTTTGTCTTTTATTCTCTACCTTTAGTTTAGTTTTGGCTTTCTCATTAGGATTTCTTAAACGCTAGGTCGTGTTCTTAGTTTTATTGATTGGTCATATGTACCTATCTTTTTTGTTTATTACATGGCTTTAACGTTTTATGCTATCGTTTGCTTTATGTTTATTCGTGTGATTGCTTTTATCTTTTATGATCTTCTTGATTTTAGTTCGTATTTGTTTAACTGCTTTTTAAACAGAAGGATCCCTCTAAGTGTGCTGGCCGAATCCTTTTTGGAATGGATCCGGCAGAACAAGCTGCTCTAAATATTTTCTAAGAAACTTTAAGATTATTGTTGCATATTATCATATCAATCTAACCCATTGTTTTGTAGATTTTCAAAATTCATTTGAAATACTTGACGCCCTCAATAAGGGGGAGCTTTTGTCAAGGGGGAGCATTGAAAACGTGCAATACTAAATGTCATTTAATTTACGTTTCCATTTATCAGTTTATTTGAGTTAGTTTTCTTTCGACACTCTTTTTTGTTTCAACAAAAAGAGGAAGAAAAGAGTAAAAACTTCAAACTTAAAATTTACTAATATTTTTTACTTAAAATAATTTTATATTTTGTCATCAACAAAAAGGGAGAGATGTTAATACAAATAAATCGTAATAACGTTTATTTATATTTTACGATCTTTCTATGTTTTGTTGATAACAATCGTAAAATCATTTTAACGATAAAAATAAAATATGTAAGTTTTCGAGCCAATAGTTTTCTAACTTGTTTTACTAAATAAATAAACCATCAAACACATCTAGTAAAATAGTTTACATAAAGTCAAAACCATTTTTATAAAACACTTACAAATAACATTTGTTACTTACATTTTATAAAACATAGTTAACTGAACTAGATAAATAAATATGAATTGAGTATCCATGAACCATAACCTAAAACCCATGATCCATGACCCAAAACCCATGGCCCATGATCTTTGCATCATGCATGATATCATGTTGAGTACCATGACCCAAAGTCCATGACCCATGACCTAAAGTCCATAACCCATGACCCAAAATATATATTACATCATGCATGACATCATGATGGGTACCTATGACCCAAAGTCTATTACCATGACCCAAAACCTGGAAATGTAACCCAAAATCCGGACTTGTTAACCTAATGAGCCGGATCCCTTCAGTTACACTAGCCGGATCCATTTTGGGAAGGATCCGGTGGGTCAGAGTCTTATTTTGCCTATAAATAGCAAGCCTTTTCTTCATTATTTTCAACCACTCTCAAATAGATAATTCCTCTATACTCTTATCTCTCTAACCTCAGATCTAAGGATCATTCTTGTAGTTTTTCTTTTAGTGATTCTCTAGGTTCCTCTTAGAAGGAGAGATCACGACTTAGCATAAAAGACTTGCAAGCTCCAAGTGAAGTGTTACAAGGCTGAATTGACTCTTGTATTTGATTCATTATTTGTAATAACCCGTGATTTTTCCAAGTTATTAATTATTTTCATACTCGAAGTAATTGCTATGAAAGTTTAATTAACCATTTTTGCGTCAGATTTTTTTTACAACTACTTATATTCGTCAAACAACTATGTGACATAACTCACATTTCATGATAACGGGCTCACACCCGTACCAACATTAGATTAATTAACGGGCTAATCAAACCCGATTTTTCCTCTTGGGCCTTTGCGATTCATAAACCAAACTAGCGTACCCTTACTCTCTTTTGGGCCCCGTCCCACGATGTAGCCCAACGCATTGGGTAAGCCCATGTGGCTTTATGACATACCAAATTAGACCCACTTAAAAAATTTGAGTAATATAGAAACATAATATTTCTTTTGTGTCCCTTGCTCCTTTGCAACAAACATCACTTAGCTAGCCTCACTCCTTTTCCTTTTTTCTTTTCATCTCACTTCTTGTTTACATGTGAGACCAAACCAAAACACAAAACTCAAATACCAATCTACCAAACTCATGTTTAATACTATTTCCTATGCATGCTTGTACAACCTAAAATATAAAAATTGATCCTACACTTCCTAAATCCAACATGAATCAACGCCTAACCTTCTTGTGAAACCTAAGATAGGATTAAATAAGCACAACACACTACCTAGACATTTTACCCACGAGTCCTTACGTCTCCCACTCCTCTTTCTTGATGGGACTCCTCATCTTTCTTCCCTTTGTGTCGAGCAGTTGGAGGCCCTAACATCACACACTTCCTATCTTGCCAAATTCCATGCAAAACTAGCATATTAATAAAATGTTAGGTCATGCTTTGTTTGACCTTATAAGCAAGTTAACACAACAATGGTTCACACTTTCAAACTCACAACACTACCACTATCACACACTCGTTACTGTTAAGGTGAGAAAAGAAGGAACCTAGTGCATTGTCCTTGTTCTTTACAAACTTACAGGAGTCTTTTGGGTTAGTTCGTTGCGGGTTTAAGATCTTGGAAGCTAGGGTTCTCATTATTCTCGTTGCTTTTCTTACTCGTGCCTCATCACCACCACTTTTGGTGTTGTAAGTCTCTTATGTAGAAATCAAAGAAGGAATACTGAAAACACTATATTATCAGATTCAACTAAACAATAAAGATTACAAAACATTATATAGAAAAGTAACTAACCTAACCCTAGCAACTAAACGGGCCTAAACAAATGGGCCGGGCCAATAGACCTTTATTATCTAACATCTTAAACCCATTTCAATACGTAGAGTAGCTTCTAGTTTCATATTTAGATTCTTTGTAATGCTCGCGACATGTTTTAAACCCTCTAAACTCATTTTCATTACATGTCACGTATGGAATTAAACAAAAGCAACTTGTGTATCATAAAAACTTGTGTGGTAGTTTATAAACTTAAGAAAACATAATACCAAACCTACAAAATAACATTTTGGTTTACTATGTGCTTCTCGACATATATATGCATATATACTAGAGCTTATATGTAACTTTCATATACCGCGAAGGAATCATGAAACTAAGATAATATAAGAGTGGACGTTTGGAGGAATACTTACTCTAGGCTATGACTTATATTACTTAAACGAGCTTATTGAAAACTTCACATTAAAACCTTGAGTCGTATAAACCTAAGCGAGATGAGACTCGCTTGAGCTCATTTGGTCTCTCCCTTGTAAACGTTGAGATGCTCATAAGCATGAGAGCTTAATATGAATTAGGAGTGCTAATGGAACTTAGTAATATGATAGTACACATGCACGTTATGCATGCTGATTGTACAATATTTCGTACGACCAGGCCTTCGATGGTGATCGAAGGGTATGAGGAGTGATATGCTTGCGCCAAACTTGTAGCCAATCTGCAATAAGAAATAGTAGACACTTTGTTAAGTGATTGCGCAGGGGTTGGGCCCTGCGAACCACCTTCGGCGTGAGAGTAAGTATGTTATATGTGTTGTAAATAATATGGAGTATGTGAAATACTGTGTTGAGTGAACATACCATTGAAATGACTCGTCCAACCTATTTATAGGTGAAGAAAATAGCTTGGGGAGTGTTAGCACACGTTTAGGAGATCATGGGGGCGTCCCCTGATTTGTGGTAACCGCTAGGGCTTCATCCCCACTATCTCGGACTTGGCGGGGAAGATAAGGAAATAGTGGAAACGTGGGGGAAGACCAAGTCAAGGTTCTCCTTTGTCTTGGCGTCTTCAAGAGAAGACACCGAAGGGCATAGGCCTTCGGCTGGTGAATTCCCAACTGGTAACCATGTCAATGATGAATGGTTTTACGCCACCAATGACTTATGAAGAAAGACTTGGGTCTTCGTAATGCAAATTCGACTGAGGCCGAAGGTGGGGGTCCTTCGACCCGATCGGAGGGTACGTCATCAAGCCCCCCAGTCGAAAGTGATATGTACGAACAAGAAATATTGCTTACGACTCATAAATAGAAACGAAACCTCCTCTTCGTCACAAAAAACGAACGAAGATGAAAAGTCTTGTACCTATTGACCATAATTAATGCAAACACTTATCCTAACCACTCCCTCTTCCTCGGTAAAATAAAAACGTCATTTCAAAATTTAAAAAGGGTTTGAAATCCGGTGGTAAGGGGATAAGTTAGGACACGTGTAGGGTCGAGATTTAACATATGTGAGGTATATAAAGTTAAAAAATAGTAAAACCCCAACACTATTTTATCTCACACCCAACTTTTTCACCTACTAAAACCTCTTCCGATCAAGCTTTCGATCAAACAAGGTAAAGTGTTTCTTCGTATCTGTTTTTCAAATACTTTATTGTGGATTTTAGAAGGATCAATGTCTACAAATAAAAAATTTGTAATCAAACAACAAGGTTGCACCTTGACAAGGGAGGAGCTAAAAGCGTTCCTCACCGATTACCCAATTCTAAAAGAGCATAAAATCATGTTACCTAGTAGAAATCAAGGGATATTTGATGCCCTCGAAAACTATGTAGACTTGTACACCCATGCATTCACCACCTCCAACCTTAGGATACCCTTGCACCCTTTGATTTTAGAACTCCTCCAGTACTATGAGGTACACATATCTAGGTTCAACCCTTTTGGCCTAGCCAAGCTTACGACATACATTGTGATGTGCAAAGCTTATGGGTTTGAACCATCATTAACTGTGCTTAGGGGTTTTCTGAATTTATACCATGGAGGAGATTGGTTGACCTTGGCTAAGAGGGGTGCAAGGGATGTGCCCATTCTCATAGATAGGCCGTTTACAAACATCAGGAACTGGAAAGGCAAATTCTTTTATATCCGAAACACCATTATCCCTCCGACTTCCCCTACATTGTTAAACCTAGAGTTCCAATATGATGAAAAAAGGTTCAACGATCCCTTGCCCTATACTGTGAGGAGGAATCTGTTGTATCAGCGTTTGGCTCGTCATCCAGCTGATTGCCAAACATTTCCTGAGCCAATTCTTTTCATGGCTGGCCTTGCTGAAAGATGGGAGGGATCTCCTTTGGTACCTGAGATTATTTGTGATGGAGAAAGTATGTATTTTTTTTGATTAAAATAAGAAATAAAAACTTTTCTTTATGATTCTTTTATCTTATTTGCTCCTTCTTGCAGAAATGTCATTCAGTAACTTTGTGGTAGCTGGTGGTGCAAAGGAGGTGAGCTTCATTCCAAAGAATTCCCAAGAGACGAGCTATGGCGTGGGCTCTCCGTCAGTGTCAATAAATGACAATGATGTGGAAGCCCAGCCCATCGAACCTGTATCCTCTGCTCCTCCGTCAAAGGAACCCATAGATGTGGAAGACCAGCTTGTGGAGAATGTTGTTGATTCTGATGAACCAGTCTCCGAAGGACAATTGGCCATCGTAGGACCCTCCGGCATTGGTGAGAGGGTCCGAAGTAGGAAAGGTATCGGTGCAAAAGCTGTGAAGTCCGCTTCGAAGAGGAAACTTATCCTACCTACTCCTCCCTCTCAAACTACCCGGAAAAAGAGTGCCCAGGGTAAGGCTGTGGTATTTCCAGCCGTCGAAGGGCCCAGCGGTGATGATATCCATGGTAATGTTTCTTGCCTGTAACAAAAAATTAGATACCAGTAATAATATGTTAAAAAATTTATATATGCTGTAGGACTTCCTGATACGAAAGAACTTCCCTCTCCCTTAGCTTGTCATCAACTCGTGGACCATGTAATCCCACCCAGCTGGAAGGGGGTGATTAACAACATGTCCATAGAAAGGCTCTGTGACCTTCATGACAAAAGATATGTCCGACAGTGCATGCTAGACAACCAACTCAATGCTAGGACAAGGGAGCTGCTCCGTACTGTCACCAAAGCTCGAGAAGAAATGGATGTTATGCTGAGAAGGGAGAAGGCTAGGGATCAGAAGTATGCAGACCTGGAGAAGAAGTGTGAAGATTCCTTGGAAGATTTGACAAGAACCCCTTGGTGCAAGATCTCAGAGCTGATAATGAAAAGCTCAAAGGTCAACTGGCAGCGAGCGAGGCTGAATACATCAGGCTAACTATCGAAGGATCAAAGGTCATAGGCTATAAAGAGCAAATATCTGTTCTTTCATCCAAATGTGGAGTCCTCGAAGGAGAGAGAGCGAAGCTGTTGGACCAAGAGATCAAGCTCAGAGAAAAGGTAGATGGGTTAAACCTTCGTCTGAAGATGCTGAAGAAGGATAGGGTGGACTTGGTAACCAAGGTCATCCCCTACGTTGCCATGGAACTTTACCATAGCGATGATGTGGGGATTGCAATTGGGAACCTGGTGAATGCGGCCATATTCCATGGCAAGTGTACCACTTTGGAGAAGATAGCTGCGACGGAGGAACCGGTGAAGCTGCAGGAAGTTCCTTACTACAGGGCAAATCATGAGAAAGAGTATGATGATGCAGGTAATCACTTAACTGCTTTAGAGTTCCCTTTCCTTACCAAAGTGACGAAGGACCCAGCGGCCTCTATTGAGGACCTGCTGGCCAAGAAGCCAAGGAAAGTCCAGCCTCCGTCTCCTTCGAAGAAGACTCCATCACCCAAGGCTCCATCCCCAGGTTCAGCTGATCCCACTCATTCCAAAGTTTGATGAAGGCAACCATGTGGTTGTAATTTGATCCCCAGGATGTACCCTGTTTAAAACAATTTGTCTGTGTTCCTTTCCAGGCTTTGTGCCTGATGAAACAATTAACATTTGGTGTGTGTGATGTAGGCTATGGCATAAGACAATGTTTTGCTTGGTTGGATCGTTAAGGCTACGGCCTGTTTAGACTAGTTAAACTAGTCATTAATCTACATTAAAGCCACTAGGGCTTGCATTTTGCCATGTGTGATTCTTCTCTTTTTATTTTACTTGCGTAAATTTTCTTTTACAACCTAAGGCGTATGGTAGATGCATAGCCTCATTGTGTGTAGTTACTTCACCAAGAATATTAGCAATCGTATAATTTGACTGCTGACAGAGGGTTGTGACCCACTCCATCTTAGTCCTTTGGGCAGCGAAAGGCTTAAAATACCTTAAGGCCATATAGGAAAGTTAATTTGAAGTTGAGGTGGATGTTATGCATATGAGCAAGACATGTTGTTAGTCTTTGTACATCCCTTCGACATTGAAACTTATAAAGCGACTTGGTGGACAAATCTTTGTTGTATTGAACGAAACAAGAGATTTGAGGGAAATGTGTTATATCATTAAGTGGGTAGGGAGGATTACATCATTTTAAGAAATGAATACTAGATTCCTACCATTAATGCTTCTTTCCCCAAGTCCTTAGACATTGTAAGTTTCATACGTAGAACTTACGAAGGGTAGTGCCATTCCAGGTTCTATCAATAGCGTCTCCATCCAAGGTTTCCAGCTTGTAGGATCCGTTGCCATATGCTTCCTTAATAACGTAGGGCCCTTCCCATGTAGGTCCTAGTTTACCCTGGTACTCAGCTTTACTTGCGCTATTGAGTCGGAGGACGTATTCCCCTGGTTTGAAGGTCGAAGGCCGAACCCGACGGTTGTAGTATCTTTCAATTTTTTGCTTATGGATAGCCTCCCTAATTGAGGCTATTTCCCTTCGTTCTTCGAGTAGGTCTAGGTTGCTACGGAGTCTTCCTTCGTTGTCTGCTGCTTCGAAGTTCATGACCCTTTTAGTTTCGACACTTACTTTCGAAGGGATGACAGCTTCCGTGCCATATGTCAAGCTAAAAGGCCGTCTCCCCATGACTTGACTTTGTATGCGTTCTGTGAGCCCAAAGTACTTGAGGTAGTTCATCTACCCAACCGTGGTGACTGTATCCCAGCCTTCGTTCTATTCCTTGGATGATGTCCCTGTTAGTAACTTCCACTTGTCCGTTACCTTGAGGATGATAGACGGAAGTGAAGGATTGTTTGATATTCAGGCCTCTGCAAAACACTGGGAATACCCCTTCGGCGAACTGCTTCCCATTATCTGAAATGATGATGTGGGGTACTCTGAACCGACAAATAATATGTTCCCACACAAACTTTTCCATGTGCCTTCCTGTGATGGATGCCAAAGGCTTCGCTTCCACCCATTTAGTGAAGTAGTCGATGGCTACGACCAAGAACTTTACTCCTCCTGGAGCAATTGGCAGAGGACCTACGATGTCTATCCCCCATTAGTTGAAGGGCCATGTGGACGTCACAGAGGTCATGTCTTGTTTTGGTAGCCTTGGAACCCTTGAGTGAACTTGACAGGCTTCACACTTCTGAATGATTTCGACATCGTCCCTGTGCATCGAAGGCCAGTAATATCCGATCCTCATGATTTTAGAAACAACGGAGCGGGGTCCTGCGTGAAGCCCGCAGGATCCTTCATGCACTTCTTGAATGATGTTGGCGGCTTGCCTAGGTCCTACACAACGAAGCCATGGGGACAAAAAGGATCTTCGGTATAGGTAGTTCCCCATGATTTTGTATTGCGGTGCTTTGATGCGGACCTTTCGAGCTAATTTCTGATCCTCCGGTAGTATACCACTTATTAGATATTCTCTAATTGGAGTCATCCAATTTGAGTCTTCCTCCAGTATTACGTCAGACACCTCCTTTCGGACGATGGACCTATCTGCCAACACTTCGACCAGAACTTCTTTAGTTAAATGAGCAAATGCCATTGATGCCAGTTTGCTAAGTGCATCCGCTTTCTTGTTTTGATTTCTCCGAACATGCTCTATGTTGTAGGATGTAAACCCTTCGAGCATTTCCTTGGCCTTATCCAGGTATTGCTTGATCACAGGTTATCTCGCCTCGTAGGAGCCTTTTATCTGATTGGCCACCAGTTGTGAGTCAACGAAAATGGCCAAGTCTTCTACCTCCATGTGCTTAGCCAATCGGAGGCTTGCTAGCAAGGCTTCGTACTCTGCTTCATTGTTAGTTGCATCGAACTCAAAGCGGAGTGCATAGGTGTACTCCTTCCCTTTGGGGTCAACAAGCATGAGACCTGCGCCAGAACCGTCGGAGCTGGAGGCTCCGTCAGTATAAAGTTTCCATCCTTTGATCGCCTTATCAGGATTCTTTTCAGCAACTTTTGTGTCCTGCTTTGGTTCGGAGGGTGTTTCTGCTAAGAAGTCTGCCAATATTTGCCCTTTGACCGAGTTTCTACCCTTGTATTCAATTTCGTGCTCTCCTAGCTCGATAGCCCACTTAGCTATCCTTCCATATTTCTACGGCTTCAAAAGTATCTGCTTAATGGGTTTTTCGGTAAGTACGGTTATGGGGTGAGCTTGGAAGTACCTTCGAAGGCGCCTCGCGGCATGGACCAAAGCCAAAATTAGCTTCTCCAATGCTGGATAATTTAACTCAGCTCCCTGTAGAACCCTACTAACGAAGTAGATATGTATTTGTTTCTTTTACCTTTCTGCCAACAACACAGCGCTGATGCTTTCGAAGGAGGCTGCGATATACATAAACAACACTTCACCTTTGATTGGGGCAGTAAGTGTAGGTAGAATAGCCATGAATTCCTTGAGCTTTTGGAAGGCAACTTCTGCGTCTGTACTCCACTGAACCGTCTTTTTATCCGTCCATCCTTTTAGTGTCTTGAAGAATGGCAAAGATCTATCTGCACCCTTCGATAAGAACCTGCTGAGGGCTGCTAGCTTTTCGTTCAAACTTTGCACTTCCTTTAGGGACTTAGGATGCTGAAAATCCGTGATGGCCTTAACCTTCGAAGGATTGGCCTTAATACCTTGCTTGGTGATCAAGTGTCCCAAAAATTTTCCCTCTTCCACACCGAAGGAACATTTCTTGGGATTTAACTTCATGTTGATGGCGCGAAGCTGGTCGAAGGTTTCCTTGATGTCGGAGAGCATATCTTCCTCCATTATGCTTTTGATAACCATATCGTCTACGTACGCCTCTAGATTCCTACCTATCTTCTTGTGGAAGGCTTTGTCCACTAAATGTTGGTACATGGCACCTGCATTTTTCAAACCAAAAGGCATCTTTTTGTAACCATAAACGCCTTTTCCTGTAAAAAAGGCTGTCTTCTCTTCGTCTTCTTCCGTCATTTGTATCTGATGGTAGCCCTTATAAGCGTCCAGAAAACACTTCAGCCGAAACCCTGACAAGGATTCTACTTTACAATCGATTTCTGGCAGAGGATAGCAGTCCTTCGGGCAGGCCTTGTTAATATATGTGAAGTCCACACACATTCGCCACCCTCCGTCATGCTTCTTGACCATCACCGGATTAGCTACCCAAGTTGGATACTTCACCTCCCTGAGTATGCCTGCTGCTATGAGCTCATCTACTTCTTTGCATGCTGCAACATTTCTTTCAGGAGCCAGGCTTCGACGCTTTTGCTTGATAGGTTCAATATGTTTGAATTCATTAAGTTTGTGTTCAGTGCCGAAGGGCTTTCCGTCTATGGTGAGAGTTCTGGGGACCCCCTTCATGTCAGAGTAGGTCCATGCGAAGACATCTGCATTGGCCCGTAGGACCTTTTCCAATTCGGCCTTAAAGGAGGTAGGGAGCTGTTTTCCGATTACCACCGTCTGATCAGGATAGAGATCGTTTACGATGATGCGTTCTTCAGTATCAGGGCAGCTGAGAACATCTTTCGGAGGCTCTTCCGAAACTTGTTTGACCCTTTTGCCTACTTCCGTAGGCTTCATCATGTTGTAGCTGGAGAAAACCATTCCAATACCGAAAGGTGTTTGGAATTTGACCGCGGCATGTATAGTGGAAACAACGATGCCCATCTTCTGCATTGCCGTTCTCCCTATCAATAGGTTATAGGGAGATTCAGACCTTACGATCGTGAAAACCAGAGTTTCTTTTCTTTTTAGCCTTCCTTCTCTAATCGTAACCTCTAGAGGGACTTCTCCCAAGGGCCATGAGTGTTCCCCTGAGAACCCTACTAAGGGTACCTTCGAATCTACTCTCTTCGTCCTTATCGAAGGCTTGAGCTTTAGAAAGCAGCGTTCGTAGATCACTTCACATGAGCTACCACAGTCTAGGTAGGCCCTGTTTACTTCTCTGTTGGAGATCAAGACCTTGATGACCACGGGGTCATTTGAAAGAACTTTCCCTGTGATTGAAGGAAAAGTGACATCTCCTACTCCGCATAATGCCTCCTCTGCTTCTTTCCTCTTTAAACCAGAGTCATCTTTGTACACCATGAGGATGGGTGCTTCGGAAGGCGTGGTGTCTTTCCCCAACTGTGTGTCGGAGACCTTTTCTTTACCTTTCCTTATACCTTTCACCAAATGTCCCAATTGGCCGGACTTCACGGTCTCTTCTATCTGTTTCTTGAGCTCTCTACAATTGTTGGTGTCGTATCCGTAATCGTCATGGAAGTAGCAGTATTTGGAAGTATCTCTGGGCCTTCATCTTTTTGCCAAGCGAGGAGGAGGATCAAAGGTCTTCGCAGCCTTTTCCGTAGCTAGTATCTCCCTTGGATATTTGGACAGATTAGCCAAGAGACCGTGGTTGATGTTTTTATGGTATGGTGTGAACCTGTCCCTTCCTTTGTGTCTGTTCTTTGACCCTTCCCACGAAGGATGTTTTGGGGCTTTGCTGTGACTTTCTTTATTTTCGACCGGAGCCCCGTTGGTAAACACTTCTTTGGCTTCGATCCAGGTGTACGCCTTCTCCACTAAACCCTTATAAGTTGCAGGAAGGTCAGTGGAGAGGAATTCAACCAAACTTCTGTTTCGAAGGCCATGCACGAAACCTGAGATGCGTTGGTACTCGTGCAAGCCCATTATCTGTAAGGTGTCATCGGTGAATCTGGTAATGAAAGCCCTGATGCTCTCGTTTTCCTTCTGCTTGATGTTGTGCACTGTTAGGTGCGTTCTTGTAAACTTTTTCTGTTGGCTGAAATGTGATCTGAATTTGGCCTTGAGATCATCCAAATTCACAATACTACCTGGTTTTTGCCCGTTCCACCTTATACGAGCGGAGTCTCGTAGGTTATATGTAAACATGTGGCAAGCAACGGGCATAACCCACTTCTGCATTCTAATAGCCCTTTCGAACAGGTGTAAGAAGTTATCCGGGTCCCCCTTCCCATCATAAGTACCAATATGTGCGAGCATTTTCAACCCATCAGGCAAAGGGTAGTCTTCTATCCATCTTACGAAGGGTGTTGTGGATCCTATGGGCTCCGAATAAAGGAAGTTATAAGGTGGCATGTAGGTAGGGGCAACATTGTACGAGTTATGATTTTGAGGTATTCCAACAGGGTTTTGGTTAAAATATTGAGGGTAAGCAGTAGGTATATAAGGTGGGTGACTTCAAACAGGGTACGGATGATATACCATAGGTTGCCCGTAGGGCATGCTTCCGTATGGTTGAGTAAAAGTGGGGTTGCTAGCCTGCCCATTAGGTGGGGAATAGACCCCGTGAGGGTAATATTGAGCCTGAAAAGGAGGGTACATACCATGAGGAGGAAGATTTCCTCCCCCATTCATTTGAGATGGATTGCCTTCTACGCCTGATGCGTGAGAAGGCTGCAACGGAACCCCTGCCTCAGTTCTTCCCAAATGAGCCAACAAAAGTGGTGGCAAATTAACCTCTGTAGTATCCCTTCGGTGACTCCTTCCATTGGAACCTTCTATCGTTCCTTCCCTTCTTGTCGGAGCCCTCTCTGGAACATCTTCAAAACCAACCGACCTTCCACTCGGCCTTCGACTGCTCGGAGACCCTATCCTTAGCACTGAGCGTGTAGCCCCAGAAGCCAAGGGCCTAGCCTCCATTTCCAACTCTTCATCATACTCATCGCTTGAGTATTCTAACTCCCTACGCATCTCCACATTCCGAGCTTTCCACCTTCGAGCCCTCAGTAAAGATTCTAATGCTTCGATGTTAGCTTCAACAAACGCTGGACTGATTACCGGTTCAGGGTTAGCCGAGGTTGAAGCATGGTTGTTGGGAGTTATTTCAGGGTGAGATCGTGTGGTAAAGGTGGATGCGGTTATATTGGGAAGGTTGTTATGATCATTGACTGGGATTGGTGTCAAGGTCGAGAAACCCGGAGGGGGTGTATCCTCTCTTCCTTGATTCATGCCGTGAAACTAGTGAGAGTGATTGACTGGGTGTAAGTTTGGAATAACGAGACCAATAGTAGCGGGTCCCACAGATGGCTCCACTGATTGTACAATATTTTGTACGACCAGGCCTTCGATGGTGATCGAAGGGTATGAGGGGTGATATGCTTGCGCCAAACTTGTAGCCAATCTGCAATAAGAAATAGTAGACACTTCGTTAAGTGATTGCGCATGGGTTGGGCCCTGCGAACCACCTTCGGCGTGAGAGTAAGTATGTGATATGTGTTGTAAATAATATGGAGTATGTGAAATACTGTGTGGAGTGAACATACCATTGAAATGACTCGTCCAACCTATTTATAGGTGAAGAAAATAGCTTGGGGAGTGTTAGCACACGTTTAGGAGATCATGGGGGCGTCGCCTAATTTGTGGTAACCGCTAGGGCTTCATCCCCACTATCTCAGACTTGGCGGGGAAGCTAAGGAAATAGTGGGAACGTGGGGGAAGACCAAGTCAAGGTTCTCCTTTGTCTTGGCATCTTCAAGAGAAGACACCGAAGGGCATAGGCCTTCGGCTGGCGAATTCCCAACTGGTAACCATGTCAATGATGAATGGTTTTACGCCACCAATGACTTATGAAGAAAGACTTGGGTCTTCGTAATGAAAATTCGACTGAGGCCGAAGGGGGGGATCCTTCGACCTGATCGGAGGGTACGTCATCACATGCAAACACCAAAGCTTAGTGTTAGCTAAACACATATAATAACAAAAAAAAAACGGGTAAGTGCTAATTAACTATATTTAAGCTATGTATCAAAACACAATAGGGCTCCTAGCTCAGCTGGTTGGGTCGTTCAGTCTCCACACAAATAACCTGGGTTCAAACCCATGTGTGGTCTTGTTTGGAACATAATTTTTTTTTACACAAGTAGTTGCCTTACTATTTTAAACCAAACGCACACTAACTGGGGCTTGTAGCCTAAAACGATCTAGTATTAATCTGGACTAATAAGCTGTACGAATAAGCATTTTTGATAAGCTAGAATCACACTAGTAAATCACAAAATAAGCTCTAAAATTTGAAAGCACTTAAAATCCAAATTTTACACCTATCAGGCCTTGATTGGGCCTTGAGGCCCAATAGCCATTTCGTATAAGCCCATAAGGAATAAGTAAAGTAGTTTGAATAAGCACAAAATAAGCCACAGGAATGTATCACCTTAAAAGAAAACTAAATTTTACAATTTATTGGTTTTTGGACTAAAAATGCAAATTTTACGAAACTTGGATGGAAAATGTAAACTTTGGCAAACTTTAGGGTTTAAACAGGAAAGTGTGATACTAGGATAAAAACTGAGGTTAGAAACCTGTCATTTTCAGAATTTATGTGTAAAATGTATAAATTTCAACTTTGGACTAAAAATGTAAAGTCTTTAGATTTTGGGTAAAAAGTTTTACTTTTTATAAGTTAAGGGTTAATTTTGTAACTTTGAAATATTTTTGAAAATTTATTTTCGAACGAGTTACGCCGCCAATTTTTATTAAAACTTACATTTTAGTTAAAATTTCAACGATTTCGAAATGTAAATAACAACATTAATTTTCAAACGGATAATGATTGTGCAAAAGATTGCACTACCAGGCTTCGATGAGGATCAAAGTAATGAGGGGTGTGTGTTCCAGCCAAGGCTCGCCTGTAACCTGAGAATAAGAAATACTAAGACACTACGTTAAGTGATTGCGCAGGGGTAGGACCCTGCGAACCACCTCCGGCGTGAGAGTAAGTATGAGTTATGGTTGTATAAGTGTGTGAAAGTAAAGAGATGAGTGTGAAATGAGGATACCATAAACCATCGTCCGTCTAACCCATTTATAGTGGAAGAAATACGGTTAGAGGCACTCTTGCATGAATATCGGAGATCATGGGGGCGTCCCATGAT
Source organism: Chrysanthemum seticuspe (assembly GCA_019973895.1). Lineage (NCBI taxonomy): Eukaryota > Viridiplantae > Streptophyta > Magnoliopsida > Asterales > Asteraceae > Chrysanthemum > Chrysanthemum seticuspe. The sequence continues at coordinate 75,429,733 of BPTQ01000002.1, forward strand.
TGTGGGTAACCGCCAGGGGTCAGTGACCCACGTTCTCAGACTTGACGGGGAAGCCAAGAGAGAGAGGGAGATCGTGGGTTTGACTAAGTCAGGAGGTTCCTTATCCATTGTTCCTTCGTCAGCCATACCCCGAAGGGCTTAAGGCTTCGAGTGGCGAATTCCCCTTAGGTAACCTTCGTACAAACGAATGGTTTGACGCCTATGGATATTTCAGAATCCTAACTTGGGCCTTCGTATGGAAGGGCTTCGACACGTCTCGGAGGAGTGTCCTTCGAGCTACTCGGAGGGTACATCATCAAGCCCCCCAGTCGAAAGTGATGCATATGAGCGAGGAGGCATTGCTTTCGACTTCATGCTTCGAAAAAACACCATCATGCTGCTAAATATGCTAGTTGGGAGATAACTACGCAACTAACCAAGCGCATTCAATGCTAATTAAATCATCCAGCTGCCCGCTACAGTGATCACTCATCCCCATGTAACCCGGAGACCACAAGTCTTTATTTAAAATTTAAAAAGTGGTTTGGCTTGGATAAGAGTAATCTAAATGGACACGTGTGTGAATTAGGAGATGGTAAAAAGGGGTATTTAAGGGGAATATGATGAAACCCTAAAATACTTTTACTCTCTCCGTCTTCATTTACACGCAGTAAACTTTCAAGCGCCCCATCTTCGAAAACCAAGGTAAACACTTTTCTCCTCTTGTAGATTGTTTCAAAAAATAGGAACATGGATTCTAAGTTTATTATAAAACAACAAAAGTGCACTTTGTCTGCTAAAGATTTGCATGATCATTTAGCCGATTATCCTATTCCAATAGAACATAAAGTGATGCTACCCAAACCCACTCAGGGTATCTTTGATGCCCCTCCAGGTTTCGTAGGGTTGTATACCCATGCATTTAGTCACTCAAACCTTAGGATTCCGTTGCACCCATTGATTTTGGAATTTATGCAGTACTATAAAGTTCATATCTCTAGATTCAATCCTTTTGGGTTTGCCAAATTGACTACATTCATAGTGATGTGCAAAGCCTACGGATATGAACCAACCTTGACAGTTTTAAGAGGATTCTTGAACTTGTACCCGGGGGGCAATTGGTTGACACTAGCAAAAAGACCTGAGCCAGATGTACCCAATATGTTTGAGAAAGTGTACACAAACATATCGGGTTGGAAGGGTAGCTTTTTCTACGTGCAAGACACTATTGTTCCCCCTACATATTCTGAGCTGCTGAACAAGGAGAATAGGTATAATGCTAAACGGTATAATGACCCCCTGCCCTACGAGGTTCAGAGTGATCCTTGTTACCTGCGTTTGGCAAAGTACCCTGCGGATGTGCAAGTATTCCCTGAAGCCATCTTATACATGGCTGGGATTGCTCAGAGTTGGGAGGGGTCTCCCAAGAAGCCTATGATCATATACCAAGGACAAAGTATGTTTAACCACTTTTATTTAAATAGGACCAATGTAGCACTGATATTTATTTCTTTTTGCTTCTATTTTGCAGAGATGTCGTTCAGAAACTTCATGTTCCAAGAATTTGATGAAGATTTAAGTTTTATGCTTGCGGAGAAAGCTGAGGAGTCTTATGGCGTTGGCTCCCCTTCAACATCTGTGAATAACAATGAGGTAAACATTCCGAAGCCAGAGCCTATTTCATCAACACCCCCACAATCTGCTGTGGAGGGCACATCCCAACTGGTGGAGAACATTGCTGACTCGGACGATCCTGCGGATGAGGATGTCCCCGTCGTTGGTTCAACAGGAATAGCTGATAGGCTAAAGAGTAGGAAAGGGACATCGGCCAAGACTGTGAAATCCACCAACAAAAGGAAGAATCCCCTGCCTACTTCTGGGAGTAGAGTTGTGAAGCATAAAAGTACCGAGGGCAGAAAGCTTATCAAGTCTGCCTTCGAATTGCCCGATGAATCCGTTGAGGTTCATGGTAAGTATTTTTGTCTTATGAGACATTGTGAAGGTAAAAATATAACTGTTATGCTAACCTGTGTATATTTTGTTGCTCGTAGGTCTTCCAGAGACGAAGGAGCTTCCAAATGCCTTAGCCTGTCATCGGATTGTTGACCATGTGACCCCTCCACAGTGGAAGAGTATGCTAGAGAACATGTCCATTGAGAAGTTCTGTGACATGCATGATAATGGGGTTGCGAGGTAGGCGGTGATGGATAATCACTTGAATGCCCAGACCAGGGGGTTGCTCAGAACCGTGGCCAAGCTGGAAGCAAAGTGTGACGAGATTGAGGGGAACGTTGAGAAGAACCCCGTCATCCAAGACCTTCGAGAAAAGATAGCTCAGTTGACCGTGGAACGTGGCAATCTCAAACTGGAAGAATCCAAGGTTATTACACTCACTGGTCAGAATGCTGCTCTCGAGGCTAAGTGCGCTGGGTTGGAAAGTGAGAAGGTTAGGCTTGGAGAGGTAGAGGTAAAGTTGAGGGAGGAGATCGATGGCCTGCAAATGAGGTATAAGATGCTGCAGAAAGATCGTGCAGAAGTTGTTTCGAAGGTGGTGCCTTACATAGCCATGGAACTCTACCATAGTGACGAGCTGGGAGCTCAGATGTGGAAGGTCATCAAGTCAGCCCTATTTCATGGACGGTGTTTGGCTCTGGAGGGCGCCAAAACGGGTAAGCCTGTGGACCTCTCCAAGATTGAATGCTACCGTCCCACTTCGAAGGCTGAATATGATGAGGCAGGAAATGCATTTGCAACTGCAGAGTACTCCTTCCTTGCTGAGGCAACCAAAGATCCAATGGCACCTCTCGAAGATCTCCTGTCTAAGAAACCTCGAAAACTGAAGACCATGTCTACTAAGCCAGTCTCAGTGCAACCCTCCTCCACTCCCTTTCCGAAGAAACAAGAATGAAGGCTGCTCTGTTAGCAGTAATTTGGTTCCAAAAGGTGGCATGTACCCTTAAGACAATTTATTTTATGTGACAATGTGTGTCTTGTTTCCCAAACAATTTAAATGCTTGTGATGTATGGCCATGGGCCAAGAACAATTTGACGGGAGTCTAGGCTCCTCATGCAGGTATAAGGGTAGTAGCCCATATTTTGAATGCAATAGTGTAGAGGACATACCTCTACATACTTAGCTTAAGTTTGTTATGTAAACTTCTCTTAAGCCATTTTTGCGACGCTTAAATTTTACAACCTAAGGTTCAACAACCTCATTGTGTGTAAATTACAACACCAAGAATATAATGGCCAACTTGACCATTGACAGAGGGTCGCGACCCACTCTATCTCAAATCCTTTACATAGCATGGCTTTGTTAAATTTTTTTTACAAGCGCCAAAATCTACTAGGAGAGTTAATGTGAATGTTTTAAGTTGGCTTTGAATAATAAGGCATATGTTACACCTCAAGCCATTCGACATTGAAACTCATTAACGACTTGGTTGAACAAATCTTTGTGTTTAAGAAACGAAGCAAGAGATTTGTGGGAAATGTCTTATTTATCATTGAATTGGTAGGGAGGATTACATCATTCTTGAAATGAAAACTAAGACAACTACCAATAATATGTGCTTTCCCTTGAGAAGCTTTTGATTACAAGAAAAAAGTTAAAGTATTTCTTAAACATAGAACTTTCGAAGGTTCGTACCATTCCATGTCCTATCGATGGGTTCTCCGAGAAGAGTGGCCAGTTTGTATGCTCCATTGCCGTAGGCCTCAGCTACCATGTAGGGTCCTTCCCAAGTTGGTCCCAGTTTTCCCTGATACTCTACTTTGCTTGCACTGTTGAGGCGCAGTACATATTCTCCGGGCTTGAAAGTGGAAGGTCTGACCCTTTTGTTATAGTAACCTTCGATCTTATGTTTGTGTATTGCTTCTAGGATGGAGGCTATTTCTCTTCTTTCTTCTAGGAGATCAAGGTTTTCCCTGATCCTATCATCATTTTGGGAGGCATCATACGTTGCCACATGCTCCGTGTGTACAATTAGTTCCGAAGGGATGACAACTTCTGTTCCGTATGTTAGGCTGAAGGGAGTTTCTCCGTTGCTTGACTTAGGATGTGTTCGGTGAGCCCATAAGACTTGAGGGAGCTCGTCCACCCATCCATGATGAGTTCGACCTAGCCTTTTTGTTCTGGTTCCTACGAACATGTTGGATGGTGTAAGAGTTGAAGTTTTCGAGCATCTCTTTTGTCTTTTCCAAGTACTATTTGATGACGGGTTGCCTTGCTTCGTAGGAACCTGTCACTTGGTTTGCCACCAATTGGGAATCTAAGAAGACAGCGAGAGCTTTGACCTCCATATCTTTGGCTAGTCGGAGTCCTGCTAGTAGCGCTTCGTATTCCGCTTCGTTGTTTGTGGCTTCGAACTCAAACCGAAGAGCATATGTATGCTCCTTCCCTTCAGGACTGACTAACATTAGACCTGCTCTAGAGCCATCGGAACTGGATGCTCCATCTGTGTAAAGCTTCCATTCAACCTGCACTTGAGAAAGATTAGCTTTGGGCTTTTCCTTTTCTTCATCGGGTCCGGAAGGTGTTTCTGCCAAGAAGTCTGCAAGAATTTGCCCTTTGATAGAACTACGTCCTTTAAACTCGATTTCATGTTCTCCGAGTTCAATAGCCCATTTAGCCACCCTCCCAGACTTTTCAGGTTTAGACAAGATCTGCTTCAGTGGCTTATCGGTTAAGACTGTAATTGGGTGGGCCTGGAAATAGCGTCGGAGCCTCCTTGCTGCGTAAATTAAGGCGAGCATTAACTTCTCCAAGGTTGGGTAGTTGACCTCCGCTCCTTGTAGGACCCTGCTAACAAAGTAAATTGGGATCTGTTGCTTTTCTCTCTCTGCCATAAGGACTGCGCTAATACTTTCTGCTGAGGATGCCAAGTACATAAACAACACTTCGCCTTTGATTGGGGCTGTAAGTGTTGGAAGTATTTCAATGAACTCCTTCATCTTCTGAAAGGCTACTTCAGCGTCCTGGCTCCATTGGAAAGTTTTCTTGTCCGCGCATCCTTTGAGTGTCTTGAAGAAGGGTAGGGACCTGTCAGCTCCTTTCGACAAAAATCGACTTAAGGCTGCCAACTTCCCATTCAGGCTCTGCACATCTTTTAGACACTTAGGGGCTTGGAGATCGGAGATGGATTTGACCTTAGAGGGATTAGCTCGTATCCCCTGCTTAGTGATTAAATGTCCTAAGAATTGTCCTTCCTCGACACCGAAGGAGCATTTCTTAGGGTTCAGCTTCATGTTGATTGCCCGGAGCTGATCGAATGTTTCCTGTACATCAAGGAGTAGGTCCTCCTCAGTCTTGCTCTTGATAACCATGTCATCAACGTAGGCTTCGAGATTCCTGCCTATCTGTTTGTTGAAGGCTTTATCTACGAGACGTTGGTAAGTAGCCCCTGTGTTCTTCAAACCGAAGGGCATCTTTCTGTAACAGTAGACACCTTTACTTGTGTAGAAGGCTGTCTTTTCCTCGTCCTCCTTGGCCATCTGGATCTGATGGTACCCTTTGTAGGCATCTAAGAAGCATTTTAACCGGAAACCTGCCAAGGATTCTACCTTCCAGTCGATTTCGGGTAGGGGGTAGCAATCCTTAGGGCATGCTTTGTTGATGTCAGTGAAATCCACGCACATGCGCCACCCTCCGTCGCTCTTTTTTACCAGCACCGGGTTGGCCACCCAAGTTTGGTATTTAACCTCCCTCAGGATGCCTGCTTGTGTAAGTTCATCAACTTCTTTGCAAGCTGCAGCGTTTCTCTCGGGGGCAAGGCTTCTCCTTTTCTGCTTTATGGGCTCAATGTGCTTGTACTCATTGAGTTTATGCTCCGTTCCGAAGGACTGTCCATCTATCAGCAATGTTCTTGGAACACCTGTCATGTCAGAATATTTCCAAGCAAAAACATCAAGGTTAGTACATAACAGTTCTGTGAGCTTCGCCTTGAAATTCGCCGGGAGTTGCTTCCCTACTACCACTGTCTGTTCAGGATAGCTAGGGTTTACGACAACTCGCTCCTCTGCATCTGTACAACTAAGAATTGCCATCGGAGGCTCCTCCGATTCCTCTCTGATCTTTTTGATACCATATACACCCTTATCCGCTCCATAACTAGAATGAACAGTTCCTACTCCAAAGGGGTTTGGAACTTAATAGCAGCATGTATAGTAGAAACAACAATTCCCATTTTTTGCATAGCTGTTCTCCCTATTAATAAGTTATAAGGAGAATCTGACCTTACGATGACGAAAATGAGTGTCTCCGTTCGGGATAAGGGGCCTTCGCTTATGGTGATTTCCAACGGTACTTCTCCCAGAGGCCATGAGTGTTCACCAGAGAACCCTACTAGCGGTGCCTTCGAGTCGACCCTCTGTGAGCGTATAGATGACTTGAGCTTTAGGAAACAATGCTCGTAGATGATTTCGCAGGAGCTTCCGCAATCCATATACGCTCGGTTCACTTCCCTGTTGGATATGTGTACCTTGATGATCACGGGATCAGCCGAAGGTGTCTGCCCTAATATGTGGGGAAAGGTTATTGCCCCTACACTTCCTAGCTCTTCTTCTGCTTCCTTCCTTTTCAAGGTAGTATCGCGTTTGTGTACCATTAGTATCGGAGCTTCTGCGGGCATAGTTTCCTTCTTGTTCCCCTTCCATTCTCCCAGCTGAGTGTCAGAGAATTTGTCCTTTCCCTTCTTTATGCCTTTGACCAGGTGTGCTAACTGTCCGGACCGTACCGCCTCTTCGATCTGCTTCTTTAATTCCCTGCAGTTGTTCGTGTCATGTCCATGATCTTCATGGAAATGGCAGTACTTGGACATGTCTCTGGCCTTGCCTCGTGTTATCATCCGAGGTGGAGGATCGAAGGATTTTGCGGCCTTCTCTGTTGCTAGGATTTCTCGGGGAGATTTAACCAAGTTTGCCAGAAATCCATGGTTCGAGCCTTTGTTGTAGGGGGTGAAGCGATCTCTGTTCTTCTTCTTGTTTTTGGATCCTTCCCAGGAGGACCCTCCAGAGAATTTGTTAGACGCTTCCCTTGGCTCTATCGGAGCCCCGTTTGCTGCTACCTCCTTAGACTCAATCCAGGTGTAAGCCTTCTCAATCAAGGCCTTGTAGGTGTTGGGAAGATCGGTGGACAGGAATTCCACCAAGCTTCGAGTCCGGAGGCCATATACGAAACCGGAGATCCTCTGATCTTCGTGTAGACCCAGAATCTGCAAAGTTTCATCAGTGTATCTGGTAACGAAGGCCCTCGTGCTTTCGTTGTCCCTTTGTTTGATGGTGTGCACGGTTAAGTGAGTTTTGGTGTGCTTCTTCTGCTGGCTAAAGTGTAACCGGAACTTAGCCTTAAGATCATCTAGACTCACAATGCTTCCCAGCTTCTGTCCGTTCCACCATATTCTTGCGGAGTCTCTGAGCGTGTAAGTGAACATATGGCATGCTACTGGCATGACCCACTTTTGCATTTTGATAGCGCCTTCAAAGAAGTGGAGAAAGTTATCGGGATCACCTTTTCCATCGTAGGTGCCTATATGAGTAGGCATCTTCACGCCGTCAGGTAAAGGGTAGTCCTCGATCCATTTCACGAAGGGTGTGCAAGCTCCAGAGGCTTCGGCACCATAAGGGTTGTACGGAGGTGGATAAACAGGTGTAGGGTTATACGGGTTAGGAAATGGCTGTGAATAGGTAGGGTATGCAGTGGAAGTTTGGTACGAAGGGTATATTCCCATCGATTGTGTAGGAATCTGTCCGTAGGGCATCTGCTGGTAATTCTGGTTTGGGATTGAACCATTTGGAGGGTAAGTGTTGTAGGTTTGAGTAGGTAAGTAGGGATTCATTCCCGGAGGGGGTAATTGGTTCATGTTGGAGTAGGGAGATGGATCTCCGATACTCGAAACATAAGAAGGTGGTACTGGAGCCCCCGCCCCTTCTCTTCCCAAATGTGCTGCTAGAAGAGGAGGCAGGTTTACCCCTCCATTTCCTACTTGGTTGCTTCCTCCGTTGGAGTTCTCGCTCCTCCTTTCACCATGCATTCTGTCCCTTCTACCCGGATTTCCTCCGAGTCCTTCTTCAAAACCCACCGTCCTTCCTTTTGACCTTCTATCGGAAGGGGAACCATTTCGTAGGGCCGAGCGTCCCCTGCCCATAGGTTGAGGCCTGTCCTCTACTTCAATCTCCTCGTCATACTCCTCGCTGGAGTATTCCAACTCCTTCCGCATTTCTGTGTTACGAACTTGTCTCTTGTGAGCCCTTAGCAAAGAATCTAAGGCCTCAAAGTTTGCCTCTACAAAGGCGGGACTGATGTCTGGAATAGGGTTAGCGGAAGTTGAGGCGTGATGCACGGGAGTAGTTTCCAAACGAGATCGTGTGGTGAAGGTTGAGGTTGTTATGGGGGCGAGGTTATCGGTGTTAGTTGTGGTGAGTGGGACCAGAGTAGAGAAACCTGGTGGAGGTGAATCTTCTCTTCCTGTTTCCATGCCAGAAAAGTAGCGTAGTTGGTTAAGGTATTAGGACTGGGTGATTACGGGACTAATAGTTGTGGTCCCACGGATGGCGCCACTGATTGTGCAAAAGATTGCACTACCAGGCTTTGATGAGGATCAAAGTAATGAGGGGTGTGTGTTCCAGCCAAGGCTCGCCTGTAACCTGAGAATAAGAAATACTAAGACACTACGTTAAGTGATTGCGCAGGGGTAGGACCCTGCGAACCACCTCCGGCGTGAGAGTAAGTATGAGTTATGGTTGTATAAGTGTGTGAAAGTAAAGAGATGAGTGTGAAATGAGCATACCATAAACCATCGTCCGTCTAACCCATTTATAGTGGAAGAAATACGGTTAGAGGCACTCTTGCATGAATATCGGAGATCATGGGGGTGTCCCATGATTGTGGGTAACCGCCAGGGGTCAGTGACCCACATTCTCAGACTTGAAGGGGAAGCCAAGAGAGAGAGGGAGATCGTGGGTTTGACTAAGTCAGGAGGTTCCTTATCCATTGTTCCTTCGTCAGCCATACCCCGAAGGGCTTAAGGCTTCGAGTGGCGAATTCCCCTTAGGTAACCTTCGTACCAACGAATGGTTTGACGCCTATGGATATTTCAGAATCCTAACTTGGGCCTTCGTATGGAAGGGCTTCGACACGTCTCGGAGGAGTGTCCTTCGAGCTACTCGGAGGGTACATCATCAGATAATATGATTTACTATCGAATAACCTTAAAATAAACAAAACAAACATTTTGTATAACTTATTGATGAGTGTCTAAATACTCATCATTTTTGTACAATCTAAACTGCAAAATCATCTGAAAACACTCAGAAACACATCAAAATGATCAAAATATCACAAATCAGTGTTTTATGTGTTTTAAATGCAAAAATATCAAAATCAGATGAAAAATGTATCAAGTTTGCAAAATTGGCAGTTTTAGTCCCCCAAGTTTTAAAAGTTGTCAAATCTAGTCCCTGGAATTCAAAAATGTGAAGTTTTGTCATTCAAGGTCCCTGAAGTATTCTAAGTTATCAAAAATAATCCTTGAATGAGTTTTTGGTCAAATGGCAGAAAAGGTCCTTAAACTTTGAAAAATTGCAAAAGTAGTCCTTGGGTATTTTAAAATGGAATTTTATGCAAAAGTTATCCTTGTACTATCAAAGTTGTCAAGTTTGGTCCTTGTAATAACATTGGAAAAAGTGTCTTGATCAGTCCCTGAAGTTTAGATAAATTACATGTTTGGTCCTTGTGCTTAACTAAACAACAAACGGACCCTTATATTATACCAAATCCAAAACACAAACTAGGCCCAAATCCAATCCTTACCCAGCTGGCCCAAACCCTTGACCCGACCCCCTTTGTATTATTAGCCACGGGTCAACGAAAGTCAAACAGGCAAAGAAACCGCCCTCCACTGTTCACTTACCTCTCCCACCTCTGATTCTCCAAAACCAGAGCAGTTTTCCCATTTTTTCTTCAACCCCCCCTTACCTTGTCCCCTCTACCTCCACTAACACCAAAACCTTTAATTGATTGAAACCAAACTCCAATTAATATCAAAACCTGCTCTTGACAATTTTGGCGCCAAAATCCACTTGGATGGTTCTGATAATATTTGATGATCCAATGGCTAGAAAATGGTGGGAAAGATTCAGAGGTCATCAGAGATTCACAAAAGTCATTATAAAGGGAGAGAGAAGCAATGTATCTATCTGTCTAGTATAATTTTAGTTTTCCATTGTCGTTTTTATTTTTCTCAAAATCTCAGTGTAATTTAAGCTTTCCTAGTACTTTGTTTAAGTTAATTCAAGTATTTGTGAACTACTTTCAGTTTTAATATCAAGTTTTAAGTTCTTATTTCAATTTATGCAGTTTTCATTGAAAAAATCTCACAATGTGTTAATGTTGTTGTTAGTTGTTGATAAGGACTGAAATAGCTCATGTAAGCTCCCAAGAAGCTTATTCAAGCTTTTAGAGACCTTAAAATTCAAGTTTAGAAGTTAAACAGAAAAATCACAAAAATACAAATTAAATAGTTTAAAATTCAAAAATCATATGGAAAGGGTGTTCACAGCTGGAGCAGGGTGAATTATGGATGGCCTTGGGTTAGAAGCTTAGTGGTAAGCTAATAGGGGTGTTCATTGGTTCTTGCTCTCAGTTTTAAGCTTGGAAGCATTTGTAAGCCTTTGGTTTAATTTTTGCATTTCACTGTTTTAATTAGTTAGTAGCTTGAATCTTTGTGTTTTTATGTTCATTAGCTTTAGTTAAGTGTAATTAATCATTAATATCAGTTTCTTGTTCTTTTAAAATAGTAGTTAACAAAAATTTCATTTTAACAGTTAAACTAGCTTAGGTCTAGATTCTTGGTTTTATGTTATTATTGTTGTTGTTTCATGTTTGTTTAGTCCTAATATATGATAATCTAAGTTTTTGAATCAGTTTCATGGACTTGATCTGTGATTTGCTTTGAAAATCTTCCAAACAGGCTTAAAAAGGGGTGTTTGCTTTAGCTTGTTTATCTGTGATCAAGAGTGTTTAAGACAGTACCATTCTTTGTTCTGTGTCACTTTAGTACCTATTATCTCAAGCAAGTCAAGAAAACTAGTTCTCATTTGGTGAAAAGTCAAAATTGCATTTGATCTTAACTAGTGTGTCCACTGTTGAGTTTTTATGAATCATGATCAAGGTTTTGTGTTCATAAGTTGTTAGTGTTGATTAATTCAGTCTTTATATACCTTATAACAACATAATCAGTGCTTAGAATCAATCCAAAGTTCATCTTAGTCAACTCTTTTGATTTTGATAAAAAGTCAAATTTTCATTAGGTCGTTTTTGAATAAACTTTGGAATTTCACTGAGTGTTTATTAATGAGATTCAGCTTATAAGCTCTTAGGGTATTAAAGTCTAGTTGCTAAACAAAAATATTAAAATACTGGATCTCTTTGAATCAGCTTATATAGTGCTTTTTAACTAGCTTCTTGTGAGTACCTAGTCTGAAACCATACCCTGTGCACAGTTGGTTGGTCCAACTTGATAAGCTCACATAGAGCTTATTAGTTGCTCAAATCTTGTGATCTTTGGTTCTTTGGGAAGCCAACCTGGTCATCTTGGATTGTCAAGCTTAAGTTTTCACTTTTTAGCTTGTTAGCTAGGGCTGCAAGTGGCTCTAACTTTGTCCCATTTCTGTGTTGATCATTAGAGCTTATCTGCTTTTCCTAGCTTTTCAGTGTGCTTATCTGTATCTTTTAGCTTCATTTCAGTTCATATAGCTTGTTTGCATCTTATTTGAGCTTTTGTTTCATCTATTGAGCTTGTTTGAGCTTATTTCATCATAATAAGCTCATAAACATAACTGTTGGGATCATAAGCTAATCAAGCTGCTTATTTGTGATTTGTAAAACTTGTGTTTTCATAAAAGTTTCATATAATCAGTAGTTAAGTAGTTTTCAAAAAGAAAAACCAGAAAAATATCAATTTAAAATCAGTGATAGCATTTATTTAATAGGTTTTAGCTTTTTGATTTTTCTTTTTAGCTTATTAATAAGCATATCTAGTTTTTCTATTTTTCTTAGTTTTCTTTCATAATATAGTATTTTTATAAAAAGTTTCATAATTTTCCTAATCTTTTTAGTATTTATTATAATTTTAAATAGTTAAAAATAGTAATTAATTAGTAATAAATAATTAAAAAGCATAAAAAATATCTTTTAAGTTTTAAAATTAGTTTTATCATATTTTAGATTTTTCAAAGTTAAAATTTCATTTTTCCAGGTTTATTTTATATTTTCTAGTAATTAAGTGTATTTTAAATAATAATTAATTAGTAATAATTAGATAAAAAGTGTTAAAAATATATTTTTAATTTTAAAATTAGTTTTATAATATTTTAGATTTTTCTGAATCATAGTTTTATTTTTCTAGCCTTATTTTGTATTTTCTTCTATTTTAGAGTATTTATTAAATAGTTAAAATAGTTTTTAATTAATAAATAATTAAATAATTAGTTGTAAAAATAATTTTATTTTTCTAATAATTTTCTTTTATTTTTAGGATTCCAAAAATGTTATTTTCATATTTTTAGGTCTTTTATTTCTTAGATTTCACTTTTTATTTTGTACGTATACGTAGTTTTTAAACGTACGTATTTACGTTTCTTTTATCTGATTGTTGTGCTTTCCAGTTCTGTATCCTATTCCATTCCAATCAATCAGTAGTGTAATTTCTCAATCAAAACCTTTACTGATCACTATCCTTAGTGATCATTCTATCCTCTGAGTTTGCTTTGACACACCATTGAGTCTCCGTGGGACTTAACGACCCGGGGAAACACTAAACTCCTCTGGACTTAATTGCATTGCGTTCTGAGCTGTTTGGCTTTTATGGTTGACCATTCACAAGTGGTTGACTAATAAAAGATAGACCGTTTGGAGCGGATTAAAATTTTGGCGCCGCTGCCGGGGAGGCTTTAGCGTGTGTTTAGCCATTTTCAGACCCATTCTTGCACATAACCCACCATTTGTAAAAAGTTTTTTGTAAAGTTATAAGAAAATATCAAAAAGTTCATTAACACTTTTCCTAAAGTGTTAAAAACACCAAAAAAATATAAAACAACAAAACAATCGGAACGTTTTCTATTTTGTATTCTCTTTTAAGGTGATTCTTAAAGAGATGCGATTTGGTTAAACGAGACGATACCAAAAATATTGTCCAAAAGTTTTTGAACCCATCTGCACAAATCTTACCTACGTCTTTTCAGTGGTACTTAATATATACATAAAAATCAACCACCGCAAATCAAGGCAGTACACCTACTAACTGGGGGTGTGACCATAATAAGTTCCCGAACATCAGATTTAAAACTTGCCTTTGTGTCACTTGTGATTTGGTGTACCTTTTTCAAAGAAGCCATTTCATTTGTAATTATTGGTTAAGTTCACTTGTCGTTTTGCCTCATTTGTTTTGAAAATTGATTTTTATACATAGTGCATGCGCACTCGTTCTTCCAGCTCTACAAGTCCACTTTCTGAACTTGGAAACATTCCTCGTAGACGTAGAGGACGTTCAGCTCCTTCAGCCGTGACTGAGGAACGTCTACCACCACCACCTCCTGTCGAAATGGCAGAAGACAAACCTATGAATGAGCTTCTCCAAGCACCCATCGAGGGTTACGGAGATGCCATTGTTGTCCCAGCCATCGTGGCTGATACTTTCGAGCTCAAAACTGGGTTACTTAATCTAGTAACCCAAAGCCAATTCTATGGTTTTGAGCGGGATGATCCTCATGCACACATTCGATGGTTTAACAAGATTGCATCTACCATCAAGTATAAGAATGTCCCACATGAAGCTATCAAGCTTCTTCTGTTCCCATTTTCTCTAGAGGGACAAGCCCGGAATTGGCTTGAGAAACAACCCCCTCGTTCTATTGAGACATGGGAAGATCTTGTCACCAAGTTCGTTAACGAGTTCTATCCTCCATCCCGAACCACAAGTCTTAAGAATGAGATAATGAAATTTTCTCAGAGATTTGATGAATCATTCGGGGAGGCATGGGATCGTTACAAAGAGTTGCTTCGCAAGTGTCCGCATCACGGTTTTACCGAGTTAATGCAAATGGATACTTTCTACAATGGTCTCAATCAGACTAATCAAGACTCTTTGAATGCCTCCGCGGGAGGTAATTTCCTGAGCAAGACCACAAAAGAGGCCTTGCAAATCATTGAGAACAAATCTCAGGTCCGTCCTTTCCGAGCAAAGACATATCAGTCTCATGCTGGACCTTCTTCTTCTTCCCCCGTGAGTACATCTAGCACCGATGCTAAGATTGACAAACTCACAGACATTGTTCAGGCTTTGGTTCTTGCTAACCAGAAGAAAGTGACCTTCACTCAGACACCAACACATGCTGAAGTGAAGAAAGTCAAGAGTTGTGTTACTTGTGGTGGTCCTCATGCTTACTACAATTGTACTGCCACCGATGGTAGTCCTTTTGAAGCCAATGCTCTAGCCGGTAGTTCACAGCAAGGAGGTAATCAATACCGTCCTCAAAATGAACCACACTACCGAGCTAACACTAATCAGGCACCACCCGGGTTTAACCAAAATCATAACATGCAAAACCGGAATCAGAACCAACCAAGAATGAACCAAGGTTATCAAAACCAAGGTAATTTCTATCCTGGACCCAATCAAGGTTTCCAACATCAAGGGAACCTTAATCAAAACAATTTCAATCAAGGGAATCAATTTCATGGGAATATGAATCCTAATCAAGGGAATTTTGGCTATAATCAAAACATACGGCCTCAAATTATCCCTCCAGCTCCTCCCGCCATTATTCCTCCAGGACCATCATCTGATGAGTTACTGAAGCAGTTCATGAAATCCCAAGATGAAATGAACAGGTTGTTGGTCAGTCAGATTGCTGATCTTAAGAAGTCTTTAAATGATCAACCCTCGGGCTCAGGAAAACTTCCGAGCAACACGATCGCTAACCCGAGGGGCGATGCAAAGGCGATCACAACCAGAAGTGGTGTTTCATATGATGGACCTGCTATTCCTACTACCTCTTCTTCTTCTTCTCTCCCAAAGGTAGTGGAAAGTGAACCTCCGACACACAATGGACCTACGACTCCAATGCCTCCTCCTCCTGTGGCAATGAGTCAAGTTACCAAGGAAACAACGGACAAGGTGCATTATTCTAGCCCACGAAGTACCGCACACGTCCTACCTTCGGTAGTCCAACCTCAAGTTGTCCAGAAACCCAAGTCAAATCAAGGAGTTGTTTTTGAACCTCCTGTAGCTCCTGTTGAGAATCAGAAATCCAAAGCTTCTATTCCTTACCCATCACGTTTGAATGAGCAAAAGCTCCGCGAGAAAGCCAGTCATCAAATGGACAAATTTTTCCAAATTTTCCAAGAGTTACATTTTGACATAAGCTTTGCGGATGCTATCATGCTGATGCCCAAGTTTGCATCAACTCTCAAACACATGTTAAGCAATAAGGAAAAACTGTTTGAAATGGCAAAAACTCCTCTTAACGAGAACTGCTCAGCAGTTATTCTGAAAAAGCTTCCAGAAAAACTTGGAGATCCTGGGAAATTTCTCTTACCTTGTGTATTCCCAGGAATGGTTGAATGCTTTGCCCTAGCAGATCTTGGTGCAAGCATAAACCTTATGCCTTATTCAGTGTGGAAGAAACTTTCTCTTCCGGAACTCACTCCTACATGCATGACTCTTGAGCTTGCAGATCGTTCCATATCCCGTCCTCTTGGCATTGCCGAGGACGTATTTGTGAAAGTAGGAAAGTTCCATTTTCCAGCTGACTTCGTGGTTGTTGATTTTGATGCCGATCATCGGGTTCCTCTCATTGTTGGTCGAGGATTCCTGAGAACGGGCCGTGCTCTCATTGATGTATTTGAGCAAGAAATCACATTACGAGTTGGTAATGAAGCTGTCACCTTTAACCTTGATCAAACTTCGAGGTACTCCGCAAATTATGATTCTGAATCGGTTAACCGAATAGATATCATTGATGTTGCTTCTGAAGAGTATTCTCAAGAAGTTCTTGGTTTTTCTCATAATTCTGTGAGTGGGGATCCCACCACATCTTCTCAACCTATCATAGCCAATTCTACTCCTTCCCTCACTCCGTTTGAAGGAAGCGACTTCATCTTAGATGAGATTGAAACATACTTGGCTAGTGATTCTGTTCCTTGGGAAATTGATCACGCTCCTATTGATATTGAGGGGGACATACTTCTTATTGAGAAGTTGCTCAATGATGATCCATCATCAACCCCTTACCCTAGTGATTCAATCCCAGATGAGATTAATCAAAATGAGATTAATCTGGAGGGAGATATTCTTCTTGAGAAGTTGTTAAATCAGGACGCTTCTCCTCCTCTCCCTCCCATCAAACTTCATAACAAGGAAGTCAAGTCAGTTGAGAAAACTGAAGAATTTCCTGAGGTTGAGCTTAAGGACTTACCTCCTCATCTCGAGTATGCATTTCTTGAGGGTGATGATAAATTACCCGTCATTATTGCTCGATATTTGAGTAAAGATGAAAAAGCTGCTCTCATAAAAATCTTAAAGTCACACAAGCAAGCAATTGCTTGGAAACTCTCCGACATCAAAGGTATAAACCCTGAGTTTTGTACTCATAAAATCTTGATGGAGGATGACTTTAAGCCAGCAGTTCAACATCAGAGACGAGTGAATCCAAAAATCCATGATGTTATCAAACAAGAGGTTATCAAACTTCTTGATGCAGGATTGATTTACCCGATCTCAGATAGTCTTTGGGTTAGCCCAATTCATTGTGTTCCGAAAAAGGGTGGCATTACTGTTGTCACAAATGAAGATAACGAGTTAATTCCAACTCGATTGGTTACGGGATGGCGTGTTTGCATTGACTATCATAAGTTGAATGACGCTACCCGTAAAGACCATTTTCCTCTACCCTTTATGGACCAAATGCTTGAGAGATTAGCAGGGAACGAGTACTATTGTTTCCTTGATGGTTTCTCGGGTTACTTTCAGATTCCCATTGATCCACAGGATCAAGACAAGACCACATTCTCCTGCCCATACGGAACTTTTGCCTACAAACGTATGCCTTTTAGCTTATGTAATGCTCCTGGCACGTTCCAACGATGTATGATGGCCATATTCCACGACATGATCGGGGAAACAATGGAGGTGTTTATGGATGACTTCTCGGTCATTGGGGATTCTTTTCAAACATGTCTCTCCCATTTAGAAAAAATGCTTCAAAGGTGTGAAGACACCAATCTTTGTCTAAATTGGAAGAAGAGTCACTTTATGGTCAAAGAAGGCATAGTCCTTGGCCATAAGATTTCAAAGAATGGGATTGAGGTTGATAAAGCAAAAGTTGATGTTATTGCTAAGCTGCCTCATCCTACTACCGTCAAAGGTATTAGGAGTTTTTTAGGTCATGCCGGTTTCTATCGTAGATTCATACAAGATTTTTCCAAAATCGCCCGGCCTATGACCCATCTTCTTGAAAAGGATGCTCCTTTTATCTTCTCACCCGAGTGCATCAAAGCTTTTGAAACATTGAAGAAAAAGCTTACTGAAGCACCCATTCTCGTTGCTTCCGACTGGGACTTGCCTTTTGAGCTCATGTGCGATGCAAGTGATTTTGCTATCGGTGCAGTCCTAGGGCAACGAAGAAACAAGCATTTTCAGCCTTTCCACTACGCAAGTAAGACTATGACTGAAGCTCAAACTCATTACACCACCACAGAAAAAGAGCTATTAGCCGTGGTGTATGCATTTGAGAAGTTTCGGCCGTACTTAATCTTGACCAAATGCGTGGTGTATACGGATCACTCGGCTCTCAAATATCTCTTTGCAAAACAAGATGCAAAGCCGAGATTGCTTCGTTGGATTCTCCTCCTCCAAGAATTTGATATCATTATACGTGATAAAAAAGGAGCTGAGAATCTAGCTGCTGATCATCTGTCCAGATTAGAGAACCCTCACCAAGATGTTTTCGAGAAAAAGGAAATTAACGAAACATTTCCTCTCGAGACACTCAATGCGGTTTCTTTTCGTGGAAATTCTTCTACCCCATGGTTTGCTGACTTCGCAAATTACCATGCGGGTAACTTCATTGTGAAAGGGATGTCGACCCAGCAGAAGAACAAATTCTTCAAAGATGTTAAACATTATTTCTGGGACGACCCCTACTTGTTCAAAATCTGTGCGGATCAAGTCATCCGACGGTGTGTTTATGGACAGGAAGCTATTGACATTCTCACAGCTTGCCATGCTGGACCCACCGGGGGCCATCATAGTCCAAACTACACTGCCAAAAAGGTGTTTGATTCGGGATTCTATTGGCCCACCATCTATAAGGATGCCCACGATTTTGTCAAAACCTGTGACGCTTGTCAACGTCATGGCAATATATCTCAAAGAAATGAAATGCCGCAAAATGCCATTCAAGTTTGTGAGATATTTGACATATGGGGTATTGATTTTATGGGGCCATTTCCTTCGTCTCGTGGTAACAAGTACATACTCGTGGCTGTTGACTATTTGTCAAAATGGGTTGAAGCAAAAGCTTTACCCACCAATGATGCCCGAGTTGTTGTGAAGTTTTTGAAATCTCTTTTTGCCAGGTTTGGAACTCCTCGTGCTATAATCAGTGATCGTGGTACACATTTTTGTAATGACCAATTTGATCGTGTCATGCAAAAGTATGGTGTTACCCACCGTCTATCTACTGCATACCACCCCCAAACAAGTGGGCAGGTGGAAGTTTCAAACCGTGGTATTAAAAGAATTTTGGAAAGGACAGTAGGCAAAAATCGTGCATCCTAGTCGGATAAACTGGATGACGCACTCTGGGCTTTTCGTACAGCTTACAAAACACCAATTGGGTGTACTCCATACAAGCTAGTGTACGGAAAGGCATGTCATCTGCCGATTGAACTAGAGCACAAGGCTTACTGGGCCTTAAAACATGCAAACTTCGATATACAGACAGCCGGTGATCACAGAAAAGTTCAAATGAATGAACTAAATGAACTTCGTGATCAAGCTTACGAGAACTCTTTAATCTATAAACAAAAGACAAAGAAGATCCATGACTCAAAAATCAAGAACCGCGTTTTCAACGTTGGTGATCGAGTCCTTCTTTTCAATTCAAGATTGAAGATTTTCTCGGGAAAGCTCAAGTCCCGCTGGTCTGGTCCATTTACTATCGCTAAGGTTTATCCTTATGGCACCATCGAGTTATCTCAACCCGATGGTCCTAATTTTAAAGTGAATGGTCATCGAGTGAAGCATTATTTTGGAGAGGACATTCCCCCTGTGGTTGTTCCGGATCTACAAACCTTCCCCATGAACCAATGAATGCGGGGATCGAGTCAAGCTAGTGACTCGGGAATCAAAAACTTTAGCACACACCATATGGGTTTTCACCCATATTTCTGTCTTCTTACCTCCTTTCTACCACCCTAGTGTGGGGGGGGGGGGGTTGCCCCACATGTTGTGTATATATATAAGTTTCTAAAAAAAAAAAAAATCTTTCATAATAATGGCCGTAGTATTTCCCTTTTACGTTCTTTGTTTCGGCATAACCGCCGGTACTTTGAATATTGAGGGCAATATTCATTTCTAACTGTGGGGGGGAATTCTCACGAATTTCATATATTATCCGCCCAATTCCCCCGTTTTTGGCCAAAAATTTTTTTTTGGAGTAAGTGTTCTACACTTACTCAATTGGTTATCAGTCCGCCATGTCTAATAAACTAAAGGATTGGCTAATCCAGGAGCAAACGGCTCTTGGTAAAGATTTCTCAAATCCGTTTATGGCTTGCAATTTGCCCAAAATTGTATGGTTCTCAACTCACCATATCCTAAAAAGTGAAGAGTTGGCTAGCCCGCAAGGTTATGGCTTGTGGTAAAGGCAGTGGAAAAACCATAATTGGTAATCAGCTCACCAAAGATAATTCTGATAATTTATCTAAGAGTTGGCTAGTCCAGAGCAAATGGCTTCTGGTAAAGACACATCAAATCCGTTATATGGTTTATGATTTGCCAATAAATCAGATGGTTATCAGTGTACCATAGTTCTTACTTGAACTGAAACATTTGGCTACTTCAGAAGTGATGGCTTTTGGTAAAGAGTTTTTAAAATCCACTAAAGTTCAAATCATTGCTAGGGACTAGCAATATCTCAGTGTGGGGGATTGATGAGTGTCTAAATACTCATCATTTTTGTACAATCTAAACTGCAAAATCATCTGAAAACACTCAGAAACACATCAAAATGATCAAAATATCACAAATCAGTGTTTTATGTGTTTTAAATGCAAAAATATCAAAATCAGATGAAAAATGTATCAAGTTTGCAAAATTGGCAGTTTTAGTCCCCCAAGTTTTAAAAGTTGTCAAATCTAGTCCCTGGAATTCAAAAATGTGAAGTTTTGTCTTTCAAGGTCCCTGAAGTATTCTAAGTTATCAAAAATAATCCTTGAATGAGTTTTTGGTCAAATGGCAGAAAAGGTCCTTAAACTTTGAAAAATTGCAAAAGTAGTCCTTGGGTATTTTAAAATGGAATTTTATGCAAAAGTTATCCTTGTACTATCAAAGTTGTCAAGTTTGGTCCTTGTAATAACATTGGAAAAAGTGTCTTGATCAGTCCCTGAAGTTTGGATAAATTACATGTTTGGTCCTTGTGCTTAACTAAACAGCAAACGGACCCTTATATTATACCAAATCCAAAACACAAACTAGGCCCAAATCCAATCCTTACCCAGCTGGCCCAAACCCTTGACCCGACCCCCTTTGTATTATTAGCCACGGGTCAACGAAAGTCAAACAGGCAAAGAAACCGCCCTCCACTGTTCACTTACCTCTCCCACCTCTGATTCTCCAAAACCAGAGCAGTTTTCCCATTTTTTCTTCAACCCCCCTTACCTTGTCCCCTCCACCTCCACTAACACCAAAACCTTTAATTGATTGAAACCAAACTCCAATTAATATCAAAACCTGCTCTTGACAATTTTGGCGCCAAAATCCACTTGGACGGTTCTGATAATATTTGATGATCCAATGGCTAGAAAATGGTGGGAAAGATTCAGAGGTCATCAGAGATTCACAAAAGTCATTATAAAGGGAGAGAGAAGCAATGTATCTATCAGTCTAGTATAATTTTAGTTTTCCATTGTCGTTTTTATTTTTCTCAAAATCTCAGTGTAATTTAAGCTTTCCTAGTACTTTGTTTAAGTTAATTCAAGTATTTGTGAACTACTTTCAGTTTTAATATCAAGTTTTAAGTTCTTATTTCAATTTATGCAGTTTTCATTGAAAAAATCTCACAATTTGTTAATGTTGTTGTTAGTTGTTGATAAGGACTGAAATAGCTCATGTAAGCTCCCAAGAAGCTTATTCAAGCTTTTAGAGACCTTAAAATTCAAGTTTAGAAGTTAAACAGAAAAATCACAAAAATACAAATTAAATAGTTTAAAATTCAAAAATCATATGGAAAGGGTGTTCACAGCTGGAGCAGGGTGAATTATGGATGGCCTTGGGTTAGAAGCTTAGTGGTAAGCTAATAGGGGTGTTCATTGGTTCTTGCTCTCAGTTTTAAGCTTGGAAGCATTTGTAAGCCTTTGGTTTAATTTTTGCATTTCACTGTTTTAATTAGTTAGTAGCTTGAATCTTTGTGTTTTTATGTTCATTAGCTTTAGTTAAGTGTAATTAATCATTAATATCAGTTTCTTGTTCTTTTAAAATAGTAGTTAACAAAAATTTCATTTTAACAGTTAAACTAGCTTAGGTCTAGATTCTTGGTTTTATGTTGTTATTGTTGTTGTTTCATGTTTGTTTAGTCCTAATATATGATAATCTAAGTTTTTGAATCAGTTTCATGGACTTGATCTGTGATTTGCTTTGAAAATCTTCCAAACAGGCTTAAAAAGGGGTGTTTGCTTTAGCTTGTTTATCTGTGATCAAGAGTGTTTAAGACAATACCATTCTTTGTTCTGTGTCACTTTAGTACCTATTATCTCAAGCAAGTCAAGAAAACTAGTTCTCATTTGGTGAAAAGTCAAAATTGCATTTGATCTTAACTAGTGTGTCACTGTTGAGTTTTTATGAATCATGATCAAGGTTTTGTGTTCATAAGTTGTTAGTGCTGATTAATTCAGTCTTTATATACCTTATAACAACATAATCAGTGCTTAGAATCAATCCAAAGTTCATCTTAGTCAACTCTTTTGATTTTAATAAAAAGTCAAATTTTCATTAGGTCGTTTTTTAATAAACTTTGGAATTTCACTGAGTGTTTATTAATGAGATTCAGCTTATAAGCTCTTGGGGTATTAAAGTATAGTTGCTAAACAAAAATATAAAAATACTGGATCTCTTTGAATCAGCTTATATAGTGCTTTTTAACTAGCTTCTTGTGAGTACCTAGTCTGAAACCATACCCTGTGCACAGTTGGTTGGTCCAACTTGATAAGCTCACATAGAGCTTATTAGTTGCTCAAATCTTGTGATCTTTGGTTCTTTGGGAAGCCAACCTGGTCATCTTGGATTGTCAAGCTTAAGTTTTCACTTTTTAGCTTGTTAGCTAGGGCTGCAAGTGGCTCTAACTTTGTCCCATTTCTGTGTTGATCATTAGAGCTTATCTGCTTTTCCTAGCTTTTCAGTGTGCTTATCTGTATCTTTTAGCTTCATTTCAGTTCATATAGCTTGTTTGCATCTTATTTGAGCTTTTGTTTCATCTGTTGAGCTTGTTTGAGCTTATTTCATCATAATAAGCTCATAAACATAATTGTTGGGATCATAAGCTAATCAAACTGCTTATTTGTGATTTGTAAAATTTGTGTTTTCATAAAAGTTTCATATAATCAGTAGTTAAGTAGTTTTCAAAAAGAAAAACCAGAAAAATATCAATTTAAAATCAGTGATAGCATTTATTTAATAGGTTTTAGCTTTTTGATTTTTCTTTTTAGCTTATTAATAAGCATATCTAGTTTTTCTATTTTTCTTAGTTTTCTGTCATAATATAGTATTTTTAGAAAAAGTTTCATAATTTTCCTAATCTTTTTAGTATTTATTATAATTTTAAATAGTTAAAAATAGTAATTAATTAGTAATAAATAATTAAAAAGCATAAAAAATATCTTTTCAGTTTTAAAATTAGTTTTATCATATTTTAGATTTTTCAAAGTTAAAATTTCATTTTTCCAGGATTATTTTATATTTTCTAGTAATTAAGTGTATTTTAAATAATAATTAATTAGTAATAATTAGATAAAAAGTGTTAAAAATATATTTTTAATTTTAAAATTAGTTTTATAATATTTTAGATTTTTCTGAATCATAGTTTTATTTTTCTAGCCTTATTTTGTATTTTCTTCTATTTTAGAGTATTTATTAAATAGTTAAAATAGTTTTTAATTAATAAATAATTAAATAATTAGTTGTAAAAATAATTTTATTTTTCTAATAATTTTATTTTATTTTTAGGATTCCAAAAATGTTATTTTCATATTTTTAGGTCTTTTATTTCTTAGATTTCACTTTTTATTTTGTACGTATACGTAGTTTTTAAACGTACGTATTTACGTTTCTTTTATCTGATTGTTGTGCTTTCCAGTTCTGTATCCTATTCCATTCCAATCAATCAGTAGTGTAATTTCTCAATCAAAACCTTTACTGATCACTATCCTTAGTGATCATTCTATCCTCTGAGTTTGCTTTGACACACCATTGAGTCTCCGTGGGACTTAACGACCCGGGGAAACACTAAACTCCTCTGGACTTAATTGCATTGCGTTCTGAGCTGTTTGGCTTTTATGGTTGACCATTCACAAGTGGTTGACTAATAAAAGATAGACCGTTTGGAGCGGATTACTTATCATCCACTAACTTAAAATATTTAAAATAAATATTTTAACTCATCATTCACTAACTTTTGTTAAATACTATACGAGTACCTTACATACATCGTAACATCGAGATCACATATGTATATATATTATTCTTAATATAATATACACAACTTAATCATTACCACACAAGTAACAATGATACAAATGTCTTGCAAACATTATCTTTCAAACATTATTCCCTAAGGTCATGAACATAAACCATCGAAGCCTAAGACTTGTCAAATTAATCTAGGTCGCGTGTTGGAGCCGTTCCTTTACACATTTGATATTGCTATATCTTGACTACTATACCATTGAGGTGAGTTCATAGCCTCACTTTTACCTGTTTTACAAATTCAAGTGGGGTGGTACATGCTATAAATCTGAAAACAAGTCATTTTACAGTTGTATGCTATTCCTGATCTTATTATTGCCTAAGTACCACTAATGCCAAAACACCCTCACTATCATGAATCATTAATCACTGCGAGTGAACGTCAATATTGTGGATAGATCTATTGGGATTAATGAATCCCGTCTATGTTATTCAGATAGAATAACAAGGCGCACTATATTTGTATTACTTTAGGTAACTGGCAACCACCTACTTGGGGGCTTTGTT
This sequence comes from Chrysanthemum seticuspe, assembly GCA_019973895.1. Taxonomy (NCBI): domain Eukaryota; kingdom Viridiplantae; phylum Streptophyta; class Magnoliopsida; order Asterales; family Asteraceae; genus Chrysanthemum; species Chrysanthemum seticuspe. The sequence continues at coordinate 75,454,236 of BPTQ01000002.1, forward strand.
ACTTATATCACTTTTATGATACAACAATTAACGTTTTGTGTGTCATGAGCTTAGTGCAATAATAACTGTTTTTCCTGATATTTGTACTTCGAAGCAACTATCTCCTATATCTTGTGTTCAACTGTCTAGTTATAAACCTATGGATTTCACTCAACAATTTTGTTGACTTTTAGCATGTTTATCTTAGGTAATTAAAAAGAAGCATAACTTGGCACGGAGTTGGCACAAGACCCCTTTTATTGGCGTCAAATAATGTTATCATTCTTTACAAACTTGAACTATATTTTGTGTAACTTTAACATTGTGGAATCTCTTTTGTAACCACGAATACTAAGTTTTCATTGAATGATAACAACTTTTCTAAAACGTCTCATTTTACAATTTACTACTTTACACCCTCCGTGTCTACATTTTACCAATATTATGTATGGAGATTTGCTTAGCAGATAATACATAACCAGTTAAACATTACTTAATATATTTTAATGATTTACATTTTCTGAATTAGTATAGTTATGTATGGAGATTTTCTTAGCAGATAATACATGACTAATTAAAACATTGCTTAACATATATTAGTGACTTATATTTACTATTATTGGGTTATTACAGAGTCATGTCTTCATCATCTCACCCTATCATCATCATCTCGAACATCGAGATCGAGGATACCTTGTCGTCCACCACTACACCAGTGTCACCCGCTATCCCAAAACCTACATCACCGAGAGTTGCTTCTAGGGAGACTGAGCCCTTTGAGGAGGGTGAAGTTGCCCCTACTCCAACAGTTGCACCTGTTATGCCTACTCTACTCACCTCATCACCACCAAACTACACCTCGGCTTCTCCTACCTACACGCTATGTCTGACGACCCCTATATGCTGGTCAGGCAGGCCTATTACACCTCAGGCTCTAAGGCAGATGACGAGGCATCAGACTCCGAGCCATCTAAGACTTCTCCATTACCACCTCCTGGGATATCATCCCTACATGCACTGGTTCACCGGAGTAGGCGAGCCCGAGTGATTCAGCCGTATGAGCCGACACCTTTCATGAGACGATATAGGTACCACCCTAACGGTTTCACATTCATTCATACTACTCGTAAAAGAGTACGTGCACCACCAGCACCTATTGTACCACCACCGGCACCACCATTACCACCTCCATCTCTGACTTCACCTCTATTCATAGTTTTATCATCACACCCATCATCACCTGAGCATCCACTACCACTATCTCCAGTCCCACCACTTCAGTCACCCCCAGGCATACTACCCTCATTTGTGCCACCACCACCATCTCAACCACCATCACCTATTCCACCTCCTCCAGACATGCCTGATCACCTTTTTTCTTTGTCTACTCATACATTCTCTCATTAACCTCGCCATAGGGATTCTACTCCTGAGGAGGATATGCCCCCTCAGAAGCGGGCCCACAATTCCTCACCTTCATCTTTTCCATCAGACTTTGTTCCTCCGGCTCGAGTTTTTAGGATCAGGGAGAGTTCCAGGGCTGCTGCTGCCCGCCTACTCACCATTGCCACTCTCATGGCGCGACTGGAGCATCATGAGGATCAGATAGACACAACTTTGGGCTATCTTGATAAGTTACCCCTTGATCTCATTGAGACGGTGGAGGATATCGTTCAAGATCTTGTTGCTGAGTGATTGGAATTCCAGAGGGGATTAGCTATTGATTGTACAATAATTCGTACGACCAGGCCTTCGATGGTGATCGAAGGATATGAGGGGTGATATGCTTGCGCCAAACTTGTAGCCAATCTGCAATAAGAAATAGTAGACACTTCGTTAAATGATTGCACAGGGGTTGAGCCCTGCGAACCACCTCCGGCGTGAGAGTAAGTATGTGATATGTGTTGTAAATAATATGGAGTATGTGAAATATTGTGTTGAGCGAACATACCATTGAAATGACTCGTCCAACCTATTTATAGGTGAAGAAAATAGCTTGGAGAGTGTTAGCACACGTTTAGGAGATCATGGGGGTGTCCCCTGATTTGTGGTAACCGCTAGGGCTTCATCCCTACTACCTCGACCTTGGCGGGGAAGCTAAGGAAATAGTGGGAACGTGGGGGAAGACCAAGTCAAGATTCTCTATTGTCTTGGCGCCTTCAAGAGAAGACACCGAAGGGCATAGGCCTTCGGCTGGCGAATTCCCAACTGGTAACCATGTCAATGATGAATGGTTTTACGCCACCAATGACTTATGAAGAAAGACTTGGGTCTTCGTAATGCAAATTCGACTGAGGCCAAAGGGGGGTCCTTCGACCTGATCGGAGGGTACGTCATCAAGCCCCCCAGTCGAAAGTGATATGTACGAACAAGAAATATTGCTTACGACTCAGAAATAGAAACGAAACCTCCCCTTCGTCACAAAAACGAATGAAGATGAAAAGTCTTGCACCTATTGACCGTAAATAATGCATACATTTATCCTAACCACCCCCTTTTCCTCAGTAAAAGAAAACGTCATTTCAAAATTTAAAAAAGGGTTTGAAATCCGGTGGTAAAGGGATAAGTCAGGACACGTGTAGGGCGGAGATCTATTCTATGTGAGGGTATATAAACTTGAAAACATTAAAACCCTAACATAATTTAATCTTACGCCCAAGTTTTCACCTACCAAAACCTCTTCCGATCAAGCTTTCGATCAAACAAGGTAAAGTATTCCTTTGTATCTGTTTTCAAATACTTTATTGTGGGTTTTAAAAGGATCAATGTCTACAAATAAGAAATTTGTAATCAAACAACAAGGTTGCACCTTGACAAGGGAGGAGCTCAAAGCGTTCCTCACCGATTACCCAATTCCAAAAGAGCATAAAATCATGTTACCTAGTAGAAATCAAGGGATTTTTTATGCCCCTGAAAACTATGTCGGCTTATACACCCATGCATTCACCACCTCCAACCTTAGGATACCCTTGCACCCTTTGATTTTAGAATTCCTCTAGTACTATGAGGTACACATATCTAGGTTCAACCTATTTGGCTAGCCAAGCTTACGACATACATTGTGATGTGCAAAGCTTATGGGTTTGAACCATCATTAACTGTGCTTAGGGGTTTTCTGAATTTATACCCTGGAGGAGATTGGTTGACCTTGGCTAAAAGGGGTGAAAGGGATGTGCCCATTCTCATAGATAGGCATTTACAAACATCAGGAACTGGAAAGGCAAATTCTTTTACATCCAAAACACCATTATCCCTTCGACTTTTCCTGCATTGTTAAACCCAGAATATCAATATGATGAAAAAAGGTTCAACGATCCCTTGCCCTATACTGTGAGAAGGAATCCTTTATATCAGCGTTTGGCTTGTCATCCAACTGATTGCCAAACATTCCCTGAGCCAATTCTTTTCATGGCTGGCCTTGCTGAAAGATGGGAGGGATCTCCTTTGGTACCTGAGATTATTTGTGATGAAAAAAGTATGCATTTTTTTTTATTAAAATAAAAGATAAAAACTTATCTTTCTGATATTTATCTTATTTGCTCCTTCGTGCAGAAATGTCATTCAGAAACTTTGTGGTAGCTGGTGGTGTAAAGGAGGTTAGCTTCATTCCAAAGAATCCCCAAGAGATGAGCTATGGTGTAGGCTCTCCGTCAGTGTCAATAAATGACAATGATGTGGAAGCCCATCCCATCGAACCTGTATCCTCTGCTCCTCCGTCAAAGGAACCCATAGATGTGGAAGACCAGCTTGTGGAGAATGTTGCTGAATCTGATGAACCAGTCTCCGAAGGATAGTTGGCCATCGTAGGACCCTCCGGCATTAGTGAGAGGGTCAGAAGCAGGAAAGGTACCAATGCAAAAGCTGTGAAGTCCGCTTCGAAGAGGAAGCTTATCCTACCTACCCCTCCCTCTCGAACTACTCAGAAAAAGAGTGCCCAGGGTAAGGCTGTGGTATTTCCAGCCATCGAAGGACCCAGCAGCGATGATATCCATGGTAATGGTTTTTGCTTGTGACAAAAAAATTAGATACCAGTAATAATATATTAACAAGTTTATATATGCTGCCGGACTTCCTGATGCGAAGGAGCTTTCCTCTCCCTTAGCTTGTCATCTTCTCGTGGACCGTGTAATCCCACCCAGCTGGAAGGGGGTGATGGACAACATGTCCATGGAAAGGCTCTGCGACCTTCATGACAAGAGTTATGTCCGACAATGCATGATAGACAATCAACTCAATACTAGGACAAGGGAGCTGCTCCGTGCTGTCACCAAAGCTCGAGAAGAAATGGATGTTATGCTTGCAATGGAGAAGGCTAGGGATCAGAAGTATGCAGACCTGGAGAAGAAATGCGAAGAGGCCTTGGAGGATTTTGACAAGAACCCCTTGGTGCAAGATCTCAGAGCTGATAATGAAAAGCTCAAAGGTCAACTGGCAGTGAGCTAGGCTGAATGCAGCAGGCTAACTATCGAAGGCTCAAAAGTCGTAGGCTATAAAGAACAGATATCTGTTCTTTCATCCAAGTGTGGAGGCCTCGAAGGAGAGAGAGCAAAGCTGTTGGACCAAGAGATCAAGCTCAGGGAAAAGGTAGATGGGTTAAACCTTCGTCTGAAGATGCTGAAGAAGGACAGAGTGGACTTGATAACCAAGGTTATACCCTACATTGCCATGGAACTTTACCATAGTGATGATGTGGGGAATGCAATTGGGAACCTGGTGAATGCGGCCATATTCCATGGCAAGTGTACCACTTTGGAGGAGATAGCTGCGACGGAGGAACCAGTGAAGCTGCAGGAAGTTCCTTACTACAGGGCAACTCATGAGAAAGAGTATGATGATGCAGGTAATCACTTAACTGCTTTAGAGTTCCCTATCCTTACCAAAGTGACGAAGGACCCAGCGGCCTCTATTGAGGACCTGCTGGCCAAGAAGCCAAGGAAAGTCCAGCCTCCGTCTCCTTCGAAGAAGACTCTGTCACCCAAGGCTCCATCCCCAGGTTCAGCTGATCCCACTCATTCCAAAGTTTGATGAAGGCAACCATGTGGTTTTAATTTGATCCCCAGGGTGGTATGTACCCTGTTTAAAACAATTTGTCTGTGTTCCTTTCCAGGCTTTGTGCCTGATGAAACAATTAACATTTGGTGTATGTGATGTAGGCTACGGCCTAAGATAATGTTTTGCTTGGTTGGATCGTTAAGGCTACGGCCTGTTTAGACTAGTTAAACTAGTCATTAATCTACATTAAAGCCACTAGGGCTTGCATTTTGCCATGTGTGATTCTTCTCTTTTTATTTTACTTGCGTAATTTTTTTTTACAACCTAATGCGTATGGTAGATGCATAGCCTCATTGTGTGTAGTTACTTCACCAAGAATATTAGCAATCATATAATTTGACTGCTGATAGAGGGTTGCGACCCACTCCATCTTAGTCCTTTGGGCAGCGAAAGGCTTAAAATACCTTAAGGCCATATAGGAAAGTTAATGTGAAGTTGAGGTGGATGTTATGCATATGAGCAAGACATGTTGTTAGTCTTTGTACATCCCTTCGACATTGAAACTTATAAAGCGACTTGGTGGACAAATCTTTGTTGTATTGAACGAAACAAGAGATTTGAGGGAAATGCGTTGTATCATTAAGTGGGTAGGGAGGATTACATCATATTAAGAAATGAATACTAGACGCCTACCATTAATGCTTCTTTCCCCAAGTGAGAAGAATGCAAATACATTGATTGAAAGCAAAATAAAAAATGTCCTTAGACATTGTAAGTTTCATATGTAGAACTTACGAAGGGTAGTGCCATTCCAAGTTCTATCAATAGCTTTAATTGCGCTATTGAGTCGGAGGACGTATTCTCCTGGTTTGAAGGTCGAAGGCCGAACCCGACTGTTGTAGTACCTTTCAATCTTTTGCTTATGGATAGCCTCCCTGATTAAGGCTATTTCCCTTCATTCTTCGAGTAGGTCTAGGTTACTATGGAGCATTTCTTCATTGTCCACTGCTACGAAGTTCATGACCCTTTCTGTTTCAACACTTACTTCCGAAGGGATGACAGCTTCCGTGCCATATGTCAAGCTAAAAGACGTCTCCCCATGACTTGACTTTGTATGCAATCTGTGAGCCCAAAGTACTTGAGGTAGTTCATCTACCCAACCGTGGTGACTGTATCCCAGCCTTCATTCTATGCCTTGGATGATGTCCTTGTTAGTAACTTCCACTTGTCTGTTACCTTAAGGATGGTAGACGGAAGTGAAAGATTGTTTGATATTCAGGCCTCTACAAAACACTGGGAATACCCCTTCGGCGAACTGCTTCCCATTATCTGAAATGATGATGTGGGGTACTCCGAACTGGCAGATAATGTGTTCCCACACAAACTTTTCCATGTGCCTTCCTGTGATGGATGCCAAAGGCTTTGCTTCCACCCATTTCGTGAAGTAGTCGATGGCTACGACCAAGAACTTTACTCCTCCTGGATCAATTGGTAGAGGACCTACAATGTCTATCCCCCATTGGCTGAAGGGCCATGCGGACGTCAAAGAGGTCATATCTTGTTTTGGTAGCCTTGGAACCCTTGAGTGATAGGCTTCACACTTCTGAATGATTTCGATAGCGTCCCTGTGCATCGAAGGCCAGTAATATCCGATCCTCATGATTTTCGAAACAATGGAGCGGGGTCCTGCGTGAAGCCCGCAAGATCCTTCATGCACTTCTTGAATGATGTTGGCGGTTTGCCTAGGTCCTACACAACGAAGCCATGAGGACAAAAAGGATCTTCGGTATAAATAACTCCCCATGATTCTGTACTGTGGTGCTTTGATGCGGACCTTTCGAGCTAATTTCTGATCCTCTGGCAGTATACCACTTATTAGATATTCTCTAATTGGAGTCATCCAATTTGAGTCTTCCTCCAGTATTACGTTAGACACCTCCTTTCTGACGATGGACCTATCTGCCAACACTTCGACCAGAACTTCTTTAGTTAAATGAGCAAATGCCATTGATGCCAGTTTGCTAAGTGCATCCGCCTTCTTGTTTTGATTTCTCCGAACATGCTCTATATTGTAGGATGTAAACCCTTCAAGCATTTTCTTGGCCTTATCCAGGTATTGCTTGATCACAGGTTGTCTCGCCTCGTAGGAGCCCTTTATCTGATTGGCCACCAGTTGTGAGTCAACAAAAATGGCCAAGTCTTCAACCTCCATGTCCTTAGCCAATCGGAGGCCTGCTAGCAAGGCTTCATACTCTGCTTCATTGTTAGTAGCATCGAATTCAAAGCGGAGTGTATAAGTATACTCCTTCCCTTTGGGGTCAACAAGCATGAGACCTGCGCCAGAACCGTCGGAGCTGGAGGCTCCATCAGTATAAAGTTTCCACCCTTCGACCGCCTTATCAGGCTTCTTTTCGGAAAATTTTGTGTCCTGCTTTGGTTCGGAGGGTGTTTCTGCTAAGAAGTCTGCCAATATTTGTCCTTTGACTGAGTTTCTACCTTTGTATTCAATTTCGTGCTCTCCTAGCTCGATAGCTGACTTAGCTATCCTTCCAGATTTCTCCGGCTTCGAAAGTATCTGCTTAAGGGGTTTTTCGGTAAGTACGGTTATGGGGTGAGCTTGGAAGTACCTTCGAAGGTGCCTCGCAGCATGGACCAAAGCCAAAATTAGATTCTCCAATGCTGGATAATTTAGCTCAGCTCCCTGTAGAACCCTGCTAACGAAGTAGATCGGTATTTGCTTCTTATCCCTTTCTGCCAACAACACAACACTGATGCTTTCGAAGGAGGCTGCGATATACATAAACAACACTTCGCCTTTGATTGGGGCAGTAAGTGTAGGTAGAATAGCCATGAATTCCTAGAGCTTTTGGAAAGCAGCTTCTGCATCTATACTCCACTGAAACATCTTTTTATCCGTGCATCCTTTGAGTGTCTTGAAAAACGGCAAAGATCTATCTGCACCCTTCGATAAGAACCTACTGAGTGCTGCTAGCTTTCCGTTCAGACTTTGCACTTCCTTTAGGGACTTAGGAGGCTGCAAATCCGTTATGGCCTTAACCTTCGAAGGATTGGCCTTAATACCTTGCTTGGTGATCAGATGTCCCAAAAATTGTCCTTCTTCTACACCGACGGAACATTTCTTGGGATTTAACTTCATGTTGATGGCGGGAAGCTGGTCCAAGGTTTCCTTGATGTCGGAGAGCATATCCCCCTCCATTCTACTTTTGATTACCATATCATCTACGTACGCCTCTAGATTCCTACCTATCTGCTTATGGAAGGCTTTGTCCACTAAACGTTGGTAGGTGGCACCTGCATTTTTCAAACCAAAAGGCATACTTTTGTAACAATAAACGCCTTTTCTAGTAAAAACGGCTGTCTTCTCTTCGTCCTATTCTGCCATTTGTATCTGATGGTAACCCTTATAAGCGTCCAAAAAAGACTTCTGCCAGAACCCTGACAAGGATTCTACTTTCCAATCGATTTCTGGCAGAGGATAGCAGTCCTTCGGACAGGCTTTGTTAATATCTGTGAAGTCCACACACATTCGCCACCCTCCGTCATGCTTCTTGACCATCACCGGATTGGCTACCCAAGTTTGATACTTCACCTCCCTGAGTATGCCTGCTGCTACGAGCTCATCCACTTCTTTTCATGCTGCGGCATATCTTTCAGGAGCCAGGCTTCGACGCTTTTGCTTGATAGGTTCAATATGTTTGAACTCATTAAGCTTGTGTTGAGTGCCAAAGGGTTTTCCGTCTATGGTGAGAGTTCTGGGGACCCCCGTCATGTCAGAGTAGGTCCATGCGAAGACATCTGCATTGGCCCGTAGTACCTTTTCCAATTCGGATTTAAAGGAGGTGGGGAGCTGCTTTCTGATTACCACCGTCTGATCAGGATAGAGATCGTTTACTACAATGCGTTCTTCAACATCAGTGCAGCTGAGAACATCTTTCGGAGGCTCTTCCAAAACTTGTTTGACCCTTTTGCCTACTTCCGTAGGCTTCTTCACGTTGTAGCTGGAGAAAACCGTTCCAATACCGAAAGGTGTTTGGAATTTGACCGCGGCATGTATAGTGGAGACAACAATGCCCATCTTCTGCATTGCCGTTCTCCCTATCAATAGGTTATAGGGAGATTCAGACCTTACGATCGTGAAAACCAGAGTTTCTGTTCTTTTTAGCCTTCCTTCTCCAATCGTAACCTCAAGAGGGAATTCTCCCAAGGGCCATGAGTGTTCCCCTGAGAACCCTACCAAGGGTACCTTCGAATCTACTCTCTTCGACCTTATCGAAGGCTTGAGCTTTAGAAAACAACGTTCGTAGATCACTTCACAAGAGCTACCACAGTCTAGGTAGGCCCTGTTTACTTCTCTGTTGGAGATCAAGACCTTTATGACCACTGGGGCATTTGAAAGAACTTTCCCTGTGATTGAAGGAAAAGTGACATCTCCTACTCCGCATAGTGCTTCCTCTGCTTCTTTCCTCTTTAAACCAGAGTCATCCTTATACACCATGAGGATAGGTGCTTCGGCAGGCGTGGTGTCTTTCCCCAACTGTGTGTCGGAGACCTTTTCTTTATACCTTTCACCATATGTCCCAATTGGCCGGACTTCACGGCCTCTTTTATCTGTTTCTTGAGCTCTCTACAATTGTTGGTGTCGTGTCCGTAATCGTCATGGAAGTAGCAGTATTTGGAAGTATCTCTGGGCCTTCCTCTGTTTGCCAAAAGAGGAGGAGGATCAAAGGTCTTCGCAGCCTTTTCCGTAGCAAGTATCTCCCTTGGAGATTTGGACAGATTAGCCAAGAGCCCATGGTTGATGTTTTTATGGTACGGTATAAACCTGTCCCTTCCTTTGTGTCTGTTCTTCGACCCTTCCCACGAAGGATGCTTCGGGGCGTTGCTGTGACTTTCTTTATTTTCGACCGGAGCCCCGTTGGTAGACACTTCTTTGGCTTCAATCCAGGTATAAGCCTTCTCCACTAAACCCTTATAGGTTGCCGGAAGGTCAGTGGAGAGGAATTCAACCAAACTTCTGTTTCATAGGCCATGCACGAAACTTGAGATTCGTTGGTCTTCGTGCAAGCCCATTATCTGTAAGGTGTCATCGGTGTATCTGGTAATGAAAGCCCTGGTGCTCTCGTTTTCCTTCTGCTTGATGTTGTGCACTGTTAGGTGCGTTCTTGTAAACTTTTTCTGTTGGCTGAAATGTGATCTGAATTTGGCCTTGAGATCATCAAAATTCACAATGCTACCTGGTTTTTGCCCGTTCCACCATATACGCGCAGAGTATCGTAGGGTATATGTAAACATGTGGCAAGCAATGGGCATAACCCACTTCTGCATTCTGATAGCTCCTTCGAACAGGTGTAAGAAGTTATCCGTGTCCCCCTTCCCATCATAAGTACCAATATGCGCGGGCATTTTCAACCCATCAGGCAGAGGGTAGTCTTCTGTCCATCTTACGAAGGGTGTTGTGGAGCCCATGGGCTCCGAATAAAGGCAGTTATAAGGTGGCATGTAGGTAGGGGCAGCATTGTACGGGTTATGATTTGGAGGTATTCCAACAGGGTTTTGGTTAACATATTGAGGGTAAGCAGTAGGTATATAAGGTGGGTGACTTCCGAAAGGGTACGAAGGATATACCATACGTTGCCCATAGGGCATGTTTTCGTATGGTTGAGTAAAACTGGGGTTGCTAGCCTGCCCATTAGGTGGGGGATAGACCCCTTGAGGGTAAGATTGAGCCTGAAAAGAAGGGTACATACCATGAGGAGGAAGATTTCCTCCCAAATTCATTTGAGATGGATTACCTTTTACGCCGGATGCGTGAGAAGGCTGTGTTGGAATCGCTCCTAACTCGTAAATGGAACGACATTGACGGGATTACATTTCTATCTTTATTACCTCAAACACAAGGGCTTGTTATGTCATTTAGTGATAGATGTAAGTGTTTGGGTATATAAACCCCTCCATACTTCCATGGAGGGGTGAGATCTCTTTGTGTAATTCACCTTTCCTAATAATAAAACACATAGTATTTCCCTTCTCTCTCTAGCTTTCTCTCTCTAACTTGAAGATGGGTTTCTTCCATCTTCCCCGACCTCCCGAATCACCATATCAACCATAGAAACGATCCTAACATTGGTATCAAGAGCAAGGTAGGATTTATTTTTTGTGGTTGATTTTGGTGATGTTGTCTTGTCAAAATTTGATCTTGTAAAATCTGCTTTTTAACAAAGTCTCAACCTTTCACATATGTTTGTTAGTTTTTAACAGATTTCTTACAAGTTATGTATTTTTTTTGTTCAAAAAAGTATATTTTGACAGTATCCATTTAGGCTTATTTTTTTGTCCATCTCATGAATCTGAGGTCAATGGTCAAACTGGTCAGATTATTATTCGTCAAAATGGGTCATTACCTGGTCAATATTCATGGTCAAAATGGGTAAAGTAAGGTCTTTTGATATCATCACTTCTGGGTTTATCATGCTGGACGAAACCTTTGGTCGGATAACATCGCCGGAAAAGTCAACAAAGGGTCAAAACCCTATTCTTACGCCTAAGGAGTCATCTTCAGAGATATTTATGCATAACTGTGAAGTTATGCGTAAGAACTGTTACGCGTAAGCCTTACGCATAAGCCTTACGCATAAGGTCTTACGCATAAGATCTTACGCATAAGCTTTACGCGTAAGACCTATCTTACGAGTAAGGAACCTCTGTTTACGCATAAGGTTTAAGACCAGGAATGTATTTACGCATAAGGACCCCTTACGCTTAACTCTTCTTATGACCAACGTTGTGTTTACGCGTAAGACCAACAGAAGATTGACCTGACCAAATACCAAAATACCAACAAACATTCTTGGACTTCTGTTTCTACATCATTCGACCAAGACCAAACTGAAAAAAAAAAATAATAAATAAAAATCAACGTGACTACACCACAGCCTCAGCCTCAATCAAACACAACCAAATCCATGTCTAACCTAAACTCTCATCCACTTAAAACTTCATCAGCACTCTACCACAAGTTAGACTCGACACTAAACTAAAAAGAAAAATCAAAAGTTTCTCAGATCTTACTCGTGTGTATTAACTGATTTACATCAAACCTTTGAAGGTTCACACGAAATAATCCTCATTGACTCTTATTTGAAGCTAAGCTTCAATTTTTATCCGAACTATATGAGAAAAAAATTAATAACAAATATGTTATTAATTATTCTTTGGTTCGTTATAAGTGACTCAAGATCAACAACGAATAAAACACACGACGACCCTACCTTAGACCCTCCAAAGGATCTTGATGCCACGATTTCTTGATTCGATTGGTGCTATAGACGTATACATCAAGGGTACGGTTAACATCAGTTTGTTTTGATTTGTTGAGATCGATTATAGGAGATGAGATCAACTGAGTTTTGATATGATATTGATGAGTTCTGAGAAGTTAGGTGAGAGAGAGTTATATGGTAGGCGATTTATTAAATGAGTGTGTGTTAGGTTACAAATAATACCGTATGTTTTTGGTCTGAGTGGTACTTTATCATTTGTAACTTGGACCGGGTATCACATATAAATTGATTGGGCTAGCATCTTTGGTCACTCGATTTAATGAGTTGGGCTAGGTAACTCATGGGCTTAAATGATGAATCCAAAAATTATGTCATTACTTGGGCTAAATGTATATAATATCCAATGTATTTTTAGTGCATTGTGATTAATTTCTTTTGGTATAATTCTTTGGCGAAACGGAGTGGTATTTTGGTATGATAAAATTTTCACGGGGATACAATTTTTGACAAGATCGGGATAAACCATTATCAAAGTTCATTTTAAACCGTTAATGAAGGCTAGTTTTGAGCATTTAACCGCAAGATGTGATTACGGAGTTAATTCTATATTATTTATTTGAGGTTGAAGTGGGATATCACGGGCGCGTGCACTTAGTATCTTGAAGATATCGGGGTTGGTTGGATGCATGATTCTTCGAGATCCTTGTTCGAGCTTTAACCGTTTCGATTGACAAAGACTTGAGTTATCTAGTTGAACCTGATGTAAGGAGTTACGTTGTTGTGCTCACAGCTTATAACTATCACTTTTAAGGAGTTACGTTGTTGTGCTCAAGTGTCACACTTAGGTGTGGATAATTTGAGAAACTATAAGTTTACCTTTTTTCGATCAGGATTCGAAAAAGGGTTCTTCGTCTGACAATAGTGCAAGTTTAAGTCACAAGTTCGGGTTATTTTACTTCAGTCTCAAGTTCGTCATATTGGGTTTTCTCCATCAGTAGTCACTACAAAAAGCCGTCAGAATGATAATGGGGTCGGTAAAGAGTTAGCTGAGAAGAGTATACACGAGTAGAGAAGTTTTTATCAGCAGCTGATTCTCACAAGATATTTATGGTACTTCACACTTGTTCGATTAATTGAACATACATGGTTTTGATGTCTCCAATTTCATCATCAACATACGTGGTGTATGATTCTGATTCGTTGAAAACATCGGGGGGAAGAGAGTATAGGTGTTCCTTGCTTCTTTGATGTTTTTGGATTTTTTTTCGAAAACCCGTTTCCTTTCATGAATTTCTTCAATCAGGGGGAAGAAATGAGACGATTTGTGGTTCAAACGTCTCACTCTGGTGTTATCGTCTCACTTTCACAGAGTTATCATGTGTGAAGAGTACCTAAATTGGATGTTATGATGCCTCACACACGGTCATTTTATCGAGTAATTGCAGATTAACAGGTAACTACTATTCCGATATACCGCAACATTCAAGGGGAAGTCGTTTCATTTCGTCTTTCGTGGTCTGTTTGGTGTGAAGCATTTACATACGTGAGAAGATCTTGTTGATTTCTTGCATGTTACCCCCGAACGGATTTTCCGCAACAAGTCAGATTTACCTTGTGTGGTTTACTGCTCATCTACAAATTCCGCTGCGTACTGAAACTTCAAAAGTTAGAGGAAATGTTCACTACATCAAAGTTTCGAATCTGCTGAAGACAGTTGTCAGTTTGGGGGGAAGCTAATTCTGAAACTTCGCCAAAAAGGAGTGTACGGAGAAGCTGCTAAAGACATGCAGCATGAATTGGGGGGAAGTTAATCCAATTTATGCATATTACATCATTTGCCTACAAGTGAAGAAAACGGTTCTCAAGTCAAGGTACCAGAAGAAGACAAAGAGCGTAACCTTTCATCATCCTCAGCACTTGAAGAGCTTATGAAGACCTTTCTTTATTTGTTTTCTATATTTGTAGTAAATGTTGTAAGTAATCCCTTATGTCGTCCCATTGGGGGAAGATTGTTGGAATCGCTCCTAACTCGTAAATGGAACGACATTGACGGGATTACATTTCTATCTTTATTACCTCAAACACAAGGGCTTGTTATGTCATTTAGTGATAGATGTAAGTGTTTGGGTATATAAACCCCTCCATACTTCCATGGAGGGGTGAGATCTCTTTGTGTAATTCACCTTTCCTAATAATAAAACACATAGTATTTCCCTTCTCTCTCTAGCTTTCTCTCTCTAACTTGAAGATGGGTTTCTTCCATCTTCCCCGACCTCCCGAATCACCATATCAACCATAGAAACGATCCTAACAGGCTGCAACGGAACCCCTGCTTCAGTTCTTCCCAGATGAGCCGCTAAAAGTGGTGGCAACTTAACCTCCGTAGTATCCCTTCGGTGACTCCTTCCATTGGAGCCTTCTATCGTTCCTTCCCTTCTTGTCGGAGCCATCTCCGGAACATCTTCAAAACCAACCGACCTTCCACTCGGCCTTCGACTGCTCGGAGACCCCATCCTTAGCACTGAGCGTGTAGCCACAGAAGCCAAGGGCCTAGCCTCTATTTCCAACTCTTCGTCATACTCATCGCTTGAGTATTCTAACTCCCTACGCATCTCCACATTCCGAGCTTGCCTCCTTCGAGCCCTTAGTAAAGATTCTAATGCTTCGATGTTGGCTTCGACAAACGCTGGACTGATTATCGGTTCAGGGTTAGCCGAGGTTGAAGCATGATTGTTGGGAGTTATTTCAGGGTGAGCTCGTATGGTAAAGGTGGATGCGGTTATATTGGGAAGGTTGTTAGGATCATTGACTGGGATTGGTGTCAAGGTCGAGAAACCCGGAGGTGGTGTATCCTCTCTTCCTTGATTCATGCCATAAAACTAGTGAGAGTGATTGACTGGGTGTAAGTTTGGAAAAACGAGACCAATAGTAGCGGGTCCCACGGATGGCGCCACTGATTGTACAATAATTCGTATGACCAGGCCTTCGATGGTGATCGAAGGATATGTGGGGTGATATGCTTGCTCCAAACTTGTAGCCAATCTGCAATACGAAATAGTAGACACTTCGTTAAATGATTGCGCAGGGGTTGGGCCCTGCGAACCACCTCCGGCGTGAGAGTAAGTATGTGATATGTGTTGTAAATAATATGAAGTATTTGAAATACTGTGTTGAGTGAACATACCATTGAAATGACTCGTCGAAGCTATTTATAGGTGAAGAAAATAGCTTGGAGTGTGTTAGCACACGTTTAGGAGATCAAGGGGTCGTCCCCTGATTTGTGGTAACAGCTAGGGCTTCATCCCCACTATCTCGACCTTGGCGGGGAAGCTAAGGAAATAGTGGGAACGTGGCGGAAGACCAAGTCAAGATTCTCCTTTGTCTAGGCGCCTTCAAGAGAAGACACCGAAGGGCATAGGCTTTCGGCTGGCGAATTCCCAACTAGTAACCATGTCAATGATGAATGGTTTTACGCCACCAATGACTTATGAAGAAAGACTTGGGTCTTCGTAATGCAAATTCAACTGAGGCCGAAGGGGGGTCCTTCGACCTGATCGGAGGGTACATCATCAGCTATAGTTGAGATAGAGACGCTAGAGAATCGTGCACAGATTGACAGCTATCAGAGAGAGCAGATGAGGCTTGATGATGAGATTGTACTTGCTCACACCCGAATTGCCACACTTTAGAGGCTTGATTGTACAATAATTCGTACGACCAGGCCTTCGATGGTGATCGAAGGGTATGAGGGGTGTTATGCTTGCGCCAAACTTGTAGCTAATCTGCAATAAGAAATAGTAGACACTTCGTTAAGTGATTGCGCAGGGGTTGGACCCTGCGAACCACCTCCGGCGTGTGAGTAAGTATGTGGTATGTGTTGTAAGTAATATAGAGTATGTAAAATGCTGTGTTGAGTGAACATACCATTGAAATGACTCGTCCAACCTATTTATAGATAGAGAAATAAGCTTGGAGAGTGTTTGCACTCATTTCGGAGATCATGGGGGCATCCCATGATTTGTGGTAACCGCTAGGACTTCATCCCCACTCTCTCTGTCTTGGCGGGGAAGCTAAGGAGACAGTGGGAACGTGGGAGAAGACCAAGTCAATGTTCTCCTTTGTCTTAGTGTCTTCAAGGTAAGACCCCGAAGGGCTTAGGCCTTCGATTGGCGAATTCCCAACTAGTAACCATATCAATGATGAATGGTTTTACGCCATCGATGACTTAGAAAGATAGACTTCATCCTTCGTTATGCAAATTTGACTGAGGCTGAAGGGGAGTCCTTTGACCTGATCGGAGGGTATGTCATCAAGCCCCCCAGTCGAAAGTGATACGTACGAACGAGGATATATTGCTTACGACTCAAAAATACCTACGAAACCTCTCCTTTGTCACAAAACTGAACGAAGGAGAAAAGTTGGATATACATTGAGTGCGCATTAAATGCACGATACTTAGCCAAACCACCCTTTATCTCGGTAATCTAAAACGTCTTTTCAAAGTTTAAAAAGAGTTTGAAATCTGGAAGTTAGGTAACTCAAAAGACACGTGTAGGCCTAGGATTAAAGATGCGATAGGGTATATAAACTTCAAATAGTAAAACCCTAAATAACTTTTATCCCTCGCCCAAAAAAATACACCTACAACTCTGTCTTCCGAGCAAGCTTTCGACCAGAAAGGTAAGGTGTTCCCTCATATTGCTACGTTTTTATTACTTTTTTGCTGAATAAAAGTATTATGGCTGCCAATTCTAAATTCATGATAAGGCAACAAGGTTGTACCTTGACCAAGGAAGAGCTCAAAGCTTTCCTCACAGATTATCCCAATCCCAAACAATTTAAGATCATGTTACCCAGCAAACGCCAAGGCATTTATGATGCTCCAAAAAATTATGTAGGCTTGTACACACATGCATTCACCTCCAACTTAAGGATACCCTTGCATCCCCTAATTTTAGAACTCCTTCAATATTATGAAGTACACATATCTAGGTTTACCCCGTTTGGCCTAGCCAAGCTCACAACTTACATCGTCATGTGTAAAGCTTATGGGTTTGAACCATCCTTGACTGTGCTTAGAGGGTTTGTAAATATTTACCCTGGAGGAGATTGGCTGACTTTGGACAAAAGGGGTGAACATGATGTACCCATTCTGATTGAGAATCCTTTCACAAACATCAGGAATTGGAAAGGGAAGTTCTTTTACATTCAAGATACGATTGTGCCTCCACAATACCCTGCGTTGTTGAACCCAGAGTTTCGTTTTGATGAGAAAAAGTTTAACGATCCCTTGCCCTATACTGTGAGGAGGGACCCTCTGTACCAATGCCTGTGTCGCCATGCAACTGACTACCAGACTTTTCCAGAGCCAATATTGTTCATGGCTGGCATTGCTGAAAGTTGGGAGGGTTCTCCGTTACATCCTGAAATTATGTGTTGTGGAGAAAGTATGTAAATTTCTAATTAAATTAAGATATAGGAACTTATCTTGCTGATATTTATCTTTCTCCTTTCTTTTTGTAGAAATGTCTTTCCGTAATTTTGTTGTGGCTCGTGGTGCCAAGGAGGTGAGCTTCATCCCAAAGGAAGCCAAGGAAGTCCGCTATGGTGTAGGTTCTCCATCCGTTTCAGTGAACAACAACGATGTGGATGCCCAAAGAATCGAGCCTGTATCATCTGCCCCAACTACAAAGGAAAAGGAGCCCGTGGAGGTTGAAGAGCAGTTAGTGGAGAATGTTGCAGATTTGGATGACCCTGCTTTGGAGGACCAGCTAGCGATCGTAGGGTCCTCTGGCATTGCGGATAGGGTCCAAAGCAGGAAAGGTACTAGTTCAAAAGCTGCGAAGTCTGCCTCAAAGAGGAAACTCATATTGCTAACTCCTCCATCTCGAACAACCCGACAAAAGAGTGCCCAGGGCAAGGCAGTTGTTTTTCTAGCCATCGCAGGGCCTAGCGGTGATGACATTTGATTGTACAATAATTCGTACGACTAGGCCTTCGATGGTGATCGAAGGGTATGAGGGGTGATATGCTTGCGCCAAACTTGTAGCCAATCTGCAATAAGAAATAGTAGACACTTCGTTAAGTGATTGCGCAGGGGTTGGACCCTGCGAACCACCTCCGACGTGAGAGTAAGTATGTGATATGTGTTGTAAGTAATGTAGAGTATGTGAAATACTGTGTTGAGTGAACATACCATTGAAATGACTCGTCCAACCTATTTATAGATGAAGAATTAAGCTTGGAGAGTGTTTGCACACGTTTCGGAGATCATGGGGGTGTCCTATGATTTGTGGTAACCGCTAGGGCTTCATCCTCACTCTCTCTGTCTTGGCGGGGAAGCTAAGGAGATAGTGGGAACGTAGGGGAAGACCAAGTCAATGTTCTCCTTTGTCTTAGTGCCTTCAATAGAAGACTCAGAAGGGCATAGGCCTTCGGCTGGCGAATTCCGAACTGGTAACCATGTCAATGATGAATGATTTTATGCCACCAATGACTTATGAAGAAAGACTTGGGTCTTTGTAATGCAAATTCAACTAAGGTCGAAGGGGTGTCCTTCGACCTGATCGTAGGGTACGTCATCAAGCCCCCCAGTCGAAAGTGATATGTACGAATTACAAATATTGCTTACGACTCAAAAATAAATACAAAACCTCCCCTCCATCACAAAATTGAACGAAGATGAAAAGTCAAGTAAATGTTGACCCGTAATTAATTCATGTACTTATCCTAACCACCCATATCTCGGTAAAATCAAAACATCCCTTCAAAAATTAAAAGGGATCTGAAATTCGGAGGTTAGGTGATATCTTAGGACACGTGTAGGGCTAGGATTCAACATGTGAAAGGGTGTATAAAATCAAAAATAGGGAAACCCTAACTCATTTTTATCCCACGCCCAAATTTTACACCTATTAATCTGCCTTCCGAGCGAGCTTTCGAGCTAGCAGGTAAAGCATTCCTTCGTATTACAACATTTTCAATACTTTATTGTCGCTTAGAAGTTCCATGTCTACCAATAAGAAGTTCGTAATCAGGCAGCAAGGTTTCACCTTGGCTAGGGAAGAGCTTAAAGCTTTCCTTACTGATTATCCTATTCCTAAAGAATACAAAATCATGTTACCCATCAAAAATCAAGGTATTTATGATGCCCCAAAGAACTATGTAGGCTTGTATACCCATGCATTCACCACCTCTAACCTTAGGATACCATTGCATCCTCTGATTTTAGAACTGCTTCAGTATTACGAAGTACACATATCTAGGTTTAACCCTTTTGGCCTAGCCAAGCTCACAACATACATTGTAATGTGTAAAGCCTATGGGTATGAACCGTCATTGACTGTGCTTAGAGGGTTTTTGAATCTGTACCCTGGAGGAGACTGGTTAACATTGGCAAAAAGGGGTGAACGGGATGTGCCCATTCTTATTGATAGGCCTTTTACGAATATCAGAAATTGGAAGGGAAAGTTCTTTTATATTTAAAATACCATTGTTCCTCCACAATACCCTGCTTTGCTAAACCCAGAGTTTCAGTATGATGAAAAGAGGTTTAATGATCCTCTGCGTTACATTGTGAGGAGGAATCCCATGTATCAGCGTCTAGCTCGTCATCCAGCTGATTGTCAAACATTCCATGAGCCAATACTGTTTATGGCTGGTCTTGCTGAAAGCTAGGAGGGGTCTCCATTACATCCTAAGATTGTTTTTTGTGGAGAAAGTATGTGAATTTTCATTTAAAATAAGGTATAGGAACTTATCTTTCTGATATTTATCTTTATTCTTCCTTTTTGCAGAAATGTCATTCAGGAATTTCGTTGTTGCTGGTGGTGCTAAGGAAGTCAGCTTTCTTCCGAAGGATCCCCAAGAAGTTAGCTATGGTGTGGGCTCTCCTTCGGTGTCTGTGAACAATAATGATGTTGATGCTCAACCTATTGAGCCTGTGTCATCTGCTCCTCCTACGAAAGGAAAAGAGCCTTTCAAAGATTAGCTAGTTGAAAATGTGGCAGACTCAGATGATCCTGCCTCAGAGGAACAGTTGGCTATCGTAGGACCCTCCGGCATTGGGGACAGAGTCCGAAGCATGAAGGGTACGAGCGCGAAGGCTGCTAAGATTACATCAAAGAGGAAGCTTATCTTGCCCACTCTTCCCTCTCGAACTACCCCGCAGAAGAGTGCCCATGGTAAGGCTATGGTGTTTCCAGCCATCGAAGGGCCCATTACAGATGATATTCATGGTAAGGCTTCTTCCCTGTTACAAAGAATTAGATGCAAATAATAACATACTAACAAGTTTATTTATGCTGCAGGACTCCCTGATACGAAGGAGCTTCCGTCCCCCTAGCTTGTCATTTGCTTGTTGAGCTTGTGACTCCATCCAGTTGGAAGGGTGATTCGCGCAAAACCGTCAAGTTATCTCACGCAAGCTAGCCACTTGTGAATGGCTAGCTGTAAGAAACTTAAAACAGTTCAGACACAAATGCAATGAAGTCCAGGAGAGTATAGTGTTTTCCCAGGTCGTTATGTCCCAACGAGCCGTGCGAGAATAGTCAGACGTTTAGTGATCGAGAAGATTTGAACAGATACAGAGATTTGGGAATGATTATAACTACAGGAAAAGCCAACAAATTACAACGGCTTAAATGCAAATTAAAGGAAATCTAAAAAGATAAAATCTATTAAATAAACGCTATCACTATTATTAAAATGATGTTTTTGTTCTTTTTGTTTTAATAAACTTAATTAAAAACTACGTGACGTACAAACAAAAACGTGAAACTTACACAATATTAACCCTAAAAATATGAAAATGATATTTTTATAAACCTAATGATAAAAGAAAATTATTAGAAAAAGAAAATTAATTTTATGACTATTATCCTAATTATTATTAATTAAAAACTAGTTTTAACTATTTAATAATTACCTAAAATACAAGAAATGAGGAAACAAAGCTAGAAAAATAAAATTATGAAATGAAAAAGTCTAAAATATCAAACTAGAATTTTCAAAACTATTTTTGTATTTTACTGATTATTTTTCTATTTTTTATGAATTTTAAACTATTAAAAACTAATTAAATTACTAAAAATTACAAAATAAACTATGAAAAATATGGAAAATTACTTTTTTCACTTTTTATATTTATCTAAACCTAAGAAAAATAAAAACTTATTTTTTTAAACCTTTTCTGAATTTTTTGTATTTAAAGCTAATTAAAAATGCTTAAAAACTAATTTAAATTAAGAAAAATAGCAAATGAACTTGGAAAAATCTAAAAATTGCAGGAAAAGTCTAAAATGATATTAGGAAGCTGGGAAAAATAGAAAAACAAGCACTTATGTGGAAGAATAGAGGGCTGCAATGTACTGATGGGAAAATAAGCTCTTAGAAATAAGCAAACAAGCAACTTAAGCCACCAAACTTCTACTTAAGCTATATTCTACTGAAATAAGCTAACATCAACTAAATAAAACTACTCCTAACCTCAAATAAACAGTTTGACAAGAAAATGAGCTAACTGATTTAATAGCTAAAACAGTTTTCTGGGTAGCAAGTTTAAGCACAAACACAGGCTTATAAATAAGCTCAAACTAAAAACTATGAATTGGAACTAATTCTAGACCTGGTTGAGAGTACTTAAGCCAAAAATTAGACCATGGGGAGCTCTAATAAGCTCTGTGCACAAGCTGCACAAACTGAGAAAAAACTCAGTGTAACTGAGCTCAGTGAGCAGGGCAACTAGGCCTAAGATGATGAGCTTGTTTAGAGCTTTTACAAAAATTGTAAAATAATGATAAAATGATGACAAGAAAGGACACCAACTGAACTTTTTGAAATGCCAACCCTCACTGAGATTGGCTCAGAAATAAGATCATGAAAAATCCTCCTTATTTAGCTTAAATCCACTTTTTTAGCTTTTTGACTTTTGACATGAATTTGAAAGGTTGACTTTATTGAACTTTACCACTGATTTTAACACTGATGTTGATGTTATGTGATGTAACAAGACTAATACAGGCTATGTTATTGAATTCTAAACACAAGTCAAGGATTTACAAATCCTTAATCACAACAGTTGAGCAGTTAAAATGATTTTAGTGCAATTTTGACTTGGTGGTGTTGCAGACACAAATTAAGACTTAAATGAGTATGCTATTGATATTAGAGACTAAAGCAATAACAATCTTATACCAAAACAGTCTTGAAATCAGTTTAAGCAAGTTATCCAAACACCCCTTTAGTACACAGTTATGCAATAAAAACTTATCAAAACACTGATCCAACTGAGACTTTTGATTAAACTGATCTTAGATAACATAAATAAAATTTATTAACAGATTACAACTGTTTATAACTACAAATGAAAGTTTATGCAGTGGAACTTGGAAAATCACTTACTACAAGTCCTTAGCCACAATGGCTTGCCATTACTGAAATCAGAACCCATACTACACTAGTCTATATCAAATCCAACCCACATCATTCTCTGCAACCCCCATGTTCATTTCCAAACTGCTAGAACCAATTTGAGCTGCACAGTTGACTTTTATTGACCAAGGTACAACTTTGCTTAAAACTTAAATATAAGCTTACAGAAAGCTTAAATAAGCTTATGTAAGCTTATTTGAATCCACAAATTAAGCCACTAAAGCTTTGACATAGAAATTAGAAAATGAAAATTGCACAGTGAACTAGAAACTTGAAATGTAAGCATAAACTGAAATTGATAATTGAAAAGAGTTTCAATACACTTAATTAACTTAACTTGACACAAATAAGCAAAATATTACAGTTTAGAACTTGATTTAAAACAGAAAACATAAAAACGACATATAATTTAAAATTTAAACTAACTACTACTTTGCTTCTTCTTCTTCTTCCCTTTTTATACATCAAATAGCATCCTCTCTCTCCTCTGACTGATTCCCAGCAATCTTTTGAGCCATTGGATGGCTAGAACTGATCTTGGCCTTTGATTTGGTTTTTGGCGGGAAAGGCCAATTGACCTGTTGACTCTGTTATAGCACTAGGGGGGTGGCATTTAATGTAATGGGTAAGGTGATGATGAGGGGGAGGGATAAGGGTGAAAAAGGTGAAGTGATGCCTGAGTTGCAGGGCTCAAGTGGAAGGGAAGGAGATAAGGGTACAGTGGGGCGCCAAATGTCTGCTTTTGACTTTGGGTTGACCAGGGTTCAAAATGGGAAGGGTCATTTGTTTAGGCAGGGGTCTAAAGGATAAAGGCAGGGTCCAATTCTATTTTGACAAGTCATAGTTTAGTATTAATAAGACAAGGACTTGTTTTGTATTTATCCAATTCATGAGGGACCACACCTGCCAATTAAGCAAAGTTGCTCCAAGGACTTAAAGTGACAATCTTCAAAAGTACAAGGACCAATCTTGCCATTTTGCAATTTTCCAGGGGCCATTTCTGCCAATTTTCAAAGTTGAAGGACTAAACTTGTAATTTTCTCAAACTTTTTATATTTTTCACCAAAGGACTAATTTTGACAAGTTATGATTTTAAAAGGACCTTTGGTGACTTTACTTTTGAAATTATGTGCTCAGGGACTGTTTTTGACAACTTTTGAAACTTGGGGGACTGAAACTGCCAATTTTGCAAACTTTGCTCATTTTTCATCTGATTTTAAACATTTTGCATCTGAAACATATAAAATGTAATTTTGGAATATTTTCAGTATTTTGATGCATTTCTGAGCATTTTTAGACGTTTTGCAGTTCAGATTTGACTCAAAATGATGAGTATTTACACACTCATCAATCCCCCACAGTAAGATATTGCTAGTCCCTAGCAATGTTTTGAGAAAAATTAATGGATTTCATCTCTTTACCAAAAGCCATTACTTCTGGAGTAGCCAAATGTTTCAGTTCAAGTAAGAACCATGGTACACCGATAACCATGTGATTTTGAGCAAACCAACAGCTTTTAACGGATTTGATTTGTCTTTACCAGAAGCCGTACCCTTCTGGACTAGCCAACTCTTAGATAAATCATCAATATTATCTTTGGTGAGCTGATTACCAATTATGGTTTTTCCACTGCCTTTACCACAAGCCATAAACTTGCGGGCTAGCCAACTCTTCACTTTTAAGGATATGGTGAGCTGAATACCATACAATTTTGGGCAAATTGCAAGCCATATAAACGGATTTGAGATATCTTTACCAAGAGCCGTTTGCTCCTGGATTAGCCAATCCTTTTGTCTTACAGACAAGGCGGACTGATAACCAATTGAGGAAGTGTAAAACACTTACTCCTAAAAAAATTTTGGCCAAAAATGGGGGAATTGGTATAATTATATGATAAAATTCGTGAGAATTCCCCCCCACACTAGAATTGAATATTGCCCTCAATATTCAAAGTAGCGGCGGTTATGCCGAAACAAAGAACGTAAAAGGGAAATACTACGGCCATTATTTAGCAAGGGTTTTTTTTTTTTTTTTTTTTTTTTTTTTTTTTTTTTTTTTTTAGAAGATCTTATATACAACAGCGTGGGGCAACTCCCCCACACTAGGGTGGTACACACGGGTGAAAACCCATGTTTAGCTACTGTTTTGATTACCGAGTCGCTAGCTTGACTCGACCCCGAATTCATTTGTTCTTGGGGAAAGTAACGTGGAAAACCAATCTCAGTCGGACTTTCGTTCACAGTGTTAACAAACATATGAACATCAGAAAGTTCCACACCGACGAGACACAACCGCGGTATTGTTAATAGTAAAAACTATTAAGAAGGATACCGGGGTCAAAGATGGTGTCCTCATTCCCGAAAGAGAAAAGGGAAAGAGCAACCACACCATCTGTGAAGAATGGAACAAAGATATGCATGACAATGCAAGTCCATTCCTCATCAGAAAGAAGCAAATCACCATTTTTGACATTTTTAAGCTTAAACTTGAAGCTTATATGGTGATTGTCAGTAAGATGTCCGGGAGGTCCGGGAGGGAGGGTGGGAAATGGTTCTTCAATCAACAGACTTTCCAGAAAAAGGATGTCTCCCTCCGGATCCAAGTAAGTGTTATCAATTCCTGTAGGAATTGACTCATCACTAAGAAATGCATCGACTTCATTCCAAAAGTTGTCATCTTCCTCATCAGGAGTGAGAGAAGGAATGGAAGAGTCGAGAATAAGACTAGAAGATGATGGATCATTTTTGAGCAATTCATCAATGGGAAGAATGTCTCCCATTGGATCACAAACATCATCATCCAACTCAGATGAAACAGAAGAGAGTTTGGTTTCATCCACAGAGTTAACAAACTCGATGCGACAAACTGATTCCGGAGGTGGGACAAGTGGTGTGCTCTTAGAGCTAGCAGTTTCCACCACTTCCGATGAAGTCTCCGAATCTAGATCATCGTCATCATCAAGAACACTCTTGACTTCCATGGTACAGCTTTCAAACCATTTGTTTGAACCAGGGGTGATTTTCAAAGCTTTGAGCTCAGCACGTTTTTGAAAACTCCTCTTAACCGTGAAATTTGAGAGTGTTGCATTGAATCTTTCAGATTTTTGATCAATTGTGGCAACACTCTGTTTGTACAGAGGTTTGGAGTTCTGGTTGATATTCAACGTGAGCTCTTCATTGTCAACCCGTATGGTCAACTCTTCAGCAAACACATCAATTAGAGCACGACTCGTTCTCAAGAAAGCTCTCCCTAAGATGAGGGGAACTCTAGAATCTGCATCGAAGTCTACTACAACAAAGTCAGTAGGAAAGTGAAACTTTCCCACTTTCATCACGACATCCTCGGCTATCCCAAGTGGACGAGTTATGGTACGGTCCGCTAGCTCGAGTGTCATACAAGTGGATGAAAGTTTAGGAAGAGACAGTTTCTTCCATACTGAGAGTGGCATGAGGTTAATGCTAGCGCCAAGATCGGCCAAGGCGGAGCATTGAACCATCCCCAAGAAATCACACGGGATTAGAAATCTGCCCGGGTCTTCAAGCTTTTTGGGAAGCTTCTTGAGAAGGACCGCTGAGCATTGCTCATTGAGGGGAGTTTTAGCCATCTCTGATAGCTTATCTTTGTTGGTGAGTAAGCCTTTAAGTGTGGATGCAAATTTAGGCATAAGAACGAGAGCATCAACGAAGCTTATATCAAAGTGAAGCTCATTGAAGATTTGGAAAAATTTTTCCATTTGCTCTTTGTTTTTGTCTTTGAGCTTCTCATCATTCATTCTTGATGGGTAAGGAAGCTGACTAGACTTTTGAGCCGGGATGGAAGTGTTTTCTGGCTCAGAATGTGTCTTCGGAACTTCGGGTTCCGGACTTAATGCTTGGACTACCGAAGGTTGGACGTGTGCGGTACTTCGTGGGCTTGAATAATGCACCTTGTCCGTTGTCTCCTTGGTAACTTGACTCATTGCCACAGGAGGAGGGGGCATAGGAGTCGAAGGTCCATTGTGTGTCTTACCACTACGAGTGGTGACGGCTTTCAACTCGGCATTTGGATTGGTAATTGTATTGCTTGGGAGTCCTCCAGAAGATGATGAAGCTTGGTTCGTATTCATGTTCATGAAACTGCTCATCATATTCTTCAACTCATTTGTCTGCCGAGACATTGTGGTATCAATTTCCTTCTTTAGCTCAACCCTCATGTTATTGATCTGAGTTTGCATAGAACGTATGCTTGACTCAGTAACTTTCATGAAGTCATTTGGTGGGGGAGCATGAGAAGGTTGTTGATAACTTTGGTGATTTGGAGCTTGATATGGTGGGTTGTAATTGTTCCTGTTTTGATTGAAATTTTGTCCTTGATTCGGAACAAAGCGATTTTGATTGCCATGGTTTTGCACAAGAGGAAAACCAGGTGGTGTCATACCGCTAGGTGCACGGTAGTGAGGATCAGCTTGTGGTCGGTATTGATTGTGGTTTACCGAAGCTACGGGAGCTTGGTAAAAGGAAGCATCGGTTGCTTGACAATCATAATACGCGTGTGGACCACTACAAATTTCACACACCTTGTTTACGGCTTTGACTGGTTCCGGCTTATGAATCTCGCTTTTGATTTCCTTAACATCCTTAATCATACAACGGATGGCATCCGTTAGAGCTGCTATCGGAGCAGCTAACTCAGAAGAGTTATTGGATGAAGAAGCAGGAGTGTTAGGAGTATTGACTTTGTTGCGAGAAATAGGAACTTTTGATTTTTGCTCGCAAATCTCAATCACATCTTTAGGCTTACGATTCAAGATATTGCCGCCTGCGGCTGCATTCAAAGAATCTTGATCGTTACCATTCAACCCATTGTAAAAGATATTGATTTGTTGAAGCTCCGTGAATTCATGATGGGGGCATTTCCTGAGGAGATCCTTGAATCTCTCCCATGCTTCTCCAAAGTTTTCATCGAAATTTTGACGAAATCCAGAAATTTCATTTTTAAGATTAGTCGTCTTTGATGGAGGAAAGAAATGATTGACAAACTTTTAAACAAGTTCCTCCCAAGTTTCGATGGATCGAGGGGGTTCTTTTTCCAGCCAAATCCGGGCTGTCCCCTCAAGTGAGAATGGAAATAGCATCAACTTGATGACTTTCTGTGGCACATCCTTGTAATTGATAGTTGAAGTCAACTTGTTAAACCAACGGATGTGTGCATACGGGTCTTCACGATCAAACCCGTGGAATTGATTTGTAGACACAAGTGTGATCAAATGTGTCTTCAATTCGAAGTGATCAGAGTTGATTACTGGAAGAATGATGGCATCTCCATAACCCTCGGTGGGTGCCTGGAGCATTTCCGCCATAGTACGTTCGTCTGCCATTTTGTTTGAAATAGTACGAATCTCGGGTTCGACTATTTGGGCAGCACGTCTACGAGAACGTCGTCTAGGAATGTCTGCTAGATCACGAAAAGGACTCAATGATCTAGAAGAACGAGTGCGCATGCACTAGAGTTAACTCTAAAGGATCAGAGTTAAGGAGAGGAATTATGAAATTTTTTTTAGATGAGAATGAGAATTATGAAGATGTTTTATAAAAATCGGGGTGAGAAGAATCTTTAGGGTTTTCTGGTTCTGAAACGTCGATATCACAACAAAATCAATTAACACAAGATCGAGGCAAAACAACAGTGAACTTAACCAATAATCCAAGATGAATGGCTTCTTTGAAAAAGGTACACCAATCACAAGGACACAAAGGCAAGTTTTAAATCTTTGGTTCGGGAACTTATTATGGTCGCACCCCCAGTTAGGTAGTGCACTGCCTTGGTTTGCGGTGGTAATCTTTTAAGTTGTTATTATTAAAGAAAACGACGAATCTTTTTGTATTTTTATTATTTGATACATATATAGAAACAAAAGAAAAATATTTTTGTGTTTTATACGTTTTTTGGCTGTTTTTGGGTTTTTGGATTTTTTATAGAAATATATATATATAGATAGATGGTATGAACAAGGAGTGTTTATTCAAATCACTAATCTGCTGAAAGTAAGACTATTAGCACTGCTCCCCGGCAGCGGCGCCAAAATTTGATTCGCGCAAAACCGTCAAGTTATCTCACGCAAGCTAGCCACTTGTGAATGGCTAGCTGTAAGAAACTTAAAACAGTTCAGACACAAATGCAATGAAGTCCAGGAGAGTATAGTGTTTTCCCAGGTCGTTATGTCCCAACGAGCCGTGCGAGAATAGTCAGACGTTTAGTGATCGAGAAGATTTGAACAGATACAGAGATTTGGGAATGATTATAACTACAGGAAAAGCCAACAAATTACAACGGCTTAAATGCAAATTAAAGGAAATCTAAAAAGATAAAATCTATTAAATAAACGCTATCACTATTATTAAAATGATGTTTTTGTTCTTTTTGTTTTAATAAACTTAATTAAAAACTACGTGACGTACAAACAAAAACGTGAAACTTACACAATATTAACCCTAAAAATATGAAAATGATATTTTTATAAACCTAATGATAAAAGAAAATTATTAGAAAAAGAAAATTAATTTTATGACTATTATCCTAATTATTATTAATTAAAAACTAGTTTTAACTATTTAATAATTACCTAAAATACAAGAAATGAGGAAACAAAGCTAGAAAAATAAAATTATGAAATGAAAAAGTCTAAAATATCAAACTAGAATTTTCAAAACTATTTTTGTATTTTTCTGATTATTTTTCTATTTTTTATGAATTTTAAACTATTAAAAACTAATTAAATTACTAAAAATTACAAAATAAACTATGAAAAATATGGAAAATTACTTTTTTCACTTTTTATATTTATCTAAACCTAAGAAAAATAAAAACTTATTTTTTTAAACCTTTTCTGAATTTTTTGTATTTAAAGCTAATTAAAAATGCTTAAAAACTAATTTAAATTAAGAAAAATAGCAAATGAACTTGGAAAAATCTAAAAATTGCAGGAAAAGTCTAAAATGATATTAGGAAGCTGGGAAAAATAGAAAAACAAGCACTTATGTGGAAGAATAGAGGGCTGCAATGTACTGATGGGAAAATAAGCTCTTAGAAATAAGCAAACAAGCAACTTAAGCCACCAAACTTCTACTTAAGCTATATTCTACTGAAATAAGCTAACATCAACTAAATAAAACTACTCCTAACCTCAAATAAACAGTTTGACAAGAAAATGAGCTAACTGATTTAATAGCTAAAACAGTTTTCTGGGTAGCAAGTTTAAGCACAAACACAGGCTTATAAATAAGCTCAAACTAAAAACTATGAATTGGAACTAATTCTAGACCTGGTTGAGAGTACTTAAGCCAAAAATTAGACCATGGGGAGCTCTAATAAGCTCTGTGCACAAGCTGCACAAACTGAGAAAAAACTCAGTGTAACTGAGCTCAGTGAGCAGGGCAACTAGGCCTAAGATGATGAGCTTGTTTAGAGCTTTTACAAAAATTGTAAAATAATGATAAAATGATGACAAGAAAGGACACCAACTGAACTTTTTGAAATGCCAACCCTCACTGAGATTGGCTCAGAAATAAGATCATGAAAAATCCTCCTTATTTAGCTTAAATCCACTTTTTTAGCTTTTTGACTTTTGACATGAATTTGAAAGGTTGACTTTATTGAACTTTACCACTGATTTTAACACTGATGTTGATGTTATGTGATGTAACAAGACTAATACAGGCTATGTTATTGAATTCTAAACACAAGTCAAGGATTTACAAATCCTTAATCACAACAGTTGAGCAGTTAAAATGATTTTAGTGCAATTTTGACTTGGTGGTGTTGCAGACACAAATTAAGACTTAAATGAGTATGCTATTGATATTAGAGACTAAAGCAATAACAATCTTATACCAAAACAGTCTTGAAATCAGTTTAAGCAAGTTATCCAAACACCCCTTTAGTACACAGTTATGCAATAAAAACTTATCAAAACACTGATCCAACTGAGACTTTTGATTAAACTGATCTTAGATAACATAAATAAAATTTATTAACAGATTACAACTGTTTATAACTACAAATGAAAGTTTATGCAGTGGAACTTGGAAAATCACTTACTACAAGTCCTTAGCCACAATGGCTTGCCATTACTGAAATCAGAACCCATACTACACTAGTCTATATCAAATCCAACCCACATCATTCTCTGCAACCCCCATGTTCATTTCCAAACTGCTAGAACCAATTTGAGCTGCACAGTTGACTTTTATTGACCAAGGTACAACTTTGCTTAAAACTTAAATATAAGCTTACAGAAAGCTTAAATAAGCTTATGTAAGCTTATTTGAATCCACAAATTAAGCCACTAAAGCTTTGACATAGAAATTAGAAAATGAAAATTGCACAGTGAACTAGAAACTTGAAATGTAAGCATAAACTGAAATTGATAATTGAAAAGAGTTTCAATACACTTAATTAACTTAACTTGACACAAATAAGCAAAATATTACAGTTTAGAACTTGATTTAAAACAGAAAACATAAAAACGACATATAATTTAAAATTTAAACTAACTACTACTTTGCTTCTTCTTCTTCTTCCCTTTTTATACATCAAATAGCATCCTCTCTCTCCTCTGACTGATTCCCAGCAATCTTTTGAGCCATTGGATGGCTAGAACTGATCTTGGCCTTTGATTTGGTTTTTGGCGGGAAAGGCCAATTGACCTGTTGACTCTGTTATAGCACTAGGGGGTGGCATTTAATGTAATGGGTAAGGTGATGATGAGGGGGAGGGATAAGGGTGAAAAAGGTGAAGTGATGCCTGAGTTGCAGGGCTCAAGTGGAAGGGAAGGAGATAAGGGTACAGTGGGGCGCCAAATGTCTGCTTTTGACTTTGGGTTGACCAGGGTTCAAAATGGGAAGGGTCATTTGTTTAGGCAGGGGTCAAAAGGATAAAGGCAGGGTCCAATTCTATTTTGACAAGTCATAGTTTAGTATTAATAAGACAAGGACTTGTTTTGTATTTATCCAATTCATGAGGGACCACACCTGCCAATTAAGCAAAGTTGCTCCAAGGACTTAAAGTGACAATCTTCAAAAGTACAAGGACCAATCTTGCC
Organism: Chrysanthemum seticuspe; assembly: GCA_019973895.1. NCBI lineage: Eukaryota > Viridiplantae > Streptophyta > Magnoliopsida > Asterales > Asteraceae > Chrysanthemum > Chrysanthemum seticuspe. The sequence continues at coordinate 75,486,018 of BPTQ01000002.1, forward strand.
ATTTTGCAATTTTCCAGGGGCCATTTCTGCCAATTTTCAAAGTTGAAGGACTAAACTTGTAATTTTCTCAAACTTTTTATATTTTTCACCAAAGGACTAATTTTGACAAGTTATGATTTTAAAAGGACCTTTGGTGACTTTACTTTTGAAATTATGTGCTCAGGGACTGTTTTTGACAACTTTTGAAACTTGGGGGACTGAAACTGCCAATTTTGCAAACTTTGCTCATTTTTCATCTGATTTTAAACATTTTGCATCTGAAACATATAAAATGTAATTTTGGAATATTTTCAGTATTTTGATGCATTTCTGAGCATTTTTAGACGTTTTGCAGTTCAGATTTGACTCAAAATGATGAGTATTTACACACTCATCAAAGGGGGTGATGGACAACATGTCTATGGAAAGTCTATGTGATCTTCATGACAAGAGCTATGTTAGACAATGCATGTTGGATAATCATCTCAACACCAGGACAATGGAGCTTCTTTGTGCTGTCACCAAAGCTAGGGAAGATATGGACGTCATGCTTGCCAGGGAGAAGGCTAGGGACAAGAAGTATACAGACCTGCAGGCAAAGTGTGAAGAAGCTATGGAGGACTTCGACAAAAATCCCTTGGTTCAAGATCTCTGAGCTGATGTGGAGAAGCTCAAAGGTCAGTTAGCTGAGAGCCAAGCTGAGTGCAGCAGAATATCTCTCGAAAGCGCGAAGGCTATAGGCTACAAAGAGCAAATTTCCGTTCTGACATCCAAGTGTGGAGGCCTTGAAGAAGAGAGGGCAAAGCTAGTTGACCAGGAGATCAAGCTTAGGGAGTAGGTGGATGGGTTGGACCTTCGTTTGAAAATGCTCAAGAAGGATAGGGTTGATTTGGTGACCAAATTCATCCCCTACATCGCCATGGAGTTGTACCATAGTGATGATGTGGGCATTATGATTGGGAAATTGGTGAATGCAGCCATATTTCATGGCAAATGTACCACTTTGGAGGAGGTGGCCGAGACAGGGGAACCAGTGAAGCTTGCAAATGATCCATACTACAGAGCAACCCATGGGCAGGAATATGATGATGCAGGAAATGCCTTATCCACTGCAGAGTTCTCCTTCCTTGCTGAAGCGACGAAGGACCCAACGGCCTCTATTGAGGACCTGTTAGTGAAGAAGCTAAGGAAAGTCCAACCTGCCTCTCCTTCGAAGAGGACACCATCTCCCAAGGTTCCATCCCAGGTTCTGCTGATCCAACCCACTCCAAAGTTTGAAGAAGGCTACCGTGTGGTAGTAATTTGATCCCTCAGGGTGGTATGTACCCTGTTACAAACAATATGTTTGTGTCTCTTTCCAGGCTATATGCCTGATGAAACAATTTACATTTTATGTATGTGGTAAAGGCCATGGCCTAAGACAATATCTTGCTTGTTTGATCATTAAGGCTACGGCCTGTTGGACTAGTTAAACTAGTCTGTGGAAACGTAGAGGGGGGTGAATACGTTACCGTTTAAAAACTTTAGATCTTTAGTATCAAATCGCTTATGAAGCTTGTTATAATATGAAAGTACCAATTATTGTTTGTGACTAATATAAAGCATGGTAAACCAAGTTGTCACACAATCATGAACATCAAACCACATCACAAACAATAGTATAGTGCAAGTATAAAAGTAAAGAGATAAAGAAAGGAAAGTGCAAACCGAACACGAGGATTTATAGTGGTTCGGTCACGGATCTTCTTTCCGCCCTACTCCACTCCCCGAGTACCCAACTCGAGAGTTACTTCACTAAATCAACAAGCTCCCTTCTCGGCGGAGAAAACCTTACAATCGTCGCTTACACTTTTTCCGGTACAAAGCTAAATACCGGGTTCTAGTTCGAGGTAGAACCAACCTAACGTCGCCTATACAATATTTCCGACACTAAGCTAGATGTCGAGTTCTTTTACAAGGGTACAACCACTCCCAATATGTTTTATGGCCCAACATAATAAACCTTGTGTTTTATGGCACAAACACATAAACCATCTAATCTAGTTTGGTGAAAGTGTTGTTATGATGCAATGATGTTTACACTAATGATCCATGACACAATTGTCTAATGGATATGAATAACTACTTCTAAATGAACTTCCATTGATAGGAAGCCTTCATGATGAAGATCACAAGTTACCTAAACCTCTTGTGATAGATCTTCAACTTGTGGTGAGTGGGGATGGCTAGATCTCCAAGATTTCCTTGGTTGATCAAAGAGTATGCTTACAACAAAGATGAATGTTAGAAGCATTATGATCATGATCATTAGGGTGTTTAATGTGTGTTACTACATTGTTAATGATTGATCTAAATGTATGCAAGAAGGTGGAGAAGATTTGCTTTGAAGTGGTGAAGAAATGGGAAAACAATGGGCTTCTATTTATAGCCAAAAGTGGACAGGAGCGTCCACGGACCACGGACCCCTTAAAAGGGTTCCGTCCTTTATACAATTTGGTGCCGTGGGTACCTGACATAAAATCTAAAAAATCTTTCTTCAAATCTTTCCAAGATATTACCAAATCTTACTAAGATCACATTTGATATATTGAGTGTCAATCTAACCAAAATATTTAAGTGATCTTCCATGGATTTCAAAGATGATGCATGACATGATGTAACATGTATTTCCATTTTTAGATTAAAGGTTTATCAAAGTAAACTTGTAAAATGTATTATGTAACTAGTTGATAAAATGTCTAGTTACCTTTTGAAATACTTGTGAATGCAAAATGTAAAATGAGGTTCGAAATAGAATGGTTAACCTATTAAAATACTTAGTGACTCTAAACGTATTTTAAACATTCTAAATGATTTGTTAATGGGTTTGATCATAATGCCACATAACAAACATGTACGAACCTGTGTTGTAACATACGAGGACTTGAGACATCGAGAGGTGTTGAATGTATGTTGAGACAAATGTAATTACAAGTAACTTGTACATTTTACGTTATGTATTACAAGTTACATGTTTGTCATCAATCAAAACAAACGAGACTGTATAGATTAAATATCGTAATATTTGCACTAACAATCTCCCCCTTTTTGATGATGACAAATATATGTAAACGTAATAGAAAGTAAAATGTAAAAGGTTACTTGTATCCTTACTACCTTTACATTACCTTCTCCGTTTACACTCTTCTCCCCCTTTTGTCGAAACAAAAAGGGCGTGTCCTTGGAGTTTAACTTCATTTCTCCCCAAAAAGGCGAGCTTGCATCATCCCTAGTGAAGTTAAATCGTCTACTTCAATACATTCCTTGTTAGGTAGCGGATCCATGGATCAAATTAAGAGGCTTAACCTACATCAAGGTTAGTTTTATGCAACAAAAATTATGAGAAATATATGAAAAAGAAAAAAGCATAGCAATATTAGCCTATTTTCTCCACTTTTATCGAAGCACAAATGCTTGTTGAAAAGTGAGAATGATGCTAAATGCGTGCATGCTCCCCCTTGACGGTCGCTCCCCCTTGTTTGAGGCGTCAGGGTATAATTAAAAACCTACAAAACAAATATTAGTGCAAAACTATATTCGTCATTGGACGAGTAAGTGATATACAACAAAGTGTATATAAGATGCACTCAGTAAATTCTTGACGGAAGCTCCCCTTGCTCTAGGGCGTCAAGATGAACCTTCAAAATAAATATTAGTATAATAGAAGCTTTGTCTTTAGACAAATATGTCATATACAACCAAGTGTATAGACGATGCAATATGAGTGCTTAAAGGACATTCCTCCTTGTTTATGGTGTCAAGAAGCACCTAAAATAAGAAAAATAATTGATCCAAACTTCATCTTTAGATGAGTAAATTATATACAATCAAGTGTATATGATGATGAACCTACAATGAAAAACATTAGTGCAATATATTTCATCTTTTTCACAAAGAAAAATAAGATGTATATATGTGATAAATGGTATAATCAAAGATCTCATGAAGTGTAGTCTCCTAATTACAATCATAAGAAAAGTGAGAATATAATATGATAAAAGCCTACAAAATAGTTCCTAGAAAGAAGATATGAAGTCTTCCACCGGGTGTGCCACTAGTGGTGCTAGTGTTGGTGTCGGTTTACTAGTAGGATTCATGTGGTGATGGTAGATGACTCGAAATTTACAAAAGCAAGTTTTCGCTAATCCATGGTGGTGATGATTAGTGAAAGTGGTGATGGAAGGTGGTGGTGATTAGGTAGGAAGCTATTAAGGAGTTAGAAACTCGTATGTATAAAAAATATGGATTTATGCAATCCTTTCGTCATGTCAAGTGACCAAAGCTAAGAGGGAAAAAAAATATATATGAATGGACATTGCATTTCAATGATGCATAAGGGTTATGATTTGAATGATTTATTGATGCTAACAATCTATTGTTATGAGCAAGTTCTCATATGCTTCAACCCAAGAATAATCAATAATGCGTTCTATCTAAGAATATATAAAAGTGATAACATGAAGATAAATTCGTTCATTGATTGACACGAATTATAAAAATGACCTATTCTAGGTGACAATGGGAAAGGTAGTATTAGCATGGTTTTGACCGACATGGATGATTATTACTTTGAAAAGAAGTGAAGACAATATGGAAAATACTAATAATAATAATGAGTACCTATATGAGGATGAGAATGACATCATATAAGTGAGAGTTGGATGGACCAACGTGTTGGAAATGACTGTTTTGATTAATATATCGTTTGCACTGACAATGAGATGCATGATATATGTCAAGCGAGAAAAGGATAAGATCCTATGATGGTGTTCTAGATAGTGAAGTTTTAGGGTGCTAGTTTAAGGAAAATCCTAGATTCGTTGATTGTGGAGATGAAGAAGTTTGTAAAACACATGATGTGTTTTTCACTTGATGAGGTATTGGTGCAAACTTGTGATATAAGGATTAAAAAGTTGAACTAGTTGTGGTTTCATGAACCGGTTTCAGCTAAGTGGTGTTTGCCTATGTGTTGGTATTTTAGAGTCTAAGAGACATAAAATTTGACAAAAGACAATTATGTGAATGGATTTCTCTCCCCCTTAATTGGTGGACATCCAACATAATGTGTAATGTATCAAATAAGGAATGACAACAAAGTGTTTAGGAGGTTATTCGGGTTAACGAAAGAGATGAGCTTAGTGATGTTTTTCTGGATGATGGTTAGCATACAATGAACTTCATCCTTAAAGTCACGTACCTCTTCTCGATTAATACGAGATGATCGTATGATGAGGCATGTGGTTTCCTAATAGGAAGTGAAGAGGATTAGAGTATTGTTATAACTAAATAATGATGGAGGTGATTTTTGGAGAGCGGAAGCAAAAATGAGATTTGGAAAGAGGTCGGTTGAAATACAAAAATGCAAAGCCAACCCGCTAGAACTTAATTTATATGCTTTTAAACTATATGCAAGTGTAGGGGTCCCATAAAGCATATTACTAATCTATGTAGCAATAAAGGGGATTATGCAAAATGAGCATATAAAAGTTAAAACCAAGTGAGATAACAAATAATTTGTTATCGACCTACAAAACAAGTTTGTTAGTGACAAAAGATGTTAACATGATAGAAATCAAATGATAACATATTATATAAGCAAAAACAACACATTGTACTTTGTAGACAAGAAATCACCACATAAGATAGCATCAAAACAATCATATTATGCAAGAATACAACTTTATTCAAGACATTTCATTATGAGATTGTTTTGTCGTTAGACTTAGACACTTAAGCATACTTGGATATACAAAACTATGTGATTAATTTGTAAGATAAAAAGGCTTCTAAAAGTTTGTCATACCAAAAGCACTTTGACAGATTATATGTGCCCATGTAGCAAACAAATAGTGTGACAAGAAGCAAAAGAAACAAAATGAAAGATTCATGCAAGCCATGTTTAAGACATAACAATTTGGAGCATGTATCATTTGAATCGTACTACACATAGATATAATGAATGCCAACTAATAGCTTTCAAACACAAACTTATCATATCAGAATTATCACGTATCAAAATGACATATTATGATTTCATAAGTAACATGTTAATCATGCTAAAATTAATTTAAAAGTAAGTATCATGCAAATAAAGTTTTAGGTTTAAACGTTTAGTAGCATGAAACAAGAATACAAGCATTATAAAGATAAAACCGTACTAAGGTTTACACATTCGACTAGTTATCAAACACTAAGATAATGTCAAATCAACTTATCGTATTAAACAAGAACATGTAATCAACACATGTAAGTGCAATGCAAGTGGTTTTAAAAGAAAAGTCATATATACTACTTGTTTGATTAGTATTCCTAAGGCGAGGCAAACTATCAATGTTTTAACACTTACTTTAGGCAAGTATAGGAAAACAGATTTTTCAAGTTGGAGAATGAATATGAGACTATTACTAGCGGTGCTCAATTAAGGCTAAACACGACCATTTTTACGGGTGATTCCACATACCCAACTTCTCTCCAGGAAGCAATTCAACCGTTAGGTCAAATTGAGTTTCTAGTGCAATAGATTCTCCAGTAATCATTCTCATGTTAGAAAGATGGGAACTCCTACTTTTGCCTATTAAAGTGTATAAAAGATGATAGTTTACCAATACTTGGCTTAATGTGACACAACTAATATGCAATATAACTAAGGAGATGAAGATGTCATGTTATACACATGAATTTTAACAATGGTGTGTTTGATAAACAATGTGTTTTAATCTTGTGTTTAGAATCGAAAGTTGTTCAAATTATACAGCTAATTGTATGATCTAATGGATGACATCTTGTACTTTAAATGTGAATTGATCATTTAAGACTAGAGAATAGAATATGTTAAACTAAGAACGTTCTCAAGAAAGCTCTTTGGAACATTATTTAACAAGAATCTAAGTGAGGTTACCAACTTCAATAGATCTTGTGTATGTTCTAAAATTGTGTAGTTTTAACCTTTGATGTGCACTCGGTTTGAGCAAGGTTAGGTTATGATGTACGCTTGAAAGGAAATAGATACAAATAGTATCTTTCAACAAATGAGATTATCCCATGGGATAAAGTTATCATGCTTATGAAAACAAGTATGACAAGATGAATTGAATATGCTAGTTCACAGAACTTGTAGATGTTTGTTTCAAGATCATTTAGCTAATGAGGTGTAATGAAATCTCTTGTAACACAACTATTTATGTCGCAAGAGTGATGCATAGGATATACAATATCCTTTTAACAAAATGAAAGCTTAACGCATGAATCTTAGTCATAATGTTCTTCAAAACATCATGTTTTCCTGAATGAAGATATGAAGCCAAAGTGTTTGAATCGGATAGTCCCATCTAAATAAACTTGGTCTCAAGATTATATTCACTAGATGATGACAAGAGGAATTCACTCGAGTTTCTTATGTATACTCCTCAAGAGTCATTGTTGCTTGGGGTGTATGATGTTGGCTTTGAGATTGCATTTTAACATATGTTGTTAAAATGTTGATTTGAAGTTTAACGAAATTTATGCAGAAGTTTAATGACAAAGTATTACTAATACTTTGATTATTTGTGAAGGTAGTACTACTTATACCTAGTGGAAATTGACAACAATTACCAAGAGCACCATGCTTATTTGATAGTTGAGGTTCTATTCATAATGAATTATCTAAGTCCTTATATGTGGGAAAGGATGGTTGAGTTTGTTCAAACGTGCATTTGATTCAGTACAAGTGTTGGACACAAGGGCTTTTTGAGCAATATACTCAACGAATTCAAATGATGGCAAGGATGGTGGATTGGTTAATCTAGGTGGTAGGTCTTCTAGTGTGTCTAAATAAGGATGTGGTGATGTAGGGGTTTGTTGTGCTATGAGAGTACTTAGGTTGATTATTTGTCCACAGATGTTGAACACAAAAAGTACGGATACTAATTCTTATGGTTCATTGGTTACTACAACTAGCGGGTGAAGTGCTTGAAGTTTTGGTTATGTCTATGAAGCTTAGGGGCTGAGGTATAGGTTCACCTTGAAAGGGCACGTTTGATTTAAAGTATACTCTTGGAAGTTCATGAGCAATACGGTTAATAGTGCCAAAAGATGGAAGAGGGATAGTAGGTGTAAAAGAGGGATAAGTGGCACCGTGGGTTTTTTTGTTTTGGATAAGTGTTTCAACATGTGTTGTTAAAATACTTGGGTGTTGATTTTTCGGATATGACTTTTAATGACTACAATCGTAAGTCGCATATACTTGAATATTTCGGATGAAATACTTAAGTTGTCAATCCTAATTTGTTGAGGTTATAAAGCTTAGATTGAACTCAAGGATAACAAGACTTGATAATATGTATTTAACATATGTGTGAGTTATGACTCGATGTAAATACTTATTGTCTTGAAGGATGACACATTATTTTCATGTTAACCAGGTGAGGCAATACATGTAGATACAAAACAATATCTATAGTCATACATTAGACTTGTGTATGATATCTTTGCAAATAATGAGTCCAGGTTTATTAGTCTCGGTAAGTCATCTAAGTCATCCGCAAATGGGTGAGGAGATGTTGGTGGTGTTGCACAAAGTTTGATAGGAACAAGCTTTGGAGACTTTGGTAGTGAAGTTGTTTTGGATGATGGTGGGTGATTTTTGGTGGTGGAGTTGGAGTACTCAAGTTTAGAAAGTTCACATCTTGAATGGGTGATGAGATGTTGAGAGGTAATGAGTCTGAGGATGAAGAGCTCAAGTTAATGAAGCAACAAGATCGAATGCTAATCCTAGTGGTTTTCTTAAGTGGCTTATTTGAGGTTAAGGATTTAGTTATTTTGATTTTACTTTAAGAAATGCTAAGCTTGAGGAAAAGTAACAGTGAAGGTGTGAAAATGATCATCTTGAATGTGTTGATTTATGGAACTAAGGATTCATGGATTTGATGTTAATCCATACAAAGATGGTAGTTTCTAATGAGATGGAAGTGTCTAAAATCATGTCAAACATCCTAAGTTAATCCATTGAGGATGTGTTGAGTGAGGTATGAAAGATATGCATTAACAACTATCCTAGAAACGAAGTTTGGTAAATTAGATTACGGGATTTAGTAAAATTCAATAACTTACCTGTAGGATTCACGGCACCATTTCTTTACACAGCCGGAACCCTTAAATTGGTGCCGCCTGGTCCGCCTGAACATGTATGGCGGTACCAAAATACATAACAGACGGTACCAACATTTTGGTGCCGTCTGATCCGTGGACATCAGAAAAGTTCACAGACCCATTTTTTAGGTGTCGGGGAGTTTTCCGAAACCTGAAATTTTGCTTAAAACATGTGACATTAATTACTTCTAGTTAGGAAAAGTCGATACCATATATACAAATATAGTGGAGCATAGACTTTGACCAAGGGCTAACGATTTTCACATAAAAGTGAAAATGGGTAAAATTTGATAACACACTTGTGCTATCCACCTGCATAAACCGGTTAGCATACAACATTGTTTTAAGTCATATTATCATCCTACAAAGTAAAAACAAATAAATTACATCATACAACATTGTTTTTGTCCTTGTACCAAACACTCTCTTAACACCTTCATTTTTCAAAGTACTTGACTAATTTACTTAGTACTCATTGCTAAGTGAGTTATGACATTTCATAAGTTATGCGAGATGTTAGTAACCTATGCAAACGAAGTGATCTAATTCTACAAGCGATGGTAAAATAATTTTCCAACTTAGTGCACAAAATCTAGCAAATAACCTATTGTGCATAAACAAGAAATCGTCAAACAAGTGAATAAATAACATGGTAAGATTGACACTTATATTATGCAAACAAACAAGTGTAAACAACAATTTGAAAAATAAGCAAGCAACATATATGCAATCAACATAAACAAGTGGTCATTTAGCATAGCATAACAAGAAAGACACTTTTCGTCATTTTGCGTTTAAATATGACGATGTATACCAAGCTTGATTAGTTTCCTTTAAACATATTACCAAATTATTTAGTTTCAAAGGAAGTTGTATCAAAGTTCTAAGAATACCAACTTAAATTGCTTGATTCAAAATTTTGAGTTTTTATGTTAAAGCGAAACTCAATATTTTAGACATACTGTAGTATTTGGTCTATTTCACTTATTTAAAATAAGACTCAGGCCATTAGAGTATTTTTAAATTAAAGTAGACTCAATTCCCTTTAAAATGATAGGTGGCTCGACTCGTACGGACTTACGGTTAATTAGTTATGATTTTTTGAAGTTGCCCAAAAAACTGCATACTGTACATACGGATTCCACGGAACCAAATAAAGGGATCCGCCCTTTATAAGATTTGGTGCCGTGGTCCTCTGAGACAGATTCACCAAAACTAGTATTTGACATAGAGAAAACGTGTGCGACTTACTAGATTTCATAGTAAACATATAATACACATATTTAACAATATATCTACTTATGTAACTTATATTAAACATTTACGGAGGTGATTTTTCAACTAGATTTATAGTTATCCCAAACACTTCTTTAAAATCATATTTCTTCGTAAATTTTCTATGAGCACACAATACAATACTTACTAGTTCTTTCAACAAACTTTTTTTTTTTTTTTTTTTTTTTTTTTTTTTTTTTTTTTTACTTTTCAAGAAAACCTTCAAGCTTGTATACAAAGTTACATTTAACAACAAAATTTCTAAGTATAACAAGCAAAGCATTTTTCATATTATTTTTCGCTTCAATGGTAATTTGATACATGGATCGTACTCTATTTTAAAAACCATTTGTTTTGAAAATACGAGCTACGTGGCTCTGGTACCAATTGTGGAAACGTAGAGGGGGGTGAATACGTTACCGTTTAAAAACTTTAGATCTTTAGTATCAAATCGCTTATGAAGCTTGTTATAATATGAAAGTACCAATTATTGTTTGTGACTAATATAAAGCATGGTAAACCAAGTTGTCACACAATCATGAACATCAAACCACATCACAAACAATAGTATAGTGCAAGTATAAAAGTAAAGAGATAAAGAAAGGAAAGTGCAAACCGAACATGAGGATTTATAGTGGTTCGGTCACGGATCTTCTTTCCGCCCTACTCCACTCCCCGAGTACCCAACTCGAGAGTTACTTCACTAAATCAACAAGCTCCCTTCTCGGCGGAGAAAACCTTACAATCGTCGCTTACACTTTTTCCGGTACAAAGCTAAATACCGGGTTCTAGTTCGAGGTAGAACCAACCTAACGTCGCCTATACAATATTTCCGACACTAAGCTAGATGTCGAGTTCTTTTACAAGGGTACAACCACTCCCAATATGTTTTATGGCCCAACATAATAAACCTTGTGTTTTATGGCACAAACACATAAACCATCTAATCTAGTTTGGTGAAAGTGTTGTTATGATGCAATGATGTTTACACTAATGATCCATGACACAAATGTCTAATGGATATGAATAACTACTTCTAAATGAACTTCCATTGATAGGAAGCCTTCATGATGAAGATCACAAGTTCCCTAAACCTCTTGTGATAGATCTTCAACTTGTGGTGAGTGGGGATGGCTAGATCTCCAAGATTTCCTTGGTTGATCAAAGAGTATGCTTACAACAAAGATGAATGTTAGAAGCATTATGATCATGATCATTAGGGTGTTTAATGTGTGTTACTACATTGTTAATGATTGATCTAAATGTATGCAAGAAGGTGGAGAAGATTTGCTTTGAAGTGGTGAAGAAATGGGAAAACAATGGGCTTCTATTTATAGCCAAAAGTGGACAGGAGCGTCCACGGACCACGAACCCCTTAAAAGGGTTCCGTCCTTTATACAATTTGGTGCCGTGGGTACCTGACATAAAATCTAAAAAATCTTTCTTCAAATCTTTCCAAGATATTACCAAATCTTACTAAGATCACATTTGATATATTGAGTGTCAATCTAACCAAAATATTTAAGTGATCTTCCATGGATTTCAAAGATGATGCATGACATGATGTAACATGTATTTCCATTTTTAGATTAAAGGTTTATCAAAGTAAACTTGTAAAATGTATTATGTAACTAGTTGATAAAATGTCTAGTTACCTTTTGAAATACTTGTGAATGCAAAATGTAAAATGAGGTTCGAAATAGAATGGTTAACCTATTAAAATACTTAGTGACTCTAAACGTATTTTAAACATTCTAAATGATTTGTTAATGGGTTTGATCATAATGCCACATAACAAACATGTACGAACCTGTGTTGTAACATACGAGGACTTGAGACATCGAGAGGTGTTGAATGTATGTTGAGACAAATGTAATTACAAGTAACTTGTACATTTTACGTTATGTATTACAAGTTACATGTTTGTCATCAATCAAAACAAACGAGACTGTATAGATTAAATATCGTAATATTTGCACTAACATAGTCGTAAATGAATATCTACATCAAGGCCACTAGGGCCTGTATTTTGCTATCTTTGATTCTTCTCTTTACGTTTCATTTGCACGTAAAAGTTTTACTACCTAAGGCGTATGGTAGATGCATAGCCTCATTCTGTGTAATTACTTCACCAAGAATATAGTAATCGTATAATTTAATTGCTGACAGAGGGTTGCGACCCACTCCATCTTAATCCTTTGGGTATCAAGCTTGGAATACCTTACGACCACGTATGAAAGTTAATGTTAAGTTGAGGTGGATGTTAAGCATATGAGCAAGACGTATTGTTAGTCTTTGTACATCCCTTCGACATTGAAACTTATAAAAAATGACTTGGTGGACAATTCTTTGTTGTATTGAACAAAACAAGAGATTTGAGGGAAATGTGTTATATCATTAAGTGGGTAGGGAGGATTACATAATTTTAAGAAATGAATACTAGAAGCCTACCATTAATGCTTCTTTCCCCAAGTGAGAAGAATGCAAATACATTGATTGAAAGCAAATTAAAAAATGTCCTTAGACATTGTAAGTTTCATATGTAAAACTTACGAAGGGTAGTGCCATTCCAAGTCCTATCAATAGCGTCTCCATCAAGGGTTTCCAGCTTGTAGGCTCCGTTGCCATACGCTTCCGTTACTACATAGGGCCCTTCCCATGTAGGCCCTAGTTTACCCTGATACTCAGCTTTACTTGCACTGTTAAGTCGGAGGACGTATTCTCCTGGCTTGAATGTCGAAGGCCGAACCCTGATGTTGTAGTACTTTTCAATCTTTTGTTTATGCATAGCCTCCCTAATCGAGGCTATTTCCCTTCTTTATTCGAGTAGGTCTAGGTTGCTGCAGAGTCTTTCTTCGTTGTCTATTGCTTCGAAGTTCATGACCCTTTCTGTTTCGACACTCACTTCCGAAGGGATGACAGCTTCCGTGCCATATGTCAAGCTAAAAGGTGTCTCCCCATGACTTGACTTTGTGTGCGTTCTGTGAGCCCAGAGTACTTGAGGTAGTTCATCTACCCAACCATGGTGGCTGTATCCAAGCCTTCGTTCAATGCCTTGGATGATGTCCCTGTTAGTAACTTCCACCTGTCCATTACCTTGAGGATGGAAAACGGAGGTGAAGGATTGCTTTATGTTCAGGCCTCTACAAAACATGGGAAACACTCCTTCGGCAAACTATTTCCCATTATCTGAGATGATGATATGGGGTACTCCGAACAGAAAAATAATGTGTTCCCACACGAACCTTTCCATGTGCCTCCCTGTAATTGATGCTAAGGGCTTGGCTTCAACCTATTTTGTGAACTATTCGATGGATACGACCAAGAATTTTACCCCTCCTGGAGCAATTGGTAGAGGACCTATGATATCTATCCCCCATTGGCTGAAAGGCCATGCGGATGTCACGGAGGTCATATCTGGTTTTGGTAGCCTTGGCACTCTTGAGTGGATTTGACAGGCTTTACACTTCTGGATAATTTCTACTGCGTCCCTGTGCATCGATGGCCAATAATATCCTATCCTTATGATCTTAGAAACAACGGAGCGAGGTCCTATGTGTAGCCCGTAAGACCCTTCGTGCACTTCTTGGATGATGTTGGCGGCTTGTCTAGGTCCTACACAACGAAGCCATGGAGACAAGAAGGAACTTCTGTATAGGTAGTTCCCCATGATTCTGTATTGTGGTGCTTTGATGCGAACCTTTCGTGCTAGTTTCTGATCCTCCGGCAGTATACCACTTGTTAGGTATTCTCTAATCGGAGTCATCCAATTTGACTCTTCCTCCAGTATTTCGTCAGACACCTCCTTTCGGACGATGGACCTATCTGCCAATACTTCGACCAGAACCTCCTTAGTTAGATGAGCAAATCCCATTGATGCCAATTTGCTAAGTGCATCCGCCTTTTTGTTTTGGTTCCTTCGAACATGTTCTATGTCGTAGGAGGTAAACCCTTCGAGCATCTCCTTAGCTTTATCCAGGTATTGCTTGATCACAGGTTGCCTTGCTTCGTAGGAGCCCTTGATCTGATTGGCCACCAGTTGTGAATCAAAAAAATAGCCAAGTCTTCTACCTCCATGTCCTTAGCCAGTCGGAGACCTGCTAACAAGGCTTCATACTCCGCTTCATTATTAGTAGCATCAAATTCAAAATGGAGTGCATATGTATATTCATTTCCTTTAGGGTCAACTAGCATTAACCCTGCACTAGATCCGTCGAAGCTGAAGGCCCCATCGGTGTAAAGCTTCCACCCTTTGACCATCTTTGCAAGCTTCTTCTCAGCAACGTTTTTGTCCTGCTTTGGCTCGGAGGGTGTTTCGGCTAAGAAGTCTGCCAATATTTGCCCTTTGACCGAGTTTCTACCCTTGTACTCAATCTCGTGTTCTCCTAGCTCGATAGCCCACTTAGCTATCCTTCCAGATTTCTCTGGCTTCAAAAGTATCTGCTTAATAGGCTTGTCAGTGAGCACGGTTATGGGGTGAACCTGGAAGTACCTTCGAAGGCGCCTCGCAGCATGGACCAAAGCCAAGATTAACTTCTCTAACTCTAAATAATTTAGCTCAGCTCCTTGTAGAACTCTACTAACGAAGTAAATAGGGATTTGCTTTTTTTCCCTTTCCGCTAATAAGACAGCGCTGATGCTTTCGAAGGAGGCTGCGATGTACATAAACAACACTTCGCCTTTGATTGGGGCGGTAAGTGTAGGTAGGATAGCCATGAACTCCTTGAGCTTTTGAAAGGTAGTTTCTGCGTTCGCGCTCCACTGAAACGTCTTTTTATCCGTGCATCCTTTGAGTGTATTGAAGAATGGTAAGGATCTGTCTGCACCCTTCAATAGGAATCTGCTGAGGGCTTCCAACTTTCCGTTTAGACTTTGTACATCCTTGAGGGATTTAGGAGGCTGCAAGTCTGTGATGGCCTTAAACTTTGAAGGGTTGGCTTTAATACCCTGCTTTATGATCAGGTGTCCCAGGAATTGTCCCTCTTCCACTCCGAAGGAACACTTCTTAGGATTTAACTTCATGTTGATGGCGCAAAGCTGATCAAAGGTTTCCTTTATGTCAGAGAGCATGTCCTCCTCCGTTCTACTCTTAATGACCATATCGTCTACGTATGCCTCGAGGTTCCTACCTATTTGCTTGTTGAAGGCTTTGTCCACTAGCCTTCGGTAGGTAGCACCTGCATTCTTTAAACCGAAGAGCATCTTCTTGTAGCAATACACGCCTTTTCGTGTAAAAAAGGCTATTTTCTCTTCGTCCTCTTCTACCATCTGTATCTGATGGTAACCCTTGTAAGCGTCCAGGAAAAAATTCAGTCGAAACCCTGATAAGGATTCCACCTTCCAATCTATCTCTGGTAGACGATAGCAGTCCTTCGGACAAGCCTTGTTGATATCTGTGAAATCTACACACATCCGCCATCCTCCATCATGATTTTTAACCATCACCGGATTGGCTGCCCAGGTTTGATACTTTACCTCCTTGAGTATGCCTGCTGTTACGAGTTCATCCACTTCCTTGCATGCTGCGGCATTCCTTTCAGGTGCAAGGCTTCGACGCTTTTGTTTGATAGGTTCAATGTTCTTGAACTCATTAAGCTTGTGCTCAATGCTGAAGGGTTTTTTCGTCTATGATGAGAGTTTTGGGGACCCCTGTCATGTCAGAGTAAGTCCATGCGAAGACATCCGCATTAGCCCTAAGTAACTTTTCCAGTTCTGCCTTAAAGGAGGCAGGGAGCTGCTTTCCAAAGACCATCGTCTGATTACGGTAGAGGTCGTTTACTATGATGCGCTCTTCGGCATCGGTACAGCTGAGAACATCTTTCGGAGGCTCTCCCAGAATTTGTTTGACCCTTTTGCCTACGTCCGTAGGCCTCTTCGCGTTGTAACTGGAGAAAACTGTTCCAATACCGAATGGTGTTTGAAATTTGATTGCTGCATGTATAGTGGAGACAACGATGCCCATTTTCTGCATTGTGGTTCTCCCTATTATAAGGTTATAGAGAGATTCAGACCTTACGATCGTGAAAACCAGGGTTTCTGTCCTTTTTAGCCTTCCTTCTCCAATTGTAACCTCTAGAGGGATGATGAGTGTGTAAATACTCATCATTTTTAGTCAAATCTGAACTGCAAAACGTTTAAAAATGCTCAGAAATGCATCAAAATATTGAAAATATTCCAAAATTGCATTTTATATGTTTCAGATGCAAAATGTTCAAAATCAGATGAAAAATGAGCAAAGTTTGCATAATTGGCAGTTTCAGTCCCCCAAGTTTCAAAAATTGTCAGAAACAGTCCCTGAGCACATAATTTCAAAAGAAAAATCACCAAATGTCCTTTTTAAATCATAACTTGTCAAATTTAATCCTTTGGTGAAAAATATCAAAAGTTTGAGAAAATTGCAAAATTGGTCCTTCAAGTTTGAAAATTGGCAAAATTGGTCCCTGGAAAATTGGAAAATGTCAACTTTGGTCCTTGTACTACTAACACTTGTCAATTTCAGTCCTTGGAGCAACTTTGAGATATTGGCAGAACAGGTCCTTCCATTTTCAGAAATTACAAAAGAGGCCCTTGTATTATTAAACCTTTAAACAACCTTGGCCCATGTCACAAACCATTTTGGACCCCTGCCTACCCAAGTGACCCCTGCCATCAATTTGACCCTGCCATTTGGACTCCCCCTATTATTAAAACCAAGTCAAACACCTTTGACTGTCCTCTTCCCTCCCTCACGGGTTACCAACCATCATCACACGCCTGCCTGCAACCTCCCCCCTCCTCCATCATCATGCCCCTAAACCTACCCTCCACCTCACACTCAAAGTCAAGGATGCATTTAATGCATTCTCCAACCTCTCACTCAACCCCAGCTGTTAAACATAGTTTTGGCGCCAAAATGCTCAAACGGCCAAGATTGATCCTAAGCAATCCAATGGCCATTTTTTATGCTGGGAACTATTCAGAGAGGTGAGAGAAGGAATTTTGAGCTTATAAAAAGGAGGAAGAAGCAACAAGAGAAGTTAGTTAGTTTTAGTTTTTAAAAATATATGTCGACTTTTAGATTGTCATGTCTTAAATAGTTTGCAGCTGTATTTTCAAGTTTATTTGTATCAATTATAAGTACTTTAGTGTATTGCAACTTATTTAAAATATCAATTCCAAGTTTAGTTCATATTTCATATCTCTTGTCCACTGTTGCAAATGTGAGTTTCAATTTCTTATGCTTCAGTGTCTAGCAGCTTATTTATAAGCTCATATAAGTCTATGCAAGCTTATTATAGCTTTGTGTAAGCTTAAAGTTAAGTTTTAAACATTATTGAAACCTGGTCAACAAAAGTCAACTTGGACCAAAAAATTGATGCAGGAATGATTTGGGTTGGTTCAGAGCTTGAAATGGGTTGATTTGGAAGCAATGGGTTGGATAAAATAGGTTAGAGGTCCTTGGGTTCACTGTTGGCAAGCCATTGTGGCTAAAGGACTATAAGTAAGTTCAAGTTCATTCCATAGCATATACTTATTTTGTTGTTATAAGTAGTTAAATCCTGTTGGATTAGTAGTAATTAGGTTAAGTAAAGTTAGTTTGATCATAATCTATGCTTGTTCAGTGTTAGCTTAGTTTTAATTTGCAAATCAGTGAAATTAAGGGTGTGTTTGGATTAACTGTCATACTGTCTCAGAGGTCTATTCAGTGGTTAACTTCTATTGGTTCATGTTTACTAAGCTTACTTGAGCACATATCAGTCAATAATTTGGGTCTGCAACCACCAAAAGTCAAAATTGTCTTTGAATCTGTCTCATTGCTTATCTGTTGGATTTTTGGATTTGCAATCTCTGGATTTGTGTTTAAAAGTCTTAAACATTGCTTGCATTGTGTTCATTATATCATATAACATCAACATCAGTCATAAAATTGGATTCAAAGTTCATTTTGGTCAAAGTACTTAACTGTTGTCAAAAGTCAAAATTTAGAAAATCTGTTTTGGGCTCATCTAGGAGAAATTTTCATGAGTTCAATTTTGAGCTACATCAAGTGAAATTTGTGGCTTTATAAACTTCAACTGGTCTCCATTCTTATTAGCATTTTTGTAGAATTTTATAAATTTTTTATAAGCTCCAAACTAGCTTACCTTTTGGGTCCTAGTTGCCCTGCTCCAAAAGCTCAGCAATAACTGATTTTTTCTCAGTTTGTCCAGGGTTGCACAGGGCTCATAAGAGCTTCCCAAGGTCTGATTTTTGGTTTGCTAGGTCTCACCCAGGTCTAGTTGAAGTCTCTGTATTTTGTTTTTGGTTTCTAGCTTAATTGAGTGCTTATTCTGTGGCTGCAACAGGCTCCTCAGAACCTGTTTTAGCTTATAAGCTCTTATAGCCAAATCTTTCAAATTGTGAATCTGAGGTTATAGCTTGTTGTTTTAAGTTGCATTAGAGTAGTTTTATCATATTACAGCTTCTGTTTTTGTTTGGTAGCTTCTGGTCCTCATTTGCTTATTTCAAAGTGCTTATTTTCAAGCACTTATCATAGCAGTTGCATAATTCTCCACATAAGCACTTGTTTTTCCATTTTTCCTAGATTCAGTACATTATTTTAAGCTTATCTTGAATTTTTCAGATTTTTCTAGGCTTGTTTGCTATTTTTCTTAATTTAAACTAGTTTTTAAGCATTTTTAATTAGCAATTAATACAAAAAATTAAGAAAAGGTTCAAAAAAATAATTTTTCATTTTTCTTAAGTTAAGATAAATATAAAAAGACAAAAAAGTATTTTTCTAGATTTTTCTTAGTTAAATTTGTATTTTTAAGCCACTTAATTAGTTTTTAATAGTTTTTAATTCATAAAAAATAGAAAAAATAATCAGAAAACTACAAAAATAGTTTTGAAAATTCTATTTTGATATTTTAGATTTTTCTAAGTCTTAATTTTATTTTTCTAGCTCTATTTCCTAATTTCTTGTATTTTAGGCTATTATTAAATAGTTAAAATTAGTTTTTAATTAATAATAATTAGATAATTAGTTATAAAAATAATTCTCTTTTTCTATAAATTTTCTTTTATCATTAGGATTGTAAAAATATCATTTTCATATTTTTAGGGTTAATATTGTGTAAGTTTCACGTTTTTATTTGTACGTCGCGTAGTTTTTAATTTCAGTTTTATAAAAACATAAAAACAAAAACATCATTTTAAATATAGTGATAGCGTTTATTTAATAGTTTTTATCTTTTTAATTCCCTTTAATTTGCATTTAAGCCGTTGTAAGTTGTTGGCTTTTTCTGTAGTTATAATCATAATCAAATCCCTTTCTCTGTTCAAATTTCTCGATCACTTTACGTTTGATAATCCATTGCATAGCTCGCTAGGACATAACGACCCGGGGAGACCCTATACTCCCCAGATCTTCATTGCATTCGTGCTTGAGCAGTTTTAAGCTGATTACGGTCTGCCATTCACAAGTGGCAGGCTTGAGTGATTTAGCTTGACTGTTTGGCACGCATCAAATTTTTGGCGCCGCTGCCGGGGAGCTGTGCTGATCTATCTTCCGTCTAGCAGATTAGTTTTTTGAATACTCACTCATTTGTTTATATCATCCATATCTATCTATATATATATCCATATTTTCTTATAAAAAATCCAAAAACCCAAAAACAGCTAAAAACGTATAAAACACAAAAATATTTTTCCTTTTGTTTCTATATATGTATCAAATATAAATAAAAATTCAAAAAGATTTGTCGTTTTCTTTAATAATAACAACTTAAAAGATTACCACCGCAAACCAAGGCAGTGCACTACCTAACTGGGGGTGCGACCATAATAAGTTCCCGAACTAAAGATTTAAAACTTGCCTTTGTGTCCTTGTGATTGGTGTACCTTTTTCAAAGAAGCCATTCATCTTGTGATTATTGGTTAAGTTCACTGTTGTTTTGCCTCGATTTTGTGTTAATTGATTTTGTTGTGATATCTACGTTTCAGAACCAGAAAACCCATAAAGATTCTTCTCACCCGATTTTTATAAAACGTCTTCATAATTCTCATTCTCATCTGAAAAATTTTCATAATTCCCATTTCTCTCCTTAACTCTGAGTTTCCTTAGAGTTAACTCTAGTGTATGCGCACTCGCTCTTCTAGATCTGTGAGCCCATTTCGTGAGCTTGTCAAGATTCCAAGAAGGCGTGTTCGTAGACTTTCTGCTCCTTCAGTCGGATCTGAGATCCGTACTGCTCACACTACTTCCGTTATCATGGCGGAAGAACGCCCTATGTGTGAGCTTCTCCAGGCACCCATCGACGGGTATGGAGATGCTATCGTTGTACCAGCCATCGTGGCTGAAAATTTTGAACTCAAAACCGGGTTACTGAATCTTGTAACCTCAAATCAATTCTATGGTTTTGAGCGGGATGATCCTCATGCTCATATTCGATGGTTTAACAAGATTGCATCTACCATCAAGTATAAGAATGTCCCTACTGATGCTGTTAAGCTTCTTCTGTTCCCATTTTCTCTTGAGGGGCAAGCCCGGATTTGGCTTGAAAAACAACCCCCTCAGTCTATTGAGACATGGGAAGATCTGTTGAAGAAATTTGTGAATGAATTTTATCCACCTTCCAAAACCACGAGTCTAAAAAATGAAATCATCAAGTTCACTCAGAAGTTTGATGAACCCTTCAGTGAATCGTGGGATCGTTTTAAGGAATTGCTTCGCAAATGTCCTCACCACGGTTTCTCCGAGTTGATGCAACTCGATACTTTCTACAATGGAGTGAGTCAATCTGATCAAGATTCTCTCAATTCCTCCGCGGGAGGAAATTTCCTAAGCAAAACTGTCAAAGAAGCTTTAGCGATCATCGAAAACAAGTCTAAAGTCCGCACTGCACGAAGCAAGCCGGTTGTTTCACAAGTCAGTGTTGGTCCTTCTTCTTCTTCATCGCCCGTGAGTCAGTCTAGCACCGATGCTAAGATTGATAAACTCACGGAAGCTATTCAAGCTTTGGTTCTCTCCAACCAAAAGAAAGTCTCTTTTCCACAAACTTCACCTCCTGCTGAAGTTAAGAAAGTGGAAGTCTGTGTTACCTGTGGTGGCCCCCATGCTTATTATAACTGTATGGCCACCGATGGTAACCCTTTTGAAGCCAATGCTGTAGGCGGGATGTCTAATCAAGGAGGCAATCAATATCGTGCTCCTATAGACCCGAACCACCGTCCTAACCACTACCCTGGACCTCCCGGTTTCAATCAAAACCGTAATCAAAATAGACCAAACCAAGGTTTCCAAAACCAAGGTAATTTCAGTCCAAACAACGGTTTTCAGAATCAAAATCAAAATTTCCAACATCAAGGAAATTTCAATAGAAACCCAGGTCAGGGAAATTTCAACCCAGGGTATTTTCATGCAAACAATCAAGGAAATTTTTAGAATCAAGGCCCTAATCCTAACAATAGAGGCCATAATTTTCCTGTGCAAACTCAAGCCATTGTTCCAACTGGACCTTCATCTGATGAGTTGTTGAAACAATTCATGAAATCCCAAAAGGAAATGAATCGGTTTTTGGTCAGCCAGATTTCTGACATCAAGAAGTCTTTAAATGATCGACCCTCGGGCTCAGGTACTCTACCTAGCAACACGATCGCTAATCCGAGGGGCGATGCAAAGGAGATCACAACCCGAAGTGGTGCTTCTTATGATGGACCCGCTATTCCTACTACCTCTTCTTCTTCTCTCCGAAGTTAGTGGAAAGCGAACCTGAGGCGACAAAGGACAAGGAACTTCCTACTAATAACGGAAGTACCAGTAATGTCCATCCTCAGGTTGTCCCGAAACCCAAAGTTGTTTTTGAACCTCCAGTTGGTGACCCTAAATCCAAAACTTCTATTCCTTACCCCTCACGTTTACATGAGCAAAAGCTCCGCGAAAAAGCTAGTCATCAAATGGAAAAATTCTTTCAAATTTTCCAAGAACTTCACTTTGACATAAGCTTCGCGGATGCCATCATGTTGATGCCCAAGTTTGCATCTACTCTGAAACACATGTTGAGCAACAAGGAAAAGCTGTTTGAAATGGCTAAGACTCCTTTGAATGAGAATTGCTCAGCAGTCTTGTTAAAGAAGCTTCCCGAGAAGCTAGGAGATCCCGGAAAATTTCTTCTTCCTTGTGTTTTTCCTGGGATGATTGAATGCTTTGCCCTTGCCGATCTTGGTGCAAGCATCAATCTGATGCCGTATTCAGTGTGGAAGAAACTTTCTTTTCCGGAACTTATTCCTACCTGCATGACTCTTGAGCTTGCAGATCGTTCTATATCTCGTCCTCTTGGCATCGCCGAGGATGTATTTGTGAAAGTAGGAAAGTTCCATTTTCCAACTGACTTTGTGGTCGTTGATTTCGATGCCGATCCTCGAGTTCCCCTCATTGTTGGGCGGGGATTCCTGAGGACGGGCCGTGCTCTTATTGATGTATTTGAGCAAGAGATCACTTTGCGTGTGGGTAATGAAGCTGTTACCTTTAACCTCGATCAAACTTCGAGGTACTCCTCAAATTATGATACTGAATCAGTTAATCGTGTCGATTTAATTGATATTGCTTCAGAGGAGTACTCTCAAGAGTTTCTTGGTTATCTTCATAATTCTGTGAGTGGGAATTCCAATTCCACCACATCTTCTCAACCTATCATTGCCGACTCTTCCCCCTCTCTCACTCCGTTTGAGGGAGGTGACTTCCTTCTGGAAGAGATCGATGAATTTCTGGCTACTGATGAATCAATTCCGCCTGGAATTGATGGTGTTTATGATTCGGAGGGAGATATTCTTTATCTTGAGCAATTGCTTAATGAAGATCCATTACCTTCACTCCCTCCGAAAGAAATAACAATTGAGGAAATCAAATCAGTACAAACTTCTACTGAAGAATTTCCCGAGGTTGAACTTAAGGACCTACCTCCTCATCTCGAGTATGCATTCTTGGAGGGTGATGATAAATTACCCGTCATAATTGCTAAAGACTTGACTGAGGAGGAGAAAACTGCTCTCATAAAGGTCTTGAAGTCACACAAGCAAGCAATTGCTTGGAAACTCTCCGATATTAAGGGTATCAACCCTGAGTTTTGTACTCACAAAATCTTAATGGAGGATGACTTCAAACCAGCAGTCCAACATCAGAGAAGGGTGAATCCTAAGATTCACGAGGTTATCAAACAAGAGGTTCTCAAACTTCTTGATGCCGGTTTGATTTACCCGATCTCCGATAGTCCTTGGGTTAGCCCAATTCATTGCGTTCCAAAAAAGGGTGGCATTACTGTTGTCACGAATGAAGAAAACGAGTTAATTCCAACTCGATTGGTTACGGGATGGCGTGTGTGCATTGACTATCGCAAGTTAAACGAGGCCACCCGTAAAGACCATTTTCCTCTACCCTTCATGGACCAGATGCTTGAGAGATTAGCAGGGAACGAATACTATTGTTTCCTTGATGGTTTCTCGGGTTACTTTCAGATCCCCATTGATCCGCTGGATCAAGAAAAGACCACATTCACCTGCCCATACGGGACGTTTGCCTATAGACGTATGCCTTTTGGCTTATGTAATGCTCCTGGCACGTTCCAACGATGTATGATGGCAATTTTCCACGACATGATCGGGGAAACTATGGAGGTGTTTATGGATGACTTCTCGGTCATTGGGGACTCATTTCATACATGTCTCTCCCACTTAGACAAAATGCTTAAAAGGTGTGAAGACACCAATCTCTGTCTAAACTGGGAGAAGAGCCACTTTATGGTCAAATAAGGCATAGTCCTTGGCCATAAGATTTCAAAAAACGGGATTGAGGTAGATAGAGCAAAAGTTGATGTTATTGCTAAACTACCTCACCCTACTACCGTCAAAGGTATTAGGAGTTTTCTAGGTCATGCCGGGTTTTATCGTAGATTCATTCAAGATTTCTCTAAAATCGCTCGGCCTATGACCCATCTTCTCGAGAAAGATGCTCCTTTTATCTTTTCTCTTGAGTGCATCGAAGCTTTTGAAACACTAAAGAAAAAGCTTACGGAAGCACCCATTCTAGTTGCCCCCGACTGGGATTTACCCTTCGAGCTCATGTGCGATGCAAGTGATTTTGCTATCGGTGCAGTCTTGGGGCAACGCAAAACCAAACATTTTCAGCCTATCCACAACGCGAGTAAAACTATGACTGAAGCTCAAACCCATTACACCACTACAGAAAAAGAACTATTAGCTGTGGTGTATGCGTTTGAAAAGTTTCGGCCATACCTTATCTTGACCAAATGCGTAGTATATACGGATCACTCGGCTCTCAAATATCTCTTTGCAAAACAAGATGCAAAGCCGAGATTGCTCCGTTGGGTTCTCCTCCTACAAGAATTTGATATCATTATTCGTGATAAAAAAGGAGCTGAGAACCTGGCTGCTGATCATCTTTCCCGATTAGAGAACCCTCACCAAAATGTGTTCAAGAAAAAGGAAATAAACGAAACATTTCCTCTCAAAACACTCAATGTGGTTTCTTTTCGTGGAGACTCTTCTACCCCATGGTTTGCTGACTTTGCAAATTACCATGCGGGTAACTTTGTGGTGAAAGGGATGTCGTCCCAACAGAAAAATAAATTCTTTAAAGATGTGAAACATTATTTCTGGGACGACCCCTACTTGTTTAAAATTTGTGCGGATCAAGTCATCCGGCGATGTGTATATGGTCAGGAAGCTGTTGACATTCTCAAAGCTTGCCATTCTGGGCCTACTGGGGGACATCATAGCCCGAACTACACCGCCAAGAAGGTGTTTGATTCCGGATTCTATTGGCCCACGATCTATAAGGATGCCCATGAATTCGTCAAAACCTGTGACGCTTGTCAACGTCACGGGAATATCTCACAAAAGAATGAAATGCCGCAAAACGCCATTCAAGTGTGTGAGATTTTTGACATCTGGGGCATTGACTTTATGGGGCCATTTCCTTCTTCCCGTGGTAACAAATACATACTCGTGGCCGTTGACTACTTGTCAAAATGGGTTGAAGCTAAAGCTTTACCTACCAACTATGCCCGAGTTGTGGTGAAATTCTTGAAATCCTTATTTGCTAGGTTTGGAACTCCACGAGCCATAATCAGTGATCGTGGTACGCATTTCTGCAATGACCATTTTGAAAGAGTCATGCAAAAGTACGGTGTAACTCACCGTCTCTCTACTGCGTACCACCCACAAACAAGTGGGCAAGTGGAAGTTTCTAACCGGGGGATAAAAAGAATTCTTGAGAGGACGGTTGGTGAAAACCGTGCCTCTTGGTCGGATAAGTTAGATGACGCACTCTGGGCCTTCCGTACAGCTTACAAAACACCCATCGGGTGCACTCCATACAAGCTGGTATACGGGAAGGCATGTCATCTACCAGTTGAGCTCGAGCACAAGGCATACTGGGCCTTGAAGCATGCTAATTTCGATATTCAGACAGCTGGTGATCATCGGAAAGTTCAAATGAATGAATTAAATGAACTCCGTGATCAAGCTTACGAGAACTCTTTGATCTACAAACAAAAGACAAAGAAGATTCATGACTCAAAAATCAAGAACCGCGTTTTCAACGTTGGTGATCGAGTCCTTCTTTTTAATTCAAGATTGAAGATTTTCTCGGGAAAGCTCAAGTCCCGTTGGTCTGGTCCATTTACTATCGCTAAGGTTTATCCTTATGGTACCATTGAGTTATCTCAACCCGATGGTCCTAATTTTAAAGTAAATGGTCATCGAGTGAAGCATTACTTTGGAGAGGACATTCCATCCATGGTTGTCCCGGACTTACAAACTTTCCCCATGAACCAATGAATGCGGGGATCGAGTCAAGCTAGCGACTCGGTAATCAAAAACAGTAGCATGCCATATGGGTTGTCACCCATATTTCTGAGCTGTTTGAAGTTTGTTACGGTTAGCCATTCACAAGTGGCTAGCTTGTGTGACAAAACTTGACAGTTTAGATTCTTCTTTCTATCTTTCTACCACCCTAGTGTGTGTGTGTGGGGGGGGGGGTTGCCCCACATGTTGTGTATATAAGTTTCAAAAAAAAAAAAAAAAAAAAAAAAAAAATCATCTTTCTAAATAATGGCCGTAGTATTTCCGTTTTACGTTCTCAGTTTCGGCATAACCGCCGGTACTTTGAATATTGAGGGTAATATTCATTTCTAAGTGTGGGGGGGAATTCTCACGAATTTTATCATGTAATTATACCGCCTAATTCCCCCGTTTTTGGCCAAAAATTTTTTTTTGGAGTAAGTGTTCTACACTAACTCAATTGGTTATCAGTCCGCCTTGTCTAATAAACAAAAGGATTGGCTAATCCAGGAGCAAAAGGCTCTTGGTAAAGATATATCAAATCCGTTGACGGCTTGCAATTTGCCCAAAATTGTATGGTATTCAGCTCACCATATCCTTAAAAGTGAAGAGTTGGCTAGCCCGCAAGATTATGGCTTGTGGTAAAGGCAGTGGAAAAACCATAATTGGTAATCAGCTCACCAAAGATAATATTGATAATTTATCTAAGAGTTGGCTAGTCCAGAAGCAAACGGCTTCTGGTAAAGACAAATCAAATCCGTTGGAAGCTGGTGGTTTGCTCAAAATCACATGGTTATCGGTGTACCATGGTTCTTACTTGAACTGAAACATTTGGCTACTCCAGAAGTAATGGCTTTTGGTAAAGAGATTCAAATCCATTAAGTTTTTCTCAAAAGATTGCTAGGGACTAGCAATAGTTTAGTGTGGGGGATTGATGAGTGTGTAAATACTCATCATTTTTAGTCAAATCTGAACTGCAAAACGTTTAAAAATGCTCAGAAATGCATCAAAATACTGAAAATATTCCAAAATTGCATTTTATATGTTACAGATGCAAAATGTTCAAAATCAGATGAAAAATGAGCAAAGTTTGCATAATTGGCAGTTTCAGTCCCCCAAGTTTCAAAAATTGTCAGAAACAGTCCCTGAGCACATAATTTCAAAAGAAAAATCACCAAAGGTCCTTTTTAAATCATAACTTGTCAAATTTAATCCTTTGGTGAAAAATATCAAAAGTTTGAGAAAATTGCAAAATTGGTCCTTCAAGTTTGAAAATTAGCAAAATTGGTCCCTGGAAAATTGGAAAATGTCAACTTTGGTCCTTGTACTACTAACACTTGTCAATTTCAGTCCTTGGAGCAACTTTGAGATATTGGCAGAACAGGTCCTTCCATTTTCAGAAATTACAAAAGAGGCCCTTGTATTATTAAACCTTTAAACAACCTTGGCCCATGTCACAAACCATTTTGGACCCCTGCCTACCCAAGTGACCCCTGCCATCAATTTGACCCTGCCATTTGGACTCCCCCCTATTATTAAAACCAAGTCAAACACCTTTGGCTGTCCTCTTCCCTCCCTCACGAGTTACCAACCATCATCACACGCCTGCCTGCAACCTCCCCCCTCCTCCATCATCATGCCCCTAAACCTACCCTCCACCTCACACTCAAAGCCAAGGATGCATTTAATGCATTCTCCAACCTGTCACTCAACCCCAGCTGTTAAACATAGTTTTGGCGCCAAAATGCTCAAACGGCCAAGATTGATCCTAAGCAATCCAATGGCCATTTTTTATGCTGGGAACTATTCAGAGAGGTGAGAGAAGGAGTTTTGAGCTTATAAAAAGGAGGAAGAAGCAACAAGAGAAGTTAGTTAGTTTTAGTTTTTAAAAATATATGTCGACTTTTAGATTGTCATGTCTTAAATAGTTTGCAGCTGTATTTTCAAGTTTATTTGTATCCATTATAAGTACTTTAGTGTATTGCAACTTATTTAAAATATCAATTCCAAGTTTAGTTCATATTTCATATCTCTTGTCCACTGTTGCAAATGTGAGTTTCAATTTCTTATGCTTCAGTGTCTAGCAGCTTATTTATAAGCTCATATAAGTCTATGCAAGCTTATTATAGCTTTGTGTAAGCTTAAAGTTAAGTTTTAAACATTATTGAAACCTGGTCAACAAAAGTCAACTTGGAGCAAAAAATTGATGCAGGAATGATTTGGGTTGGTTCAGAGCTTGAAATGGGTTGATTTGGAAGCAATGGGTTGGATAAAATAGGTTAGAGGTCCTTGGGTTCACTGTTGGCAAGCCATTGTGGCTAAAGGACTATAAGTAAGTTCAAGTTCATTCCATAGCATATACTTATTTTGTTGTTATAAGTAGTTAAATCCTGTTGGATTAGTAGTAATTAGGTTAAGTAAAGTTAGTTTGATCATAATCTATGCTTGTTCAGTGTTAGCTTAGTTTTAATTTGCAAATCAGTGAAATTAAGGGTGTGTTTGGATTAACTGTCATACTGTCTCAGAGGTCTATTCAGTGGTTAACTTCTATTGGTTCATGTTTACTAAGCTTACTTGAGCACATATCAGTCAATAATTTGGGTCTGCAACCACCAAAAGTCAAAATTGTCTTTGAATCTGTCTCATTGCTTATCTGTTGGATTTTTGGATTTGCAATCTCTGGATTTGTGTTTAAAAGTCTTAAACATTGCTTGCATTGTGTTCATTATATCATATAACATCAACATCAGTCATAAAATTGGATTCAAAGTTCATTTTGGTCAAAGTACTTAACTGTTGTCAAAAGTCAAAATTTAGAAAATCTGTTTTGGGCTCATCTAGGAGAAATTTTCATGAGTTCAATTTTGAGCTACATCAAGTGAAATTTGTGGCTTTATAAACTTCAACTGGTCTCCATTCTTATTAGCATTTTTGTAGAATTTTATAAATTTTTTATAAGCTCCAAACTAGCTTACCTTTTGGGTCCTAGTTGCCCTGCTCCAAAAGCTCAGCAATAACTGAGTTTTTCTCAGTTTGTCCAGGGTTGCACAGGGCTCATAAGAGCTTCCCAAGGTCTGAGTTTTGGTTTGCTAGGTCTCACCCAGGTCTAGTTGAAGTCTCTGTATTTTGTTTTTGGTTTCTAGCTTAATTGAGTGCTTATTCTGTGGCTGCAACAGGCTCCTCAGAACCTGTTTTAGCTTATAAGCTCTTATAGCCAAATCTTTGCAAATTGTGAATCTGAGGTTATAGCTTGTTGTTTTAAGTTGCATTAGAGTAGTTTTATCATATTACAGCTTCTGTTTTCGTTTGGTAGCTTCTGGTCCTCATTTGCTTATTTCAAAGTGCTTATTTTCAAGCACTTATCATAGCAGTTGCATAATTCTCCACATAAGCACTTGTTTTTCCATTTTTCCTAGATTCAGTACATTATTTTAAGCTTATCTTGAATTTTTCAGATTTTTCTAGGCTTGTTTGCTATTTTTCTTAATTTAAACTAGTTTTTAAGCATTTTTAATTAGCAATTAATACAAAAAATTAAGAAAAGGTTCAAAAAAATAATTTTTCATTTTTCTTAAGTTAAGATAAATATAAAAAGACAAAAAAGTATTTTTCTAGATTTTTCTTAGTTAAATTTGTATTTTTAAGCCACTTAATTAGTTTTTAATAGTTTTTAATTCATAAAAAATAGAAAAAATAATCAGAAAACTACAAAAATAGTTTTGAAAATTCTATTTTGATATTTTAGATTTTTCTAAGTCTTAATTTTATTTTTCTAGCTCTATTTCCTAATTTCTTGTATTTTAGGCTATTATTAAATAGTTAAAATTAGTTTTTAATTAATAATAATTAGATAATTAGTTATAAAAATAATTCTCTTTTTCTATAAATTTTCTTTTATCATTAGGATTGTAAAAATATCATTTTCATATTTTTAGGGTTAATATTGTGTAAGTTTCACGTTTTTATTTGTACGTCGCGTAGTTTTTAATTTCAGTTTTATAAAAACATAAAAACAAAAACATCATTTTAAATATAGTGATAGCGTTTATTTAATAGTTTTTATATTTTTAATTCCCTTTAATTTGCATTTAAGCCCTTGTAATTTGTTGGCTTTTTCTGTAGTTATAATCATAATCAAATCCCTTTCTCTGTTCAAATTTCTCGATCACTTTACGTTTGATAATCCATTGCATAGCTCGCTGGGACATAACGACCCGGGGAGACCCTATACTCCCCAGATCTTCATTGCATTCGTGCTTGAGCAGTTTTAAGCTGATTACGGTCTGCCATTCACAAGTGGCAGGCTTGAGTGATTTAGCTTGACTGTTTGGCACGCATCAAGGGACTTCTCCTAGAGGCCATGAGTGTTCCCCTGAGAATCCCACCATGGGTACCTTTGAATCTACCCTCTTTGACCTTATCGAAGGCTTGAGCTTCAGAAAACAATGTTCGTAGATCACTTTGCAAGAGCTTCCACAGTCTAAGTAAGCTCTATTTACTTCTCTGTTGGAGATTAGGACTTTGATGACCACGGGGTCATTCGAGAGAACCTTGCCAGTAATCGAATGGAAGGTAACGTCTCCTACCCCGCATAATCCTTCCTCCGCTGCTTTCCTTTTTAAACCAGAATCATCCCTGTAAACCATGAGGATGGGTGCTTCGACTAGTGTTGTATCTTTCCCCAACTGTGTGTCAAAGACCTTCTCTTTACCTTTCACGGCCTCTTCTATCTGTTTCTTGAGCTCTCTGCAATTGTTGGTGTTGTGTCCATAATCGTCATGGAAATAGCAGTATTTGGATGTATCCCTGCTTCTTCTCCTACTTGCCAAACGAGGGGGAGGATCGAAGGCCTTCGTAGCCCTTTCCATAGCAAGTATTTCCCTTGGAGATTTAGACATATTAGCCAAAAGTCTGTGGTTGATGTTTTTGTTGTAGGGCGCAAACCTGTCCCTGCATTTGTGTCTATTTTTGGAC
Organism: Chrysanthemum seticuspe; assembly: GCA_019973895.1. Classification (NCBI taxonomy): domain Eukaryota; kingdom Viridiplantae; phylum Streptophyta; class Magnoliopsida; order Asterales; family Asteraceae; genus Chrysanthemum; species Chrysanthemum seticuspe. The sequence continues at coordinate 75,517,233 of BPTQ01000002.1, forward strand.
CCTTCCCACGAAGGGTGCTGCGGGATTTTGCTGTGACTTTCTTTGTTTTCAATCGGAGCCCTGTTGGTAGACACTTCTTTGGCTTCGATCCAGGTGTAAGTCTTCTCCATTAAGCCTTTGTAGGTTGTGGGAAGGTCAGTGGATAAGAACTCCACCAAACTTCTATTTCGTAGGCCATGCACAAAACCAGAGATGCGCTGGTCTTCGTGCAGACCCATAATCTGCAGGGTATCATTAGTATATCTAGTAACGAAAGCCCTGGTGCTCTCGTTTTCCCTCTTCTTAATGTTGTGCACTGTCAGGTGAGTCCTTGTGAACTTTTTCTGTTGGCTGAAGTGTAATCTAAACTTGGGTTTGAGATCATCCAAATTCACGATGCTACCTGCTTTTTTCCCGTTCCACCATATACGAGCAGAGTCTCGCAGGGTATATGTGAACATGTAGCAAGCAACGGGCATAACCCACTTCTGCATTCTGATAGCCCCTTCGAACAGATGTAAGAAATTATCCGGGTCCCCCTTCCCATCATAAGTACCAATATGTTCGGGCATTTTCAACCCATCGGGCAAAGGGTAGTCTTCTATCCATCTTACGAAGGGTGTTGTGGAACCCATGGTCTCCGAATAAAGGCAGTTGTAAGGTGGCATGTAAGTGGGGGAAGCATTATATGGGTTATAGTTCGGAGGTATTCCGACAGGGTTTTGGTTAACATAAGGAGGATGAGCAGTAGGTATATAAGGTGGGTGACTTCCAATAGGATACGAAGGGTATACCATAGGCTGCCCACATGTCATGCTTCCATATGGTTGAGGAAAGCTAGGGTTGCTAGTCTGCCCATTAGGTGGGGGATAAACCCCATGGGGGTAAGATTGAGCCTGAAAAGGAGGGTACATAACATGAGGAGGAAGATTTCTTCCCCCATTCATTTGAGGTGGATTGCCTTCAACGCCAGATGCGTGAGAAGGCTGCAACGGGACCCGTGCTTCAGTTCTCCCCAGATGGGTTGCCAAGAGTGGTGGTAAATTAACCTCCGTAGTCTCCCTTCGGTGACTCCTACCATTGGAACCTTCCATCGTTCCTTCCCTTCTCGTCGGAGCCCTCTCCGGAACATCTTCAAAACCAACCGATCTTCCACTTGGCCTTCGACTACCCGGAGATCCTATCCTCAACACCGAGCGTGTAGCCTCAGGAGCCGAGGGCCTAGTCTCTATTTCTATCTCTTCGTCATACTCATCACTAGAGTATTCCAACTCCTTCCGCATCTCCATGTTCCGATGTTAGCTTCGAGAAACACGGGACTGATTACTGGTTCAGGGTTAGCTGATGTGGAAGCATGGTTGTTGGGAGTTATTTCAGGGTGAGATCGTGTGGTGAAAGTGGATGCAGATATGTTGGGAAGGTTTTTAGGATCATTGACTGGGATTGGTGTCAAGGTCGAGAAACCCGGAGGGGAAGTCTCTTCTCTTCCTTGATTCATGCCGTAAAACTAGTAAGTGTGATTGACTGGTTATAAGTTTGGAATAACGAGACCAATTGTAGCGGGTCTCACAGATGGCGCCACTGATTGTACAATAATTCGTACGAACAGGCCTTCGATGGTGATCGAAGGGTATGAGGGGTGATATGCTTGCGCCAAACTTGTAGCCAATCTGCAATAAGAAATAGTAGACACTTCGTTAAGTAATTGCGCAGGGGTTGGACCCTGCGAACCACCTCCGGCGTGAGAGTAAGTATGTGATATGTGTTGTAAGTAATGTAGAGTATGTGAAATACTGTGTTGAGTGAACATACCATTGAAATGACTCGTCCAACCTATTTATAGATGAAGAAATAAGCCTGGAGAGTGTTTGCACACGTTTCAGAGATCGTGGGGGTGTCCCATGATTTGTGGTAACCGCTAGGGCTTCATCCCCACTCTCTCTGTCTTGGCGGGGAAGCTAAGGAGATAGTAGGAACGTGGGGGAAGACCAAGTCAATGTTCTCCTTTGTCTTGGTGCCTTCAATAGAAGACTCCGAAGAGCATAGGCCTTCGGCAGGCGAATTCCCAACTGGTAACCATGTCAATGATGAATGATTTTACGCCACCAATGACTTATGAACAAAGACTTGGGTCTTCGTAATGCAAATTCAACTGAGGTCGAAGGGGTGTCCTTCGACCTGATCGGAGGGTACGTCATCAACATTCATGGTAAATCTTCATTCCTGTTGTGAAAAAATTTCTGCATATTGTGTTAGTCTAATAAGTTTATTGCTGTTGTAGGTCTTCCTGATATGAAGGAGCGTCCATCCCCTAGCATGTCACTTGCTCGTAGAGTGTGTGACCCCACCTAGCTGGAAGGGGGTGATGGACAATATGTCCTTGGAGAGGCTATGCGACCTGCACGACAAGAGCTATGTGAGGCAGTGCATTCTGGATAATCAGCTCAACACTCGGACAAGAGAGCTTCTTCATGCTGTAAACAAAGTTAGGGAAGAGATGGATGTCATGCTCGCCAGGGAGAAGGCTAGAGACAAGCAATATGCAGACCTTCAAGAAAAATGTGAGGATGCTATGGAAGATTTCAACAAGAACCCGTGTTGAGTACAGCAGGCTAACTCTCGAAGGCACTAAAGTCATTGGTTACAAGGAGCAAATTTATGTGCTGACTACCAAGTGTGAAGGCCTCGAAGAGGAGAGAGCAAGGCTCGTTGACCTGGAGATTAAGCTCAGGGAACATGTAGATGGTTTGGATCTTCGTCTCAAGATGCTGAAGAAGGATAGGGTAGATCTGGTGACCAACGTTATCCCTTATATTGCTATGGAGCTGTATCACAGCGATGATGTGGGTATAATGGTTGGGAACTTAATGAATGCAGCCATTTTTCATGGTAAGTGCACTACTCTTGAGGAGGTGGCAACCACAGGTAAACCAGTGGTACTTGCAGGTATTCCATATTACAGGGCAACCCACGAGAAGGAATACGATGAAGCAGGCAATGCTTTGTCCACTGTTGAGTTCCCTTTCCTTGGTGAGGCTACGAAGGACCCAAAAGCCTCCATTGAGGACCTATTGTCAAAGAAGCCAAGGAAGATTCAACCTGCTTCCCCCTCCAAGAAGACACCATCCGCTAAAGTTCCATCCCCAGGGTCCGCCGATCCTACTCATTCGAAAGTATGAAGAAGGCTACCATGTGGTAGTTATTTGATCTATAGGGTGGTGTGTACCCTGTTAAAACAATTTGTCTTGTGTTCCTTTCCAGGTGTGATGCCTGATGAAATAATTTACTTTATGTATGTGGTGAAGGCTACGGCCTTAAGACAAGGCTTGCTTTGTGATTGTTAAGGCTTCGGCCTCTAGACTATTTAACTAGTCTTTAATGAATATCTACTAATGGCCTCTAGGGCCTACATTTTGTTTAAGTTTGATTCTTCTCTTACGTTTCATTTGCACGTAAAGTTTTACAGCCTAAGGCATATGGTAGATGCATAGCCTCATTATTGTAAATTATGCACCAAGAATATAGCAATCGTATAATTTAATTGCTGACAGAGGGTCGTGACCCACTCCGTCTTAATCCTTTGGGTAGCATAAGGCTTGGAATACCTTAAGACCACTTAGGAAAGTTAATATGAAGTTTAGATGGATGTTAAGCATATGAGCAAGATGTATTGTTTGTCTTTTTACATCCCTTCAACATTGAAACTTATAAAAAGACTTGGCTGGCAAATATTTGTTGTATTAGAACAAGAGATTTGAGGGAAATGTGTTATATCATTAAGTGGGTAGGGAGGATTACATCATTTTAAGAAATGAACACTAGACGCCTACCATTAATGCTTCTTTCCCCAAGTGAGAAGAATGCAAGTACATTGATTGAAAACAAATTAAAAAATGTCCTTAGACATTGTAAGTTTCATACGTAAAACTTACGAAGGGTAGTGCCATTCCAATTCCTATCAATTGTCTCCATCAAGGGTTTCCAGCTTGTAGGCTCCATTGCCATATGCTTCCGTTACGACGTAGGGCCCTTCCCATGTGGGCCCTAGTTTATCCTGATACTCAACTTTACTTGGACTGTTGAGTCGGAGGATGTATTCGCCTGGCTTGAATGTCAAAGGTCGAACCCTGCTGTTGTAATATTTTTCAATATTTTGTTTGTGGATAGCCTCCCTTATCGAGGCTATTTCCCTTCTTTCTTCAAGTAAGTCCAAATTACTACGGAGTCTTTCTTCATTGTCTGTTGCTTCGAAGTTCATGACACGTTCCATTTCAACACTTAGTTCTGAAGGAATGACAGCTTCAGTGCCATATGTTAGGCTAAAAGGTGTCTCCCCATGACTTGACTTTGTGTGCGTTCTGTAAGCCCAATGTACTTGGGGTAGCTCATCCACCCAACCATGGTGGCTGTAACCGAGCCTTCGCTCTATGCCTTGGATGATATCTCTGTTTGTAACTTCCACCTGCCCGTTACCCTGAGGATGGTAAACGGAGGTGAAGGACTGCTTTATGTTCAGACCTCTGCAAAACACGAGAAAATACCCCTTCGGCGAACTGCTTCCCATTATCTTATATGATAATGTGAGGTACTCCGAACCGGCATATGATGTGTTCCTACACAAACTTCTCCATATGCTTCCCTGTGATTGATGCTAAGGGCTTGGCTTCTACCCATTTCGTGAAGTAATCTATGGCTACGACCACAAATTTTACTCCTCCTGGAGCTATCGGTAGAGGGCCAACGACATCTATCCCCCATTGGCTGAAAGGCCATGCGGATTTCACAGAGGTCATATCTTGTTTGGGTAGCCTTGGTACTCTTGAATGGATTTGACAGGCTTCACACTTTTGGATTATTTCCACTGCGTCCCTGTGCATCGAAGGCCAATAGTACCCTATCCTCATTATCTTAGAAACAACGGAGCGAGGTCGTGCGTGTAGCCCGCAAGACCCTTCGTGCACCTCTTGAATTATGTTCGAAGCTTGCCTAGGTCCTACACAACGGAGCCATGGAGACAAGAAAGACCTTCGGTATAGATATTTCCCCATGATCCTGTACTGTGGTGCCTTGATGCGGACCTTTCGTGCTAGCTTTGGATCCTCCGACAGGATGCCACTTATAAAGTATTCTCTGATCGGAGTCATCCAGTTTGACTCTTCTCCCAGTATTACGTCAGATACCTCCTTTCGGACGATAGACCATTCTGCCAATACTTCGACCAGAACTTCCTTAGTTAAATGAGTGAATGCCATTGATGCTAGTTTGCTAAGTGCACCTGCCTTTTTGTTTTGGTTTCTTCAAACAACTCCTAGTGGTAACTCATCCACCAAAGGACCACCCAATAAATAGTAGGATCTCCCCTCCACCTATCAAACCAATCCCCAAAAGGGTTGTTCACAAAACTACCAATGCCAAACACCACTATACCTCCTAAACCAAACAATCCTATTTCCACTAAACCATCACCCTTAGTGCCTAGAGCTATATCATTCACCACTCCACTCTCATCACCTGTAACATATTGGATTTCACAAACACATCAAACCATGGTTCTATGGGGCGTACACCTTAAGGTTTTAGTGAGAGAAAGTTTAGAGGTTTAGAGAACTTAGAGAGAGAAAGAAAAATCTTATTATGAGCTCCAACCCTCTACCTTGGGAGGTAGAGGGTATTTATAGTATCTTACACAAAACGCCTCCTACGGGCTGTGGATCAGGCATACAGTGGGTAAAGACCTGTCCGTCCTCCACGGTGTTACTTAACTAAATATTAACTAACATTAAATAACTACGACTACGAGCTTTCTAATGATTACATATACTTGAGGTAACCGACACTTTAACGACTGGATTTTCTAAATCCTAACAATCTCCCCCTAAGGGAAGTCACCTCAAATTACACATAATACAAAAAGATATTACATTAAGATTGTTCTTGGATTCTTGTTTAAGTTCATTGCTCTATAGCCCGTAGTCTTTGATTCTTCATGTTTTGCATGTTTGGATAATCCAAGTGGAGGTCTTTAACTGATCCACATGATGATGAGTTTTGAGCCAGCTTTGAGATCATCAGCTTCCGTAAATCTCTGACTCTTCCTTTGTAGTGTTAACATTATGTGATGTTGTGACATTGGACCGACATGCTCACATTCTGGATCATGATTTCTTCTCATCAGAGTAGCGGAAGCTTTAGTTGATTCATGATGTTTGCAGCAGCGTAGCAGAAGCATGGAGTGAGAATATCAGAGTCGTTGATGCATTTATCATGATTTCTTCAGAGATGAATGTGTTATGTGAGCAAGCGGCTATGGATTGTCCTCTCAATTCTGATCAGCTGCACACGTAGGGTGTACCGGCATATAACAGTTAGCAATAAAGCGCACGAAAAGTGTCTTTGATCACTTTCGTTGAATTGAGGTACACGGCCCACGGTTCCCCGTAGATCAGTAAAAGTATTGCATGTGATCAGGTATAATCCCGAAGAATCTCCTTGACAGGGTTTCGCAGCTGCTCTAGCCGTTCTCAAACCAGAACGTCTCAAAGAAGACAACACAGAGTGAGTGAACCAGCGAATTGGGATTCACTGATTGATGAAAAGAGATTTGAAAAACAATCGTGTACTGCTCAATATAAAGTGTTTTTGCAATACAACGAAGGTTTAAAGGAAAATCAATTGTCAATCATAAACACCTTTTATTTTGAAATATTAATACACAATCGATGTGCTAGAGAAAAGGATTTAAGCACAACGACCGGTTTTTCAAAGGTATCCATCAATCCATAACCTGAACCAGGATTGATTCATAATTTTGAATCGGCCCATTCTTTCTATTCAGTTGTCACATGGTTGATCTATTGGATAGATCTCACATGCCACCTACCAAGAGCTTGTTTGATATTGGCTCTAGAAGGCTTTCCATCTTCATTGTGAATATGTTTGCATATCACTAAGATGTTCTGGCAATACCACAAGGATAATGCGTAGGACTCTTAAAATATATTATCTCTTTCCACATTGTGTGAAACAGAGAGTCTTCATTGACAGTGTCCTAATGAGATTTCTTGATGATCTCGTGGCTCTAGACTCAATAGTGCACATTTGGTTCCTATGCCGGAGACTAGGGAGAGGGTCTCCTTCTTCAATATCAACAATCTTTAAGAGAAAGTCGATAGATAATGTAGGTTCCCCGTGAGAATGAAACAAGTCCTTTTAAGAGGAACTTGAGTAGCTTGTTAAGTTGTAGTGCAGTGCGTCACTGGGTCCATGACGTCTTGTCTTCAATACCGGTGTTACCTTAGTAACCACTAGTAGCATATGTATTGAACCCGGTTTCTGCCCTATGGTTGAATTAATTGAGGGCTATTTATTTTCACCCTTTTCACATTCATTTCTTTTTCATTCTTCTACCCCTTCAGTGCTTACCGAGACTTTATAACTAGAACCTTGTTGGGTTGATTCCAGTTCTAGCTCAGTCTCAGTCCGCACTCTTCCCATTTATCACTTTTCTCCTTTTTTTTCATCATACCTAAGGACTTCTACACTATCTAGTAGATTGTCCCTAGGTAGATCCCTCCGGCTCTGGCAGGATCGTGGGAATGAATACCTATCCTAACCATCCTTATATCTCCATACATAAAGTAAATTTGGTCGGTCTTTTTGGTATTGTTCTTCTGCCATTGGAACCAATTGAAAACCATTTGAAAAAAAATCCCGGTACTTGTGATATATTATCAAAGCATTTTGTACCTGAATTGTTTTTGATATTTTAGAAAAAGCTCCCTCTCAACATGTGCATCGTATATTTGAAATCATTTTGGCACATGGAGGCAAGAGGAAGAATTCACTTCTTTGATTAACATTTTCTAAAAATATCTACATCACTTTCCCGATCAAAATTAGTATTTTTCATACTTAGTTAAAGATATTTTTGGGAAGGATGTGGTTTTCAAAAAGTTGCTCCTCCTCAATATGTGCATCGAGATTCGAAAGTGTTTTACACATATTAGGGAAATCATGCACTTTGAGACAAATCAATCACGTTTCAATCCTTTTTACTTTGATATAGATGCTCCCCCTTAACATGTGCATGGAAAATTTGAAATCGTTTAGGGATGATCAAACCATGGCTCTTGATACCATTTGTAACATATTGGATTTCACAAACACATCAAACCATGGTTCTATGGGGCGTACACCTTAAGGTTTTAGTGAGAGAAAGTTTAGAGGTTTAGGGAACTTAGAGAGAGAAAGAAAAATCTTATTATGAGCTCCAACCCTCTACCTTGGGAGGTAGAGGGTATTTATAGTATCTTACAAAAAACGCCTCCTACGGGCTGTGGATCAGGCATACAGTGGGTAAAGACCCGTCCGTCCTCCATAGTGTTACTTAACTAAATACTAACTAACATTAAATAACTACGACTACGAGATTTCTAATGATTACATATACTTGAGGTGACCGACACTTTAACGACTGGATTTTCTAAATCCTAACAATCTCCCCCTAAGGGAGGTCACCTCAAATTACACAGAATACAAACAGATATTACATTAAGATTGTTCTTGGATTCTTGTTTAAGTTCATTGCTCTGTAGCCCGTAGTCTTTGATTCTTCATGTTTTGCATGTTTGGATAATCCAAGTGGAGGTCTTTAACTGATCCACATGATGATGAGTTTTGAGCCAGCTTTGAGATCATCAGCTTCCATAAATCTCTGACTCTTCCTTTATAGTGTTGACATTATGTGATGTTGTGACATTGGACCGACATGCTCAGATTCTGGATCATGATTTCTTCTCATCAGAGTAGCGGAAGTTTTAGTTGATTCATGATGTATGCAGCAGCGTAGCAGAAGCATGGAGTGAGAATATCAGAGTCGTTGATGCATTTATCATGATTTGTTTAGAGATGAATGTGTTGTGTGAGCATGCGGCTATGGATTGTCCTCTCAATTCTAATCAGCTGCAGACGTTGGGTGTACTTGCATACAATAGTAAGCAATAAAGCGCACAAAAAGTGTCTTTGATCACTTTCGTTGAATTGAGGTACACGGCCCACGGTTCTCCGTTGATCAGTACAAGTACTATATGTGATCAGGTATAATCCCAAAGAATCTCCTTGAAAGGGTTTCGCAGCGGCTCTAGCCGTTCTCAAACTGGAACGTCTCAAAGAAGACAACACGGAGTGAGTGAACCAGCGAATTTGGATTCACTGATTGATGAAAAGAGATTTGAAAAACAATCGTGTACTGCTCAATATAAAGTGTTGTTGCAATACAATGGAGGTTTAAAGGAAAATCAATTATCAATCATAAACACCTTTTATTTTGAAATATTAATACACAATCGATGTGCTAGAGAAAAGGATTTTAAGCACAACGACCGGTTTTTCAAAGGTATCCATCAATCCATAACCTGAACCAGGATTGATTAATAATTTTGAATCGGCCCATTGTTTCTGTTAAGTTGTCACATGGTTGATCTATTGGATAGATCTCACATGACACCTACCAAGAGCTTGTTTGATATTAGCTCTAGAAGGCCTTCCATCTTTATTGTGAATATGTTTGCATATCACTCAAATGTTCTGGCAATACCACAAGGATAATGCGTAGGACTCTTAAAATATATTCTCTCTTTCCACATTGTGTGAAACAGAGAGTCTTCATTGACAATGTCCTAATGAGATTTATTGATGATCTCGTGGCTCTAGACTCAATAGTGCACATTTGGTTCCTATGCCGGAGACTAGGGAGAGGATCTCCTTCTTCAATATCAACAATCTCTAAGAGAAAGTCGATAGATAATGTAGGTTCCCCGTGAGAATGAAACAAGTCCTTTTAAGAGGAGCTTGAGTAGCTTGGCAAGTTGTAGTGCAGTGCGTCACTGGGTCCATGACGTCTTGTCTTCAATACCGGTGTTACCTTAGTAACCACTAGTAGCATATGTATTGAACTCGGTTTCTGCCCTATGGTTGAATTAATGGAGGGCTATTTATTTTACCCCTTTTCACATTCATTTCTTTTTCATTCTTCAACCCCTTTAGTGCTTACCGAGACTTCATAACTAGAACCTTGTTGGGTTTATTCCATATCTAGCTCAGTCTCAGTCCGCACTCTTCCCATTTCTCACTTTTCTCCTTTTTTTCATCATACCTAAGGACTTCTACACTATCTTGTAGATTGTCCCTGGGTATATCCCTCCGGCTCTAGCGGGATCTTGGGAACGAATACCTATCCTAACCATCCTTATATCTCCATACATAAAGTAAATTTGGTCGGTCTTTTTGGTATTGTTCTTTTGTCATTGGAACCAATTGAAAACCATTTGAAAAACAATCCCGGTACTTGTGATATATTATCAAAGCATTTTGTACCTGAATTGTTTTTTATATTTTAGATAAACTCCCCCTCAACATGTGCATCGTATATTTTAAATCGTTTTGCCACATCGAGGCAAGAGGAAGAATTCACTTCTTTGATTAACATTTTCTAAAAATATCTACATCACTTTCCCGATCAAAATTAGTATTTTTCATACTTAGTTAAAGATATTTTTGGGAAGGATGTGGTTTTCAAAAAGTTGCTCCCCCGTGCATCGAGATTCGAAAGTGTTTTGCACATATTAGGGAAATCCTGCACTTTGAGAAAAATCAATCACGTTTTAATCCTTTTTGGTTTGATATAGATGCTCCCCCTTAACATGTGCATGGAAAATTTGAAATCGTTTAGGGATGATCAAACCATGGCTCTTGATACCATTTGTAACATATTGGATTTCACAAACACATCAAACCATTGTTCTATGGGGCGTACACCTTAAGGTTTTAGTGAGAGAAAGTTTAGAGGTTTAGTGAACTTAGAGAGAGAAAAAAAAATATTATTATGAGCTCCAACCCTCTACCCTGGGTGGTAGATGGGTATTTATAGTATCTTACACAAAACGCCTCCTACAGGCTGTGGATCAGGCATACAGTGGGTAAAGACCCGTCCATCCTCCACGGTGTTACTTAACTAAATACTAACTAACATTAAATAACTACGACTACGAGCTTTCTAATGATTACATATACTTGAGGTAACCGACACTTTAACGACTGGATTTTCTAAATCCTAACATCACTACACTTCTACAATCTAGAGGACTTGCCTCCTAGGCCATCTCATCCCCCACCATTGCCAACATTCTCAATGGAAAGAATAGAGCAACAAAATCAAGGTGTTGAATCAACACTAGCCCTGGCATCCTTTTCTCCGTCACCCTCAAATAGTCCATTTTGGATCATGAGGAATCATCAAAGTCAACCACCCGACCACATGGAAGTTGACACCTTTCTACCTCCACCATCATTATTAGTTAAGCCATCATCGATGTGCCTCCGCGAATCCCTCCTTCTTTTGAGGATCCTCAACCCTCTTCAATTGATCCTCCACATCAAGCCATTTCCTTTGTACCACCACCATTTCCGAGCTACGACAAAGATTGTTATCATTGTCAACATGTTGAAAGCTTGATACATGAAGTACGTGAAGATCAACGTTTCATGTTCTATCACCTCCTCGAAGGTTTCGATGAGATCACCAAACCCAAACAACCATGAACTTAAGGATTCAAGTGGTGTCATAGTTTTAAGCTTAATTTAGATAGTTTAGGAATCATATTTCATGTTTAAATCATTCTCTTAGTTTTAGAGATGTGTAGATCATTTCTCGTATTTTATTGAATGAAGTTACATGTTATATGCCATATTATTGTGAGTATATGTTTGGTGCTTTAATACATATCTCACTTTGATGTTAACATCACTTGTTACACCACCATTGCTGTCTTAAGCTTTCAGATAGACAGATCCCTCAGTTTTGCCTAGACGGATCCCTCCTAAGAGGGAACCGTGGGATCCGTGCAACAGAAGACTTGTTTACTACTAACTTGAGTCTTATTTGCATATGCATTATATACTTGTTTTCTAACCTTTGTTTTGTAGATATTCAATATACACATGAAGACTTTGTCTACCTAAGCTAGGGGGAGTTTCGTGTCAAAGCAATACATTGCAAAACCACTTGCAATATAATTTACATTAGGATTACATTACATGACGTCCCCTTACAAAGTTGCAATCATCAAGGGGGAGCATATTCGTCACAAAGATGAAACCATTTGCAAACATAGCTGCAATACACTAGTTTAGTATTTTTTTTTCTTACTTGACGCCCTCACAAAGGGATGAACTCGTCAAGGGGGAGCTAAGTCGAGAATTCTTCTCCTCACTTACTCTCTATTTTTCATATTTTTTCTTTCACATGTTTTTTTCTTAAAACAAGATGTTAGTTTCTTTTCGACGCTCTTTTTGTTTCGACAAAAAGGGGGAGAAGAAAGCAAAAACTCCAATTCAAACTTTTACGAATTTTAGTTTTTCCTTAAAATAATTTTATGTTTTGTCATCAACAAAAAGGGGGAGATTGTTAATACAAATAAGTCATAAAAAAATTTATTTATATTTTACGATCTTCTAATGTTTTGTCGATAACAAACGTAAAATCATTTTAACGAAACAAATAAAATACGTAAATGGTTTGAGCCAATAGTTTACTAACACACTTGCATTTTCACATAAAACACCAAACAAGCAATAGTGTTTTCATGATTTAGTAATATATATGTACAACAACTAGTGTTTACATATTGGGTGGATATATACATAATTAGTATATATTATAATGGGTAATATAACGGGTAGAAGTTTAAGTATTTGACCCATTGACTAAATACATTTAATGTAGTTGGGTTTAACCCAAAGTCCATGACCCATACCCATGGAGCATAATCGATAACCCATTGCATGACATCATGCGTAAGTCATAAATGGGTATTATCCATGACCCATGGATTTAACCCATGACCCATGGACTAGACGCATTGCACCTACTAGATACATTGTATCTACTTGGATACCCATGGTCCAAAGTCTAGGACCCATGACCCATAACCCATGACCCATGACCCAAAACCCATGGGCAAATAGGAGCGTCCCACGGTTCCCCCAGTTTACACTGGACGGATCCCTCAAGTAAGGGATCCGTGGAATAGTAGCTTATTTTCCTCTACAAATAGTGAGCCATTTTTTCATTGTAACTCACCCTTTTTACACATATATTCGTTTTGAGTTGTAAACTCTCTAACCACAGATACAAGTGATCTTTGTATGTAGTTTTATGTTTGTGTGATTCTCTAGGTTCCATTTAAAGGGGAGATCACCACCTCTTGAAGTCGAGCAAGCTCAAGTCCATGGCTTTCCTAGCTTCGTCATCATGAAGACTACTAATGGTATCTTGTTGATAGTTCTTTTCTTTCTCATTAGAAGTGTGTGTTGAAGACATAGCTGAAAGATGTCTAAAGGGTCAAGACGAAGACATTAGTGAAAAGTGTCGAAAAGTCAAAGTAAAGGCATTAGTGAAAGGTGCCGAAAGTCCGTGTTGAAGGCATTAGTGAAGGGTGCCTAGAAGTCAAGTCAAAAGGCATTAGTGAAGGGTGCCTAGAAGTCAAGTCACAAGGCATTAGTGAAAGGTGCCTAAGGTGTACATTCGATATGGTGTGTCGATGTTGTCACACCCCCAAATTACCTGTTTTGCAGCGGAATGGAATTCCTGGGGGATGACTGTCATAGCATCACAATCACAGTTATATTGAACGACCTAAAGTGTCGTTTGGAAAATACATCGCTTGATTTAATAAAAACATTCAGAGTTACAAAGATAGGTCCCAAATGAAAGTTACTATGTGCGGAAAATAAGCTTGGTACAAGTCAAACGATGTTTTTAAAGTGTATAAATCCCATGTGAGACGCGTCGTCACCGCGACTCTATGATATGTCCACATGCATGCCATGAAGTGAATGCCTTAGTTACCTGAAAATACATTGCTAAAAGTGTCAACACAATGGTTGAGTGAGTTCATAGAGTTGTTGAAAATGTTTAATACGACTACCACAAGTATAAATTATGTATGACAATGTCGCCACAAAAATGATACAATTGCTATAAGTCCATGACACCGAAACTAGACTGATCATGATGTTCGCCCCAACAGAGTGTTTGCCAAACAACTCAAATAATGATATTAAATGAAATGCATCCATTTAACCAGTTGGAATCCACCAACCCGGATGGAGGAGTCACCCTCGATAGATCTATCCACTCACCCTCGCTTCTATGAAATTAACGGTTCATGTTATATAATGAGGACATTCAATTGGCATGAGGTAACTTAAGCAATGTAATGAATTTGATATACTTGGTATCGTAATAAAAATGATGTGCAATGTATTCTCCCCCGTAGGTTTGAAATAAAGTAAAAACTTGAATAAATCGGGGCTATGAAAACTCACCTGTTCAATGATAATGATGATATAATGGCAATACTGAAATGAGGCGCAACCTCTGACCGTGACCTATTATGAATGATATGTTCTATAATGAGTTATGATGTAATGTTATGCATGCAATTCGTATGATATCTATACCACTTGTACATTTGAAAATAATATTTATCGTCGAAATATATGTTTATGACATCTCATCACATTATAAAATACTTTACAAGTATTTACGTTGAAATGATATCCTACAATAGTCGTTTAATGATTTATTATGAAATTATAACTTTTCTTCGTAAAATAATGTTTTTATAAGGTTTCTAACGTTCCGTAATAATTTATAGGTGATACAATAGCATTTGGTAAAGTTTTCAAAGCTCAAACGGACTCAAAAACGCTTAAAAACACCAATTTTATTTCCCATCAGCAATGGGTACTTGGACTTTTTCAGAAAAATCGTCCGTCTTTGACCATGCTTATATCTCTCATTTTACACTTTTAAGCTTAAAAATATCGCGATTAATAGTAAAACACCATTTCGGACAACTTTCGTGTTTTATACTTAAGCCAATTCGGACCCGAAAGGGGTCAAAACCTCGATTTAAAATCATATGAGTATGTATATTTTTACAAGTTGCTGTTAAAAATATAAGTTTCGTTAAACTTTAATTGGCCACAATTTCTTCGTTTTAAGTCCGTTTTCTACGTTCTTCATATCCACGGTTTCTTATTAACATATACTAATATATTTTTGATAAGTCGACACATTTTATAACGCTTAAGACTCATTTTTGACTCGTAAAATGTTGAGAATACATGCTGAATTTTCTGAAACAATAGTTTTTCGTCGTCAACTTGAAAATTTCATATCTTTTTCGTTATAGCTCCGTTTTAACCCGTTCAAGCGGCCACGTTTTCGTTTTAAAGTATATTTTCCAAATATCTAGGCCAAAAATTTTTATCTACTTTCGAAAATTCCAGAATTCGAAAATAAGATCAGACCCTTTAGAAAACTTGTCGAAATGAGTTTTTCTCGCGCCAAACCTATTCTAACCAATTCAAAACAATTCCGAAGCTATTCTAATCCTACCATACACCTTCTTAGTGTGTCATGGGTTCCTAGACATCACTAAAAGTGATATATTTCAGGGAGTAATTATAGGATGGCAAATATATATATAACACTTAAAAACATTAAAAAGTGGTATAAACATCAATATGACTTGCATGTTTTTCTTAAATATGATGAAATGAACATAAATTAAATATGAAAGATGAACATGAACATGAGATGCTTACTAGTAACTTGATGAGGTGAAGTGAACAAAGGTTTAATCCTAAAACACTCTAGGTTTTTATTTCAAAACCTAAACTAAGAGTGTAACTAGAGTGATATAAACCTGACTAGAAAAATATTGATGAGCTCCTTCTTGATCCTCAATATGGCCGGTTATGGAGAAGAGAGGAGAAGAGAGAATTTTCTTTTTCACCTCTAAGATATTATGTGTATGAATGAGTTGTAGTATGTAATATATTTTATGTGCTAGATATTTGATACAACTTGAGTGTGAGTCACCTAAATGGTCGACATACACACACAAAAGAAAAGACTATATGTGTTGTTTAGTTAATTAATTGTGTATAAGTGGAAGTGTAGGTTAATTACTTAAGGATAGTTAGTAACTTGTGTACATATTTGAGCTTTAAGGATAGCGTTAGTTAAAATAATTTTTAACGGATCAAAATAAAATATATTGAAGTCATAAAAATTATAAAAATACATTTCTTACAAAAATTGAGTGAAATAATAATTATCGTGTTAAATTTACGAAAACCGTCATAAATATTTATATATAACAGTTTATATACAAAATAAATTGAAAACATCGGGTAATTTTTATAGTCTTAAAATGAGTATAAAAATATATTAGGATCATTTTTGGAATTGTCAGATCAATGTTTCAAAATAAATGTTTACGCGATGGCGTTTATTTAATAGGAAAATAAATGTTTAATGAAAAATACAAACCCATGCATAATATTGATATGAAATGATGTTATTGATGATATGTAGACTAAATCTAGTCTATATGAAATGTCCTCGATAAAATGTTCATGAATTCGCAGCTAAACCATTAAGGTTACGCGAATTTGATACTCGTAAACGTAATTTACGATAAATGATGAAATAGTGAAACTTTTAAAGTTTGTAAAATGACCTGAAATTACGAGTTGTCACATTCGCCCAACCAAAAAGGAATTCAGTCCATGTTAGGTTCTACGATGTTACTTGTGAAAAAGTGAGGATATTTGAGTCGCATTGGGTCGTCCAATGTTTTCTGAATCGTACCACGCCTTTCCAAGACGGGACTTTGAACATAAATTTGTTGCCAACTTGAAATTCTAATGGTTTGCGACTTATGGAACATACTTCCAATATTTTGCGTCGTATATCAACGTAGCTTATCTAGCTATTTGTTGTTGCTTGTAACTGATTTTTTATCTGTGCGATCACTTTGTTGTTTCATGAATGAGTCATTGACTAGTGAGTTGGACTTTCCTGATTTTTGCCCGTAAATAAGTGATTGACACCTCAACCATAGAGTGTCTCAAATGGTGTAGTCAATATGTTCATGTAATAACTATTGTTGTATAGCAACGTGTTCGATGAAGAATGATTTGCCTAATCATTTCTAGAAAATCACACATGCCTTGAGTATATCTTTTAATGTTTGAATTGTTCTCTCGCTCTGAGCAACGAGCTGAGGATAATAGGTGGTACTCATGTCCTAATAAATTCCATGGGAAGATTGAAATGATTATCAGGAGTCTAAAGTGAATCGAATAGCTTATAATAGGTACAACTGGAATTGATACCACGTGTCTCGTGCCAAATTTCAAAATGTTAAGTCTGTCGAAAAGGACCTTATTGAAAAGAATAGATTATGGGTAACAGTTGTGATTCCTCGCATTTCTCGTCCTAGCGAATGTCATTACTTGAATCTTACTTGCCTAAAGTGCTTAGTCTCCATGACTAAAATGTTCGTTGTTTGATTATCGAAGTGTTTCCATGCTCCATGTTGTCAAGTCACAAAACCTTAAATATTTAAGTGATGTGATGTAGTGGTTGATTTTCAAGATTTGTCCCAATATTGAGTGCTTCTAAAATATTTAATCACTTATGTTGTTATCATGCTAGCAAGAAAATAGATATCAGCTCATACTATGTCAAAGAATGTTTGTTCTAATTTCACTTGTAAATGGGGAGTCATTGTTTGTTCGATATGTTCAAACCTGTTGCATCTCTTGATATGGAAGTGAGGTTACTTGGAATTTCTAGAGAACATAATGCCTCAGGTGAAGTTTATATCAATAACCTTAACTTAACCAAATTTTCCTTTAAGGGAAACTCATTGTAGGGAACTTCACATATTGTTGAGGCCATGTTTAATGAAATGTTTTGTAGTCTTGGTTAGACGACTTGGTTTATCTCTATAGTGTTGCTTAGTGTGTATTCGCTTTGTACTAAATATTATAACTCGGTCTTGCTAGTACTTTTGAAATGATATAATTTGACTTCTAGACCAAAATAGTGGTTCGGATTGTCCCGTGATGTCTTGAGATTTAGGTTGAGTTTTTGAATCATCCTACTACCTAGTTCTAGTCCTTGTTGGTAGTTCTGAAATCTTTTCATTGTTTTCTTGTATTGAGGAATCCTCCTCGTAGATGGTATAGGAAGCCTTTCCTAAGAAAAAGTAACTCGTCAAATTATAACTTATCGGTTGAGTGAGGGATGAATGGCGTGGGCTTCTATAGAGTGTAAAAAAAATGTTTATGAACAATTTATCTGATTACAAAGCCTTGCTTTTGAGTGAAGATTGTTTTAAGAGATTTGAAATGATGCTTGTTGCTTTCATGACATAATTCTTCCTGAATTATACATAGGTGATCAGGCCATGTATAATTGAGGACAAATGATGTGATGCTTGGTTTAGTTGAAATGGTCTTATGTTCCTCCGAAGTTTTAAATGGTATTCAACGTTTTGTTTTGTAAGATAATGGCTCAATGATTTTTCAGAGTAACATGAAAATCGTTTCGCATGGTGGTATTAAATAATTGATAAAATGACTGAAAGCCAATTGATAGGGTGGTAACGAAACAACTTGTTTTAAAACTTTATGAAACAATGTTTCTAAAATGGTGTAAAATAGCTCGAAATAAAATTAAGTGAAATAATTTCGTGAAATAGTAGCAAAATAACTTGAAATACAATTTGTTGAATGGTTTGTAGGATACATGGGAGAACCTCATAGAGTGGTAATAGTCTCCTAATTGGTCAAGAATAAAGTTGGCCTAACCCCCAGTAAGATAGTGATGTATTGTCGCGAAATGATTGGAAATTGGGCAATTGGAATAGGGAATGAAATAAACAAAGGTTGTGATTATAGTGGAGATAATAAATGATACAGATTACATTAACTAGAAAGGTACTTATTATCTATTCCTGTTGGTAGTCTAATCATGTCTCAAGTGTAGGAGCAGTAGGCTGTCCAGCGACAACAGCTTTGAAATTCTCACACTCCTCAAATCTATAAGATGGTGTAGTGTCTATAGTCTTAGTGATAGATGGTAATGGTGTGTTAAATCATGCACGCTTCCCAAGCGGCAAATCAAATGTATGACTAATAGGTCCATTAGGACTAAGCCTGTAAGTCCTACCAAATGGTATGATCTGTCTCAACAGAATGATAAAAATTGTCCTGATCCTACAGTGAATCAATGGTAATCGTGATTGTGTAGGTGCAACTTCGTCCTCCTAAAAGGGTTCAGTCTCATCATCCGATGTTATCGGTGTTGAGTCAACTGATGTTAAAATTGTGATAGGGAATGACAGGGCATTCTCCATGTCAAAGTGATGTGAGTATGATGGGATAAGTATTTGAAGGCATTAATGTGACAATCGATTTGAAATGAAAGTAAATAACTCGCAAAATGTGCGTATGAAACCGCATGTATAGTGACTATGCACTTATGATGAAATGATGAGATGCTATGATGATGTAGTTATAGTCTAGGGTCAATGATGCAACCTAGTTCTCTATAACCGAAGCTCTGATGCCACTCTGTCACACCCCCAAATTACCTGTTTTACAGCGGAATGGAATTCCTGGGGGATGACTGTCATAGCATCACAATCACAGTTATATTGAATGACCTAAAGTGTCGTTTGGAAAATACATCGCTTGATTTAATAAAAACATTCAGAGTTACAAAGATAGGTCCCAAATGAAAGTTACTATGTGCGGAAAATAAGCTTGGTACAAGTCAAACGATGTTTTTAAAGTGTATAAATCCCATGTGAGACGCGTCGTCACCGCGACTCTATGATATGTCCGCCATGAAGTGAATGCCTTAGTTACCTGAAAATACATTGCTAAAAGTGTCAACACAATGGTTGAGTGAGTTCATAGAGTTGTTGAAAATGTTTAATACGACTACCACAAGTATAAATTATGTATGACAATGTCGCCACAAAAATGATACAATTGCTATAAGTCCATGACACCGAAACTAGACTGATCATGATGTTCGCCCCAACAGAGTGTTTGCCAAACAACTCAAATAATGATATTAAATGAAATGCATCCGTTTAACCAGTTGGAATCCACCAACCCGGATGGAGGAGTCACCCTCGATAGATCTATCCACTCACCCTCGCTTCTATGAAATTAACGGTTCATGTTATATAATGAGGACATTCAATTGGCATGAGGTAACTTAAGCAATGTAATGAATTTGATATACTTGGTATCGTAATAAAAATGATGTGCAATGTATTCTCCCCCGTAGGTTTGAAATAAAGTAAAAACTTGAATAAATCGAGGCTATGAAAACTCACCTGTTCAATGATAATGATGATATAATGGCAATACTGAAATGAGGCGCAACCTCTGACCGTGACCTATTATGAATGATATGTTCTATAATGAGTTATGATGTAATGTTATGCATGCAATTCGTATGATATCTATACCACTTGTACATTTGAAAATAATATTTATCGTCGAAATATATGTTTATGACATCTCATCACATTATAAAATACTTTACAAGTATTTACGTTGAAATGATATCCTACAATAGTCGTTTAATGATTTATTATGAAATTATAACTTTTCTTCGTAAAATAATGTTTTTATAAGGTTTCTAACGTTCCGTAATAATTTATAGGTGATACAATAGCATTTGGTAAAGTTTTCAAAGCTCAAACGGACTCAAAAACGCTTAAAAACACCAATTTTATTTCCCATCAGCAATGGGTACTTGGACTTTTTCAGAAAAATCGTCCGTCTTTGACCATGCTTATATCTCTCATTTTACACTTTTAAGCTTAAAAATCTCGCGATTAATAGTAAAACACCATTTCGGACAACTTTCGTGTTTTATACTTAAGCCAATTCGGACCCGAAAGGGGTCAAAACCTCGATTTAAAATCATATGAGTATGTATATTTTTACAAGTTGCTGTTAAAAATATAAGTTTCGTTAAACTTTAATTGGCCACAATTTCTTCGTTTTAAGTCCGTTTTCTACGTTCTTCATATCCACGGTTTCGTATTAACATATACTAATATATTTTTGATAAGTCGACACATTTTATAACGCTTAAGACTCATTTTTGACTCGTAAAATGTTGAGAATACATGCTGAATTTTCTGAAACAATAGTTTTTCGTCGTCAACTTGAAAAATTCATATCTTCTTCGTTATAACTCCGTTTTAACCCGTTCAAGCGGCCACGTTTTCGTTTTAAAGTATATTTTCCAAATATCTAGGCCAAAAAATTTTATCTACTGTCGAAAATTCCAGAATTCGAAAATAAGATCAGACCCTTTAGAAAACTTGTCGAAATGAGTTTTTCTCGCGCCAAACCTATTCTAACCAATTTAAAACAATTCCGAAGCTATTCTAATCCTACCATACACCTTCTTAGGGTGTCATGGGTTCCTAGACATCACCAAAAGTGATATATTTCAAGGAGTAATTATAGGATGACAAATATATATATAACACTTAAAAACATTAAAAAGTGGTATTAATATCAATATGACTTGCATGTTTTTCTTAAATATGATGAAATGAACATAAATTAAATATGAAAGATGAACATGAACATGAGATGCTTACTAGTAACTTGATGAGGTGAAGTGAACAAAGGTTTAATCCTAAAACACTCTAGGTTTTTATTTCAAAACCTAAACTAAGAGTGTAACTAGAGTGATATAAACTTGACTAGAAAAATATTGATGAGCTCCTTCTTGATCCTCAATATGGCCGGTTATGGAGAAGAGAGGAGAAGAGAGTATTTTCTTTTTCACCTCTAAGATATTATGTGTATGAATGAGTTGTAGTATGTAATATATTTTATGTGCTAGATATTTGATACAACTTGAGTGTGAGTCACCTAAATGGTCGACATACACACACAAAAGAAAAGACTATATGTGTTGTTTAGTTAATTAATTGTGTATAAGTGGAAGTGTAGGTTAATTACTTAAGGATAGTTAGTAACTTGTGTACATATTTGAGCTTTAAGGATAGCGTTAGTTAAAATAATTTTTAACGGATCAAAATGAAATATATTGAAGTCATAAAAATTATAAAAATACATTTCTTACAAAAATTGAGTGAAATAATAATTATCGTGTTAAATTTACGAAAACCGTCATAAATATTTATATATAACAGTTTATATACCAAATAAATTGAAAACATCGGGTAAACTAATAATATAATTTTTATAGTCTTAAAATGAGTATAAAAATATATTAGGATCATTTTTGGAATTGTCGGATCAATGTTTCAAAATAAATGTTTACGCGATAGCGTTTATTTAATAGGAAAATAAATGTTTAATGAAAAATGCAAACCCATGCATAATATTGATATGAAATGATGTTATTGATGATATGTAGACTAAATCTAGTCTATATGAAATGTCCTCGATAAAATGTTCATGAATTCGCAGCTAAACCATTAAGGTTAAGCGAATTTGATACTCGTAAACGTAATTTACGATAAATGATGAAATAGTGAAACTTTTAAAGTTTGTAAAATGACCTGAAATTACGAGTTGTCACAGATGTACAAGATAGATTTGTATTGGGTCAAAGGATATTAAAATACTTGTTGATGTCATCATAAGGAGTGGATCTCCTTAAGGATAGGATTTGTGTAGTGTTGGGTAGTAGTTCCTTCTTTGTAATGGAACCCGGTATCTAGCCTTGTACCGGATAAAGGGTAGGCGACGTTCTGATAGGTTTGGTTCTACCTCGTGGAACAACCCGGTATCTAACCTTGTACCGGATAAAGAGTAGGCAACGTTGTGAAGGCTTCTCCGCCACAAGGAGTTTGTGTTGTTTAGTGATTACGAACTCTCGAGTAGGTGACTCGGGGAGTGGATTAGGGCAAGGAAGGTGTCCTTGTAGCCGAACCACTATAAATACTCGCGCTGTGGTTATGTGCTTCTTACTCTTTATCTTAGCTTTTATTTATCTATATGCTTGTTTATCAACATCCAACACACACATTTAAATAGATTGACATAAGTCGATCTAAATAGTTTAAAACCAAGTTTTAATCAGTAAAACTATTCAACCCCCCCCCCTTCTAGTTTTCCACAATTGGCATCAGGGCTTCGTTACCAAGTTTCTTATAGTATGTTGTACTTTAAAAACTTGATACGATCCGTGTATAATTGAAAACTACAAAAAAGGTCTTTTACAAAAATAAACACCATGTTTTAAAAACACTTTTGTAGGATGTTGATTAGATGAAAACAATATATTTTTTCTGCTCTCATTTTATCTTACAAATTTGCACTAACCTTCCTTGTCATTTTGCTTAGTTAAAGCTCATGTTTAACAAGCTATAGAAATTTCTTGGTAACAAGATTACCTTCCCTAAGAAGGTATCTTAATCACGAAGGAACTGGAGTTGTCTATTGACATTTTTTTTGTCAAAAGAAAGACACTCATAATTTCATTAGAGGTATGACTTCCTACTTATCTCTAAATAACATTAGCTTAAGAATTAGTATGCTTACATAGGAACTTTTATGATTATTTTTTTTTTCACATACTCATATATTACATGTAGCTTCGTTAGGAAACGTTTCTTGCATACGTGTTACTCTTCCGTATATAGTCTAGGTTTATAAACATGTGTTTCATTTTACCTAATCCAAAAATCAAATCTTCCTAATAATAAAATAAAACACAAATCTCAAAAATTCCTCCTTCCCCATAAATATCTCCTACGATCGTCAACTCCACCAAACCCTCATTTTTCAATTCTTCCACTTTCAAAAATTACCTCTCATTCAAACTTCATATTGCTTCTCATCTCATCTTATCTCAAATCAAAACCAAAGAAAAACTCCATCATCATGGTTTACATCGCCTTCGTGATCATCGTCTTGACACTCATCGCTCTCGTGTTCCCCATGATCAAGTTTTCTTATGGAGACGTGTACTTTGTGTTGTAAATCTACATTGGTGTTATATACCCAATCCTTTGTATCGTTCTTAGCATTGAAATGAAATATTACTAATGTTTTAGTTTATCAAGTTTATTTTTCATAATGTGTTTGTCATTTCTTCTACTTTTTGTCTTTCGTACTTTTGGCTTGAGATACCTTAGAAACTTACAATGCATGCTTAACTAAGTAAATTTTGGCTAAAATACATATCTTTTTATTAACCTATAAGATGCAAAAATCTCTTTTCGTCAAAATCCTTTTTCTGTTACTTCAGATCCATGGATCCCTATAGTTTAACTAGACGGATCCCTCTTGGAAGGGAATCGTGAGAACCGTGGTTTTGGAAAATAGATTCTCATGCAATATAAAAACCGTCTTCATCTTAAAAAGAAATATTCTACTAGAATGTTAAATACTAAGTAAGTAATTGTCATTGTTAATAGAAATCTAGTAAAAACGTTAGGTGGTCATCATTTTGCTTTAATGCGTCTCATCATATTAACTTTTCACTTCAATAGGTCTCGTCATGTCTCATGAGTATGAGTTCGACTTCTCACTCACTTATTTCTACATTCCTAACATTTCTCTTGAGCCCAACACACCTGGCAATCATGTCCGTGGGTTCAATAATCTCAAAACTCATCACTTCAATGAAGGACGTATTGTCGACACACCTCTACTATACGAAGAAGGTATCAATACCTCTTTCCGAACCATAGGACTAGAAGTCCTTCTCGGAATTAACAAGAAAATTTGTCCAAGGTTTGTATTGGAATTCTTCCATCAAGTTGAACTCGTTCGTAACGAGGATCGATCTCTATTTCTTTGGTTTTGGATCAAAAACCAAAAGTTTGTTTTAACCCTTGGGCAATTTGCTCACATTCTCCGAATTCCAAATCATGGACAATGTGCCTTCATTGAAGATTAGTCTCTTGATTCTCTCTTCAACCATCGTGAAGAAAATAGTCCATATCTTTCACACATACCTTCCCCTCAATACTTGACTCGCATGTTATGCAAACCTCGACCCTATTAATCTGATCCAAACATAATCTATACACGGATGAGTATAAACCTCTCACACTCATCCTACGTGAAAATGTTTGGAGTTTTGGGGAAATCGAGAAATCCTTCCCGCTTGTTGTGCTCACATAATGTATTGTTTGCTAACACAACAACCATACAATCTCACCTATTTCTTAAGGCGAATTGTAAATCTTCAAGGCAACAAGAACAAACTAATCCCTTATGGAATGTTCTTGACACGCCTTTATCATCACATCATGTACTTCCACCCTCAATTTCGAAGTCCGTTGTACGTACTCGTGAAGAAGATGATGTAAAGTCTCTAACCACAGATAAAACTGATCTTTGTATGTAGTTTTGTGTTTGTGTGATTCTCTAGGTTCCTTTTAAAGGCGAGATCATCACCTCTTGAAGTCGAGCAAGCTCAAGTCCATGGCTTACCTAGCTTCGTCGTCATGAAGACTACTAATGGTATCTTGTTGATAGTTCTTTTCTTTATCATTAGAAGTGTAGTGTTGAAGACATAGGTGAAAGATGTCTAAAGGGTCAAGACGAAGACATTAGTGAAAAGTGTCGAAAAGTCAAAGTAAAGGCATTAGTGAAAGGTGCCGAAAGTCCGTTTTGAAGGCATTAGTGAAGGGTGCCTAGAAGTCAAGTCAAAAGGCATTAGTGAAGGGTGCCTAGAAGTCAAGTCACAAGGCATTAGTGAAAGGTGCCTAAGATGTACATTCGATATGGTGTGTCGATGTACAAGATAGATTTGTATTGGGTCAAAGGATATTGATATCCTTGTTGATGTCGTCATAAGGAGTGGATCTCCTTACGGATAGGATTTGTGTAGTGCTGGGTAGTAGTTCCTTCTTTGCAATGGAACCCGGTATCTAGCCTTGTACCGGATAAAGGGTAGGCGACGTTCTGATAGGTTTGGTTCTACCTCGTGGAAGAACCCGGTATCTAGCCTTGTATCGGATAAAGAGTAGGCGACGTTGTGAAGGCTTCTCCGCCACAAGGAGTTTCTGTTGTTTAGTGATTACGAACTCTCGAGTAGGTGACTCGGGGAGTGGAGTAGGGCAAGGAAGGTGTCCTTGTAGCCGAACCACTATAAATACTCGCGTTGTGGTTTTGTGCTTCTTACTCTTTATCTTAGCTTTTATTTATCTATATGCTTGTCTATCAACATCCAACACACACATTTAAATAGATTGACATAAGTCGATCTAAATAGTTTAAAACCAAGTTTTAATCAGTAAAACTATTCAACCCCCCCCCCTTCTAGTTTTCCACAATTGGCATCAGAGCTTCGTTACCAAGTTTCTTAGAGTATGTTGTAATTTAAAAACTTGATACGATCCGTGTATAATTGAAAACTACAAAGAAGGTCTTTTACAAAAATAAACACCACGTTTTAAAAACACTTTTGTAGGATGTTGATTAGATGAATTCAAAATATATTTTTTCTGCTCTCATTTTATCTTACTAATTTGCACTAACCTTCCTTGTCATTTTGTTTAGTTAAAGCTCATGTTTATCAAGCTATAGGAATTGATTGGTAACAAGATTACCTTCCCTAAGAAGGTATCTTAATCACGAAGGAACTGGAGTTGTCTATTGACGTTTTTTTTTGTCAAAAGAAAGACACTCATAATTGCATTAGAGGTATGACTTCCTGATTATCTCTAAATAACATTAGCTTAAGAATTATTATGCTTACGTAGGAACTTTTATGATTTTTTTTTCACATACTCATATATTACACGTAGCTTCGTTAGGAAACGTTTCTTGCAACGTGTTACTCTTCCGTATATAGTCTAGGTTTATAAACATGTGTTTCATTTTACCTAATCCAAAAATCAAATCTTCCTAATAATAAAACAAAACACAAATCTCAAAAATTTCTCCTTCCCCATAAATATCTCCTACGATCGTCAACTCCACCAAACCCTCATTTTTCAAATCTTCCACTTTCAAAAATTACCTCTTATTCAAACTTCATATCGCTTCTCATCTCATCTCATCTCAAATCAAAACCAAAGAAAAACTTCATCATCATGGTTTACATCGCCTTCGTGATCATCGTCTTGACACTCATTGCTCTCGTGTTCCCCATGATCAAGTTTTCTTATGGAGACGTGTACTTTGTGTTGTTAATCTACATTGGTGTTATATACCCAATCCTTTGTATCGTTCTTAGCATTGAAATGAAATATTACTAATGTTTTAGTTTATCAAGTTTATTTTTCATAATGTGTTTGTCATTTCTTCTACTTTTTGTCTTTCGTACTTTTGGCTTTGAGATACCTTAGAAACCTACAATGCATGCTTAACTAAGTAAATGTTGGCTAAAATACATATCTTTTTATAAACCTATAAGATGCGAAAATCTCTTTTCGTCAAAATCCTTTTTCTGTTACTTCAGATCCACGGATCCCTATAGTTTAACTAGACGGATCCCTCTTGGAAGGGAATC